>CM062294.1:484449343-485049343 GCA_031216915.1 Pictodentalium vernedei
GAACCAAATTGTACCATCTTTTCTCCACCTAAGATTCACTCATCATTTGGCCAGCATTTTTATGCATATGGGCCCTCTAAAATAGGCTTTATTTCATGAAAAATGGGCATTCTACATCTTCAAAATTACCGTTCCTCAAAAATTTCCATCCAAGTACAAACCGACTTGGCTTCAGTCCATCAAAGTAATAACACCGGTAGAGCCAACATCCAAAACTATTTTTTAAAATATCACTCGACAGAAATCACAAGAAATACTGCTTTAGGTTACAATACAGTGTTTTTTTCCCATTGACGACAGTACTAATCTTCTCCTCTCCCCATCTCATCAAGTTGATTGGGCAAAAACAACCATCTATCCATTTAGTTTATCATCTCATGAAAAAAAGATACTGAAAAAAAATATAGGTCGCCATATGAATTTTGCCTTTAAATTTGGAGCTTCCTATACTCCCGTCCAGTTTCGCCCTGAATTTAATAGACATATTTTTACCTACTCCCACCCAATTTTAATCTTCTCTCACACATTTCAGAAGACAATAGTCACCAATATTTTATATCTTTTCCAAAACATGCACTTAAAAATTTTATTCACACTTACAAGCTCGGTTCATTTTCCACCAATCGGATAATTCCAGGAACTTTTATCCTCCATTAAAGGTTGGGTGTCAACCACTAGAGGCGCTGTTTGCACGAAAACACTGTATTGTAACCCAAAGACAAAGTCAAAACTCGGTTGATTCGAGGGTCCCCTCGCTGACGCTGGAACTCAGTAAAATGTGTAATTCGAACTGGGAAAATGTATATGCAAAGAATATGGTTGTTCTATAATTAGTATTATGGACACATTTCGTTATAATAAGGGCCTATATAAGTAATGAAATTTTGTTTATTTTGAATATAATCACATCTGATAGTCCTTCAATTCAAATTAAATATACACAAAATGTACATCAAAATGAAGGTTGGGATGTATAGAACATGAAACACATGTGTAATCAACTCATAGAGTCGACTTTAGGCACCACTGGTTCCTGGAAGTCTGCTGCCGTATTCGCACCAGAACTGATAATTTAATAATATTTCACGAAAACAACTCGTGGCCAAATGTGCTTTACATATCCAAGAACAAAGCTAGGGGATAAAAATTCTTCAAACATGGCGACTGAGCTGCATTGGGGAAAATTCCAAAGCCGTGCTATTGTTTACGTATGAGTCTACTTTCGATTTCCGGTCGACGTCATCGGACAGAAAAAGCATGTAAGAACAACGCCGTCTAAAATCAAATAATGAAAAAGATCGCCTTCATACAGTATACTGTTATTAGATAGAGATTGCACAGTTGCCATACTCAGTGCAAGTTATCATGATACCTGTTGAAATTTCTTAGAATTACGATTTTGTTTTTCGATGGAAATTCGTGGTAACGAGTGATTTGCGCATGTCTGTCGAGCATGGAAACCATCTTCAATAAAAAAATGCAGACAGTGTTGTCCTTTTCCAAAATGCAGACCTATCGCTGTATTCGAAAGTGTTTTGAATGCCTAGCTTTGTTCTTGGATATATGAAGCACATTTGACCACAAGTAGTTCTGATGAAATATTATTTTATATCAGTTCTGGTGTGAATACGATAGCAGACTTCCAGGAACAAGTGGTGCCTGCTGTCAACTCTATGAGTTGATTAACATATGTGTTTCGTGTTCTATACATCCCAACCTTCATTTTGATGTATAATTTCTGTATATTTAGTCTGAATTTAAGGAATATGAGAGGTGGAATTTCAAAATAAACGAATTTCCATTACTTATATAGGCCCTTAAATTGTTTTTGATTTGGGCTATTTTATCTGAATATTATGGACTACAGTCGTTTGACCGGTAACGGTTTTGACCAGTTACGGAAAATTTCAACTTTCACTCACGGTACATAAAAATCCCAAACCCCGATTGAAAAAACAAAAGCTGATATTTATTGATATATTAATACTCTTTCAAAAAATTAAAGTTGACTTTTTAACAGACTGAAGTATATGACATTTTTCGAGATTTTTACGGACATCTTTTTCGTGACCCAATTTCGTTGCAGAAAAAAAAACGTGAAAAACAAATCAACAGAAGGTGACTGCTCGAAGACGTAATATTTAAAAAAATCAAACGTATGCGCAATTTGTTACAACATTCAACTATAACCTACCCAAAGATTGACTGGTAGCGCCTCTTTTTATTTTACTTATCTTGGTTTGAAAACCATTGCCACTTTGACCAGTTACGAACCACGTGAAAAAGCATTCATGAAAATTACGAAATCCATAAAATCAGCAAGATTTTTTGGCCCCAGGAAGAACACCCTGGAAAAATTCGCCCAAGAAGACTTGTCCCAAATTTCAGTTGAATCTTCTCAGTTTGGAAGCTGAATGTTTCCGATTCTTTGAACAATTTCTATCCAGGAAAGTAACATTTTGGGGTAGTACTAAAATGAGTCCGCAGGTAGAAAAAGAGTCCGTAAGAGACCGCAAGTAAACTATGGGGGTTAATGTTCTGTAATGAATGGTTTCTGGTTCTTTGGGTTATAAATAATACACATCCGAACTTTAACCCCTAAAATTTCCCTATCAATAATGTATAGCGCATTTTCAAACTTACGAACTCATTATTCGCAAGACGGGACAAAGAGTCCGCAAATGAACTACTCGTCCTAAAAATATCAAATGAACGGTTTCTGATTGAAACCAGTATAAATAATACATATCCGAATTTTGGTGTTGATATTACAACATTAACTCCTTAAAATTT
Organism: Pictodentalium vernedei; assembly: GCA_031216915.1. Taxonomy (NCBI): domain Eukaryota; kingdom Metazoa; phylum Mollusca; class Scaphopoda; order Dentaliida; family Dentaliidae; genus Pictodentalium; species Pictodentalium vernedei. Next base: position 484,452,137 of record CM062294.1, read on the forward strand.
CACTGTTGACTGTATAGCGTGTTCACAAACTTACAGATTCATTTTTCGCAAGACAGGTCAAAGAGTCCGCAAATGAACTTCTTGTCCTAAAAATATCAAATGGGAAATTTTAGGAGTTAAAGTTGAAATATTGATACCAAACTTCGGATGTGTATTATTTACAACCCACAGAACCAGAAACCATTCATTTCAAACATTAACCCCCATAGTTTACTTGCGGTCTCTTACGGTCTCTTTTTCTACTTGCGGACTCATTTTAGCACTACCAACATTTTGAAGGTTTAAAAACAGAAACTATGTATCATTTTTATATTTACCCTTGCAAATCCAAAATTTATTTAAAGTAATAGCAGTGTTGGACTTGGAAAACAATCCAACCTGAATTTCAGCTATGATTAGCAGATCTATATGTGGCAATATCTGTTGGTCTGTCAGTTGGTCAATGACCACTTGGTCGACAGTCTGTCTGTTCGTTTGTCACCCTGTCACCAATCTGTTTTAAAACGCTCCAACTTCTATGATATGTGATGGAATGACAAGTTTCTAATATGCACATATAGTGCAGTTAGCGTGGACAGGCACTTTTCCACGCACGAACAAAATGCCCACACTTACGATAGAAAGCAAGGCCATTGTGACAGTGGTACGCAGCGGAATTTTTGTTTTTGTGCATGAAGCACCAGCTCAAACAAGTGTTTCTTTAACTAACAAAATTTCGGCTGACTGCTGTTCTGCATTTAGTTAATTAACAGTCAAAAATGTCTGGGTGGACAAGTTTTCCATACGTGGAAAAGCATTCAGCACGCTGGCAGGCTGTACTGTATCATCATGGTTTCCACTAGGAGAAAAATGTTGTGACCGGTACCGAGGGGAAAATTCAGAAACTGCTACTTCTGCTAGTGCTAGAAAATCACCCAATTGCGGAATGTGCCTTATGTCGCAATAACTACTCAATATGTCGCCTCAGAACCATTATGTCCTAAGTGCACTCTAAATTTAGAGTGCACCCGGGGCAGAATAGTTTTAAGGCGGAAATAGGGAATAAGTAGGAAAATAAAATCACCCAGACGGTGGCCTAGTCCCTGATTACTGATAACCTTGTCCATCAATGCTGTGCCCATTAGTTGTTTGTGATGTGATGGGAGGGGGGTATGTTGAGGGGAATGGGGCCATTCAGGGGACCCTCTGCCGCCTTAATGGAAATCCTGCACATATCTTATTGGTCAGTTGCCTCTCCTAAAAGTGAATGTCATTCTGATTTTTTTTATCACAGTTTTGGCCTTTATCTGTTTCACCAACAAGCTTTTGAACACTAACTTCTTACTTGATGGACTGATCTGATCAAAACTTGATATGCATTGTGGTTTCGACTTTGGAGTGTTTTGGCCAATCAGATTTCACGAGTAATGTGACATTGAGATTGAAACTGTGATTTTGACGTGTGCTGAAAACCTTCTGAACTGATGGAGAAGAAACTTGGTACATACAGGTAACGTTAGGTATGGAGTGTTTGGCTAGTCAGGTTGCATGTGCGATGTGACCTTGACATTGAAACCATGACACAACCTTCTACACGAGAATTACAAAACCAATTTGGGACAAATCTCAGTATCTATGGGTAACTTCAGTCGTGGATTGTTTTGGGACAATCGGGTCATATGTACGATGGGACTGTGACCTTGATCTTCTAAAATTGCACATTTTGTTGTTTTTTTGCTCAAATTTTGTTTGAGTAAGTGTGTTTATTTGAACTTCACCCCCTTTTATTGGGCATAATGCTTTTAATCATGGTAACACCTCGTTGGATTTAGTATTTCTGCCATTGAGTGAGTTTATGCAGCTAAGGTTCAGCGAATGCATTTGCTCTGGTTATGCACACAATATCAAACTAGTTTACTGGTTTGACTCATCCCTCTTGTCATAATATAATTTCCGATGCTGTTTGTCCCATGGGATATACAGCACTGAAAATTATATTGCGATCTAAGAGCCCAACTACTTACCTGTAACAAGGTAACAAACAAAAATGTCTTTCCTAGAAAAGCCCTGTCCTTCCCAATTTCAAGGAGTTCAGCTCCAATGCCATAATATAATTTCTGATGCTAAATGTCTCGTGGTACATATAGTATTAAAAATGATATAATGATCTACTTTCGCTTTTGCTTGGGCGATTAGGGAAGGATATCGTGTAGATGCAGAAGCCACTGGAGAACCAGTGCAAAGTTTTGCACCATGGCCAAACGTTATGGAAAAGGGGGAAGGAGCTGTTATTCCATGTAATTTTATTGTTAACTGCCCAAGGGACTCTCTGTCGTCTGTAACTGAGCAAATACAAAAAGCCATAAACAAGATGCCTGAAAGAGATGCAATGTCATTGATTGTTGACCCATAATACTAAGTGTGACTCCAATCAGTCAATACTGTTCAAGAATCAAGTCATTCATCCCACGATAATTTCAAGGTAACTTGCAATGCAGTCACTGTGGACGGACTCTCTCCCACAGGTGGCCCTTTGCTTATGCAGGTGATGTTGTGTAAAACCTATTGTGGTATCTAGCAGAATTTTTACTAATGAAGCACCGTTTTAAACTGGTGCTTCTTTAATAGAAATTTTGCTGGCTTCAGAAGATTGGCATGGACAAAATGTCCACTCGTGGAAAAGTGTCTGTCCACGCTGACTATACTGTAGTCTGAAAATACACATGTTCTATATCTGCAGCAGTATGGGGCGCCATCCTTCTATTTATTCCCGGTTTAATGATATCATTAAATGAATTAGTGATATCATTAAATGTATTAGTGATATCACTATTTCCTTTAATGATATCTCAAATTATTTATTGATATCACAAAACGATTTAGTGATATCACTTATTCGATTTAGTGATATCACAAAATGATTTAGTGATATCACTAAATCGAATAAGTGATATCACTAAATCAACATTAAGTGATATCATTAAATCGAATTAATGTTATCATAAAATCATTTTGTGATATCACAAAACGAATTCGTGATATCACTAAATCATTTTGTGATATCACTAAATAATTTGTGATATCATTAAAGGAAATAGTGATATCACTAATTCATTTAATGATATCATTAAATAAGGAATAAATAGAGGGATGGCGCCCCATATGGCAGTCACCATTCAACGTGCAGAAAAGCAAGTTGGAATGTTTTTTATTTTTCACATAGACTGATCTAGTCACGTCATTACTTTTGTGTTTCATTGTGGACATTTTAACTTAAGGTGGTACTATTAAGACTGTTCTAGTCAGGTGATTACCTCTTTTATTTTCTTTTTGTTAGTATATGTTTATTGTAATGCTATTCTGTTAAGGTAATATTAAATTTTCAGAGCTTTATTTTTCACCCAAATTATATATCTTGTTTTGTTTTGTTTTCGTTTCCTGTGCAGTGGCAGAACCAGCCACCCCCCCCCCCCCCACCCCCCCCTACTTTCACAAACTTCAATACCAGAAGCTAGAAAAGCTGCTTAAAATAAAAATTTTGTGTAACCTAAAAATGGGTCCCGCGAATTGTTTTTGCGTAAGTTTAGTCTTTAGATGACCTAACTGCATCATATCATTATGGGATCTATTTTACACTCCCAGAAATTCGAGATCAAATTTACGGGAGTGAAAAAAAATATCTCGCAGCATTACCTGAGCAATGTGCTACTGGTACACGGTTTTAGCTGCCCTGGAAATCCATATTAGCTATCCACGAATAAAATGCTTTGGTCCACAATTTGCCTAAAATCCTTCATATAACATGAATTACATCATACTCTGGATTTTTTTCTTAATGACCACCCCTCCCCCCCCCCCACACACACTGCAAAGAGGCCAAGACCATCAATCCTTGCACCAGTCATCTGGTGCAATAAATCATGCCATTGGCAGCATTCAAGTAAAGCGAGTCCAAAGTTAGTGCTATCTATGACAAGACCATCCCCCCCCCCTCCCCCCATTTTCTGAGAAATGGAAACTATTAATATTGATCCTGGGAATTTTCAGCCCTACTTAGCGTAGGACTTGAAAGGGTTCCGTTCTTAATTCCCAAGAAGTTTAAACAACAAGGCCTGATCATTTGGTCCAATTTAGATGGATTCCCGCCTCCCCCAACTAAGAGCACCCCCCCCCCACACACACACACAGCCCCACCCCCCACCCTCACCCCCCCCACCCTCCCACCCCCTCCCCCCTCCGAGACGTGACAGATGTGCTGGACTGATGGTTCTTTTTTCCATGCTGCTTTGGTTGAAAATCCTACCTGGATGGAGCATCAGGTAAATAAGTAGTAAATAAAGAATGGAAGCCTTGCTGAAAAGGGGAAGGGTGTTTTGGATGGTGTCATCATCTTGCGGAACCCGGGTCACCTGACTGTTAAGCTGACTGGAGATCTGAATGAGCCGAATCTCCGATCAGCCAGACTGGAGTGGAGGCCTGAATCAGCCAGAAAATCAGCTCCGAGTCTTTAATGGTCCGAATTAGCCAGTTTGTATCAGTCTGATACCTTCAGCAAAAGTATGGAATTTTCCCAAGTTCGTGCTAACACTGCTCTCACTGAATTCACCCATAAAATGAGTTTTGTTACTTTCTGTCTTTTTTTTTTATTCTCGTAGTACATGAGCATAATTTCAAAGGAGTTTGTATCCTTTTCATGGGATTTTTTCGATTTTTATGACGTTTTGTTCGTAAAATGAACGTTGATTCGGTACTGGTAAAATTTTTCGTTACTGGTCAAATCAGTACCTTAGAAAACGAGCGCTGTATGTATAGTTTGAAATGATTATGATGTCCAAAACTTTGTATGAACATATGAAAGACATCTTTTCTCAAAATCCCAGTTGGAATTTCCGTCAATTTCGCTGAATAAAAAAGATTGCGACATTTTCATTCAACCCGGTTCATTACTGGTCAAACGTCTGTATGTCTAGTTCAGTGCCTCCCATTAAAATCTGTGGTAAAATTCCCGATCAAGTTTTGATGGGAACTCGAAAATAGGAATATATATCAAGCTTTCGCCCTTATCACTGGCTGCATTTGAAAGTGCACTTACTTCCTAACATTTGTGCAGAGTAAATTGATCCAAACTCTATGTTATCCATTATTTATCGAGATTTGAAAACGTTTGAAGCATGAACAATCTCTTTGATGGCGCCCATGTTTTTTGCGCAACCAGGAGTTGCTGACGAAACAAATATCAATGTGGAAACGGTAACTCCAAATAAAATGCCCCCACACAATGATCATAATTGACTTCCTCTGCACGTAAGCGATCAAATTTTCATTTCCGCATCGATATTTGTTTAGGCACAACTCCGGGTTGTTTTATAGCCGATACAAGCAAAAAGTAACATGGACGACATCGAAGCGATTGTTGACGCAACGTTCTGATCGCTGAACTAGGACTATGTTGACAGGTGAATTCACAATTTTTGCCGCTTTAAGGTGCCATATAAGTTATAAGTAATGGAATTTTGTTTATTTTGAAATTTCCACCACTGATTTTCCTTAAATTCAAATTAAGTATACACAAATTACACATCAAAATGATCGGAGCCTTTTGGGAGGTAAAGAACACGAAAAATATATGAAATCAACTCAAAAGAGTTGACAGCAGACACCATTGGTTCCAGAAAGTCTGCTACCGTATTCGTATGAATGTGGAACAAGTGACAAGTTCCAGTTCTGCAAAGGAAATTGCATTTGATAAACAGATGAACGTTTAAAACACGCTGCACAAGAAGTAATTTTGTCATCTACTTTTGCGGTAAATGCCATGCTCCAACGCAATACCAGTTGGTGCAGCTGTTCTGAAAAAAGGGGTATCACAACTCTGAAGTTTGAAAACAAGGTTAACTTTAGGTTGTTTCTCTCTTTATTCCTGAGAAATGAAGACCTGATGAGAGTTTTCCAACATTGAAGTTGAAAACCGTGACGACAGGTTTTCTGTAATTGTTTCGGTTTTGATAACAAAACCGAAACCAAACCAAATTTTTGGTTAACCGCCCATCTCTACTTTCAATTTAATAAGACATTCAGAAACCATGAAACAGCGTCTTATGTGAACTTGAAATTTATTTTAAATACCTTAAGGCTTAACCCTTTACCCAACGTAGATGATATCAAAATTTATTAATTTAAATATCATTTTTTAATTTTTTTCAAAAAATTTCAACAAAACCATATCATGTGACCCCTCTTTGGAACGAGCTCGACGAGATCGTTCCAAAGAGGGGTCACATGATATGGTTTTGTTGAAATCGTTTGAAAAATAATATTTTTTCAGCTGCTGAATTTGCATATTACGCGGGCGGATGCAGGCGATTCGTTGGGTAAAGGGTTAAGTTGATGTATCAGGCCTGGCAGTTTAGAAAATGAAGGAGTGCAAAACAATTGTCCTCCTCAGATTGCTTGGGAGTGCAATTGCACCTGGAATTTTCAATACATATACTTGTATGCTATTTTGGTTACAGTACATGGAGGGTGGATTGTTACCCAATCACCCGTGGAGTGGAGGTATTACCCATGGTACTACTCTCAAATTTTGTACAGAAACACAAAAAGCACAAGCCAAGTTTCAACCAACGGACCTCCGGGTCTAACCCGGAGGTCCATTGGCTGCAGCTTCGCTTATATTTAATGCTAATTATCCTTTGCATCCAATTAGCATTTACTAGAATTGCGTTAGAGAAATCATCACTCTACAGGTGATTTATTGACAATGCATTCTCATGTACTGTATATTCACTTCAAGGTATTACTATTGTGACTGAAAAATTGTACTGCATTCAGCTACATAATGGAAAAATTTGCACACATATAATCTCATTATTCAAAATGTTGCATTCAATTGTTATGTGATTGTCTTCTGCACTGAAAATGTATTGAAATGCGACACAGAATGGGTCATGAATTATTGCGAATCAATGCAACATTGACAAATGATAATAGATTTTAAAGGCAGTCCCAAACAGGTCTGGCATTCCAGAAAATGAATTTGAGCTTATGCCATGGCCAGTCGTCTGTCATCCGTCTGTCCGTCAAAAATTCAAACGGCTCGGGCTAGAGGCCGTATTTATGAACCGATCTTTACGAAACTTCTTGGGTACCTTTGGTATCACCGTGGGTCGAGAACGAGTGTTTTGGGGGCCGGTCCGAAATTCAAGTTGGCTGCTGGCAGCCATTTTGTACAAAATTAGGCGCAATCAGATTTTTGTCATTGCTGTGTCACATACTATACATGTACATGTCTTAACAAGTTGAGCTACAGTGTCAATGACACTTTCATTTCAGTGCTACTTACACACATTAAGTACACATGTCAATACGGCTCGGGCTAGAAACTGTATTTATGAACCGATCTTCACGAAACAGCCTGGGTACCTTTGTTATCACCTTGAGACGAGAACGAGTGTTTCTGGGTGCGGTCCAAAATTCAAGATGCCTGCCAGTGGCCATTTTGTACCAAAATTAGGTCTAATCAGTTTTTGTCACAACTTCTACACAGCTCGTATTTATGAACTGATCTTCACGAAACTTCTTGGGTACCTTTGTTATCACCTTGGGACAGGAACGAGTGTGTTTTGGGATGCCTTTGTTATCACTGTGCTATGAGAACAAATATTTTGGGGTTCAGTCAGACCCACTCTGGGACTCCAAGATTTCTTTTCTAGTTTAGCATCTGACTGTCACCCACCTTTACAATACTTTACCTATACATTTGTTACAGGCTACGGTCAGTATTTATGTACAGACCGTTACAATACTTTATATGTACCTTTGTTATCAGGTCATTACCTAGATGTTTGTCATTGCTGTGTCACATACTATACATGTACATGTCTTTACAAGTTGAGCTACAGTGTCATTGACACTTTCATAGTTAAATTTGAGGCGATAGCTTGTTCTGGCATCACATTTTGTTTTTTTTTTAAATCAATTTGCCCGGCCCCATAGGGAGGGGGTGGGGGAAAATCCAAAATCTGTTAAAAATCTTGTCATCAACCAGTGGGCACAGTCACTTGATATTTGGTATGTAGCTTAGGGGGCGTGGTGGCGTTGCGGTAACCAGTTCTCGTCAGATCACCGAAGTTAAGCAACGTCAAGCCCAGTTAATCCTCGGATGGGTGACCATCTGAGCGATCGATTCGGACTCCTGCGTTGTGTCCTTGGGCAAGGCACTTAACCCTGATTGTCCACATGGGGGCACGATGACGCCGTGTACTAAGGTGAACGTAAGTTCATGAAGTAATATTTGCCATTGTAAATTTGTAAGGGGAGGGGCATGATTTTCGGCCCGCCCAAAATTTGTATTTTCCGAACCGATGTTCCGATTTGAACCAAGTTTGGTATATGTTATTACTGAGTCATAAGTACTTGATTCATGCAAAAAAATTTCCTGTGACCCTTGTGGGAACCCCAGGAGCTAAAATAGAAATATTTTCAAACACCCATATTTCCCAAACCACATGGAAAAGAGAACTGTTATTTGATATGAAGCATCCTTAGGACCAGTAAGAATGGAATGGTTAAAAAATAAATAATTGCCATTGGTTGCGTCAGGGTGTTCTGCAGGGGGCATCGAAAAAATGAGTTTGCATTTTTGCAAAAATTTAAAAAAAAATCTTCTTCAGAACCGCTGATCAGAATCTTTTGATATTTGGAGAACAGCATCCATAGGAGGGTGTGGGGGATGGGGGGGAGGTGTTAGATACACGTGTGTTCAAATTAAGCTCCTTGGTTCATATTTGGGCTCATTGCAGGAGTCTGAATCTTAACTAAGGGCAATATGGGGATTAAGCTTTAAAAATCTTCTTCAGAACCACTAGCCAGAATCTTTTAATATTTGGTACACATACATCATCGTTACTAGGGTCAGATTCAGGTTTGTTCAAATCAAGTCCCCCAGTTAATAATTGTGGGCTTCCTATTTGGGTCCGAATTTAACTTAGTGCAATATGGGAAATAATCTCTAAAATTCTTTTTCTTCAGATCCACCAGTCAGAATTCTTTTGATATTTGGTATACATCTTTAGTGGGGTCAGATTCAAGTTGTTCAAATTGGGTCACTGGGTTAATATTTGGGCTCTCTATTGGAGTCCAAATTAAAAGTCATCTTCATCAGCTCCACCAGTGAAACTGTTTTGATTCAAGTTGCAGATTCAAGTTTGTTCAAATTGGGGCCCTGATTTAATATCTGGACTTTATATTGGAGCCCAAAGTTTAACGTAATGCAATATGAGGAAATTTCTTATCAACCTACTCACAATTGTTTACTACAGGCTTGCACTACAGTGGAAGTCCCTAACTCGGATAAAATACTCTCTATTTTTGTCTTTCCCAAGCAAGTTGGGAAAGAAAAGTGGTGCAAAAGCACCAATAAAAATAAGCCAAAACTGGGTCGAGTGCAACCGGCGCAGACCCAGTACGGGACGCTCTCTCCCAAGTACAACTCCACGACTTCCGTTGCCAGTGCGCATATACCGTCTCTAAGGACTCATTCTTTTTATAATCCGCTTCGTGTCGAGATGTTTTTGCACGCTTATCAGTGTTCCACCAGCTCGATGTTTGATGATTCCTGATTCATTATACCACAGTGTATCCTTTGTATTCTCAGGAACAGTGTTTTATATTCTCTTTTCTATTATATGTCCATAATGTATATTTATTTGCTCTCTCTCGAGTCGCGCGCGAATTTCGCGTGCCACGCGGTTCGGACTTAGATTTTTCACAATTATTGTTAATGCTTTTTTTGCAAAATTTTCTAATTGTGTTAGAGTTAGGTGTCAGCGGGGTACCACTCCTACAGTGTTTCTTCTTTCTTTTGAGAGTAGTCTTCCTGTTGTGTGGTTCCCGGTCGACCGTCTGGGGTCTTTGTTTCTGTCACCTTTCTCTCTTCTTTGGGGGTGTTCTGTTTTCTGATCTCACCTTCTCTGCTCCTCTCACCTCTATCATGCCCAGGACAATTCCTTGTGGGCAATGTCTGCTGCCAAAGCATGTGGACGATGTACATTCGTCTTGTTCCTCCTGTAATGGGTGTTCGGCCGAGCGGCCGTGTGGTGTCTGTGGAACATGGTCTTCCACCTTCTGGGCGTCAGTAAACCATGTCGTTCGTTCTCGTGGCCATGCCTCCCGCTCCCGCGGGAAAGGAGAACGTGGTCGTTCGGGGCCTCCCGAGCCGACTTTGTCTGGTGAGAGTTATTCCTCCTCCGTGGGGGATGTGCAGTCTTTTCCTGTGGTGGATACTGCGGGAGCCGTTGAGTGTTCTGGTGTAGAGATGCCTGGTTCCGGATCTACGGTCCCCCTCCAGTCGACATCTGAGGCTGTCACTAGGGTTGTGACTTCTCCTTCGGAGCCGAGCCGGTGTGCTCTCTCCACTATTTCACCAGCCTCAACGACTCTCGACGTATCTACTACTGCTGCTGGCCCGTCTGCTTCGTTGTCTGTTTCAGCCGCCTCGGCTTTTCGCTGCAGGGGACTGCAGGACTGTCCGATACTGTAGACGTGGGATATCGGCCTCAGCCTTCCCTGACTTCAACTCGGCGAAGTCGGAAGGGGCTGCAGGCCGAGCCCATCGCTGTGGTCTCTTCGCCGTCGAGCACTACAGTTGTGTCTTTGGATTCGGATGTTCGTAGTGGAAACACTATGAACTCCGTGGCGTTTCCGTCTACTCACTCTGGTCACACGACCAGTTTTGGGGGACCAACGCCTTTTGTGCAGCCTGGACCTTCTGCCCCACAGAGGTCCGCGGTGACTCTCATGAGTTCTCGCAACATTGATCCTCGGGGTGCATCGTACCCCTATACACATCTGCCTTCAGATGTTTCGGCTGCCGCCCGTCGCCCCGCGTCGGGTGTTTTGGAGGATCGTGACCCTTCGCTGGTTAAGAGGGTCAGAGGTGAAGCCACTTGGCCGGTTCGCTCCCCTGTCGAACCGGTCGGTACAGGCAGTGAGCTTAGGGAGGCCCTCTCCTTACTCACTCAGGTTCTTTCTAAGAGCCTTCCTGTTGCTTCCAGCGAGGCTATGGGTGGTTTCCAGGCGCCTCCTATGGCGCCGCCTCCCGGGATTGGAAACAGGCCGGCTTCCGATTCCTCTGGTGTCCCGACACCATGGGAGGCGTCGGCTGGTTTGCCCACGATGGGCTATGTGTCTTCCGACTCTGGGGAGGAGTCCGACATGCTTGAGGTCGAGGGCCAGCAGTCTTCGGACTTGGGGGCGGCTCTTGACTTTGTGTTTGGGTTTCTGCCTGAGCTCAAACCTGCTAACCAGCCGACAGTGTCAGCCTGGCCGCGATCATCGGTCGCACGCCAACAGCCTATGGAGCAACCTGCTTCTGGGCGCCTTCGACCGTGCCAGTCGGAACAGGTGGTTGAAGCTTTTTCAGCATTGGATGCCAAGCTGAATTCCAAGGCTTTGAAGACTTCGTTCTTCACCAGGGTTGACACCTTTTTGCCTCCTGTGCGTTATCGTTCCTACGATTCCGCCAATCCGTCAGTCTGCCAGGCTTTGACGGTTCTGGATCAGGACTCCACTTCCCTCGGGCTTTCCAAGCCCAAGTCTGCCGTCATTCCAATGACGACTCTGGAGTCCACGTTGGGCTTATCTAGAGAGATGCTTGGCATGCTTTCTCTCTCAGATCACGTCGTCTCAGCTTTGGCTGCTTATCTGCCTCCAGATAAGTTTGACGAGGTACAGGCTCCTTTGCGTGTGCTGTCCAAGGCGCTTATGCACCTTACTCACACGCATGCCTGTAACACGGCTAATTTGGAATTAGTTCGAAGGGACGCTGTGCTGGACACAGGACGATCCCTTCCCGAGGAGCAGCGTGCTACTCTTCGATCTGCTTCTTTGGCAGGTCCGCAACTTTTCCATGGTTCCGTGTCGACGGTCCGGGATGACGTCCTACGTCATTCCAAAGATCAGCTGCTGTTTCGTCAGCTTGATCAGCCTTCTCGGGGAGGCAAGGGCCGTTCCAAGCCTAACAAGTACCCTTCTGCTTCCTCTGTGAAGCAAAAGGCTGGTCCTTCTGCCGCCGCCTCTACTTCTTACTCACGGGGTAAAGGTAGGGGTCGGCAGAATTGAGGGAAGTCTCAGGATTCTTCATTTAGCAGAGGAGGTGGTTTCTCCTCTCGCGGGCCTCGTCGGGGCTCGAAATGAAGGTCCTCACCTCGACTCGTCCCAGGTTGGAGGAAGGATAGCAGAGTTCGCAGACCATTGGACCACCATCACATCCGATCCATGGGTGTTAGATGTTGTTCGGTCCGGGCTGCGCATATCCTTCCAACGGCACCCCACTCTGTCAAGGGTGCCTCTTCCAACCACAGTTCCTTCAGACGTTTTACGTCGGGAACTTTTGTCCACGGAGATTGCCAATCTCCTGGCAAAGGGGGCGATCAAGGTCGTCAAGAACGTTCAGTCAGTGGGTTTCTATTCCCACCTGTTCTTGGTGCCGAAGGACGGCCGACTCCGACCGGTTATCGATCTGAGTATCCTGAACCAGTCTATCATTGCTCCCAAGTTCAGCATGGAGACTTTCAGGTCGGTCCGCCAATCAATTCACCAGGGAGATTTCGCAGCCAGCATCGACCTGCGAGACGCTTACTTCCACGTTCCGATGCATCGGGCGTCACGGAAGTATCGCAGGTTCGCTTTTCTGGGGCGAGTTTACCAGTTCAAGGCCATGCCTTTCGGCCTCAACCTGGCTCCTTGGGCGTTCACCAGACTGATGTCGCATGTGATAGTGTTCCATCGCACACAGTCCAGGGTGACTACTTCGGCATATCTGGACGATATCCTCCAGAGGCATTCCAATGCTGCCTTACTGGAATCGGATGTCGCCACTCTGTTGAGCTTGCTCACGTCGCTAGGATTCAGAGTCAACGAGGAGAAGTCGGACCTGGTCCCTTCTCAGTCGTTTTGTCATCTGGGGATGTCTTTCCAAACCAAATTCAATTTGGTGGCTGTTCCCCAGGCCAAGGCTGTGATTCTCTCAGCTTTTGCTCTGACTCTGTCCCAGTCCAGGTCCGCGACCGCTCGGAGTTTTCTCCGGCTGATTGGTCTCTGCGGTTCGGTGACGGATCTCATTCCTCTAGGTCGGCTGCGTGTCAGACCTCTCCAACACTTTCTGCTCAGTCGTTGGAGGCCGAATATAGATTCTCTGGATCAGGTGCTTCCGTTTCCGGACTCTCTGTATCCTCACCTTCTTCCCTGGACAGATGTTCAGTGGATTACGCAGGGTGTTCCACTGGACTTACCCACGTCCGATCGCGTTCTGACGGCAGATGCCAGCGATCTCGGATGGGGTGCGATGTTGGATCCTCTCAGTCTTTCCCTACACGGGATGTGGGACCAGGATCAAGCAGCTCTACACATCAACCAGAAGGAGCTTCTTGCTCTTCTTCTGAGTTTCAGGCAGTGGATCCCTCACCTTTCGAATCGCCAGGTCCTTCTACTATCCGACAATTCGACAGTGGTTGCTTACATTCGGAACCAGGGCGGCACACACTCGCTTCCGATGTACGAGTTAGCTCGGGATCTTCTACTGCTCGCTCAGGATGTTCACGCCGGAGTGGTTGTTCGTCACATTTCCGGTCGTCTGAACGTCCTAGCCGACTCCCTGTCCCGACAGGGCAGGGTTATTTCCACCTAGTGGATGCTTCACAGGGCAGTGTTCCAGTCGCTTTGCGATCTCTGGGGACGTCCCCACATCGACCTCTTTGCGACTCGTTGGAACCATCAGGTGGACACTTTCGTGTCACCGTGTCCAGATCCTCTGGCTTTTGCCGTGGACGCTCTGTCACTCGATTGGAACGGTCTAGTCAGCTACGCCTTCCCGCCGGTTCCGATTCTTCCTCAGGTTCTCGCCAAAATTCGAACCTGCAGTTGTCGAATCATTCTGATCGCTCCCCTGTCGCCTCAGCGGGTGTGGATCAATCAGCTCCGCTCGCTGATGGCGGCGGTTCCGGCACGTCTCCCGCTACGTCGCGACCTTCTTTGTCAAGGTCGCCCGAGGAGGTTTCACGTCGACCTGACTTCGTTGTGCCTTCACGCATATCTTTTGTCAGGTCCTGTCTCCTCCGTAGAGGTTTTTCGAGACGAGCAGTGGAGTGCATTTCTTCTTCAAGGAGGCACTCCACTGGTTTAGCTTATGCAGCTAAATGGAAGGTCTTCTGTCAATGGTGTGCTGATCACTCTCTTGATTATGCCTATCCTTCGATTTCATAGATTGCGGAGTTTCTGGTATATCTGTTTGATTCTCGGGGTCTCCAGCCTGTTACCATCAAGGGTTACAGGTCTATGCTTTCAGAGACTTTTTCTTATGTGGGGAAGCGTCGTATCGGCACTAATCCTTTCCTCTCCAAGCTTGTTCGGCGCTTTTCTTTGAAAAGGCCTCGGACTTTGCAGCTTACTCCACGATGGAATCTTTCGTGGGTGCTGCTTTGCTTGGGGGGGGGGGGGGGGGGGGGGGGGGGGGGGCGCCGTTCGAACCTTTATCCCAGGTGGGTATGCATTTTCTCACATATAAGACGGCTTTTCTGATGGCATTTGCTTCAGCCAGACGGGTTAGTGAGCTTCACACCCTCTCGGTTGACCCGGCCTTTTTTAGGAGCTCTCCCAACAGTGTTACTTTTACCACTGATTGCTCCTTTTTGGCTAAGAATTAGTTACCATATACTACTCCTCCTCCTATCTGTATCAGGGCTCTTCCCTCTGTTGAGGGTACTCGCCCTTTGCTCTGTCCGGTCCGTGCTATTCGCATTTATCTTGATCGGACACGCTTCATACGGAAAGGCAGAAAACGTTTTTTTCTGTCTCTCATTCCGGGTCGACAGAAGATCTCTCCTCAATCCATTTCTCGATGGATTTGTCTTGCTATTCGTATGGCTTATAGTCGTTTAGCAGCTGGCGATTGTATTACCAATCGTATTTCTGCCCTCGAGGTGCGGGCACTGTCTACCTCTTGGGCTTATTCTAACTCCGTCAAGTTGTCGGATGTTATGCAGGCAGCCTACTGGAGAAATGCTTCTACTTTCTCCACCTTTTATTTGCGCCAGTTGCAGGAGCAGTCGGGGGACCTTTTTGCCCTGGGTCCTCTTTCTTCTGCTCAGGCTGTTGTCTGCCATAGCCATTAGGCTTCTTGAAGGTCAGTTTCAGCCTTGTGCTGTTACTGCCCTTTTTCTGTCTGTGTGTCACACAGGCTCATATGTCTCTTTTCATTGTCCTTTACCAATGATTGCAACATTATGGTTGATAAGCCTCGGGACCTCTTCCTTCTACTTCACGGTTCCAGTGCACTAGGGTTATGTGGGGGTTGGTTATGCGATTCCCTCCAGCCTTTTGTCTATTCAGCCTGTAGTAAACAATTGTGAGTAGGTTGATAAGAAATCTAAATTTTATAGTAAATTTCCTTTCTTATTATACCTACCACAATTGTTTACATGGAGGCCCTCCCATCTTCTTTACGGGTAAAGAATCTTTCCTCCCTGCTGATCACATAACTCTAACGTTTACGGATTCAAAAAGAATGAGTCTTTAGAGACGGTATATGCGCACTGGCAACGGAAGTCGTGGAGTTGTACTTGGGAGAGAGCGTCCCGTACTGGGTCTGCGCCGGTTGCACTTGACCCAGTTTTGGCTTATTTTTATTGGTGCTTTTGCACCACTTTTCTTTCCCAACTTGCTTGGGAAAGACAAAAATAGAGAGTATTTTATCCGAGTTAGGGACTTCCACTGTAGTGCAAGCCTGTAGTAAACAATTGTGGTAGGTATAATAAGAAAGGAAATTTACTATAAAATTTAGATTTCTTTAAAAAATCTTCTTCAGATCGTTAGATTCAAGTTTGTTCAAATCTCTTCCTTAGTGTTTTTCCATAAAATTTGCCTTTCAAACTGCAGTGACTTAACAATCCTTGGAAGTTTGGCAGCGCTTGTCTACAGCTGATAGAACAGGAAGACCTATGATAATAATCATCTGGCATGGACACCAGAGTTATGAATAATTTCATGACTTCATTCCTCTGTAGTGTTGATGAAGCATGACTAACTGAATGTGACCCAAAAAACTTCTTTGAACAACTTTGTCATGTGAGCAATTAAAGCCTCTTGGGTCCTCTTGTTCCAAATACTGACAAGTTGCTAAATGTTGGTGTTCCATTGTTTGTTATGGGTAAAAGCTAGATTGTTCTCCACAACGTCTTTCATGTCGGTTTTTGACCCAGACAGGTTTAGCTGACACTCTGGTGGAGGACAGTCAGAATAGCATTCACACTTTATTTGGATGAGAAATAAACAAAAAGTTGTCTTTCCATCACACTGTTTGCATTTAGTCCACCACACATTGTAGGGCTGCAACGATTCATCACGATTTCAATGCATCACGATACATTTGTACACAATACACATATCGTATCGTTTCATGTGTATCACGATACAAACGATACACTTCCAGAAGGTTGGCATGATGTAGTCAGAAGGTGCCTTTCAGGCCCAATAAGTCTATTTTGTGCTTTTCCAACTTATAATTCCACCACAGGAGTCTGAAATTCTATCAGTATAGCTATAATTCACTTTCAACGTGATATTTGCGTTCCCAACATAATCCCCTTCTGTTCCAAATACTGGGGATTATGTTGGGAACGCAAATATCACGTTGAAAGTGAATTATAGCTATACTGATAGAATTTCACAGACTCCTGGGATTCCACTTGTTCATTTGTATTTCAGTAAAATATCAACTCTGTCTAAATTATAAGCATAGTTTGAGGCAACATACCTCTCACCTCTGAGTTGAACCCAGACTCCCAGAGATCCATTGGCTGAAACTTGATTGTCTTTCTCACCACACATTGTAGGGCTGCAACGATTCATCGTGATTTCAATGCATCGCGATACATTTGTACACAATACGCATATTCTGGGGATTATGTTGGTAACGCAAATATCATGTTGAAAGTGAATTATAGCTATACTGATAGAATTTCAGACTCCTGGGATTCCACTTGTTCATTTGTATTTCAGTAAAATATCAACTCTGTCTAAATTATAAGCATAGTTTGAGGCAACATACCTCTCACCTCTGAGTTGAACCCAGACTCCCAGAGATCCATTGGCTGAAACTTGATTGTCTTTCTCACCACACATTGTAGGGCTGAAATGATTCATCACGATTTCAATGCATCGCGATACATTTGTACACAATACGCATATTCTGGGGATTATGTTGGGAATGCAAATATCACGTTGAAAGTGAATTATAGCTATACTGATAGAATTTCAGACTCCTGGGATTCCACTTGTTCATTTGTATTTCAGTAAAATATCAACTCTGTCTAAATTATAAGCATAGTTTGAGGCAACATACCTCTCACCTCTGAGTTGAACCCAGACTCCCAGAGATCCATTGGCTGAAACTTGATTGTCTTTCTCACCACACATTGTAGGGCTGCAATGATTCATCGCGATTTCAATGCATCGCGATACATTTGTACACAATACGCATATCGTATCGTTTCATGTGCTTTTCCAACTTATAATTCCACCACAGGAGTCTGAAATTCTATCAGTATAGCTATAATCCCCAGAAGGGAATATTGTTGGGAATGCAAATATTACGTTGAAAGTGAATTATCGCTATACTGATAGAATTTCAGACTCCTGGGATTCCACTTGTTCATTTGTATTTCAGTAAAATATCAACTCTGTCTAAATTATATGCATAGTTTGAGGCAACATACCTCTCACCTCTGAGTTGAACCCAGACTCCCAGAGATACATTGGCTGAAACTTGATTGTCTTTCTCAAGCACTAAAAAAGAAATTGGATGTTACTGGCCAAATGAAAGTTGGACTCTGTGCAGTTTGTGGGCCTTTTATTACTGATAATTCACTCTCAATGTACTGCATGTGATGTATCGTGAAAAAAAATCGTATCGTTAAAAAAAATTGTGATACATATTGTATTGTGAGTGAGACGTATCGTTGCAGCCCTAACACATTGTAAATAGACCTTTGACCTGCCATTTTGGTTTTTATGATCTCGCAACCTCCACAAACAAGAAGTGCGCTGATCAGCTGTCTAACACGTTGCAGTGTTTACAAATTACAATCGAGAATGTGTAGAAAGGAAGCTTTACTGGTGAATTATTTTCAGACAGGAGTAAATAATTTGGAACTACCATAAAAGTTTTGGGACAGCACCAAAACTTGAGTAGGATCGCGGTAATCTGATACACACCCTTTTTTGGGCCTAACTAAATAATTTCGTTGTTTGCTTTTGAAAATAGCTTATGACTGCTGATTGGAGCAAGCTGGTCAGATTTGTTCCAATGCATGGACAGCTATTTTATGGATGTGAAAATTGAAAAAATAACATTTAAGTGAGCAGTTTTAAGTAGAGCTGTAGGTTAACCGAAACCGAACCGCATTTTTTTTTTTTTTTTCAAAAAACCAAAACCGTCGACATCCCGTAATCTACGTTTTTTCATTTTTTATTAAAATGCTCTCTTGCTGCAGAAATTCACAGAATGTTGTAGCCATCCCAATGTAGTGAGAGTACCCAGACACTGCCATTGGCAGTGTCTGGGTACTCTCACTACTCTGGGAAGGCTACATTCTGTGGATTTCCGACATTTCAGCTTAGTTGTGTTTGCAGCTTTCCTCAAGTTGTGTGTAGGTGTCAGACCTCGAAAAATGGCCAAGCACAATAAAAGCACAATAAAAGTTCTGTATAGTAGGTAATTATTATATTGGCCTTCCTGATTCTTCATGTACATGTATTATAGCTTATTTCGGGCATTCATTGAGTTTCATTCAATTTCACTGCCATGCAGTTATGATTCTGGACATAAGAATGAGTTTTATTGAATTTTAGCCTCATGAACAAACCAAAAACCAAACCGAACCGAGGTTTTACTCCACCTGAAAAACCGAAACCGAACAAGAAATTTAAAAACCTACAGCTCTAGTTTTAAGTACAGTGGAACCCTGTTAATTGAATAGCCACTTTGCCAATGAAATTTATTCCGTTAACAGGAGTATTCAATTAACAGGGATTGTGTCACTTTCCTATATTCTTGAGATAAACTTAGTACATTGTATTTATTCTATTATATCTTGTTTGACACAACTGCACATGCTCTGTCAAACAAGATACAATAAATTAAATGCCTGTATTGGATGTACGGAGGCCAAATAGGTCTATAAACAAAGGAAAACTAGGGAGAGTCAGGGTAATTTCGCGACAGGTTACAAGATCTTTTATTCAGTTAACAGGAGTTTACTCTATAACCTGCATGTATATCAATTAGCAGGTCAAATTTGTACTGGAGGTATGGAAAAATGGTTGTGTGTTGGGAAATTATATTCAATTAACAGGGTTATTCACTTAAGAGATATCCAATTAAGTGGGCTCCACTGTACTTACTGGATGCTGAGAGGATTCTTAGCTCAGCTTGACAATATCAAATATGAGCTATTGGGATGGTTGTGTCTGTCCGTCCCTCTGTCCATCCACACGTATGTCTGTCCATCCACAATTCTGTAGCACACCCTGCAGGCCACAGCTCTCACCCGATCAGTTCCAAATTTGATATGTGGCATTGGGGAAATGTCGAGATGGGAGCTATCAATTTTTTTTTTTGAATTTCATTGAAAAACTTGGCCGCCAGTCGCCATCTTGGATTTGTATATAAATTGGCCAACAATTCCTTTAGCACACCCTACAGGTCGAAGGTCTCCCGGATATGTCACAAATTTTATATGTAGCTTTTGGGCAATGTCTAGATGGGAGCTATCAATTTTTTCCAAATTTCTTTAAAAAACATGGCCGTGGGCTGCCATCTTAGATTTGGTCTATAAATTGTCACCAATTCCATTAGCACACCCTACGGGCCGCATCTCACACCCAATCTTTTTCAACTTTCATATGTACCTTTGGTGTGATGGGAGCTATTGATTTTTTAGCTCAACTTTGGCGAAGCCAAATTTGAGCTTATGCCATTGCCCGTCATCCGTCTGGCCGTCTGTCCATCAACAATTGGATACGGCTCGGGCTAGAGGCTGTATTTATGAACCGATCTTTACGAAACTTCTTGGGTACCTTTGTTATGACCGTGGGACGAGAACGAGTGTTTTTGGGTTTGGTCCAAAATTCAAGATGGCTGCCAGCCGCCATTTTGTACCGACGATGCAGAAATCTGTTTTTTGTACAGAACTTCCATATGAAAGCTATGATTTGAATAATTTTTTGTATGAATGTTTAGTACCATGGGATACATCACATATAATACGGGTTTTTTTCTCGTGCGTAAATTATGCAAATTAGACTAACTTTGATGTTTTTTGGTGTTACTTTCAGCACTCTAAGTGCAAATGCCAATACGGCTCGGGCTAGAGGCCGTATTTATGAACCGATCTTTACGAAATTCCTTGGGTGCCTTTGTTATCACCGTGGGGCGAGAACGAGTGTTTTTGGGTCCAGTCCGAAATTCAAGATGGCCGATGGCAGCCATTTTGTACAAAATTTGGTGCAATCAGATTTTTGCACAGAACTTCCATATGAAAGCGCTGATTTGAATAATTTTTTGTGTGAATGTTTAGTACCATGGGATACATCACATATAATACAGGATTTTTTCTTGTGCAGAAATTATGCAAATTAGATGAACTTTGATTTTTTCAGTGCTACTTACACACAGTAAGTACACATGTCAATACGGCTCAGGCTAGAGTCTGTACTTATGAACCGATCTTCACGAAACGTCTTGGGTACCTTTGTTATCACCTTGGGACAAGAACGAGTGTTTCTGGGTGCGGTCCAAAATTCAAGATGGCTGCCAGTGGCCATTTTGTACCGAAATTAAGTCTAATCAGTTTTTTGTACACAACTTCTATATACGGCTCAGGCTAGAGGCCGTATTTATGAACCGATCTTTACGAAACTTCTTGGGTACCTTTGTTATCACCGTGGGATGAGAACGAGTGTTTTTGGGTGTGGTCCAAAATTCAAGATGGCCACTAGCAGCCATTTTGTACCAAAATTAATGCAATCAGTCTTTTGTACAGAACTTCTGTATGAAAGTTCTGATTTGAATATATTTTTGTATGAATGTTTAGTAACATGGAATACATCACATATAGTACGGGTTTTTTTCTCGTGCAGAAATTATGCAAATTAGATGAACTTTGATTTATTCAGTGCTACTTATACACTGTAAGTGCACATGTCAATACGGCTCAGGCTAGAGGCTGTATTTATGAACCGATCTTCACAAAACTTCTTGGGTACCTTTGTTATCTCCTTGGGATGAGAACGAGTGTTTCTGGGTGCAGTCCAGAATTCAAGATGGCTGCCAGTGGCCATTTTGTACCGAAATTAGGTCCAATCAGTTTTTTGTCACAACTTCTACACAGCTCATATTTGTGAACTGATCTTCACGAAACTTCTTGGGTACCTTTGTTTTCACCTTGGGACAGGAATGAGTGTGTTTTGGGGTGCCTTTGTTATCACTGTGCTATGAGAACAAATATTTTGGGGTTCAGTCAGACCCACTCTGGGACTCCAAGATTTCTTTTCTAGTTTAGCATCTGACTGTCACCCACCTTTACAATACTTTACCTATACATTTGTTACAGGCAACGGTCAGTATTTATGTACAGACCGTTACAATACTTTATATGTACCTTTGTTATCAGGTCATTACCTAGATGTTTGTCATTGCTGTGTCACATACTATACATGTACATGTCTTTGTCTTGACAAGTTGAGCTACAGTGTCATTGACACTTTCATTTCTGAATTTTGTTGAAAAACATTGCTGCCAGCAACCATCTTGGATTTGGATATAAATTGTCCAACAATTCCTTTAGCACACCCTACAGGCTGTGGCTCTCACCCAATGAGTCCCAAATTTCATATATGGCTTTGGGGTAATGGCTAGATGGAAGCTATCAAATTTTTTCAAATTTCATTGAAAAACATGGCTGCCAGTGGTCATCTTAGATTTTTGCATATAAATCGTCAACAATTCTATTAGCACACCCTGTAGGCTGCATTTGTCACCCGATCTTTTTCAAATTTCATATGTAGCTTTGGTTTCATGTCTAGATGGTAGCTATCGAATATTTCTGAATTTTGTTGAAAAACATGGCTGCCAGTGGCCATCATGGATTCGGATTTAAATTGTCAACTATTCCAGCTATTCCAAAAACACACCCTGCAGGCGGCATCTCTCACCCAATCTTTTTTAAATTTCATATGTAGTTTTGGTGTGATGTCTAGATGGTAGCTTTCAAATTTTTCTAAATTTTGTTGAAAAGCATGGCTGGCAGTGGCCATCTTGTATTTGGCATATAAATTGTCAACAATTCCATTAGCAGACCCTTCAGGCCACTCCTCTCACCCGATCTTTTTCAAATTTTATATGTAACTTTGGTATGATGTCCAGATGGGAGTTATCAAATTTTTCTGCATTCTGTTGAAAAAGATAGCCGCCGGTGTTTTGGAAGGGGGGTTAAATGTAATAAGGCTACGATAGAAATCGCGCATATTGGGATGGATAAGAATGGCAGGCCTTCATAGCACCAATCGCACGTGTCAATGAAAGATGGTCGGAAGAAATTATCATTATTTCTGCACAGTGTATTGGGATTATTACCGAGTGCAGAAGGGAAGGGAGACAACTGAAATATTTTGTCATTTACGTAAGAAATAAATTAACTCAAATTGTTAATAATGCTTAATTAACGAAGGATATCGAAAACTGTTTTAATTTAATTTAATTTTTCAATTCCATTACAGCATTCAGAAACCATGAATGACCCAGCCTCTTTTGTGAACTTGAAATTTATTTTAAACACTTTAAATATTTTTTTTTAAAAGAATATACCTTCTACTGCAAAAGAACACTTTCACAATAGGTAATTCTAAATTTCATATCCACTGCTTTGAGGCAAATAGAAAATCAACTAACTGCATGGTTAACATAGTCATCACTGGAAGGAAAAGAGTTTCAGCATTCAGAAACCATGAAAGACACAGATTTTTGTAGGGGGGGGGGGGGGGGGGGGATTTTAACCTTCTTTCTTGTTATATACCATCTGACTTAGTTTTGTGTGTGTATGAAATTTTGTATAACTTTTATTTAATTTTTTTTACTCCACAATTCATCATGTTAGCTATTGTTGTGTCCTCAATGTACATTTATTTTATCATGAAGTCATATACGTTTTATATTTTTTTTTTACTGATTTCTCCCTCATGTCCACTGACTTATCCCTCCTGGCCCCTGACTTCTCTCTAAAGTCTCTGGAGGGAGAAGTCACTTCTCCCTAAAACCAGCTGCCAGGCTGACCCCTGGCCACCGGCCATCTTCGATTTGACATATAAATTGTCAACAATTCCATTAGTACACCCAGCAGGCTCTTACCTGACTTTTTCAGATTCCATATGTACATGTAGCTTTGGTGTGATGTCTTTTCTGTAGAAACTTGAATGAATGATGTGGCATTACTGGATCTTTCTATTTAGATCAGGCCATTCTTGGATATGTTGAGTTCATTTGTCATTGACACTGACACTTTCATTTCAGTTTTATTACAGTTAAAACTAGAAGTCCTGTCATGAAATGCGCACAAATAGCACGTCGATCTGCACGTTAATCTACACGTTATGACCATAGTAAGGCGATCAAATTCTGTGCATATGGCCTGTGCACAAGCAATGTTTCAGCCAATGGGCCTCCGGGTAACCCGGAGGTCCATTGGCAGAAACAGAGCCTGTGTTTGCTATGAGTAACCAGGAGAACCTGCCGTGCTTTGGATGCCATTTGATGTGGCAATTGCGTGCAATTAAGCCCAGATAAGCACACAGTTCGTGACAGGACTTCTAGTTTTAACTGTAGGAAAAGTGTGTAAAAAAAAAAACTTGATAAGGCCTAAAAAGTTAAAAATCTGTTTCTCAGGCTCTCCTGCATGGTTCTTTTGGATACCGCATGCTCTCTTTTTATAACCATTGCAAAGTTCCAAAATTCAAAATCAAATGGTTTATGTCTGATATTTTACCCAAGTTAATAAAATTGGTAAATTATTAAATTTGTCCCTTGAGTGCCACAAGGTTTTGCAATGCTTTAGCATTGCAAAGCCTTCTTACACTCAAAGGACAAAATAGAAAATACACCACCCCCCCCATGCTGTTCTGGACTGTAGATTATGAGGTCTAAGACATAAAACAACCAAGAACATGAACTTTTGATGGCAAAGAAATAATTACAAAAATAAAATAAAAACTGCCCGCCCGCATGCAATTTTACCAAAAAATGGCCTGAGTAACAGAAAATCTACTTTGTGAGGCCTAAAATACAATTTTTTTACTGAAAACTGGACAATTTTACATCTTCATTTTTTTTTCAGCTAATGCCAGTTTGTGGAAGAAGCTGAGCTTTATAGTTGCTATACCTGGTGTTACTATCTGTTGGATTAACTCCTATTTAATAGCCCAAGAACCAGATCATGCAAAGAGACCCGAATTTGTTGCCTATGAGCATTTAAGACTAAGGACAAAGGTATGAGTATGTTCACAGTTTCATCTTTTGACAAAGTTAGAGCAGATTCTGAGTACTCTTGAGTGCTTAACCCCCTGCTCACTGATGCCAAAATATCCAGATTTGAATTAGCCATTTTTCCCATAATGCAACTGGGAATTTAACCAATTCAATCTTGTTTGACAGAGCTCATTGAGCTCTGTCAAACAAGATTGAATTGGTTAAATTTCTAGTTGCATTATGGGAAATATTTACACCCTGAACTTTAGATATTTCGACATCAGTGTGCAGGGGGTTAATATATTTGGGCTTTATTCTGAATAGGGATCTGCAAATCACACATTTTTTTCCAATCGTATCTTGAATCGAATCGTCAGGCTTGTCATTTTGAGGCGGGCTATCGCCCCAGGCAACAGTCACCCGCCTGAGTTCAAAATTTTGCAGACGGTAAACGTCAGCCTAACCCCGATTTCTGTGGCCCATTAATTCAGTCGAGGCACTTCAAAATTGGCTGTCTCAAACGGCAATTTTCATGGATTAAAGGAGGTAACAAATCGCAATTTGTGAAGTTTGTAGTGTGTCGTCTTCGCAGTCACCCAGAGAAGTAAGTAACTGGGAGAAGAAAGCCGAATCCAGAGTGGAGGCATGAAACTGCTTGCTTTTATTCTGGAGAGAGTGGAGACCAATCCAGTTAATAGAAAAACATTGGGGGTGGGGGTGGTAATGGCTGGTATCATGAAATTGTGTCCTTCAAATATAAGGTGCCCTTCATTTTACAAAAGTATCAAGTTGCTCAACATATCTTCTGTTCATTATGGAATTTATGTCTATTCTGAATGGGAGTGGAGGGAGGTCTGAGCTCCCTCTCTTAGCCAGCCTCTGACCAAAACAAACTGCCAGAAATTTGGAGGCGGAATGGCATTTATCTAAGATTATGTTGAATGCTGTGCAGTATACCTTTTTTAGCTCACCTGACTGCAAGTCAGTGTGAGGTATTGCCATTACTTGGCATCCGTCGTCCGTTAACTTTTGCAAACCTGGCTTATTCTCCACAGCCATTCAGCAAAATTCAAACATTTTTGCACAAACCATCCCTGGGTTATACCCTTTGTATTTTGTTCAAATGGAGCGTCTGCCTTCTTTGGGCTCTGGGCAATGACGCCAAAGCCTAAAAATCTTCAAAAATCTTCTACTCATGAACCACCAGAGAGATTGCCTTGATATATGGAATGTAACACTCTTTGGTGTTGAAGATTAAAGTTTGTTCAAGAGAAGTTGGTAGATCAATATTTGGGCTCTCTGTGGGCACATATCCATTTTGGGCTCTGCCCAAAATTTCTATTTCAAGAACTGATGGGCCTATTTGAACCAAATTTGGCATGTAGCATAAGTGGGTCCAAAGTACTTGATTGATGCCCGAAATTTTTTTCTAGTTGCCCCGTGGGTACCCCAGGGGCTAAAAATAGAAAAAAATTTAAATGCCCATATTTTCAAAACTACACGGAACAGAGAACTGTTATTTGGTATAAAGCATCCTTTTGACCGGTAGAATGGATTAAAAAAAAATTGGCCATAGCTTGTGTTAGGATGTTCTGTAGGGGCATTTGAAAAAATGCTGAATCAACATATTTGCAAAAATTGAAAAAAAAATTTTCCTGAGAACCGCTGATCGGAATATTTTGATATTTGGTATACAACATCCATAGGACAGTCAAATACAAATGTGTTCAAATCGACCCCCTAGGTTCATATTTGGGCTCAACAGAGGAGCCCAAATAATTAACTTAGGGTGCTGTGGGGAATAAGCTTTAAAAATCTTCTTCAGATCATACAGTCAGATTCTTTTGATACTTGGTATACAGCATCTCTACAGGGGTGAGATTGAAGTTTGTTCAAATTGAGTCTCTGGTTAATATTTGGGCTTCCTGTGGAAGCCTGAATATTAACTTGGTGCAATATGGTGAATAATCTTTAAAAATCTTCTTCTTCAGATCCACAAGTCAGATTCTTTTGATATTTGGTATGCAGCATCTCTAGGGGGGTTAGATTCAAGTTTGATCAATTGGGATCCCTGGATGAATATTTGGGCTCTTTATTGGAGCCCAAATTTTAATTTCGTGCAATATGAGAAAATTTCTTTAAAAATCTTCTTTTTCAGACTCACTAGTGAGAATCCTTTCATATTTGTTTTGTGACATCTCTAGAGGTGTAAGATTTGAATTTGTTCAAATCGACTCCCTGAGTTAATATTTGGGCTTCCTATGCTATGGGAGCCTGATTATTAAATTGGT
This sequence comes from Pictodentalium vernedei, assembly GCA_031216915.1. Lineage (NCBI taxonomy): Eukaryota > Metazoa > Mollusca > Scaphopoda > Dentaliida > Dentaliidae > Pictodentalium > Pictodentalium vernedei. The sequence goes on from CM062294.1 coordinate 484,478,981, forward strand.
GGAATAGGGGGGATATTCTTTAAAAATCTTCTTCTTCAGATGCACCAGTCAGATTCTTTTGATATTTGGTATGCAGCATCTCTAGGGTGGTTAGATTTAAGTTTGTTCAAATGGGATCCCTGGATGAATATTTGGGCTCTTTATTGGAGCTCAAATTTTAACTTCGTGCAATACGAGAAAATTTCTTAAAAAATCTTTTCCAGACCTGCTATTGAGAATCCTTTCATTTTTGATGTGTGACATCTCTCGAGGTGTAAGATTCGAATGTGTTCAAATCGAGTTCCTGGGTTAATATTTGGGCTTCCAGTGGGAGTCTGAATATTAACTTTGTGCAGTATGGGTAATAATCTTTAAAAATCTTCTTCTTCAGATCCACAAGTCATATTCTTTTGATATTTGGTATGCAGCATCTCTAGGGGGGTTAGATTCAAGTTTGTTCAAATGGGATCCCTGAATGAATATTTGGGCTCTTTATTGGAGCCCAAATTTTAACTTTGTTCAATATGAGAAAATTTCTTAAAAAATCTTCTTTTTCAGACCCACTAGTGAGAATCCTTTCATATTTAGTATGTGACATCTCCAGAGGTGTAAGATTCAAATTTGTTCAAATCGGGTTCCTGGGTTAATATTTGGGTTGCCCAAGGGGGCCCAAATATTTACTTAGTGCAATATGTGGAATTCTCGTTAAAAATCATCTCCTTCAGATCCAGCAGTCAGATTCTTTTGATATTTGGTGATATTTGGTGTACAACACCTCTGGGAGGGTTAGATTGAAGGTTGTTCAAATCAGGTCCCTGGCTTAATATTTGGGTGTTTTATTGATGCCCAAAGTTTAACTTTGAGCAATGTGAGAAAATTTCTTGGAAATTCTTCTTCTTCACATCCACCTGTGAGAATCCTTTCATATTTGGTATGTAACATCTCTAGCAGGGACCAGCCTACAAGGCGAAGTAGGCGATATCTTCGCCCATAACACCAGGTCTTCGCCCAATTTCTTTCTCTGGGTGAAGTTGAAGTCGCCTTGCAGTTTTGAAAAGTCGCTGAGAAAAGTTATTTCCGGCGATTCCGTTGCTAACTTCGCTTGGAAAAAATAGAAAAAAAAATAAGTGCAGTGAAAGCAAATAATTGGGCAGGTTCAAGAATTACTAAATATATTGATTTTACTTCCCATAAAACCCCAAAATAATACCATCCATGGCACGATTTCATCATGACAATTCAAGTTTTCACTAGAGTGAAGTTAGATGACAAGACGAAAATTGCTCAAGTTCTTTTTTAATGTTTCATTTCAAAAGTGATTTCCAACGTCAAACTTCGCTATACAGGGTATTTATTTAAAAAAAAACATTTTTGGTAATGATAAAAATGTTGATTTTTCAGCTTGCACTTGTGAGTTTGAAGCATGTGATTTTTAAAAATTATTGTTGGGTGTGTTCCATTTATGGCAGTCACAATAAGGGTCCTACTAAATTACCAAAAAGTAGTAAGTTACAGAAATAAATGGTGTTAAAAGCAAACTGACAAATTCAATTATCTTCCTTGATAGGGAGCGCGGTGGCTCAGTTGGTAGAGGTGCAGGCTGCAAGCCGAGAGGTCCTCGGTTCGAATCCCACCTGCGGCAACCGCGTTGTGTCCTTGGGCAAGACACTTCATCTCCATTGCCCACGTGGGGGCACGATGACTCCGTGTACTAAGGCGTACTGCACGTCGATGGTACGCATGTCTTCAACCAATCTAACCCTGCCTGTGCTGCAGTGCGGAGTTACGATGTTGGGGAGCTGGCAGCTGCTCGTCGTTGCTCGGTGGTTCTCTCCGGGTACTCCGGCTTCCTCCACCTGTAAAACTGTCACGGTCATGATTAGCCATTGTGCATAAATATGTGACCTTAAACATCAATAAATAATAATAAATATCTTCCTTGATAACAGAACATTTGCCTGGAAGAAATGATTCTCTGAACTGAATTGAAATGATATTTGGTTGGCAAAAATAATTCACTAAACTGAATTTAACCCGCCCCCCCCCCCAGCCCCCTGCCCCCCTCCCTCCCCCCCTCCCCCCACTAATATCTTTTAAACTGAACTGAACCCTTACCTAAGCAGCTTTTTGTGAAATAATATTTGGTTAGCAAAAACAATTTGCTAAACTGAATGTAACCCTTTACCTAACACAGCTTTCTGAGAAAAATTTGATTGGCAAATATAATTTGCTAAATTGAATTTAACCCTTTACCTAACACAGTTTTTTCTGAATAATATTTGGTTGACAAAAAAGATAATTTGCTAAACGGAATTTAACCCTTTACCTAAAGCAGCTTACTGAGAAATAGCATTTGGTTGGCAAAAGTAAATTTGATAAACTGAATTTAACCCTTTACCTAACACAGGTTCTTGAGAATATTTGGTTGTCAAAAGTAATTTGATGAACTGAATTTAACCCTTTACTTGACATAGCTTTTTGAGAAATAATATTTTTTGCTCACTTCTCCCTATTTTCACCTCACTTCTCCTTAAAACCTTGGTAGGGAGAAGTGACTTCTCCCTAAATTTAGCCTCTAGGCTGGTCTCTGATCTCTAGGTCTGTCGAATTCAAGTTTGTTCAAATCGATTCGCTTGTTTTTTCTTGTGTGTTTTTAGTCGAGTTTTGGCAAAGTCTAACTCGACTTAGAGTTTGATGAAGTGGCGGGCGGGCGGCGGGCGTAAACAATTGGTTTCCAGGCAATAACTTTAGTTCTATTTGATGCACCTTTACCAAAATTATACCAGAGGTTACACTGTAGGAAAGGAAGACACCTATCGATTTCAGAGTCTCGCGCCCCAAGGTCAAGGTTACTGTTACTATAAATAGAATATTTTGTGACAAATTGGTTTCTGGGCAATAACTTTAGTTCTATTTGACGCACCTTTACCAAACTTATACCAGAGGTTACCCTATAGGAAGGGAAGACACCTATTGATTTTGGAGTCTGGGTCTCCAAGGTCAAGGTCACTGTTACTATAAATAGAATATTTTGTGACAATTGGTTTCCGGGCAATAAGTTTAGTTCTGTTCCATGTATCTTCACCAAACTTATACCACAGGTTACCCTATAGGAAGGGAAGTCACCTATCGATTTCGGAGTCTGGGGCCCCAAGGTCAAGGTCACTGTTACTATCAAGAGAATATTTTGTGACAAATTGGTTTCTGGGAAATAACTTTAGTTCTATTTGATGCACCTTTACCAAACTTATACCAGAGGTTACCTTATAGGAAGGGAAGACACCTATTGATTTCGGAGTCTGGGACTCCAAGGTCAAGGTCACTGTTACTATAAATAGCTTATTTCTTCAGAATTTAATGTCAAAACTTGATTTCTGGATCTGTGATCCTATTGCTGGATTTTTTAAAATTTTCTTTTTGGGGGTGGGGGCGCTAGAGAGAACCACAGTAGTTTAAAACAAAACAAAAATTTCTTTCAGTTGTTTTTTAGTACTTCACAGAACAGACTTTGCTAGGAAGCTTTCCTAGGACCAGCAGAAATGAATGGTCAAAAAAGTTGCCTTTGGTTGTGTCGTAGCAAATCAAAAAAATTGCTTTTGCTGCTGATCAAATGCTGATACACTCATCTGTTTTGACAATTTGAGCCAGGCGAGCATTTTAGGCTCACTTGAGCCTCTGGTTTCAGTATGGTTTTGGTATTACGAAGATACCGAAAACCATACTGACACCAAATCAAAATATTGTTTATTTCGGTATTTATATATTTCTGCGAAATTGACAGAAAGTCAACTCATGAAGGTGGACCGTAAATTTAAAAGCCTGTGAACGGCATATTTTGAACGAATTGATAAGAAAACGTGCAAATGTGAACTTTGTATGTAAGCAACAGGTAGCAGCAGACGCTGCAAATACATCACTCGTCAGAGAAAGTAAAATATGATGGAAAAAAACGAATAATGGCAAGTTCTTAACTTGGTACTTCCATTTCTAAAGAAACAGGGTCCACTTCCAGTGTTCCTGACATTCAGACAAATTCAATATATTTTCTGGAAATAACTGTGTGATATATTTGCAGGGGACATTAGGGGTCGTGTGGGTGGTTGACAATTGGTTAGAAATAATCCACTGGCATGAACAATTCATGAATCAAGTGATTCATCAAATAACTTGGTAGACTAATCAGTTATCACTGTTGAATTAACTTGTCAAATTCATGAGTTGTTAGCACTGAACCTGTTAAGTTACTACCTGGTTGATTGCTGGGAAATTGGGTCAGTTTGAGACTACTTTCAGTGTTTTGTGCACATACCGAATACCGTACCAAAACCAAGGTATTTACCTGAAAAATACCAATACCAAACCTGAAATTTCAATACTGCACAGCACTATTGGGCCTATTGATCAAGTCTAATGCTGGGGCTTGGACATAATATCAGGTGCCGCAGAAATTTGGGATTAGTCTCCACACTTTTTAACTCGAAGAGCTAAAGCCTTCTTCAAATGTTCCCTCACCCCCTTCCAAGCCAGAAAATAAGCAGACTGACATCTGAAAAATGAGGTCCCCAGAGGATGGATTTAGTGATGCTACCCTGCATAGCAGGGTAGCATCACTAAATTTACCCTCTGTGAATCTCAATCTGAATCAGGGTTTCGAAACTAAACAGAAAGAGGTACCCAGAGGATAAATTGGTCCACTGTATGGGATAGCATCATCAAATTCACCCTCTGGGGACCTTATTCTGCAAATGTCAGACTGCTTATTTTCTGGCCTGCCCCCTTCCATCACAATTTTGTTCTCTTTTACATATACTGCCAGTGTCAGAGATTTGAGAGAGATTGGGGGAGTGGGTTCATTTACCTGAGACAATGTCAGTTTGCGCTGGACCAGAAGATCACATCAAAAGTCAGGCTAACAGAATATTCCTGTAAATTACATAACTTATAACAGCCAAAACTTCTTAAATTCACAGTGTTTTACTGTGTTTTTGAAAGTGTTTGAAATGTGATACAGTCGTTTCGTCAGTCCTGGAAATGAGACAGGTGCAAGTGCAATTGCTCTCGTCAGCACCTGTGTTTTCTATTTTCCGAGAGCTAAAAAATGCACTTGTTGAAAAATGTTGTGGAGCACTAATATACTGTGAGGGCATATAAATGCGTGTTGTTTTGAAAAAGCAGCACTCTGTGGCCAGTGGCAAGTTACTGTCATAATTCAGCAATTCCTTATACATTTAGTCCCTTGAACCCGATCGTCTGCCTGCTTTTCTGTCCAGGAACATGATTCATCATAACGTCATTAAACCCTTTGAACCCCGAGCGGCCGCTTGTCTGGCCTGGATCGTGATACGTCATAAAATAGGATGGCTGTTCAGTAAATGTGTGGGGTAGACCAATCCTGTAGGCTGCACGTTGAATATATTGATCAGTCTACCGCAAATAATGAATATGGACTCTTCTAATTGCCGCCATTGAACTGGCATGGAAGATACATGTACCACTAGAGTTCAAAGGGTTAAGGTTTCTGGTGTTTGGTGACAGTATTCCCTTGAATATTCATACACTAACATTTTACGGGTGCAATTTACTCCCGTCTCCGATTTCACGGGAGTTTAAAACTGCACCCGTCAATTTTGTTCATTTCCAGCACTGTTTCGTTTGAGTACTGGTAGTCTCTAATCTCTGCTAACAGCTTAGTTGATTTATTATGTCCCCGACCTCTAGTGAAGCCTAGTGCTGAAATAGTTAGCTGGATAACCGGTTTGCAACTAGTTATCAGCATAACACGGTTGGAAAAGCTGTCAACCGGATAACTGCTATACCTATAGTATACAGGATAGCATTAGGAAAATAAATAGTATTTGACCGTGAGAAGTTAGAATTCTTTTGCTGGGACAAGCATTGTCAAAGCTACCAAACATTTGTCGATTTACAGTGATGTATAGTCGATGTAACATGAAAGGGTTAAGGTGTTGGAATGTTGAATGAACAGTTATTTCAGTCACTTGCCAAGTTGGGATGTCAAGTCGCAGATAGGGCTGTCACGATTAATCGATCAATCGATTGTCGATCACGATTAATCGATCAATCGACTGACGACCGGTCTTGATTATTACACTGACGGTTCATAAGTTCAGAACATCAAAGCTTTGTATGTACCCAAAAGAGGATCGTCTTCGTTGTTTACTTGAGGTAGGTCAACTGACTTGAACTTCATTTTTAACAACTTCAAAGAGAGGGAGGGGGGGGGGCATCTAGGTACGATTAATCGATTATTACCGATTATTTGTGACGATTAATCGATTCCTAAATTCAAAAATCGTGACAGCCCTAGTGGCAGATAAATGTCTGTTACTTTATATCAGACTGCCAAGAGTCGAGTGCACTGCAGGTTGTTTTCTGCATGGGCAGCAGTGAGCACGTGCCTGTCAGTGTAACATTGTCTTCTACAGATAAATTTGACATTCTTCTCTTTGATGAGGTGTAGTGAATTGCAGATTATAGTGCTGAAAAAATCCCTCCTTGTGAGTAATGGTGCTTTCATAATAAATTGACTGTTTGGTACTTTACAAACGTGTTTCAGGAAAAACATGTTTTGATTTTATTGAACTGTTTAAAAGATTGAACATATGTCATAAAAAAAAACGATTTTAATATCTAGCATTGTAAAATTTGTTTTTCAATTGTCAGTGTCGCAGGAGGGTCTCTTGGTCAATGGGGCATGTTATAATTTCTTACCACACCCCTTTCATGACTCGCAACATATTCTCGCGAGAAATTTCATTGGGAGGAACAGGCAAACGTAAATATGGAACTGTTTGTGACTTTTCTTCTAGCAGTGAACAGAAAAAGATATTCAAAAAATTAGGATAACATATTCACTCTGATCATATCAAATTCAAGCCACTCAAGTAAGAGGCTCTTTGCTATTACAGTTAACTAATAACTATGCCTAACTACAATTTACAAACTGGTTGGAAAATTTGTAACTAATATCAGTGACATTTGTCCCTCACTTCAAATGTGTGCCCATGAGAAAAAATTACACACGCGATTTTTGTTTCAGGTGAGCTGCCTGCCGTGCCCCTGTGATTTTCACATGTAATGCGCATGTGATTTTTAAATGGCAAGGTCTGTTTTTGTGACTGGGCAATACAGGATGACTTCAGTATGATGTATCATCACTATTATTTGGGACCATTGCAGTCATATGGGTACCGTCCAATAATTGTCCCCCGAGTTATGGCGCCTTTTCACTTTTTGGACTTGGAAAATATTTTGGTTTTCAATCTTTTGACTTTAGAAAATTTTTCCATCTCACAATAACTTTAATACTTTGCCTAACGAATCGCCCGCATCTGCTAGCGTAATATGGAAATTGAGCAATTGAAAAAATTAAATTTTTCAAAATATTTCAACAAAACCATATCATGTGACCCCTCATTGGAACAAGCTCACTGAGCTCGTTCCAAAGAGGGGTCACATGATATGGTTTTGTTGAAATTGTTTGAAAACTTTTAAAAAACTGATATTTAAAATAATAAATTTTGATATCGTCTGCGTTGGGTAAAGGATTGAGGCTACTTCAAACATGCCTCCGGATCAGGGGCAGTGGCCCACGCTTTGCGTAGCGCTTGTTGTTTCTTTATTTATATTTGCATATTTTTAGTCGAGTTTTGACGAAGACTAACTCAACTTATAGTTTGATGAAGTGGCGGTGGGCGGCGGGCATAAACAATTGGTTTCTGGGCAATAACTAAGTTCTATTTGATGCACCTTACCAGAATTATACCAGAGGTTACCCTATAGGAAAGGAAGACACTTATCGATTTCAGAGTCTCGTGCCCCAAGGTCAAGGTCACTGTTACTATAAATAGAATATTTTGTGACAAATTGGTTTCCGGGCAATAACTTTAGTTCTATTTGACGCACCTTTACCAAAATTACACCAGATGTTATCCTATAGGAACGGAAGACACCTATCGATTTCGGAGTCCTGGGCCCCAAGGTCAAGATCACTGTTACTATCAGTAGAATATTTTGTGACAAATTGGTTTCCGGGCAATAACTTTAGTTCAATTTGACGTACCTTTACCAAATTTATACCACAGGTTACCTTATAGGAAGGGAAGACACCTATTGATTTCAGAGTCTGGGGCTCCAAGGTCAAGGTCACTGTTACTATAAATAGCTTATTTCTTCAGAATTTAATGTCAAAACTCGACTTCTGGATCTGTGATCCTCTTGCATATTTTTTTTCTTTATTTTTTCAGAAATTTCCCTGGGGAGATGGAAACCACTCCTTGTTTCATTCACACATGAATGCACTACCAGAAGGGTATGAAGAAGAGCATTGATTGAGAAGTACTTTAGCAGTCAACATTTGGAAGAGAGCTACACACTGGAACATTAAATGAACTGTATATAGATGAATAAGACTAGACTCAATCTTGTGTACACTTATTTACAAGTCAATAGGATTTTAAAAGTTCACTGTGTTCAGTGCGTGAAATGAAGATGTATATTCCATTTTCTTTTGTTCCTTTTTTCTGGACTATTTTTAGCTCAACTTGACGACAAGTATGAGCTATTGGGATGGGTCGTGATCCATCGTCCATCTGTATATCCATATGTCTGTCCATTCACAATTCCTTTAGCACACCCTGCAGGCCACAACTTTCACCCGATCAGTTCCAAATTTCATATGTAGCTTTGGGCCAATGTCTAGATGGGAGCTTTTTTCGAATTTCGTTGAAAAACATGGCTGCCAGTGGCCATCTTTGATTTGGATATAAATTGTCCAACACTACCTTTTACACACCCTGCAGGTCACAGCTCTCACCTGATCTGTCCCAACTTTCAGGTATAGCCTTGGGGCAATATCAAGATAGGAGCTATCGATTTTTTCCGAATTTCGTTAAAAAATATGGCCGTCAGTGGCCATCTTAGGTTTGGCCTATAAATTGTCAACAATTCCATTAGCACACCCAAAAGACTGCATCTCTCAACAATCTTTTTCAAATTTCATTTGTAGCTTTGGTGTTATGTCTAGCTGGGGGCTATAGAATTTTCTGAATTTTGTTGAAAAACATGGCTGCCAGCAGCCATCTTGGATTTGGATATAAATTGTTCAACAATTCCTTCAGCACACCCTACATGTCTCGGCTCTCACTCGATCAGTCTCAAATATCATATGTACCTTGGGGCAATGTGTAGATGGGAGTTACCAAATTTTTCCGACTTTCGTTCAAAAACATGGGCGCCAGTGGCCATCTTAGATTTGGCATATAAAATGTCAACAATTCCATTAGCACACCGTACAGGCCGCATCTCTCACCCACTCTGTTTCAAATTTCATATGTAGCTTTGGTGTGATGTCTGGATGGGAGCTATTGAATTTTTCTGAATTTTGTTGAAAAACATGGCTGCCAGCAGCCATCTTGGATTTGGACATAAATTGTCCAACAATTCCTTAAGCACACACTGCAGGTCACTGTTCTCACTCGATCAGTCTCAAATTTCATATGTATCTTTGGGACAATGTGTCGATGGGAGCTATCCAATTTTTCCAAATTTCATTGAAAAACATGGGCGCCAGTGACCATCTTAGATTTGGCATATAAATTGTCAACAATTCTTTTAGCACACTCTACAGGCTGCATCTCTCACCCGATCTTTTTCAAATTTCATATGTAACTTTGGTTTGATGTCTAGATGGGAGCTGTTGTTTTTCTGAATTTTGTCGAAAAACATGGCCGTTCGCAGCCATCTTGGATTGGGATATAATTTGTCAACAATTCCATTAGCACACCCTACCGGTCGCATCTCTCACCTGATCATTTTTGAATTTTATATGTAGCTTTGGTGTGATGTCTAGATGGGAGCTATTGAATTTTTCTGAATTTTGTTGAAAAATATGGCTGTCAGCAGCCATCTTGGTTTGGAATTTGAATTGTCAACTCTTCCATTAGCAAATCCATGCAGTCCACATCTCAACCAATCTTGTTCAAATTTCATATGTAGTTTTGGTGTGATGTCTAGATGATTTCTTTCAAATTTTTCTGAATTTTGTTGAAAAACATGGTTGGCAGTGGCCATCTTAGATTTGGCATATAAATTGTCAACAATTTCATTAGCAGGCCGCTCCTCTCAGCCAATCTTTTTCAAATTTTATATGTAACTTTGGTATAATGTCCAGATGGGAGTTATCAGATTTTTCTGCATTCCATCGAAAAAGATAGCTGCCACTGGCGATCTTGGATTTAATATATAAATTGTCAACAATTCCATTAGAACACCCAGCAGTCCCCATCCCTCATCTGATTTTTTTCAGATTTCATTTGTAGCTTTGGTGTGATGTCTTTTCTGTAGAAACTTGAGTGAGCAACATGACATTACTGGATCTTTCTATTTAGTTCAGTCCGTACTTGGACAAGTTGAGCTGCAGTGTCATTGACTCTTTCATTAATTTCATAAAGTGATTAACCATTTACCCAATGCAGACGATATCAAAATTTATTATTTTAAATATCATTATTTAAAATTTTTCTAAAAAGTTCAACAAAACCATATCATGTGACTCTTCGTTGGAACGAGCTCGACGAGCTCGTTCCAACGAGGGGTCACGTGATATGGTTTTGTTGAACTTTTTGAAAAATAATATTTTTTCAACTGCTGTATTTGCATATTACGTGGGCGGATGCGGGTGATTCGTTGGGTAAAGGGTTAAGTGGTTTGTTGTCTCCCTTTACATAAAAGAAAAGATTCCAAAAACAAAAGTAGCCAATATTAAACCTTAGAATTGTTTCTTATATCTTGTTGACAAAGCTCAGAGACAGATCCGTGAAACAAGAAATGATGGGTTTTATTGATTGGATATTAAAATTTTTTCTGGAGTCTCATGATATCTGCCTTCCTTAATACATAAGTTCTCCCTGTCTGATACAGGTTTGAACTCGGCTAATACATGTTACCCAGGTAATTATTATCTGCGATTCCTATTTTTTGCCAAGGCACTGCCACTCATGCGTGTATGTTCCCCTTAGAAATGTAATTGTTTGCACTCCACTTTATGTTTTGAAGCGGTAGATTAAACTCATGAATACTCGTATTAACCCTTTAGCCAGCGAATCGCCCACATCCGCCCGCGTAATATGCAAATTCGGCAGCTGAAAAAATATTATATTTTGAAAAATTTCAACAAAACCATATCATGTGACTCAAGCTCTTTCCAAAGAGGGGTTGTTACAACCGATAATGTTACAATGCCGCATAATGTTACACCAACGCATAATGTTACAAAAAATGTAGTAAACAACCAATAATGTTATAAACTCCGCATAATGTTATAACTTTTTTTCAACCCGTTGTTATAAAAATCGACGCATAATGTTATAACTTTTTTCAACCTGTTATGTTACAACAAATTAACTGATAATGTTATAACTTCAAATAAACATATCTTTGGTAATTTATACTGTCATGGCATCAGTTTCAGGTGGAGACCGTCGGTCTGTATTTGGGGGAACTCTTCAGTTCCCAGTGTAGAATTGGACCATTCTGACTTTAAATAATATATACCATTATTGTAATAAACCCATTTCTGTGATAAATTACACGTCCATTATATGGTCGGACATTAGGTAAGGATACTATCCTATATTTTAAGGATACTAAACCCACGGAATCCCCCCTGAAGCAGTGAAAGCTATGAAAATGAGCACGATGCACGCAAAATCATACGTCTCAAAATGAAAGCTATGAAAATGAGTGCAATGAGTACCTCTTCATACGTCTCATACCCTCATTAAGGATACTATCCTACCTTTATTTGGGAGTGTTTTCTGGAGTGTTTGGGTCAGTTTTCTGAAGATTGTCGGGTTGTTTGAATTAATTCGATATCTATTGTCGGGTTGCTAGGGATGAGACGGAGCACGCATCCCCATAACAACACACGCTGCGCATACGCACTCCTACCACCTATTATCAGGACAATGACGTTACAACATGGCCACCCACTTGCACTATCATGACAACCCAACATGACCGCCCAGTCACGTGACATGACGTCACTTCCCCGGTCCTGCCCCGGGGTCCTACAAAATGGCTCATTTTCAACATACATAACTACTCAACACCATCACCAACACTGCCATAACACCAACATCAACACAACTCCTCCTCCACAGCCTCATCCTTCTCCCTATACTGCCTGTTCTAGTGATTCCGCCTTTTCCAGAACCTGTAATCCCAAATTCATCACTTCTACATCTTCCAACATATCCACCATCTATATTATCATGCCGCCTAGCACTACTCTCTTATAGTATTCTCAGATAGCCTTCTCTGCACAATCACCCTGATGTATTAATCCATGACCTCCTTTCTTTCTCAGCCTAATCCCTGCCCACCCCTTTCAATCCTCCTAAACCCCATTCCTCTTCCTACCCAGTCTCGCATCTTATTCTTGTTCCGTGCTACACTACCAACCCGCCACATCCACCATATGTACCTCGCTCCATCCAACTTTTTGACCTCTTTTAACTCCACCTCATTTTTGTTCACTGTCAGTTGTTAAAATGTCAAATTAGTGAACAATAAGATATTCTTATGACTAAGAAATATGCGACAAATGAGTTTTAGATGCTCAAAACAAGCAGAAACAGAGGCATTTGCCCATCCTCAAAGGCATCGGGGGACTATGGTACACTACATTTCTGGAAGCGGAGATTACGCATGTTGGTAAACGTACCAACCGGATAAAATAGCACCCCTCCCCCACCACCTCTGCCTTCACCATGTTGGGCACTGGATGATCATGGTAATGACATCACATGATTGAGTTACCAGGATAATCCTCGTCTATGTAACGTGACTTGGTCATTCTATGATAAATCCCCGGGAGTTGGGGGGGAGGGGGGCGGGGTATCTCCTCGCCTTAACCAGAGCTGAAACCTTTAATATAAATATTACATACCTTTATGCGGCAATAAATGGTAAGTGGTAAAGTCCATCTACAATAGCTGTAACTGGAATTAGTATACAGAAGTTATAACATTATCGGTTAATTTGTTATAACATAACGGGTTGAAAAAAGTTATAACATTATGCGGAGTTTATAACATTATCGGTTGTTTACAACATTTTTTGTAACATTATGCGTTGGTGTAACATTATGCGGCGTTGTAACATTATCAGTTGTAACCGGGGTCACATGATATGGTTTTGTTGAAATTTTTTGAAAAAATTTAAAAAATGATATTTAAAATAATAAATTTTGAAATCGTCTGCGCTGGGTAAAGGGTTAAATAATATTCAGAAAAATATCAGCTGCAATAGCACATTCTTTACTGTAATCAAATGGAGATGCAATGATCAGTAAGATTATGTTGAATGCTTGGAAGTGCCAAATACTGCAAATACGCATACAAAATTGCCCATCTGAAACATTTCTGTTGCATTGAACTGTGACAAACACATAGGACTACAGAAATTTTTAGAATAGTCTGTGCTATTAATCGAATTCCCCATGCTGGGCAGTTTGGTGTATACATAAAGTAGTGTGAATAAGGAAGGGGCTGGCCAAACATCTTGTGATTAACTCCTTGCATGCTGCTGGCGGATATTCCTGCCCAGGACAGGATTTCTCTTTCTACTAAAATTAGTACAATTTGGGTACATTTAATCAAACTCCCTCCTTGCAGACTGAATAGATTTCTTTGCCAATGGTTTTTTGGGATAAATTCCAATGAATTTTTCATCAAATTTAGTCATGGCTGCTTAACAGCAGCCATGACTAAATTTGCTGTAAAATATCTTGAAAATACTTGGTGGGTTAAGAGTTAACCTTTGGGATAGGCTGATAACATTGTTACCGCGGGCTGATATCAAGGCTGATTTAAAATCAAACAAGTAATAACCTCTTAATATTCGTATTCTGTCCAAAGGTGAGGACTACAGCAACTCAAATAAGTTGTAGAATAATTGCGAAAAAACTTTACTTTTTATCCTCGTTTTATCCATTGATAATTCCAGCTCTTGCCATTATTTCTTTGGAAGCTCTCAGAGAGAAATGATAACAAGGAATGAAAATATTATCCAAAGAAATGTGTAAAAAAAAGTCCTTGTGATTATCCTACCATTTTTAGCTCATCTGACTGAAAGTCAGGAGGAGCTTCAGTGACCACTTTCTGACCATCGTCCATCCATCTGTCTGGCATGACCTTTACATTATCGACTTCTCATAAACCACTGGGCTGAATTGAACCAAATTTGAATGTTCCTTATTATATATTAATTCATGTTTATTCAAATAAAGTTGACATGCTCACAGGGGTCACTGCAAGAGGCATTTCTCAGATAGCACCCATAAATTGTTTTCCAAAATTAAAAAAAAATCTTCTCCAGAAGTATCAATTAGAATCCTTTGATATTTGGAAAACAACATCGTCGCCTGAGTGCTAGAATGTTCTATGTCCCATAGGGGACATAGAACATTCTAGCACTCCGGCGACAACATCTCTAGGAGGGCCAGATTCAAGTTTGTTCAAATCCGGTCCCTGCGTTAATATTTAGACTACCTATGGAAGCCTGAATTTTAAACTTTAAATTTGCTCAAATTGAGTTCCTGGGTCCCTATGGGAGCACAAATTTTAACTTAGTGCAATATGAGGAAATTTCTTAAAAACTTCCTCTTCAGACCCACCAGTCAGAATGCTTTCATATTTGGTATACAACATCTCTAGGGGGTACAGATTCAAATTTGTTCAAATCAAGTGCCTGGGTTAATATTTTGGGCTACCTGTGGGAGCCCAAATTTTACCTTAGTGCAATATGAGGAAGTTTCTTTAAAAACGTCCTCTTCAGATCCATCAGTTAGAATGCTTTCATATTTGGTAGTGGGGGGTCAGATTCAAGTTTGTTCAAATCGGGTCCCTTGGTTGATATTTGGGCTCTCTAGAGAATAGGAGCCTAAATTTCAACTTAGTACAATATGAGGGAATTTCTTTAAAAATCTTCCTCAGGTTAGGTTGAAGGTTGTTCAAATCCATTCCTTAGTGTTTTTCCATAAGATTTGCCTTTCAAACTGCAGTGGCATAACAACTCTTGGAAGTTTGGTAGTGCTTGTCTACAGCTGATAGAACTGGAAGCAGTCAGGAAGACTTGTGATAATAATCATCTGACATGGACACCAGAGTTATAATTTCATGACTTCTTTCCTCTGTATTGTTGATGAACCATGACTAACTGAATGTGACCCAAAATACTTTTTTGTACCACTTTGTCAGGTGAGCAATTAAGGCTCCTTGGGCCCCTTGTTTTTATTTCAGCTTGTGCTATGAGTCGTATCACATTTCAGTTGCATTCTTTGCAACATCCACCAACACTACAAAACATCATACTTTTCCCTCCCTTAATCAAATGTCTCCTTTATCCCAATTATTACGGTCTTTTCCACCTTTCTCATAAATTTTATCACAGTATCAAAATTCCAAACTTTGTTTCCATCTTTAAATCCATGCAATGTGAATCTGTACCTATTGCTATAGGTGCTAAGAATTTTTAACTGCGACTAGCAACTCTATAAGTGGCAATGTCAGTCTGTCGGTCTGTCTGTCGGTCGGTTGGTCGGTCTGTCTGTGACCAACGAGTTTCAAAACTCAATAACTTTTGAAATACTTGATGGAATGACTTTATATTTGGCATGTAAGTGTATCTTATTGATGTCTAGCCACTGTTCAATGCATGTGTTGTTCCAAATATTTTTCTTGGAGTTATGGCCCTTGATGAACTTAGAATGTCTGTCGGTCTGTCTGTGACCAACGAGTTTCAAAACTCAATTACTTTTAAAATACTTGATGGAATGACTTTATATTTGGCATGTAAGTGTATCTTATTGATGTCTAGCCACTGTTCAATGCATGTGTTGTTCCAAATCCAAATATTTTTCTTGGAGTTATGGCCCTTGATGAACTTAGAATTTTGTGAAATTGCACCACCCGTCGCAGCTATGGCGTCGATGTCGTGATTTTTTTCGGATCACCCACAGTGGCTATCGGTTACAATCATAACCAATCATGTGGCATGTAATAGCAAATAAAAGCCAGATGGAAGGAAGTGACCAGGCCACACAGCTCAGTGGATTATTGTAAGTTCTATGTCGTGCCCTTTGTAAGATCAGACTGTGCATGTAGCTTAGATGAGTATGTTAACAGACTTTTATGAGGTGGGCCCCATGACATATGCCTGTTTTAAAGTCGAGTAGCGTTACAATTATGTTAACATCAAAAGTAGAGGTTACACATCAAATAGATCCAGTGAAGCAATTGTTTATCACCTCAAAAATAGTATTCATGTGGTAACTTTAATGTCAGTGACCTAATACTTGGCCCAAGGATTTTATATAAGATTTACATAATTTTTTTTTCTGCATATTTCCCTTCGTCTGAATCCACTGACACAAAAGGCTCCACACATCCATCATAAATCAGTGGTTAACTAATAGCAAAGGGAGTGCGGTTGCTCAGTAGGTAGAGATGCAGACTGCAAGCCGAGAGATCCTCTGTTCGAATCCCACCTGTGTTCTTGGGCAAGACAGTTAATCCCAATTGCCCATGTGGGGGCATGGTGGTGTTTTGTACTACGGCATACTGCACATCGATGATGCACTTGTCTTCAGCCAATGCTAAACCTGCTTGTGTGGAGTTAGTACATTGGGTAGTCTGACAGTTACTCACCACTCCACCCGTAAAACTGTCTTGACACGAGGTGACCCTTGCTGTCGAAAGTGTTGTTAAACCCAAATAAATAACTCATAGCAAAATAAGTCTCAGAGCATGTTCAGGCTGTGGTTAGGTGTGAATTCATGACATTTGTCCAGGCCCTTAAGGGTTTAGGCACAGGGAATAATTTCTTTGTATGAACAAACACTGTATAATTATCCGCTTATGTAACTTTCTTTTGTCATTCGGGACTATTACGATTCCCGATGAGTCTGGAGGTGGGATCGGCAAATCTCACCCTCGGGGCAAGATATTTGAACCAGACCCGAGGCTTGCCGAGGGTCTGGTTCAAATATCTTGCCCCGAGGGTGAGATTTC
Organism: Pictodentalium vernedei; assembly: GCA_031216915.1. Classification (NCBI taxonomy): domain Eukaryota; kingdom Metazoa; phylum Mollusca; class Scaphopoda; order Dentaliida; family Dentaliidae; genus Pictodentalium; species Pictodentalium vernedei. The sequence goes on from CM062294.1 coordinate 484,496,053, forward strand.
CCCATTCCCACCTTCAGACTCATCGAGGATGATTTTTCTCCCCCCACACAAGAATTACGTCATTATAGATAATTGGCGGTCACATGCTGACATACCCAATTTATCAAGTCGTAGTCCTTTCGAAAAACGAACAATTTCATCAAAAAGATCGTACAAAAGTTAGGTATATATAGGTATATACTAAAAAATTGATTTGTAACACTGTCTGTTAAGGGGTTAATGAATTTGCGTGTGTCCAACTCTAATGTAAAGGGCATTGTGAGATTATTGATCGATCGATAAATTCGCACAGTGATATTATTAAATCTGCAGAGAAACATGGGGTTGAAACAAATCAACATTGTTGATTTTGAATGGCACGTGGATTAAATGCGGGAAATCGTGAAGCCATTTTGTTTATTTACAATTGTGCAGACGATGATGAAATAGTTCCGAGGACCTAGTAAAATATGCAAATTAGTATGTCACGTGCGGTGGGTGGGATAGAAATATCCCACCCTGCTGTCTCATCCGGGACACGCGTATGTTTCACGTATAGTGTGGGGAGAAAAGGTTGTCTTTCGATTTTGAAAATGGGAAGTGCGCTGTAGACTGCTCGCTTACATTTGAAGTGAAGTACAATAATGTTGAGTCCCCGACATAATATAATTCATGGTGTTTTGTTCACATTTTTTGTGTTTGCATTGTATTATTTGGCCTATTTCCCATAAATAGATTTTAACCCTTTCCAGAAAACACATAATATTTTTAATTTTTTTCACCCAATTTTTAAAAAGAATTCAACAAAACCAGATCATGTGACCCCTCGTTGGAACAAGCTCAATTTGGATATTATGTGGTGTCACCGATTCGTTAGGTACTGGTTAATCGCTCGCAAGGTGGAACTGAGGCACGATGTTGTCTGCTCGTGAAAAGTAAAAATTGCAGGTGTGATGGCATGTGAGCGTGACAGATCCCCTCAGAATCGAATGACTGGGACATGTCCTGAAGATTAATCGTAATAAAAATTTACTTAAAGTCAAGTCTGTCTGTACCATAGGGGATGCATAGTTTTTACATAAGGGTCCAGTGTACTTTAATGCAAAATGCATATTGTGTGAGTGCTCACATGTAGGTGAAGGTCACTGTCCTGTAGATCGCCCCACAAACAAGCCTGAAAATAAGCTGAAGAATGAAGTCCCCAGAGGGTGAATTTGGTGATGCTACCCTGCACAGCAGGGTAGCATCACTGAATTTACCCTCTGTGAACTTCAGTCTGAATCAAGGCCCCAGGCTTAAACAGAAAGAGGTACCTACAGAATAAATTGGCCTGCTGTATGGGATAGCATCAGCAAATTCACCCTCTGGGGACCTCATTCTGCAAATGACAGATTGCTTATTTCTAGGCTTGTCCACAAATACAGTACTGTGATCACAAATGTGGTCATGGAATTCAGATTGAGTCGCACAAAAATTGCGATCTGATTGATGACACTAAATTGTGATTCCTTTCCAAATTACCAATAAATCATTCATTGGTTATTGAATTTGAATTTCGATTTTCTCTTGATTTAGTCACCATGGGAACTACAGAAAGTAAAGCAGTGCTTGTTTACTGTGGTAAATAACTTGACTAACAAATAACTTCAACAAATATTAATTGATTGGGCCAATATATATTAGGAATTTGAGTTTAACCGAAGAATCTACTTGACTAGTTTGAAAACTAACCCGGTCCGATGATTAGGGGTGGAGTTACGGCCCATAATTAGTCATTTTTTTTTTTTTTTTTGCAGGGTTACTTCCTTTCAACATTAAACTTTTTTGCTATATGCTGATTTTAATATTTACCTTTGTCATGGGCACCTACTACCGGTAGTAGAGATTGAATTTTACTGAGCTAGGTTGATGTTTTTCCAAAGTTACTTAACTTAATTTTTAAAAATTAAAAAGAATTTAAACTTGGAAGTACTTAGAATTTCAGTTTTCCCAGACTCTTGGAGATGATATTGCAAGTGGTTATTTATTTCTCCAGATTTAAGTTTGTTCAAATCGAATGCCTAGATTATTATTTGGACTCCCTATGGGAACCCAAATTTTAACTTAGTGCAATATGAGGGAATTTTTTAAAATCATCTTCAGATTCACCAGTTAGAATCCTTTCATATTTGGTATACAACATCTCTAGAGGGGTCAGATTCAAGTTTGTTCAAACAAAGTCCCTGTGTTAATATTTGGGCTCTCTATTGGAGCCCAAATTTTAACTTGGTCCAATATGAGGAATAATCTTTAACTCTTAACATGCTGAGTATTTTAAAAATATTTTCCATTAAATCTAGTCATGGCTGCTGTGAAGCAGCCATGGCTAGATTTGATGGAAAATTCAGTGCAATTTAATTAAAAAAATGGCTGAACAAAAAGTTGATACAATTTAGGGGGAAAATTTGGTTAAAAGTGTCCAATTTATTCTTAATTTAGTAGCAAGAGATTTTTTGTCACAGGCAGGAATATCCACCGGTAGCATGCAAAGAGTTAAAACTCTTCTTCTTCAGAAACACCAGTCAGAATCATTTAATATATGGCATACAGAATTTTCACAGGGGTTGCATTCAATTTGTTCAACTCAAGTCCATTGGTTAATAATTGGGCTCTCTACGGGAGCCTAAATTTTAACTTAGTCCAATATGAGGAATAATCTATAAAAATTTGCTTCTTGAGATACAATCAGAATCTTTTGATATTTGGCATACAGCATCCTCAGATAGTTCCAATTTAATTTGTTCAAATGAAGTCCCTGGATTGATATTTATGTTCCACATGTGGCGAGGGGGGGAGCAAATTTCAACATGTGCAAAATTGGTAATATTCTCAAAATCTTCTGGTAGAGTGCTAGAAGCCCATATTTGGGCTTTATTCTGAAGTGCAGCTTGAAGGCTCATATTCAGTGCATGTGTTTTGTATTACCTTTGAAGTGACATTATTTAGTCTGTTAGGATTTGCCTTGTTACAATATTTGGGAGATTGCCTATTGGCACTCTCCCATAAATTGTAACAAGGCAAAGACATGTGTGCATGCTTTGAGAGTCTCTACCAGTTAAAGAATCTTCTTCTTCAGTTCCACCAGTCAGAATCTTTTGATATTTGGTATACAACATCCTTCTATTTTGTTCAAGTTAAGGCCCAAGGTTGATGTTTGGATTCCCTAGTTTTGCATTACTGAAAATCTTGTCATTATTTCTGTGGTAGAATTCCAATACTAGAAAAAAATCTGGCATGGACAATAGTGTTATAAATAATTAAATAATTTCATTCCTCTGTGGTGTTAACTAGCCATAGATGCTAATTAAATCCTTCTTCAAACAACTCTGGTCAGGTGAGAGCCTCAGGCCCCATGGGACCTCTTGTTACAGTTTATATGAGAGTTCCTCCTCCTTTTAGCCCCCGTCTTTCTGAAAACTCCATAATTATTCCTTGCAGACAACTTAATCCAGGTGAGCATTTTAGGCTCTCTTGAGCCTCTGTTTTACTGTGGTTTTGCTTTACAAGGCTCATGTAACAAATGCATGGGGTGCAAGTGGGAACTGAGAAACTGATTTCATTTGCTGGTAATTTATTTTTTATTTTAAAAATGCTGAAATTTTCTTTTCTTTAAATTTACATGAAAATCATTTCCTGTCAATTTACATAAAATGTGTACTAAGATACACCTTCACTCTTTTCAGCTCACCTTGATGAAGTCAAGCCGAGATTATCTAATCATTTTCCGCCCATTGTCCGTCAACACTATGTTTTCTTGTTCTCCAAAAAAAAACACTGGGCTAATTCAAGTGAAAGCTTGTGTGAGTGATAGTCCTGAAGGGGCATTGCATTTTTGTTCAACTCAACATGTTTTCATATTTGTTTTCAACATCTCTAGGGGGGTCAGATTCAAGTTTGTTCAAATCAGGTCCGTAGGTTAATATTTGAGCTCACTGTGGTAGCCCAAATTTTAACTTGGTGCAGTGAGGAAATTTCTTTAAAATTTTTATTGTTTAGATCCACCAGTCTGAATGCTTTCATATTTGGTACACGACATCTCGGGGAGGGATGGGAGGGGGGGGGGGGGGGGGGTATAGGATTCAAGTTTGTTCAAATTGAGTTCCTGGGTCCCTATGGGAGCCCAAATTTTAACTTAGTGGAATATGAGGAAATTTCTTTAGAAATCTTCTTCAGATCCATCAGTCGGAATGTTTTCATATTGGGCACACAAACAAACATCTTGGGGGGGGGGGGGGGGGGGGGGGGGGGCAGATTCAAGTTTGTTGAACTCAAGTGCCTGTATTGATATTTGGGCACCCTAGGGGAACCAGAATTTTAACTTAATGCAATATGTTGGAATTTCTTCAAAAATGTTCTAATATTTGTGCTCCCTATGGTGGCTCCAATTTTAACTTCGTGCAATATGAGGATGTTTCTTCAGATCCACCAGTCGGAATGCTTTCATATTTGGTATACAACATTTCTAGGAGGGTCAGATTTAAGTCGAGTGAGTGGGTTAATATTTTGGCTCCCTATGGTAGCCGGAATTGGCCATGCAGCTGAAGAATTAGAAATTTTTTATTAAGTCCCCCTCCAGAGGTGAGTAACTAATATTAATCCACATAGACTGTATCAAGGGGCTCCATAGGGGAGCTCCACTTTTTTACATTAGGATTAACTGAAGAAAAGCCATGCTGCTTGGACTATTTTCGTCACTCCTAAGGGGCTAAAGGATTAACAATGGATCCTATGGAGAACGATTGATTTATGTAGCTTCATTCTTGGACTCTTTTGATATCGGGTTCTGTTTAAGGTGAGTGTTTCAGGCCCTATGAGGCCTCTTGTTATTCCGAAGTGCTGCAACTTAAGTGGTTGAGTGCTAAATTATCTTTCAAAGGTAATTTGAAATATGGGAATTTTTTTCAGAGATACCACACCACCAGCAAGACTAGCCATAGACATAGCCTAGCAAGATTTTGTTCATAATCAATTCTTTTGTTATAATTTATTGGAGAGTGCCACTGGGCACTCTCCAATAAATTGGAACAAAACAATTTTACCTGAAGAAAATTTCTTCAACTGCTGAGCAAACGAACATACTAATGCATCCGATGTAAAGCCACTAATGTGGCTTCTAGCACTAATCAGTACAGCCATAATAGTGACCTAACATTCAAGCAGTTAAATGCTTTATATTCTGTGGATGTGTTTCATATCTGCACGAACACGATTGCGCGTCTCAGAAATGAAGCACCGATAGTGGTAAACAAGTTATGTTTTACTATAAAATAGGACCCTCTAACCAAAGCTTGGTGTGGAAGTTCTGTTAATTGGGCAGCATAGGCATATCGACTAAATTTGACTTAATAACTGGGTTGTGGTTATGATGTAGATGCCTGAAGTCACCTTAAACACCATTAAATAAAATAGCTGAGGAAGAACAGCCGAGCTAAGATGGCAGAAATTTGGGAAGGAGGCAAACACACACGCATGTTAAGAAAGTTAGGGACAATAAGGGAGTTAACTCTACAGTTTCTCATTAGCTTAATTTGACAAAGTCAAGATAAGCTATTGCCATCACGCGTGCTGAAGTCTGTTAGTCTGTGAGTCTGTTCACATTTTCCTTTAGCACAGGCTACACCCCGTAGTTCTTGTCTGATCGTCACGAAATTTCATATGCAGGTTTGGGGTCATGTCTAGATGAGAACGTCCCCTTTTGGTCGTGATCAGTCAACCGGTATGGCTGCCCGAGCCCAAAACCCGAAAACCATTAGCACAGTCAACAGGTCGTATTTATGAAGGGATTTCATTGTAGCTTGGTAGGATGCCGCTGTATAATGCCTAGATGAGAACGTCCCCTTTTGGTCATGATCTGTCAACCGTGATGGCTGCCGAAACCCAAGAACTTTTAGCACAGTCTGCAGGTCATGTTTAATATGGAGGGATTTCATTGTAACTGGGTAGGATGACTCTGTATGATGTCTAGATGAGAATTTCCCCATTTGGGCATGATCTGTCAACCGTGACGACTGCCCGAGCCCAAAACCATTAAACCTTTAGCACAGTCTACAGGTCATATTTATGGAGGGATTTCATTATAACTTGGTAGGTTGACTTCATATAATGTCTAGATGAGAAAGTCCCCCTTTGGACGTGATTGGGCAACTGTGACGGCTACCGAAGCCCGAAAACCATTAACACAGTCTAGAGGTCATATTTATGAAGGGATTTCATTGTAGCTTGGTAGGATGACTCCGAATAATGTCTAGATGAAAACGTCCCATTTTGATCGCGATCATTCAGCCTTGATGGCTGCCAGAGCCCAAAAACCTTCAGCATAGTCAAAAGGTCATATTTATGGAAGGATTTCATAGTAACTTGTTAGGTTGACTCCATATAATGCCTAGATGATGACATCCCCTTTTGTTCGTGATTGGTCAACTGTGACGGCTGCATGTGCCCGAAGCCCGAAAATCTTGAGCACAGTCTACAGGTCATATTTATGAAGGGATTTCATCGTAACTTCGTAGGATCACTCCAGATGATGCCCAGATGGGAATGTCCCCTTTTGGTTGCGATCATTCAACCATGATGGCTGCCCAAGCCCGAAGCCCAAAAACCTTTAGCACAGTCTACAGGTCATATTTATGAAGGGATTTCATTGTAACTTGGTAGGTTGACTTCATATAATGTCTAGACGAGAACGTCCCTTTTTGGACACGATTGGGCAACTGTGACGACTACAGGGGCCCGAAAATCTTTAGAACAGTCTGCGGGTCATAATTATGAAGTATTTCATTGCAGCTTGGTAGGATGACTCCAAATAATGTCTAGATGCGAACGTCCCCTTTGGTCGCAATCATTCAGCCTTGATGGCTGCCCGAGCCCAAAAACCTTTAGCATAGTCTATAGGTCGCATTTATGGAAGGATTTCATTGTAACTTGTTAGGTTGACTCCATATAATGCCTAGATGATGGCAACCCCTTTTGGTTGTGATTGGTCAACTGTGATGGCTACAGGTGCCCGAAGCCCGAAAATCTTGAGCACAGTCTACAGGTCATATTTATGAAGGTATTTCATTGTAACTTCGTAGGATCACTGCACATGATGCCCAGATGTGAATTTCCCCTTTTGGTTGCGATTATTCAATCATGATGGCTGCCCGAGCCCGAAAACCTTTAGCACAGTCTTCAGGTTATATTTATGAAGGAATTCCATTGTAACTTGGTAGGTTGACTTCATATAATGTCTAGATGAGAACGGCCCTTTTTAGACACGATTGGGCAACTGTGACGGCTACAGGGGCCCGAAGCCCGAAAACCATTAGCACAGTCGACAGGTCATATTTATGACGGGATTTCATTGTACCTTGGTGGATGACTCCAAATAATGTCTGGAAGAGAACTTTCCGTTTTGGTCGCGATCATTCAGCCTTGATGGCTGCCCGAGCCCAAAAACCATTAGCATTGTCTATAAATCGTATTTATGGAAGGATTCCATTGTAACTTGTTAAGTTGACTCCATATAATGCCTAGATGATGACATCCCCTTTTGGTCGTGATTGGTCAACTGTGACCTCTACAGGGGCGCGAAGCCCGAAAATCTTGAGCACAGTCTACAGGTCAAATTTATGGGATTTCATGGTAACTTCGCAGGATCATTCCAGATGAGAATGTCCCCTTTTGGTTCTGTTCATCCAACCATGATGGCTGCCTGAGCCCAAAGCTTGAAAACCTATAGCACAGTCTACAGGCCATTTTTATAAAGGGATTTCATTGTAACTTGGTAGGTTGACTTCATATAATGTCCAGATGAAAACGTTTCCTTTTGGACGCAATTGGGCAACTGTAATGGCTTCAGGGGCCCGAAAACCTTGATCACAGTCTACAGGTCATATATATGAAGGGGTTTCATTGTTACTTCGTAGGATCACTCCAGATTATGCCCAGATGACAACGCCACCTTTTGGTCACGATCATTCAACCATGATGGCTTCCCGAGCCCAAAATCCGAAAAACTTGAGTACAGACTACAGGTCGTATTTGTGAAGGGATTTCATTGTAACTTGGTAGAATGACTCAGTATAATGTCGAGATGAGGACGTCCCCTTTCAGTTGCAATCGGTCTACCGTCATGGCTACACAGGCCTGAAGCCTGAAAATCTTTAGCACAGTCTACAGGCCATATTTATGAAGGGATTTCAATGTAACTTGATAGGATGACTCATTTTGGAATAATTTCACTGTAACTTGGTAACTTCCATCAACATACGTTAACCGTGAGGGCCACATACATTAACTGTGAGGTCATATTAATCCACCCCTCAGTTCTTTAGTACAGTGTACACCTCATATTATTTTTATTAAAAACATAGCAAACAGGGAACAGAAAGTAAAATATTCCCAATTATCACAATTCTTGTCTTATTTCATAATCCTTTCATATACATTGAACATTATCCTTTTCATCAAACACAACAAACAGACAATTTAAGCTACAGTGTCATTGACACTTTCATTTTTAGCTTAGCTTGACAAAGTCAAGATAAGCTATACTACTCAAAGTTTGCTAAGCACCAAATATTTGACACATCATTGTGAAATTTGCTTGTGACATATGACTGTGGAATGTACTGAGATGGTCCCCAGCGTTTTCATTAGCTCTCTTGACAGGCAACCTTTTCGTGATATTCAAAAGCTAAAAAATAACGACAAATAAAATCTTAATTTCTGTACTTAAATCATTAAAGATATAATTAAATAAAATATATATTTGCACTTTTCATTACAATATTTCAACTAAAACGTAAAACATGTAGTTGGATATACTTGGTGCTTAGCAAACTTTGAGTAGTATATTTCCATCACGCCTGTGTTAGTCTGTGAGTCTGTCCACGTATTCCTTTAGCACAGGCTATACCCTGTAGTCCTTGTCCGATCGTCACGAAATTTCAAATGCAGGTTTGAGGTCAAGTCTAGATGAGAACGTCGCGATCGGTTAACCGTGTTGGCTGCCCGAGCCCAAAACCCGAAAACTTTTAGCACAGTCTACAGGACGTATTTATGAAGGGATTTCATTGTAACTTAGTAGGATGACTCTGTATAATGTCTAGATAAGAACATCCCCTTTTGGTCATGATCTTTCAACCAAGATGGTTGCCCAAGCCCGAAACCCAAAAACTTTTAGCACTGTCTCAGGTCGTATTTAATATGGAGGGATTTCATTGGAACTCGGTAGTATGACTCCGTATGATGTCCAGACGAGAATTTAACAGTTACAGAGTCTGGCATGACGGACTAATACATAAACTTGATGCGATTGGTATCAGAGGCAGTACTTAGCCGATCGCTCACAGCTAGTTATAATTAATGGTAGCAGCTCACAACCAAACCACATATTTGCTGGTGTTCCTTCAGGGATCTGTTCTAGGACCCCTTTTATTCAACATTTACACAAATGATATAGTGGACAATATTCAGTCCAATATTAGGCTACATGCAGACGACACATCCATATTTTTAATTGTTGAAGATGCAACCCAGGCCTCAAATCTTTTAAATACAGATCTTGAGCGTATTGGTCTCTGGGCGAAAACGTGGAAGGTTAATTTTAACCCAGAGAAAACAGTGGTGCTTGGCTTCACAAAGAAGTGTAATCCCCCCAAAGCCAACTCTCTATTTTATAGACACTAATGTGAGCGCTTCTGAAACTCATAAACATCTTGGTCTGAATTTTCATTATTCAGGATCATGGAATACTCATGTAGATTCAATAATCGGTAAAGTCAGTTCCATGATAAACTGTTTTCGTAGCTTGAAATACAGACTTTCCAGATCAGCTTTGGAAACAATGTATATCATCTTTATTCTTCCACCCTTTGACTATGCTGATATCATCTGGGATAACTGTCCAGAGAACAAGTTAATAGTATTAGAAATTCTACAACTTGATGCTCTGCGTACAATATGTGCTATTCCAAGAGGCACAAACCATGATTGTATATATTCAGAAACTGGATTCATAACTGTAAAAGAACGTAGAAGAAGGCACAAAATCACCACAATGCACAAAATTATAACGGGAAATGCGCCCTTGTACCTAAGGTCTATTATTCCCCGCCAAGTGTCTGAAATAACGACTTACCTGCAACGTTCTTCGTGTAATCTTCGGGACCTGCAATGTCGCACTTCGTTTTTTGCAGACTCATTCCTGCCATCTGCGGTAAAGCTTTGGAATGCTTTGGACCCAAATGTTAGATCCTGGGAATCAACAAAATTCCGAAAGCGATATTTAAAAAGGAACGACATATGGCGGTTCCGAAGCATTACTATGCCGGTGGGAGGAATGGCTAGATTCTGTACTGCAAACTAAGACAAAGGTGTAGTGACATAAAAGGTCATATGTTTGAACGATTTTTAGTTAGCGGTCCAAGATGCTCATGTGGATTCAATTATGAAGATCCCGAGCATTTTCTTCTAACGTGTCCAAAATATATTACACAGCGACAAATATTATTTGAAAGCATTGATAAAACAATATGTGACACAGAAGTACTTTTATCTGGCAGCTCCACGTTGTCAGATATAGAAAATAGGAATATCTTCATAGCTACACAGAACTTTATTATAAAAACAGGAAGATTTCGCTGAAAACTCTATGTTTAACAGATCTTCCAAGACTTGAGTTCAATTGCCCATTACAATTATTATTATTATAATTATTTTTATGTGTACCCATACTATGTATGGTACACATAATGCCGGCATCCGGGGTGGCCATCCGTCGTTCGTCCATCCTTTGTCCGTCCGTCCGTCCGTCTGTCCGTCCGGCGTCCGTATCCATTTCTTTGTCATTCGATAACTTGAAAAATATTGCTTGGATTGTCAAGTTACTTTTTATTTGTGTTCAGGTTACCGATGTGCCGAGCTGTATAGTTTTTGGTGTAAATCTGATAATTTGATCCTGAGATATTAACCCTTTATCCTTCAAATTGAAAATTCCTCCAATCCCTTTGGCATTCGATAACTTGAAAAATATTGCTTGGATTGTCTAGTTAGTTTATATTTGTGTTCAGGTTACTGATGTGCGGAGCTGTGTAGTTTTTGGTGTAAATCTGATGATTTGATCCTGAGATATTAACCCTTTATCCTTCAAATTGAAAATTCCTCCTATCCCTTTGGCATTCGATAACTTGAAAAATAGTGCTTGGATTGTCATGTTACTTTATATTTGTGTTCGGGTTACTGATGTGCCAAGCTGTATAGTTTTTGGTGTAAATCTGTTATTTTGATCCTGAGATATTAACCCTTTATCCTTCCAATTGAAAATTCCTCCAATCCCTTTGGCATTCGATAACTTGAAAAATATTGCTTGGATTGTCAAGTTACTTTATATTTGTGTTCAGGTTACTGATGTGCCGAGCTGTATAGTTTTTGGTGTAAATCTGATAATTTATCCTGAAATATTAACCCTTTGACCTTCAAATTGAAAATTTCTCCATTCCCTTTGGCATGAGATAACTCAAAAAATATCAATCCAATTGTCATGTTATTTTATATATGTATTCAGGTTACTGATGTGCTGTGCTGTATATTTTTGTATGTAAATCTGATAATTTGATCCGGAGATATTAGCCCTTTATCCATCAAATTAGTCACTCCTCCAGTCCATTTCTATATGTACCCATACCATGTATGGTGTACATAATGTCGGCATCCATGGTGGCCCTCCGTCATACAGCTTTCTACTAGTTGCGCGTATGGGTACACATCTGACGATTTCATCGGCCTATTTTTATTGCTATGGCAATAATTATTATTTTTCATCCCCCCCCCCCCTTCCCATATTGATATTGTTTTTGTTACCAAACACAGCTTGTTTAATATCCACTTGCACATGGAATTATTGAAGTATTGTCCAAGACGTTCAGATTCAATACCAAACCTTATGAGACGCCAGCGTAAACTATGACTCTACTCATATTTCCACACTTGTTCATGCACCATCGTTTGTAATTCAAAAAAGTATTTATAAGGAACGGTAAGGTATTTATTTTGGCGTATAGCCTGTTTACCGAACCATTTCAAGAGAATAAAATATTCTTTCAAAAAAAAAAAACTTGCCAATTTGGTCGCGATCTATCAAACGTGACTCGTCGTGATCTGCCCTTAGAACCCAGAGCTCGACTCGTATACATATTTTGTACATCCTCATACTGGTAATAATCTCTGTGTATCCAGCCTCCGATGCTCTGTTTCTGGATATCTTTTGCTGTGCTTTTGACACATCATACCCCGATCCCCTTCCCACCCCACTACCATCGCCTGCTTGCGAGGCTCGTACATTCAAATTTGGGAACTTTTTCAAGAGAACAGGGAAAAGACGGTGTGTTTCGGTATATGAAGAAAGAGATATCACAAGAACCAGTCAATTTTCAAGTGTTTCCAAGTCTTGAAAAGCTTGGCAACCATAACAGTTCATGGAAATGAAAGTCACAAATCAAACGAACAGCTGATTCATGCTTTCGAGCGTTCAGGACGAAGTTCAACTAACTTTAAAATACATTTGTACACTGAGATAAGCTAGTATAAACTGTCATCATTCGTGATACTATTCGTCGAGGTAAAACGGGCCAATAACAGCACATTTTCCCGTGCAACATTACCCATGATTCCACGTACTCCCCCCCCCCCCCCAATCCCCACCCTCCATTGATATCTTGTACAATGGTCGAACCACTTCTTATAATTATTTTTCTTGTAAATTCGCGTGCCTCTAGAACAACCTCGCCCTAAGACCAAGCCTGAAAATAAGAAATCTGTTATTTGTAGAATGAGGTCCCCAGAGGGGGAATTTGTTGATATCCCATACAGTGGGCAAAATTTATTCTCTGGTACCTCCTTCTGTTTAGGCTTGAGGCCTTTATTCAGACTGAGGTTCACAGGGGATAAACGTGGTGCTGCTACCCTGCTGTGCATGGTAGCATCACCAAATTTACCCTCTGGGAACCTCATTCTACAGATGACAGTCTGCGTATTTTCAGATTTGCCTAAGACACCTGGGAGGTGGGATTTAAGAATCCTTGGCGGATCTTTCCCACTGGGGTCCAATTCAAATGGATTTAGTTCGCAGTATAGTATATGTAATGACACTCAATTTGAATAGCTTTGGTTCACGTGGTGTCGTATTAGAGCCCATTCTTGAAGAGAAGGGAAGAGGTGTGTGGTCCCCGTGGAAGCACCGGGAAGAGAAGCAGTGCCTGTTCACTGCGGTGAACAGGCTCTGTTTTACTAGTAAAATTGGATCCAGTCACCAGTGCTTGGGAGGTGCAAACCCTCTCTAAAATGGGCAACATGGCTTATTATCGCTCACCCCTGGTCTTGAGTTGATACTCATGTTGTGGTCCATGAAAAATATGTGACCTTAAACACCAATGAATAAATAATATAGAGGTGTGTAGGGAGCACTCGCAATTGTTTTTGTCCTTGGTATGATATAAAACACCCCTAATAGAGCCTACTTTAGTATGTTCCTCGCATTGCCATGTTGGGGAGAACTTTGGTTTGGTGGATGGGACATAGAGAGTCCTCCCTGTTTGAGGGACGAACCAAGAAGTGGAGCAGTTGTGGTTTGCTGTAATAGAAAAGTAACTAACTGCTAAGTTCAGCGTTACTGGTATAGGTGGGGGCGCGGTGGGTCAGTAGGTAGAGGTGCAGGCTGCAAGCCGAGAGGTCCTCGGTTCGAATCCCACCTGCGGCAACCGCGTTGTGTCCTTGGGCAAGACGCTTCACCCCCATTGCCCATGTGGAGGCACGGTGACGCTGTGTACTAAAAGCGTACTGCACGTCGATAGTGCACCTGTCTTCAACCAATGCTAACCCAGCTTGTATGGAGTTAGTATGTTGGGGAGCAGACAGTTGCTCGCCGTTGCTCGGTGGTTCTCTCCGGGTACTCCGGCTTCCTCCACCCGTAAAACTGTCATGGTCATGATTAGCCATTGTGCAGATGCAGAAATATATGACCTTAAACACCAGTAAATAAATACTGGTATAGGTGAACCCGATATCCAATATCGGTGGCGAGAGTCCTCTAAAGGGGGCAACGCAAATAGTAACCGATAATAGTGGTTACGAGAAGCCACGTATTCTGAAAACGATCCTTAACTGGAATCCCGATGAACATCTTACACTTCAAAGGATGATCTGTTCAGATGAGCTCCAGTTCGTATAATAAAATATGGGAGGCTCTTCCAATAACCTACATTATCCGTCTTGGTGGCATTTATGAGCGACGTAAATATCGACTTGGTATACACGCAGCGGCCCCAGTTTGAAACCCTGTTCCAAGGGCATTGGGGAGGGGGAATCACGTGATATACGTAAATAAAGAAACGCTATTTTCACTGCGTCATCATGGTGGTTCTGCGCATGCAGATTCTAATATAAATTTTCCACTTGGAAGCCAAAGACAGCACTGAATAAAATCTCACTTTGACCTGTTGGAGTAACTCCTTCAACCCCAGTATTGATTAAGGCGAGTGAAATGATCAGGAATGTTGTTCAGGATTGGAGATTACATGTAGTGGATGGGTTAGATGTGAATGAACAGTTACATGGAATTTAAGTTTACTTAACCATGCTGATGCTTCCAAAAAATACAGGAATAGTGTGCAACAAATTTTTTGTTGTTGAATTTTTGTTCACCCTTTACCCAACGTAACGACCAAAACCGACCTGTGCTATTCACAAAAATGCCATTCAATTTTCATTATGTTTTTCATTTTTTGCCTCAAAAACATAGCTTATGATCCCTTATTAGAACGAGCTCGTTGAGCACGTTCCAATGAGGGATCATAAACTATCTTTTTGACAAAAAATTAAAATAGTTATTCAATAATTTTGTTTGTAAGTGTCGTCTTCTTTTCATGTTAGGTAAAGGGTTAACTTACTATCAATTCTGACGCTAGTTAGAACAGGAGTCGTTTTGATATATCACTATTGCCACCCCACCCCATTCCCGTGGGAACCCCAGGAAGTGAAGCAGTGCTTGTTTATTGTGATAAAGGAGTGCTGTTTTACTGGTAAATGACCTGATTGACAAATACCTTGGATGTGAGTCCTCTAAAGTAGGCAGCACAAGTATAAACGATTGGATTACCTTTCCTTGTGAGGAATTGTGGTCACGATATAGCCTTATATTCTGAAAATAACATTGGACACTTAATCTATCAATCATTGAAAATTGTTCCTGAGCATAATCGGAAAATATAATCGTGCTCTTTGTTCCAGACAGAAATTTCTGAAGTGCAACTTGTCTGCATATTTGTGGATTATTGTTACAATACAAATACGAGCTGCAGATGTATTGTTGAGGGTAGATCGGAAGGAGTACTTGAGCAGAGAAGTATACCGTGTTGAGATCTGGCCTGATTTTACTGACCTCGATAATGACGTCATATTGCACTGCATGTCTAATGTTACGTATGTTGGCACGGTTGCTCACATAAGTGGCCATGTTAGGGTGTGATTGCGGTGTTGATACGTGGTGTTAATGAACTGAGCGTTTTGTTAAGGCGATAAGTGTTTTCGTCGTCCTGTTTGTTTATGAAGGCCGCTACCTTGATTACTATGAAGACACGTAGTTACCAGGGGAAACGCGTAGTGTCATATATACCCCACCAGCGGGCCGACCCGTCGCAGGACAGGATAACCTCCGTCCGCGCGACGAAAAACTTCTAGATGCATTGCATTTCATGGGAAATAAACAGAGCTTGAATTTTTAGCTGGACGGAATTACACATTCCACACTTATATAATAGATTAACCCTTTACCCAACGCAGACGATATCAAAATTTATTATTTTAAATATCATTTTTTTCAAATTTTTCAAAAAATTTCAACAAAACCATATCATGTGACCCCTCGTTGGAACGAGCTCGTTCCAACGAGGGGTCACATGATATGATTTTGTTGAAATTTTTTGAAAAATAATATTTTTTCAGCTACCGAATTTGCATATTACGCGAGCGGATGCGGCCGATTCGTTGGGTAAAAGGACGTAACTTCGGAGTATGTCAATTCAGCTGGAGCACTCTCTGGGTTCGAACTTATACTTTCCAGTGTCAAAACCCTCATTTTCTACTTTCACCGGCCCAACCCTAACTCACACCCGGTCAAGCGTTATTTGACTACATAAACCATTTGCTACACCAGACTATAGGTGTCATTTTGAACTGTGGTTTTCAGTGGGTACGCCGACTGTTTGTGGTGAATCCTGGCCTATCCGTGACCTTCAGCTGTCCAGGGAAACCCGCCCTTAGCTTATTCCCGGCACTGTTTCACCTGATCCACGCACTGTTTTGGCTATCGACGGCCATACTCAATCTACTACTTAACTTGTTCTGTGTACTTCCGGTTATCTCTTACCTTGGCGTGAACTCTCTGTCCAAATGACTGAAGCAATCAGGTCGTCAATGAGAAGATTCAATAGAATAGCTCCTTTCACCTCAGCCCTGTTCATTACCAACCCATACAGACTCTTGGCCAAATAGAGGCGAGTGCGATCTCTGCTTGTTGTTTATACGGTATAACTCATGCAGCACATGATTCACACGCCATCATCTGCGCGCGAAATATGGAGCACATTAGTACTGAACTGGTTAACCGGATAATCGATTTGAAACCAGTTAGCTACATAACCGATTAGAAAAACCGTCAACCGCTTATCCGAAATATCGATAGTGATCGTCATTCCACGTTTAAAACGTTGTAAATCTGCCGCTTCTCCTTTATGATAGATTACACCTCGAAGTCGCGTTGTATATATTGAGAAATACTCGACTTTGGCGTTCAAGACTTCGTTAATGATCGGCAGTTTCCGTGATTAATGAGTTATCGCAGAAACTATTCCGTTTTGTGTATACAAACGAACGTTGTCGAGTACTCGACAACATTCGTTTGTATACACGCTACGGAATAGTTTGAGAATACTGCTTTCCAACTCCTATAGTTTTGGTCCCATATTCGGTGAAGTAATGGCCACGGATAACCGGATATTATCCGGTTATAGCTCTCGGTTAGTCGGTTACGAAAATGAGTCAACCGTTCCAGCACTAGAGCACATATATGCATATGGCTATTTGGGGGACCACATGAGACCACAATGCGAGGACAAGTGCAGGCCGGTGGGGATCAGTGGTTTTTGGGCTAATATAATCCAGAGTCTGAGATACTGTTATTAACGGATGACTGCCAAAAGAACACTGACTCTGCTATTAGTTACCAAGTGCTGTCTCTTAGGAGTACCATGCTGCTGGGTCCTATCGTCGTCACTGTTAGTGGCTCCCGCGGCATCGAGATGTGCCTGTGTTCTAGCATACATAGTGTGCGTATATAACACGTGCAGCGCATGTACAAATACAATCCGGTAACTAAAGTCTGGCGTGCGAATCCTCTACACTCTCAAAAACCAATACATTTTGCTTTTCTGGGATACCAACAGTATATGAGATACCTGAAACACCGAATATGGATAGCCTCCCCTATATTTCGTGCGTATAATACCCAATGGATGTTGTGGGATACCAAACTGTCGATAAACAGGAATTACACCCCCTGCATATCCAGCACGTGACTACTTAGTAGTCAAGCGCGCGCCGTCTGTATCAACAATGGCGGTTTCGGTCGAAGCCTGGGAGCCTGAAAACGTGACTAAATGGCTCATAGGGAGCGAGTTGGATGACTTGGAGCAAACTGTTTTTGATTTATGAGAGTTGCAGTGCATGTCTTTAAAATCTATTATTATTAAAGGAAATGCATAACTCAATTTTTCTACTTTCATTTTTTTCAAAGCGACACGATTTGTGTTATTACCTATACAATGTGTCCTGGACCATGAAGGAGGCTGGTTCTTCTGCAACTTTTCAGACTTCAGTCCGGTTCTTTGGATCCCTCACTGGAGCAATATTTGAGCCTACCCCTCCCATGTATATGTTGTGTACATGAAAGGGATGGGGGTGGGGGGGGGAGGGGGGCTCCACAATAAAGTACCAAACGCTTGGTTTTCTTGAGAACCAAAACGAAGTACCAGACAGTTTTAGTTTCTCAAAGTACCATTACAGTTCGGTTTCTTGGAGTACCAACAATGTCTTGGTTTCCTGGAGTACCATAATTTTGGTACTCCACACGGGACAAGTTGAGTTCCACATTTGGTATCACAGAGTACCTAGAGTTTTTAGAGTGTATAGTATAGACATAAACGAATGACTAAACTTGAGCTTTACATAGTTGCATTATGGTCCTAATTACCCATAGATGCTGAAATCACATTAAATCCGAATTTCCAATCAAACAGCATCAATTAGAGAAAAGAACTAGCAACTTTTCTGAAATATTGCAAAAAATCCATTCTCTTCTCCCAAACATTAAGATGGGGCCTGTCAATGCAGAAACTCTACAAACTTGTTCCAGTAATGCATGTGGCGTCACAAGCCATAGCTTCGAAACTTAAAATGGAAAATTCAAATGGTAATTCCACTTTATAACGCCCTTATTTAGAGAGAGTGTCCTCTCACAAAACGTGGGAGTTGTTTTCAAACCTGAATGCCCTAAAGACGAGACCTCCCTGGTTCTGATAAGTAACATTTGTGTTTCGTCCTTTGAGTTGAATAATGCGCCATCTGCAATGCTTCAGCATTGCAGAAGTCGTCTTGTTCCCCTTAATGGGCAGTTTTGCGTAAACGAACCATTCGCGGGCGTAAAGCGAAAACAAAAATTCGATAAAGCTGGGAACTCCCAACAAAATTCTTGGGAGGGGAGGAAGGAGGCGGAACCTCCCGACCCGGCAATCCCGTATATATTTATACGCCCCTCAAGGTTCGTAGTTTTAAGGGTTAAGTAATCGATGTATGCCTGCATTGATTATCGATGTGGCTTTTGCATTCAACCCTACGTCAATAAGTCTCAAAGGGACTTGAACGCACCAGTGAAGAGATAGTGAACATTATCGATGTCATTTGAAAAGTGAAGTATCATTGACGGGGTTCATAATTGTTGTATACATTTATAGATTACGTTTACTTCATACAATAAATTTCCTTAACTCTTGGTTACTTGTTATTTAAGTATATACATAGTGTTGTTTATGTAGTTTGATTCGGGGCTTCGCGTTGAACGTGTTTCTTGTGCAGATATGTGAGGGTTTGTCGAGCGCGATCCTTGTATGGTGGAGTGCTAACGAAAATGATGGATTTTGTTTTCCAGTTCGAAAATAGAAGTTTAGCCTAAACGTTTGGTGAGTGGTATTTATCTTAATCTATATAAAGTGTACCCTACACTGGCCCGAAGTTTATCCATAAACCTGGGTGCGCGGTGGCTCAATGGGTACGACCTTCGATAACGGCGTTGTGTCCTTGGGCATTAATCCCGATTGCTCCCGTGGGGACACGGTGGTACTGTATACTAAGGCGTACAGCAAGTGGATGGTGCACACTGCAGTTATCAATCAATGCTTCTGCGGAGTTCGTATGCTGAAGAGTCTCACTCTGGCTTCCTTCACCCGTAAAGCTGTTCCACACGAGGTGACCCTGGCCGTCGAAGGTGCCGTTAAACCCCAATAAACAAACAATCTATAAACCTGTCAACTGGGAAATTGTCATCAGTGAAAAAGTATTGTGTGTTACATATTGGTATTTTCAAACAGCACCAGCTGTGTGGCCACGGAAGAGGATGGGGTTGAGGGTTTCGTCCCATTTTTTCCCGCAAAATGTCAACCTTCTACACATTCAGGCCTGAAATATCTAAACTGCTGGTTTATGTGCTCCCACGGTCTTACCGCGATATATCCGGGCCATTTTGCTGTAGTTACACTTTCACTGTCTACCACCACTTAGCCTTTAACCTTTTACCCAACGCAGACGATATCGAAATTTATTATTTTAAATATTATTTTTTAAAAAAATTTCAACAAAACCATACCATGTGACCCTTCGTTGGAACGAGCTCGTTACAAAGAGGGGTCACATGATATGGTTTTGTTGAAATTTTTTGAAAAATAGTATTTTTTTCAGCTGCTGAATTTGCATATTACGCTGATGAAATCGATTCGTTGGGTAAAGGGTTAAAAAGTACCTCTGGCATGAAGTTACTCCTTTCCGCCAGGGAAAATCCTGACCCTTCACCTATGGTGATGTACACTCATACCACAGCAAAAAATGAAATGAAGTGGGGAAACATTGTTTTCTGCTGGCAACAGAAAAAAATAGTTCGTCCTCCAATTCAGTTATCCAGGCGAAGCTCCTGAAAAGTACCAACTGAAAAAGAAAGACTGTAGGAATATCACAAGCAAATTTACACGCCTCTGTTAAAAAGTCAAGCACTGACATCATTTCCAGGCAAAATTTCTCCGCGGGAAGTTGGAAAACCTTACCCATAGAATGCTCACTTAGCATCGTAGCGGGGATTGTGTGACCCGTACCCCCTCACCCAAATTCCCCCCCCCCCCCCCCCCACCCACACACATTGGGTATAACGGAGACTCCGGAACACTTCATTTCAGAATGCCACAAATATTTGCCTAGTAGAACAAACCTCCTCGGGAAACTAATGGAACAAGAAGAATGTTACTAAGCTAACACATGCCCCCCCCCCCCCCCACCCCCGTCTGACCTCCACCTTGCAGATACGGTGAAAACTATTATATGCGAGACACTTTCTGACTGTCCTTAACATTTGTAAAAAGTTTAACAATTGTACTATGATTCGTTTCTGAGTTATGGCTGAGACACGAATATTGACCGATTTTTAGTGTGACCTTGAAATGTGACCTTGAACTTGAAGGTACGAACCCGGCTATGATGTGTGACACATCCTCCCATGGTCCTTTATAATTCTTTAAAATTGTGTGAAGTTTGATGACTGTGGTCCTAACAGTTTTCGAGTTATTGGCTTCGACACACACACGGACACACGCACACTTCAATCACTATATGCCACCCGACTTAAGTCGGGGGGGGGGGGGGCATAAAAATGGGATGGAAACATGAGGGATAATTGGACGAGGATGACATCAGTAAAAGGGGCAATGCTATAATTGGGGAGATCGAGAAGGCACCAGTGGGGGTAATTATGAAACAGTTTATGACTGAATGCTGGGCGATTAGGAGAGAGAGTGGGGAGGAATACCACGGCAGGGTACTGGGTTAATGCAGGCTTCCTCGTTAGAGGACCGCGACTAATCAGCGGAAGGCCGAAGATTTATTATTATTACATACACAGTTTTCCCGAGATGTTAACCTTATATAAAATCACGCATGAAATTCCTTAAACTGATTCATGTACTTTCATTCTGATACTTCTTGGATCATGTTCCACGTTTCTGACCTTTTGCTATTTAACCCTTTACCTAACATGAAAAGCAGACGACACCTGCAAAATAAAATATTTTTTTTTATAATGAGGGGTGATAACCTATGTTTTTGAGACAAAAAATGAAAAAATAATGAAAATTAATTGGCGATTTTTGAGAATAGCGCTGGCCGGTTTTTTGCCGTTACGTTGGGTAAAGGGTTAAATGTTTCTTTCGGAACTGCAAAAGATGTCTGAACGGTTTTTAAAGAATTCAGGTGACAAATAAATTTATTTTGCCCCATTAAACCTCTTCTTAATTATTTTGGGATTACCAACTTTTCATACTTTGAAAAAGACAGGCTGGGCTGATGTTGGACAGAAAGATCCAGAGAATCCCTCAAGGGTTGGTATACGCTACTAGTCTTGTATCGCCGGTAGGAATTCAGCGCGTGATACATGTAAAACATTTCGAATTGCAATGGCGGAAAAATCAGAAACATTTTTGTTGAATTCTAAGACGCCGTTTTTGCTCAACCACAACATTGATGTTGTTTTACTGAAATTTGATTTGCAAACGCAGATTATTGGATACGCAAAGAAATATTTGTTTGATAAATGTTTTGATGCATATTAACCCTTTGAACTCTGGTCGTATTGTTCATGTCAGTTCAACGGCAGCAATCGGAAGAGTCCACATTCATTATTTCAGGGTAGTCCAATTAATACTTTCAACGTGCAGCCTTCGGGCTGCGCGTTGAAAATATTGATTGGTCTACCCTACACATTCGCTTATCAACCATTCGGCTTAATGAAATTATAACGTATCATGTTCCAGGGCCGAAAAAGTTGCCTCTCGACTTTAAAGGGTTAAAAAGTACATCCATGTAACGCAACGCAGACGTTGCCCGTACGACCCCAAGCCACACACCAATAAAAAAGAGAAAAATGTGACTTATTCGAAAGGATGCGCAGGGATTCCGTTTTGCCTATTTGATGGTTCGTGGATGTCTCAGGCAATATTTTCAAAGAGAGGGTTTCAAAAGGCGGTTTCACACCGAAGCGATGCAAGTATTGCGCGCGAAAGATAAAATGATAATTTACAATTCTTCTTACCTTTTGACATAGCGTGATGCTCCTAGTTCGAACGTTGTTTTAAAACAAGCACAGGCATTGACTGTAATGAGACTAATATTTATGTATTTATTTATTGGTGTTTAAGGTCACATACTTATGCACAATGGCTAATCGCGACCGTTACAGTTTCACAGGTAGAATGAGACTAATATGATGAACCAGACAGAATACACAGAATCTCTGAAATAATTTGCTGCAACAAATATTTGCGTCCAAATTATATTTAATATTTGTGTGTTTCATAGCGGACTCTTCGGTTTCCTTTTGCCTTTGTTCGGGGGCGCGGGGGCTCAGTAGGTAGAGGTGCAGGCTGCAAGCCGAGAGGTCTTCGGTTCGAATCCCACCTGCGGCAACCGCGTTGTGTCCTTGGGCAAGACACTTCGCCCCCATTGCCCACGTGGGGGCACGGTGACGCTGTGTACTAAGGCGTACTGCACGTTGATGGTGCACCTGTCTTCAACCCATGCTAACCCTGCTTGTGTGGAGTTAGTATGTTGGGGAGCTGACAGTTGCTCGCCGTTGCTCGATGGTTCTCGCCGGGTTCTCCGGCTTCATCCACCCGTAAAACTGTCGTGGTCATGATTAGCCGTTGTGCAGAAATATGTGACCTTAAACACCAAAAAATAATAATAATAATAATAATAATATTTGTCTTTGTTCAACAGCAAGACTCGAATAAGTTCACCTCACAGTTTATCGCATCGCCCACAACGATCACATAGCATTCGTTAAGTAATGGTCTTGACACCATGGTTCACTTCAGCTGTTTTCGGACAGTACTTTATTATGCCATCACTTCAGTTGTTTTCGGGCAGTGGCCTATTATAGAATAGAGACAAAAACTGCAGTAGTTTTGTTTTGCTGATGAAAATGTTGCATTTCATTTTCTGCATAATTACACTGTTAATGTAGTTATACGTTTTGGGTCCAAATACTCAATTCCCATTGGTCAGCTGGATGAAAACGTCATGACCAAATGTAATTCATTTTCCAATGAATACATTTGGTCGAACTTTGACCCGCATTTACGGTAGAACGCAGTTGACAGAATGTAATTCGAGCGGTGTTTGGGCGGGTTTATAACTTTTAGCGCCTCTCGCAGTGATCGGTGATTATAGTTTACTGATATGTTAAATAAATTGATTTGAACATTCCAAGTTTCGTTGCGAAAGACGGCAATTTGACAAATTTGGGTCAATGCCGAAAACCGGCGCTCAACTCAGAGTTGTGCGCTTTGTCTTTTGGGTGAGGGTGGTTTTTCGCCTCGTTCGTTCGTACATGTTTTATTTCGTCTTTCTGTTTTGTTGTTTGGTAAAAAGTAGTTTAAACAGTTACGGAATGTAATTATAAGAATTGAATGCAATTTTTATAATCTTTATTGGAGTATGAACGTGTGGGAATGGGTACAAATTGTATGAATCCCTTTGGGATTCATACATAATTTGTACCCACTTCCACACGTTCATACTCCAATAAAGATTATAAAAATTGCATTCAATTCTTATTTCAAAAGCATACCATATAATCCGTCATCGCAACGAGCTCATCGAGTTTGTTTTAATGAAAGGGCATAAGCTATGTTTTTGAGCCAAAAAGTGAAAAAAGATAATAAAATTTGAATGGAGGTTTTGTGAATAGCGCTGGCACGTTTTCAGCCGTTACGTTAAGTGAAGGGTAAACGGATAGCGTTCAGTATATTTTTGTTTCTGGTTTTAGATTTATTGGATTTGAAACGTTGTGGTATTCTCCTCTATATGCAGTCGAATATGGCGGATGCACCTCGCAGACCTGTCTCACTTGAAGGCGAGAAACAGAAAGCCTTGTTGAGCATCATGTATGTGGAAAGAGAACTCAGAGAATTCAGAGAAACTAAATTCAAGGATCCCAGTGAAGCGGAAATTAACGCATGGTTACTATTTTCCGAAGCTGTACACCACAGCAATAAAGCCAAACGTATTGCACGGAATCTGAATGAATTTGAAATCGCGTTAAATAAATATATAAGTAACAAACCAAAAGAAGCAGACAATCCTGTTCACCTTCAGCTAAGGGAGATAATTGACAGAGGCCAGCAGTTTGAAAATGTTGTTTCAAATTGTGGAAGAAAAATCAAAAATGCTCTAGAAAATCACGTTGGCAAATATTGTTTGAGTTTTTCAGCAGAAGCAGAAAACATTGATCTGCCTCTGGTATTTGAATACGAAAATACTACAACAAAATGGCGCCAATGTGCAGCAGAGGCAGAGAAAAAATTGGAAAGTTCCTACCAGTGTCTAATGTCAATCTGTAGTAATATCAATGAATATTTACAGAGCTACCCACACGCTGTTCACTTTATGACACTATGCATAGATGCTCTACCGAAAATGTATAGTCCTATCAAATCTTGGGTGACCGCAGATAAAGTGTACGGCAGAAAACTAAAAAGCTTAATGAGGACGATCGAGAGAGAAAAGGAAGTGATTGACGAAGAAGTTCGACAGTGTGGCTTTCAGATTGAAGACATTAAGAGGGGGATACAAAGACAAAATCGCGATGTGGATCGCTACCGCGAGATATTGAAAGATACGATAGGGCAAAAACAGGACTGTCGAAGGCAAGAAAATGCTTTGTTAGACAGGAATGAGGAACTGGAGAAAACACTGGAGGCGAAGAAGAGAGAATTAGAATCCACTTTACTCAAGGTTCACTATTGTAGAACAAGCTGCCCGGGACAGTATGACCAGACGGTTTTAGAAGCCAATGAACTGGAAGAAGAAATCAATGAACTTGAATATATGATGAGTGATATTAAGCACAGCTTGATAGGTTTTAAAAAGAATAAATGCAACATTCAAAAGGACGTTCACAAAATGCGCGGCACGTTTGAGCGGAACGTGAAAAAACAGAAATGTCAAAGGCACTCTGTTGAGCGAAAGAATGATCACATTTTAAATCTTCAATTCAAGCAAAAGGAATTGGCGCAAAAGCTGAATGCTCTCAGAAAAATCTGTTCATTGAAATTCAGTCGAGGTACAGTGATGAGAATATTTAATGAAGATTACATACCGGGCGTTAAAGATGCACAAGAAAGTAAGTATCAAATTTAGACAAAAATGAGTGGACTTTTAATCCTGAGAACATGTGCTCCCTGTTCGATTCCAGAAAAAAGGGCTTATCTTTCGACGAGAATCTGAGAATCCATTCACGCAAAGATTCGCGCAACAAAGCCAGCGTGAATCCATGTTGATTCTCGATGCACCTCTGCTAGGATTCACGTGAAAAGAATTGAGTCAATTTAACCCTTTACCTAACATAGCAGCCGTAGCACATTAACCAATACAGGGCAAGCATGAACTGAAATATCCTGACACTATGTCAATAAAATTGTACAAATATGGCTGTCATTGGAATCGGCTCCATGAGCCGGTTCCAATGGCATCTATATTTGTAAGGTTTTAGGTAATGGTTTTTTTTTAAATTATCAAATTCAGTTTATATTTTAAAAACTCAAAAGATTTGCTGGTTAAAGGGCTAACATTTGTTATCATTATACAACAGGGGTTCAATCATGGTAGCTTTATGGGGTCCTGGAACATTCGTAGCAGGTATGGATTCTCACAACCATTTTCCCGAATGGATTCTCCCAAAGTTAGATGAAATATAAGCCCTGAGAAACCGGTGTAAAAGGAATGGAAGTCCGTAGGAACGTTAGTCCCTCTGGACTATTATTCCGCGGAATTATAGTCCTATGTCTAACATTTCTAGGAATAGTAGTCCGCCGGACTACTATTCCTAGAAATATTAGACCTAGGACTATAATTCCGCGGAATAATAGTCCAGAGGGACTAATTTTCCTACGGACTTCCATTCCTGTTACACCGGCTTACTTTTTTTCTTCTTCTTTTTTTTTTATTGGTGTTTAAGGTCATATACTTATGCGCAATGGCTAATCATGACCGTGGCAGTTTTACGGGTGGAGGAAGCCGGAGTAGGCCTACCCGGAGAGAACCACCGAGCAACGACGAGCAGCTGCCAGCTCCCCAACATCGTAACTCCGCACTGCTGCACAGGCAGGGTTAGACTGGTTGAAGACATGCGTACCATCGACGTGCAGTACGCCTTAGTACGCGGCGTCATGTTGCTCCCATGTGGACAATCGGGGTTAAGTGCCTTGCACCGTCTTATTTACTCAAAGTCGTTGACATTATGTTTACCGAAGAAAAAAACATATCCAATTAAGTAATTTCTGATGTCCAATTCATTCTACCCCAAAGGTATATCAGGGATACCATCCATTCAAACGACTCGGGAACTATCGATTTGAGAAAATATTGAAAATATCCACGTGACCCACCCAATACCATCCCTAATCTAGCACACCAGATCGGGGATGTACTTACAACTTCCATAGAGCATCCTCTAGTTGATGTTGGGACGTGAAAGCTGCTATGCTGCGGCTGACCCGCGATTGCTAGGGGTGTTCGGGAGACTCGGTGGAGGGATACGGTACACCATTTATTTGGCACCTGTTGGTTTTATTTTTAGAGAGGTTGGGCCATCGAGTAACTAAAAATCGTTAAGTCTAAATTTCCGGCGTAATCCTTAATGGGGTAGGGTGGAGGGGGGGGGGTCGAATGGCGCCGTCGACCCTTTGGCTCCCATATTTATGCCACTCATTCTTGTTTCTTCGTAAGCTAGTAAAATACTTTTAACTGGTAGAGTGCTGGGAGCCCATATTTGGGCTTTATTCTGAAGTGCCGGTACCGCAATTTAAAGGCTTCATATTATCTTCGAAGTGATATTATTTTATCTGTTATAGGATTTGCCTTGTTACAATTTATGAGGCACACTCCCATAATTGTAACAAGGCAAAGATGCACAAAGAATTATAATTACCAAAAATAATTTAGCACTCTACCAGTTAATCTGAAAAAAAATTAAACAGACAACTTAATTGATAACAGACACGTCAAAATAGGGGAAAAAAACAGGAAGTAGAGCTAGTGGGGAAGGGATTTAGTGAAAAGCGAGGTTCTATTCGAGGTAGTCTTGAAATGTATGCTGTTAGACCTGGGGTCTTTTTCAAATAGTACTTCACATCAAAGATATCTTTAACCCTCTATCTAACAAATCGACAGCATCAGCCCGCGTAATAAGCAAATTCAGAAGTTGAAAAAAAATTTCTTTTCAAAAACTTTCAAGAAAACCAAATCATGTGACCCTTCATTGGAATGAGCTCGTGGAGATTTTTCAAATGAGGGGGTCACATGATATGGTTTTGTCTAAAAAAAATTTAAAATTGGAAAAAATACTGTTTAAAATAATAAATTGTTGATATCGTCTGAGTTAGGTTAAGATTTGATAAAATAATATTTAAAATAATAAATTTTGATATTGTCTGAGTTGGGCAAAGGTTTAACCCTTACCTAATGTAGTGGACATATTAGTCCAGTGGTATTCATAAAAATCGTTGTTCAAATATTATTATTTTTCAATTTTTGCTTCCAAAAAACATAAGCTATGTTTTGGAGGATAAAAATGATCAATTTTACGGTAAAGAGTTAACCAGTTATTTTTGTTTACCCCCTCCCCACCCCACCCCAGAACCCAGCTTTGAAAACAGCACTACATCAATGGAATGTTTTCCCCGTGTTCAACAGACTTACAGCACGTGGAGAGTGGATTGTAACTAAACCACCCGTGGAGTGGAGTTAACACCGAAGCTATAACTTTCAAATTTTGAAAATATCGACAAAAAGCACAAGCAATGTTTCAGCCAATGGTCCTCCGGGTTTAACCCGGAGGTCCATTGGCTGAAACTTTGCTGGTGATGGTTATGCTTTGCAACAAATTTACAATTATTCCTCGGGTGAAATCTTCACTCTGTAGGTGATTTAGTGATAATACACTCTCCACGTACTGTACAGAGCCATTAATTATACAGTTCTGTCGAGTTCGGTTTGTTACCTTTGGTATAAAATGAATCAAAATAGGGAAACAACATTTGATGGGTAAATCACTTCAGAAATTCTACATGATATAAAATGAATAAAAATATGGAAACAACATTCGATGGGTAAATCACTTCAGAAATTCTACATGATATAAAATGAATAAAAATATGGAAATAACATTCGATGGGTAAATCACTTCAGAAATTCTACATGATATAAAATGAATAAAAATATGGAAATAACATTCGATGGGTAAATCACTTCAGAAATTCTACATGATATAAAATGAATAAAAATATGGAAATAACATTCGATGGGTAAATCACTTCAGAAATTCTACATGATATAAAATGAATAAAAATATGGAAACAACATTCGATGGGTAAATCACTTCAGAAATTCTACATGATATAAAATGAATAAAAATATGGAAACAACATTCGATGGGAAAATCACTTCCGAAATTCTACATGATATAAAATGAATAAAAATATGGAAACAACATTCGATGAGTAAATCACTTCAGAAATTCTACATGATATAAAATGAATAAAAATATGGAAACAACATTCGATGGGAAAATCACTTCAGAAATTCTACATGATATAAAATGAATAAAAATATGGAAACAACATTCGATGGGTAAATCACTTCAGAAATTCTACATGATATAAAATGAATAAAAATATGGAAACAACATTCGATGGGAAAATCACTTCAGAAATTCTACATGATATAAAATGAATAAAAATATGGAAACAACATTCGATGGGTAAATCACTTCAGAAATTCTACATGATATAAAATGAATAAAAATATGGAAACAACATTCGATGGGAAAATCACTTCCGAAATTCTACATGATATAAAATGAATAAAAATATGGAAACAACATTCGATGGGTAAATCACTTCAGAAATTCTACATGATATAAAATGAATAAAAATATGGAAACAACATTCGATGGGTAAATCACTTCAGAAATTCTACATGATATAAAATGAATAAAAATATGGAAATAACATTCGATGGGTAAATCACTTCAGAAATTCTACATGATATAAAATGAATAAAAATATGGAAATAACATTCGATGGGTAAATCACTTCAGAAATTCTACATGATATAAAATGAATAAAAATATGGAAATAACATTCGATGGGTAAATCACTTCAGAAATTCTACATGATATAAAATGAATAAAAATATGGAAACAACATTCGATGGGTAAATCACTTCAGAAATTCTACATGATATAAAATGAATAAAAATATGGAAACAACATTCGATGGGAAAATCACTTCAGAAATTCTACATGATATAAAATGAATAAAAATATGGAAACAACATTCGATGGGTAAATCACTTCAGAAATTCTACATGATATAAAATGAATAAAAATATGGAAACAACATTCGATGGGTAAATCACTTCAGAAATTCTACATGATATAAAATGAATAAAAATATGGAAACAACATTCGATGGGTAAATCACTTCAGAAATTCTACATGATATAAAATGAATAAAAATATGGAAACAACATTCGATGGGTAAATCACTTCAGAAATTCTACATGATATAAAATGAATACAAATATGGAAACAACATTCGATGGGTAAATCACTTCAGAAATTCTACATGATATAAAATGAATAAAAATATGGAAACAACATTCGATGGGAAAATCACTTCCGAAATTCTACATGATATAAAATGAATAAAAATATGGAAACAACATTCGATGGGTAAATCACTTCAGAAATTCTACATGATATAAAATGAATAAAAATATGGAAACAACATTCGATGGGTAAATCACTTCAGAAATTCTACAAACACGCAATTAAATTCCATATAAAAGAAGATAGCGTGTCTCCTTTAACATGTCACACTCAGATCAGTTATCTATTCATTGGTATATTGACGAATTTTTGTTAAGTCAACCGGATCGGATCTGTTATTATAAAATACGAAATCGAAGGTTTTTATATTGCAATAGAATGGATATAGACTCAGTTGTGGTATATAAATTTTAATTGTCGTCTCACAGTCGCATTTATTATGTAGCATATTTAAACACCAAAGGTAATGTAAACAAGTCCAGTGACAAGCTATTAGCAACTATATATAATTATACACTACCAAATATCAACTAAAATGTATTTACTTATCAATAACTTGATATCGAGTGCACCCCATCTCATTTAACTGGTCGAGTGCTAGAAGCCACTATCAGGGCTTTAATGAGAAGAGAGGTAGACCAGCCTGAAGGTGTCATATTCTATGCATGTGCTTCACGTTATCTTAGAAGTGAAATTACTTAGTCTATATGGGTTTGCCTTGTTACAATTTATGGGAGAGTGCCAAGAGGCACTCTCCCATAAATTGTAACAAGGCAAAGATGCAGGAACAAATTTTTAGGACCAAAAATAACTTAGCACTTTACCGGTTAATAACTTGATATCGAGTGCACCCTATCTCATTTAACTGGTTGAGTGCTAGAAGCCACTATCATGGCTTTTTGAAAAGTACTGGAACCCACTTTAGTGGCTTTACACTGTATGCATTAGCTTGATGTTCGCTCAGCAGAAGAAAACTTTCTTATATAAAAATTGTTTGGTTGCAATTTATTGGAGAGTGCTGTTGGCACTCTCCAATAAATAATTTATGAACAAAATCTTGCTAAACTAAAGGCTACTCTAGCTGGTAGCATTGTATCTTTGAAAAAAATACCCATGTTTCAAATCACCTTTAAAAAATAATTTAGCCTTTCTATTTATTTATTTATTTATTTATTTATTTATTGGTGTTTAAGGTGACATATTTCTGCACAATGGTTAATCATGATCACGGCAGTTTTACGGGTGGAGGAAGCCGGAGTACCCGGAGAAAACCACCGAGCAACGGCGATCAACTGTCATCTCTCCCAATATACTAACTCCAGTACGCCTTAGTACACTACGCCACCGTGCCCCCACCGTGCCCAATGGGGGTAAAGTGTCACCGTGCCCAATGGGGGGGGGGGGGGGTGAAGTGTCTTGTACCAAGGACACAAACGCGGTTGCAGCGAGTGGGATTCGAACCGAGGATCTCTTGGCTTTCAGCCTGCACCTCAGCCTACTGAACCACCGCGCCCTCATAACCTTTCTATTTTTCAAGATTGTAAAATAATGACAAATTGAACATGAAACGGAACGAAACAAGATATTGTAACATGTAGCTTGTTTTAAAACTGGAAGCTGTTCATGTGTCGTATATTGTTCAAGTATATTACAACGGTGCTGATCAATGCTCAAGTCCCTGATAGAGCTGTAGGTTAACCGAAACCGAACCGAGGAGGTTTTTATTTTTAAAAAAAAACCGAAACCGAAACCGTCGACATCCCGTAATCTAAGGTTTTTCGTTTTTTTATGAAATACTCTCTTGCTGCAGAAATTCGCAGAATGTAGCCATTCCAGAGTAGTGAGAGTACCCAGACACTGCCAATGGCAGTGTCTGGGTACTCTCACTGCTCTGGGAAGGCTACATTCTGTGAATTTCCGACATTTCAGTTTAGTTGTGTTTGCAGCTTTCCTCAAGTTGCGTGCAGGTGTCAGACCTCGAAAAATGGCCAAGCACAATAAAAGTTCTGTATATTTAGGTAATTATTATATTGGCCTTCCTGATTCTTCATGTACATGTATTATAGCTTATTTCGGGCATTCATTGAGTTTCACTCAATTTCTCTACCATTCGGTTATGACTCCGGACTTAAGAATGAGTTTTATTGAATTTTACTTGGTCTCACGAACAAACCGAAAACCGAACCGAACCGAGGTTTTACTCCACCTGAAAAACCAAAACCGAAACCGAACAAGAAATTTAAAAACCTACAGCTCTAGTCCCGGAAGCCAAAAGATACATCAAATTACATCAAAGGTCGCCTGCGGGCAAATTTCCATACGTGAGTAAACAAAGAGCCCATAACACCGTAGAATGTCGAACAGAATTAGACTGGTGACTGAGAGCTTGGGCTCTCCGTGTGAACCAACTGAAGTGAGAGCAGTGCTTATTTACGTGGTGAGCAAGTTCTGTTTTACTTGTAAAATAGGATCTGGTAACCAATGCCTGGGATGGAAGTCATCGACAAGGGCAGAACAGGTATAAGCGAATGACTAAACTCGACTTTGTACTTACGATGCACCGGTCATAACATAACCAAAGGTGCGACAAATGACCATAAGCACCAATAAATAAATAACAAATGCACAGGGAGCGAGTCCTCTAAAGTGGGTGACATGGATAGATACACATACCTAGCTAAGCTCGACTTTATACTCGTTCCGCAGTCCTGATATACCCACACATGTCAACCCTTTACCTAACGTAACGTTTTTGAGACAAAAAATGAAAAAAAAATAGTTATTCAAGAATCTTTTTTGAAAGTGTCGTCTGCTTTTCATGTTAGGTAAAGTAGTTAAAGGGTTAAAATATAATTTAGCTTTCAACCATTTAACCCTAGATACAGTACGTGGAACGTGAATTAGCACTAAAACACTCGGGGGGGGGGGGGGGAAGGTTTCTGCCCAGACAAAAACTAACAGTCTCCAGAAATCGTAAGAATGACAAGCACAGTCTTTCAATATGCCAAAATCATAAAGTATTTAAAGAAACAGGGCGTGCGTAAACATAACCTTTCCAATTATTTATTTATTTATTTATTTATTGGTGTTTAAGGTCACATATTTCTGCACATTGGCTAATTATGACCACGACAGTTTTACGGGTGGAGGAAGCCAGAGTACCCGGAGAGAACCACAGAGCAACGTCGAGCAGCTGTCAGCTCCCCAACATACTAACTCCACACAAGCAGGGTTAGCATTGGTTGAAGACAAGTGCGCCGTCGATGTGCAGTACGCCTTAGTACACAACGCCACCTGCCCCCACGAGGTCAATGGGGGTGAAGTGTCTTGCCCAAGGACACAACGTTGCCACAGGTGGGATTCGAACCAAGGACCCCACGGC
This sequence comes from Pictodentalium vernedei, assembly GCA_031216915.1. Taxonomy (NCBI): domain Eukaryota; kingdom Metazoa; phylum Mollusca; class Scaphopoda; order Dentaliida; family Dentaliidae; genus Pictodentalium; species Pictodentalium vernedei. The sequence goes on from CM062294.1 coordinate 484,529,472, forward strand.
TTGCAGCCTGCACCTCTACCTACTGAGCCACGCGCCCCCATAAACTTTCTATTTTTTCAAGATTGTAAAATAAGGACAAACTGAACATGAAAATGCATGAAACGGAACTAAACAAGATACTGTAACATATCCCTTGTTTTAAAACTGAAAGCTGTTGATGTGTCGTATATTTTTCAACTATAATATTTATTAGGGTGCTGATCAATGCTCTGGTTCATAAAACCAAAATGCACATCAAATTACCTCAAAGGTCGCATGCTCGCAGTAAACAAAGAGCCCATAACACCGTGGAATGTCGAACAGAATTAGACTGGTGACTGAGAGCTTGGGCTCTCCGTGTGAACCAACTGAAGTGAGAGTAGTGCTTTTTTATACATGGTAAACAAATTCTGTTTTACTGGTAAAATAGGATCTGGTAATCAGTGCCTGGGATGGAAGTCCTCGACAAGGGTAGAACAGTTATAAGCGAATGACTAAACTTGACTTTATACTTGTATCGCACAGGTCATAACATAACCAGATGCGGCAAGTGACCATAAACACCAATAAATAAATAACAAATGCCCTGGGAGCGAGTCATCTAAAGTGGGTAACATAGATAGATATACATGGCTGGTTTAACTCGATTTTATACTCGTTCCACAGTCCTGATATACCCACACATGTTAACTCTTTACCCAACGCAGGTGATATCAAAATTTATTATTTTAAATATCACTTTTTTTTTAATTTTTCAAAAAATTGCAACAAAACCATATCATGTGACCCCTCATTGGAACGAGCTCGTCGAGCTCGTTCCAAAGAGGGGTCACATGATATGGTTTTGTTGAAATGTTTTGAAAAATAATATTTTTTCAGCTGCTGAATTTGCGTATTACGCGGGCGGATGTGGCCATTTTGTTGGGTAAAGGGTTAAAGGTTATCTTAAGCACCAACCAACAAACGAATCCAAGTGCACATCAAACGACATGTAGTGGAACCTTGGAGTGTCTACTTTAGACAATACATTACTGTTACAGTGCCTTGATACTGTGTTGTAAAGTGCTATTGTTGATATTTCAAATGCAGCGTGACATAACACAATGTCAACAGCCCAACCCTTTACCCAACGAAACGACCCAAACCGGCCAGCGCGATTCACGAAAATCACAATTCAATTTTCATTATTTTTTTCATTTTTTGTCACAAAAACATAACATATGGCCCCTCATTGGGACGAGCTCAATGCAAAAAGTGAAAAAAATAGCTATTCAAGAATTTTGTTTTCAAGTGTCTTTCGCCTTTCGTGCTAAGTAAAGGGTTAATGGACAGCTCGGGGTATAATCTGCAGAACTTGTTCTTGACCATTCATTGACCTTGACCCAAGAACATTTCAACAAAATTGCTTTTTCTGGTCTTACACACATTTTCCAGTTTTATATGTTTTTGATTTCTAAAAGAGTAAATTGCATTGTTGCACTGTCTAGGGAAACGGTTGATGGAACAAGGTCCTTTGGTCCCCCTAATTCCAATTATGCCATTCCTCGCTAATTGCGATTTAGATCTGCTAATATTATTATAGCAAACTTAGAAAGAAAGTGCGTTGTAATATACGGAACGTTAAGCTACGATCCCTCCAACGTGCCGTCAACCCTACGTCTGAAAATGGAAAAAAAAACTTGTCAAAACGTTGAGAAACGAGCGTCAGTTGTACTTCAACAAGCGAGATGAGACGTGGAGATGATTGCGAGCTTAGGGTCAAAATTCCAAACTTTTTCAAGAGTTTAAAATTACGCCCCAAACGTGGCGTTTGTACCCGGTGACCTTAAAAACTTGACAAAACGGAGTGAAAGCGTAGCCTGTACTTTACATGCGTACATTGTACTTTGTGAGCGTAGCCTGTACTTTTCAAACTTGACATAAACGTAGTGGATCAGTTATGACAAAAAAATAATTTGCCCAACACCTGCTCGGCGTTTCTGAAAGTAAACATCACGTTTCACAAAGTAAGTATGAAGTTTAACCCTTTACCCAACGTTACGGCCAAAACCGGCCAGCGCTATTCTCAAAAATCGCCAATTAATTTTCAAAATATTTTCATTTTTTGTCTCAAAAACATAGGTTATGACCCCTCGTTGGAACGAGCTCGTCGAGCTCGTTCCAACGAGGGGTCATAACCTATGTTTTTGAGACAAAAAATGAAAAAATTAGTTATTCAAGAATTTTTTTTGCAAGTGTCGTCTGCTTTTCATGTTAGGTAAAGGGTTAATCTACGCTTGTAAAGTAAGGGCTACGTTAAGTAAAAGTACAGGTGAAGTTTCATTCACAAATGAAATGTCATCGAGAGTTGGCGAAATATATATACTCAAGGACCAAGCGTCACCATACTTGGTGCAAACGTGCGGGAAAAAGAAAAAAAAAATTTTTTTTTTGAAAAATAAACGTAGGATTGACGTAGTATGTACTTTGGATACGTACCCCAAACGGGTTAAACGTCAGCTAAACGTACATTGTACTTTGCAAACGTCTTAAAACTTGGGTAAAACGTGGAAAACGTAGGGTAAACTAAGATGAACGCCACAAACTAACGTACATCGTGTGTCAACCGAACGTGTGAAAACGTATGAAAAGTCTGAAGAAACGTAACACTTACTTTGCAAACTTCACCCTAACGTGACCCAAACTTCATGAAACGCGCATGAAACGTCCAATCTGGACGTAGAGAAACTTCAAGCGAACTTACATCTTACTTTTTAGACGTAGACATGCGTAGGCTAAACCTACATCTAGCGTTAGCTTAACGTCGATACCTACGTTTCATCAAGTTTGAAATGAAACTTGGAGAAACGCCAGATTTAAAAAAAAAGATAATTCATGAAACGCCGACTAACGGCCAGCAGCGTCGTCGGTGGGACCGTAGCTTTAGTGGTATAGCACGATCCAAAAAGCCCATGTTGGTGAAGGAAAAGGTGGTGGAGGAGGAAACGTCATATCGCAGTGCATGATAGGTGTCGCGTGGATTGTCTCGGCAACGGACCCCGGTGGCCGTGTTTGACGTCACATCACCGTCATGCGGATGAGTGATGTGAATGTGCATACGTAGCAAGTGTTGTCAAGGTCTCGCGTGTTTCTGATGCCCTTTTGGTTGACGGAACCACTGTCTTGAATTTCTACACTGTAGCGATGGAACGAATGGGTTCGAGAATGGCTGGGAGTGTTGTGAGGGAGTGGCTGATTGTACGGCTGTACCTTGGTACACCAATGAATGATAAGTGGGACTGACTAAGGGTTGGAAATCAATGACTGGTGTTAGTGTTGTCCCCGAATACCCCGACGAGGACACGGAGGGATTTCCTTGAAGGCCAATAATCTCCTCCAACATTTCCCATATCACTAATATTGATGGAGCATATTTTCAGCCAATCAGGCCTGAAAATAAGCAGTCTGACATTTGCAGAATGAGGTCTCCAGAGGGTGAATTTGATGATGCTATCCCATAGAGTGGGCCAATTTATCCTCTGGGTACCTCTTTCTGTTTAATTTTGAGACCCTGATTCAGACTGATGTTCAAAGAGGGTAAATTTAGTTATGCTACCCTGCTATGCAGGGTAGCATCACTAAATTCACCCTTTGGGGATCTCATTTTGCAGATGACAGTCAGCTTATTTTCTGCCTTGCAGGCAATGTGTTTGGGCTATGATTCAAGTTTGTGGTCAAGTTATCAGCTTCCAGAATTCACCTTCAGACAATATGAATACATACAGAGTTTGTTACTGCTGCCGCTAAACAACAACAAAAAAAAACAACAACGACAACGACACCAGCATTTAGAGAGGTTTGCTTATGACTGCATGGTAGCATGTCGTAAAAGGCAGATTGACACGTTGTTTCATTTCCACATCTGTCAGGGGAGGGAGGGGCGGAAAAAGTGTGTGACACAACTTGGGGTGGGGGTGGGGGTGGGGGTACCCAGGTGTCAAAAACGAGTTTTCTCCAGATCATGCAGATTTTTTCCTTATCCATTTTTATAATGTATTTTTGTCCCAAAACAGCTTAACCATGCATTGCATCTGTTTGCATACCAATCACAAGGCATTCTGAGCAGTATATATGCATCCAATGACAGGAAACTTGGGTGATTGTCACTGGAACTCACATGGAGACAGGGGTGGGTATCGTGTGGACAATGAAAAAAAAAATGCATGCATTTTTTTTTCCAAACTGTGTCTACTTTGAAAGCAGTACATGGGTTTTCATAATTTATGCAACCAGTTTCCACATTCAAACTCATGGAATACACAGAGATTGCAGAAAAATGAAGATATCCTGGGATATTCCCTTTGTATGCTGCTGTGAGGTTACAACTGTTACTCTCATGTGTGCCCTACACTGCAGAAAATATAGGTTCTCTTTAGAACCAAAACTGGTTCTAATCTTGTCCCTGAGATGGAACCAGCTCTGTTTAAACAGTATTTATTTCAAATCAAATAAATTTACCAAGATTAGCATTCAATTTTAACAGAATATTACATGAACTGAAGTAGATTCAGCACTAAACTTGGAGCTTATTCAAGGCAGTCGCCAAACATTTTGAAACAAAGGAGATATGAACAGTTGGCATATCGAACCAGTTTTTGTTCATATCTCCTTTGCTTAATAATGATTTGAGACAACCTCGTATAAGCTCTAAACTTACGGCTGAAACCCCTTCAATTTATGTTTAATTCTGTTAATATTTAATATTAGTCTTTATAAATGTATTTGTTTTGAAATAAATACTGTTTAAACAGAACTGGTTCCATCTCAGGGACAAGATTAGAACCAGTTTTGGTTCTAAAGAGAACCTATATTTTTTGCAGAGTAACTGTCTAGAGCTAACTTGAGAGTTGTGGCAGCAACCCAAGTTCACCATTGTGAATTCCACCACAGTGTCCAGCATAGGAAATCTTTGATAAAGACAGTTATATGTCTCCAGTCTTTTGTAATCATAAGGAAATAAATAAAACATTGATTATTGATTGGCATGAAAATGAAAGAAAAGAAAACAATAAAATCATCGCATCAACTTGCTGTTGATAATATCACCCAACGGGAGTCAACCTGATTCAACATCACAACAGAAATATCATTATTCATACACTTGTTACTGCTAATGATTACCTTATCAGATCTGGTATCAACTTTAACTGGCAGAGTGCTAAAAAAAAATTCCTGACCACACAGGACACAGAGTTTTTTCATCAAATATTGCTCTGTCACATTTCATTGGATAGTGCCTCTAGACACTATCCAATCAAATGTGACAGAGCAATGTGTCTTGGCTTCCAGCACTCTACCTGTTAATTGTTTGAGTTATATCTGGTAACAGGAAATGCGCATGCATTGATGGTATCGATCATGTACATCACATTACATATTATTATATTGACTTGCAAAACCATTCAGAATCCGTTTACCTGCAAAACATAAAGTGGGAGGGGGTGTCAAATATTTGTCGGAACAAATTGCTGGTAAGGGTGGGTGGATCCTAAAAATTGCAATACCAAACATGAGGCGTTGTGTCAGCATCCCCCCCCCCCCTTCCCCCGCCCTGCATCTGTTGTACAAATGGGAAGTGACCGTTCAGTCTGAGTCCAGCTAGAAATTCAAGCTTTGATGTACTCCCTTGATATGCAATGCAAACTGGAATTGTCTCTCACATGGGCGGGGAAAGTTGAAAAAAAACACCCTCCATTAGTGAAAGGTGCATCAAATTTGTTTGCATATGAATGGGAAATCTGTGTTTTCAAACTGTTTCAAATATTCCGATCTCATTTCCACTATAAAGACGCGTGTGCGTGTTCTCGTCCTCCATCCCCACATAAATTTATAGAGAAAAGCTTACCAACCCGTTCCCGATGCTCCACGCGAAAATCTAGAAATGGACAAAGGGAATCGTGAAGATTACAGAGCCTCCAAATGTATTGATTCGTTGGTAATGGGACAAACAAGGGACAGATCAGACTAAACTGTAATCACACCCCCACCCACCCACCACCGCCAGGGAAGGAATATAACAGAGCTTCATCCGTCCATCCGCCCGTCCGTCCTTCCATCTACCCGTCCGTACGCACATCCGCCCCTCCTCCCTCCCGTCCGTCTTTTCGTCCGTCTGTTCTATTGACTTGAACAATAGTCAGATTTTAATTAACTTTGGTGTGCTGCTTTAAAAAAAACAATGTTCTACACAGGTTCGATAACCACTACTATTCGAAGAAAATTATGGGAGTTATGCCCTTTGTTTGTTGAATTTTGTCCCAAATTTTATTGTTTATGTAGTAACTCGAAGTCGAAAAACTGTAGACCTCAGGTTTCAGTACAATGTGATAGGCTGCTTTCTATACACCTGGAACTTAATTAAGCACCCCCTGAAATGTTTCATGACAGTGAACTTGCTGTTACTGATTATTATGTTTTAATGATTGCTATGTCTTGCAGTACATTTCATCTAGTGAAACATTATGTGTCTGGTTGATAGCGTGCCTCAAACACATCCCCTCGACCACGTGAAGCAAGCTATCCACGAATGTCACAAAAAAACACTATCATCCACATGCAATATCTGGGTATAAAACAAGAAAATTTGTCACTTCTTTTATCAGTAGATGTTGACATGGCAAGGAGGAGACTGTCAGAGGCACTAAGATGGCAAATATTTGGCATGCGTGCAATGGCATGCATGCAACAGGCATGCCATTCAAAGCTATTGGAAGGCAAGTTGGCTATAGTCATTCTGTCATCAGCAGACTTGTCCGAAAAAATAACCAAACCAACGATGTTAAGGTCCGACCAAGGCCTGGACAACCCCGAAAGACCTTTCCTCAGGAAGATCGGAGCACGCCTCTGGCTCCCCAGCAGGCGTTTGTGCAACAGAACTGTCCGAAACCGTCTCAAAGCACTGGGTATGAGGTCCAGAAGGATCATCAAGCGTCCAGGTTTGTCCGATCAGCATCAAAGACGACGTTTGGAGTGGTGTATGGCACGACAACATCGGAATCTCAGGACACGGAGGAGAGTCCATTGGTCAGACGATAGTGGGTTCGCGCTTCACGTCACAGATGGACGCATGAGAGTGTGGAGGCATTGGAGTATTGCTCATGTGCCCAGGAACATTAGATCCACTGTTCCTTATGGTGGAGGATCAGTAATGATCTGGAGGATGCCTTTCTCATGATTGTAAACTTGATATGGTGACTGTACGTGGGGATCTCAGTGGTCATGAGTACATCCGGGACATTCTCGATCTGGTTGTCGTGCCTCATTTTGACAGCCACCCGGTGGCTACTCGCACCGTATTCATGGACGACAATGCAAAGCCACATCGTTCCTATGCTGTGAGAGCATTCCTTCAGAACAACGCTATTACAACACTACCTTGGCCTGCAATGAGCCCCGATTTGAATCCCTTAGAACACATCTGGGACTTTCTTGGACGCCGCGTGCAAGCAAGGGATCCATCCTGTACTGTTGTCTCACTTATTTTGTCTGGACTCTGTTTAGCAACACCGGTAGTGCTGTTGCATTGTGGGTGTAAAAGAAACGTGAAAGAAATAAAACTGAATGTCTTTGTTATCTTCTTTTAATAGTTTTATGTTTATATAATCTTGAAGATCGAATAATTACAATGGCGGCGAGGATGGGATTTAATATGTTTCATTATCCAAAATTTGATTGTCACGCCGATGGCGTAGCTCTTAGATGGAAAAAATGGATTCGACGGCTAGATGAGAATGTTCTCGTGGTGTACAAATTTGAGGATCCCGTCAGGAAAAAAGCTCCCATGCTGACATTTTCTGGAGATGAGCTCAATGATATTTATAACAATCTTTTATTAGAACCCACACAAAGGTCTCGTGAAGATACAGACGTGTTCAAACAAGGAGTACAGATACTTGACAACTACTTTAATCCTAAGCAAAATCTCGAATATAATAGATATATTTTTCGACAAGCCAGACAACACGAGGAAGAGACTTTCTCGCAATACCATAGTTCTACTGGTGCAACTTGCCAGTACATGTAATTTTACCAATTTGTATGGCGAAGTAAAATCACAAATAATCAGTGGTTCTGTGTGCGATAAGGTGACCAAACGGGGACTAAGTGAACCTGATCTTTCTTTAGATAAACTATTTGAATATGCTCGATCGCTTGAAATTACTGAAGAGCACACCAAGAACATGAAAGACTCTGTCAATGTTGCGAGTGCTTACAATGTCAGAGATGCCGATTCAAGTCATTCTGCACCACTGGACGATGCGGTTTCCATACAGCATGTACAATCTGAAAACATTAAAAATCAGTGTTACAGTTGTGGTGAGAGTTGGCCACATTCTGGTGGTCGACAGGCATGTCCAGCTTATAATTCAGTTTGTAATCACTGTTCGGGGCGTCATTATTCGCAATAGGGGTGCCAAGAAATTACAGAACAGTCAGCGTCAGTCCCCAAAACAGTATTATGCTCCGGTTCAAAGAAAATACTTACCTACACGAAGATACTTTCGTTCCCAAAATTATAAGCAGTCACAACACAACAATAGACAGTCACTCAAATCATATTGTTGATACTGATACAGATTCTGATGAGTATGTTTTCTCATTTGGTGTTCAGGCTGACCTGATTATAAAGCAACCTATATTTACAGTACTTGTAAACCAGTGTAAACTAGATGCCATTGCAGACTCTGGAGCTTCTTGTTGTTTAATGAGCTATACTACTTACATAAAACTTTTGTCACCGCCTCAGTTATGTCCAGCTGTGAAGAAAGTGAATGCTTATGGTGCTCATCAGTTGAACATTCTTGGCAAATTTGAAGACACTGTCTGTTTTAACAATGTTTCTATTCTAGCTACATTTTATGTGAGCAAAAAGGGTACATCTACACACCTAAGTTGTGAAGTGTCCCAAAAGCTTGGCCTTCTTACAATCAATACTGATACTAGCCAAAATAACAAAGCAAATATTTTCACTTCTGAGGGGGAGAGTGTTATTTTGTCTACTGATTGTAATGTCCACTCACAGTGTAGTATGCAAACATCTCATGCGTCAACAAATTTGAGTCATATGCATAACGCAAAATGTAAAACTTTTATTGACGACCAATTAAGTAACACCAAAATATCTGCACGTCAAAAATCGTCTAATAGAGCTTCAATCAATCTCACTGAAAATGCTGTGTTGTCAGGTGTTGCCGCTGATGAGGCAATCAGAGGCAATACGTCTGACAACATACAGCAAACATCTCATGCGTCAACACATTTGAGTCATATGCATAACGCAAAATGTAAAACTTTTATTGACGACCAATTAAGTAACACCAAAATATCTGCACGTCAAAAATCGTCTAATAGAGCTTCAATCAATCTCACTGAAAATGCTGTGTTGTCAGGTGTTGCCGCTGATGAGGCAATCAGAGGCAATACGTCTGACAACATACATCATGTTTCCCATGATGTGCCTGTGAAGTCATGTACTAGTAAATCTCATGAAACAAACAGTTCTGTGTTTGTGGCTAAGGCAGCAGGTTTGAAAATTTCTCAGTATGTGTCCAAACATCCGGATTTATTCAGGGGTGTAGGTAAATATAATCAGAGCAGAGTCAAGCTCTGTGTTGACAATACCTCCCCAGTAGTACAGCAGTGTCGGCGTTTACCCTTTCAAACCAGAAAAAAGGTTAAGAAGGAGTTAACGTCTCTGCTGCAAGATGACATTATTGAAGAAGTAAATGAACCCACCGATTGGGTTTCACCCATTGTAGCAGTTCCAAAGCCACAGGATCCAGAAAATGTTCGTATTTGTGTTGACATGAGGCTCCCAAATGTTGCCATTAAACGTCAACGATATGTTACCCCCACAGTTGATGACATTGTGCACAAATTAAATGGGTCCAAAGTGTTCTCCAAAATTGACCTTCGAAAAGCTTTCCACCAATTTGAATTAGATGAGGACTCAAGAAAGGTCACCACTTTTGCCACCCACACAGGTCTTTTTCGGTATAAACTGCCTCAGACCTTTGTCAGAAAATTGTCCAACAAACTTTAGAAGCAGTTCCGTCAGCAGTCAACATTTCAGATGATATTTTAGTACATTCAGAGTCTGAATCTGACCATGATCAAGATGTTATTGATACTTTAGAATGTTTGAGATTGAATGGGTTTACAGTCAACCTTTCAAAACAATCTTCCATTGACTTCTATGGCCTGCATTTTTCAGCCGAAGGAATGTCCATAGACAAACGTAAAGTAGAAGCATTTAAAATTTTGGAACACCCTAAATCTCGTCAGGAAGTTTTAAGTGTATTTGGTATGTTGAATTTCTGTGCAAGATTTCTTCCTGATTTTTCTACACTCACTGCCCCCCTCAGGGAACTGACTCACAAAAATGTGAAATTTGAATGGACATCTGTGCATGAGAAGGCATTTTCTGATATAAAACAACATGTTGTAAACTGTCCAACATTATCATACTTTGATGTAAATATACCTACCCAGCTCTATGTTGATGCTTCCCCAGTTGGTGTGATAGAAATTCTGGTTCAGAACAACAAAATTATTTCATTTGGGAGTAGATCATTAACCCAAACTGAGCAAAGATATAGTCAGCTTGAACGGCAGGCTTTAGCTGTTGTTTGGGGCCTTGAGCATTTTCATTTGTACACAATAGGCCAACCAGTCACTGTTTATACTGACCACAAACCTTTACTTGGTTTATTCGGGAAAGCCAAAAGCCAAGATGTCAATGAGACTTGAAAAATGGCCCTTACGTCTTCAAGTTTACAACTTCACTTTTAAACATTGTAAAGGAATAGATAATTCAGCTGATTATATGTCCAGGCATCCTTTGAAATGTCATTCAAAAATAAGTCGCACAGAGGAGTACATAAATTTAATAGTCTCATATGCATGTCCCAAATCTATCAGTCTGGAGGACGTTCAGAGGGAAACTGAAAGGGACCCAACATTGAAGCAGGTCATTGGCTTCACTCATTCTGGTCTATGGTATGAGGCTTCACCAGAAATTCAACCTTATTGCAAAGTCAGCAATGAGTTAACAGTCTATAAGGACAAAGTTTTACTTAAAGGCTCTAAAATAGTATTGCCAAAATTACTTCAACAGGAAGCTATCAAATTAGCCCACGAGGGACATCAAGGCATTATTAAAACGAAGTCCCTTCTCCGAGAAAAAGTTTGGTTCCCAGGGATCGATAAGCAGGTCGAGGCTCATGTAAAATTATGCTGCCCTTGTCAGGCCGTAACTACAAAGACAGCTCGTGAACCAATCAAGATGATCAGACTCCCTTCAGAAGTTTCGTCTGAAACTAGCATTGATTTATTCGGCCTATTACCCTGTGGTCAATATCTGTTGGTCATACTTGATGATCATAGCAGATTTCCAGAGGTGGAGATTTGTAATAGCACGTCTGCGCGAGAAGTCATTCCCAAGGCTTGATCGAGTATTTGCTACCTATGGAATACCAGCTATTGCTCGCAGTGATAATGGATCCCCATTCCAAAGTGCAGAGTTTAGAAATTTTTCAGTTCATCTGGGTTTTCAGCATCGAAAAGTAACGCCTTTGTGGCCGGAAGCAAACGGTGAGGTTGAATCATCTATGAAACCATTAAATAAAGTATGCCAAACAGCACAATTGGAAGGCCGACCTTGGAAACAAGCACTTTATGTTTTTCTAAGAAATTACCGCAGTACCCCTCACTGTAGTACTGGGGCACCTCCTTCAGAAATACTTCTTGGGGCCCAGTGAAAACTAAGCTTCCCCAGATTTCAGTTTCACCTATTGTCAAACGTAGAATCATCATTAATGATGCAATTGCTACAGAGAGAATGAAAGCATATGCTGAACATCATCGAGTCATTGGGATGGAATGCGTGAAAGTCGGGGATAAAGTTTTAACCCTTTACCCAACGTAACGGCCAAAACCGTCCAGCGCTATTCTCAAAAATCGCCAATTAATTTTCATTATTTTTTTCATTTTTTGTCTCAAAAACATAGGTTATGACCCCTCGTTGGAACGAGCTCGTCGAGCTCGTTGCAACGAGGGGTCATAACCTATGTTTTTGAGACAAAAAATGAAAAAAATTAGTTATTCAAGAATTTTTTTTGCAAGTGTCGTCTGCTTTTCATGTTAGGTAAAGGGTTAATGAAACGGAAAAGAGGTAATAAACTAACAAGTCAGTTTGATCCTCATCCTTTTAGGGTTATCAAGAAAAATGGTTCAATGATCATTGCTCAGAGGGGTCGAGAGGTAAAAGCAAGAAATAGCTCCCACTTTAAGCCCGTGTCAATTGAAACAGAACCCACAAATATATCTGTGGAGGCTGATTGGGATTTTGATGGCCATTCTTCAGGTAATGGTGACAACAATATCCCTTTACCTCCAGTTGAAGTACCACACTCCTTACCCGATGCTCAAAGTAGTCGACGATATCCATATAGACATCATACTGGGCCGTCTTATTTGAAAGACTATGTAACTGAGTAGTTTGAAACCTATTTTGTGCTAGACATTAATTTCAGGTTATTTTACTATTATTTTCTTTCCCAAAAAGAAGGGAGAGTTGTAGTGTTGTCTCACTTATTTTGTCTGGACTTTGTTTAGCAGCACCGGTAGTGCTGTTGCATTGTGGGTGTAAAAAGAAACGTGAAAGAAATAAAACTGAATGTCTTTGTTATCTTCTTTTAATAGTTTTATGATTTATATAATCTTGAAGATCGAATCATTACACATCCGTTCAGAATTTGGCCGATTTGGAAGCTGCATTGCATGATAAGGGGGGTGGCAATGGGTTGCTTTTTTCTTATTTCTTTACTTATCTCAAAATCGTGCACATAAGAACCGCACAACGATGATCCGTACTCCATTTTCGGAAATTATTCGCGCTTAAGTTTCGGAAGAAGGTGAAGCGAGAATAAATATTCAAAACTAATTACACTTACAGATATAGTGTATACTCTAAGCTTCCTCCTGCCTCTTCCTAAAACATACTACAGCCTCTACTTCTATTACCGACCTTCACTTTTCTTAACCCTTTACCTAACATGAAAAGCAGACGACACTTGCAAAAAAAATTCTTGAATAACTAATTTTTTTTCATTTTTTATCTCAAAAACATAGGTTATGACCCCTCATTGGAACGAGCTCAACGAGGTCGTTCCAACGAGGGGCCATAACCAATGTTTTTGAGACACAAAATGAAAAAATAATGAAAATTAATTGGCGATTTTTGACAATCGCGCTGGCCGGTTTTGACCGTTACGTTGGGTAAAGGGTTAACATACTAGATTTAACCAATGATCAACGCTTGTACATACATTTATTTATTTATTTATTTATTTATTTATTGGTGTTTAAGGTCACATACTTCTGCACAATGGCTAATCATGACCATGACAGTTTTATAGGTGGAGGAAACGCTTGTACACATACTGGTGAACTGCAGGATGAAGGTGATGCCGCCTTGGAAATATGAATAAATCTATATCACCAATATTTGGACCTGAATTTCCGCATACGGAAAATGTCAATGATTAAAGATATTGGTTTAAAATAAGTCAGCAGTGGCGTACCCCCTCCACCCCCACCCCCCCCCCCCCCCCCCCCAAAAAAAAAAAATCTTCCGATGATGAGATTCGTCGGGCAGAGGTTAGGACAGAAATTATGAAATACCAAGTTGGACAGACGTCCTTTTTTGCCTGGTGAAAATATAGGCCTACTCACGTTTGGTGTACTAAGTTGGGCAAAATCTCTTGCTTGCCCGACAAATATGTACACACACTCTAAAATCAATTTGGTTAAAAAGCAACCTAAATCAAATGGGTTGAGTGAATATGAAACCAGTTAGGTTCATATTCACTCAACCCAGTTGATCTGGGTTTAATTTTAACCTAACTGGTTTTAGTGTGCGGATTAGAAAGTTTAATAAATGCCCGACGCATTATATCGGTAGAATTCCACATCCAGGGAGAAAGTAACGAATAACAAATAATTTTGTGAGCATGACCTGTTGAAAGCACCGAGATAGCTGGTGTGAAATTGACAGCACTGTCATAAAACTCAAATAAATCCCCTACCATGTAAGTATTTTATCAATGGAAAGTATATTTGTAGCCTATAAGTCTTTGACCAAAACAATTAAGTATGCTCCAAATAGTTGAGCGATATGAATGAGCTGTCGGGCACCGACGTCCTACCCCCAACCCCGACCCCACCGCCAAAAATGTTAGTTATTGCCCTAGACGTCAGGTATCTATCTTTGATGTTATATCCTATTTTATCGTTTCAGCCGTTGGATTGCGGTCCAGATATCTCGACACTGTGTACGAAGACTTGGCGATTGAGAGCCTGGACAAGTGGTCTCGTTTAAGCCATAATGCTTCGGTCAACGCTTTATCGAGAACACTGAAATCCATAAAGATGAACGACAGATCAAACGAAAGATTTCATCAAAGGAATAAAGCGGTTCTAATTGTGAATTAGATATATCAACAGCGTACTGTACAGTCATATTGTTTATAGTTCAGTTTTATGATGTAATATACAAACTATTTCTTATACATAATAAAATCTCTAAAATGGAGTAGATTCACTCATCTGCATATAACCCTAAACAGAAAACAACTTGATGGCTGTTGCAGTGCAGAATCCCTATTTGTATAACTTTGGATTGTGCCTAAAAGGGTTGCACATTTGACGCGAAGCTGGCGTTGCCTGCAATGCGGTAAACTGATAATATACCCTCCTGCAAATTGTCAAAATACCGAAATCATGATCAGCAGTTTTCACCATAATGCAACTAGGAATTAGAAGCGAACAAGTAGATTCCCACCTGTGGCCAACCTTAGACGCCGCCCTAACCCCATGCATCGTTGAGTTTCTTTATGTGGCTGTCTTCATATAGACATCTACATTTCATGGCATTAATGGCATATTTTTGACATATTTTGCCCCTCGCAAGAGATGCACGCGGGGTTGTCGCCTCACCCTTCTGACCACCACCGACGGGAATTCAACCAATTCAATCTTGTTTTACAGAGCTTTATGAGTTCTGACAAACAAGATTGAATTGGTTAACCCCTTATCTAACATGAAAAATAGACAACATTTGCAAACAAAATTCTTGAATAAAAAACTTTTTTTTTTTTCATTTTTTTGTCTCAAAAACATAGGTTATGACCCCTCATTGGAACGAGCGGTTTTGGCCGTTACGTTGGGTAAAAACTCCCTGTTCCATTGTGGGGAAAATTGCAGATTGAAATCGAGATTGTTCGACTTTAGTGTGCAGAGGGTTAATTATATTTCCTCTGGGTGTGTAATTTCGACATAGCGTGATACTTCAGATATGGGTTTGATTTGAAAGGCACACAATATTGTTGCCTTCGCCACGACGAAATGCGCAAACTGAAATTATGACGCACGAATTCGTTGCATGAAAATTATATATTCAGTGGTTGAAGGTTTTATTTGAATATTGAACTCAGTTTACTGACTTCTCGCTTTGTTTCACGTCAGGGCAGAAATCAGGAATATCACACTATGGAAACTGCAAACTGCGGAGAATCATGTATGAGCTGTAGGATTAAATTATTTAACTAGCATCCATACAAATGCGACGAGTACAGCAACCAGTATTAGACCAAAATGTGGCCATCTCATTCAGGACTTCAGTGTTCAAATGGTTAATATACGGGCCCACACTGAGAGAATTTCCTTCGGCACCAACCGCGAAACTATACTGAACCACGCACACCACTTGGCCACCGACAGACCCCATAAAGGGAATGCTAGCATTAAAATGCTAGCATTCTCTTTATGGGGTCTGACGGTGTGTGTGTGGTTCAGTACTGTTTCGCTAGGCGGTTGGTGCCGAAGGAAACTCTCTCGGTGTGGGTTCGAACCCCCGCCATGCCAATGTAAACAAAACCAGCGTCCTTTCTTAATTCTATGGCATCCGGGAACTTTTGAAAAAAGACAAGTGTCACTGATTTCTTCTGAGGTGCAGTTCGTAGAATTAAGTACTTAGTTGCAACTATCTGATGGTTAATATACGGTAAAAGGCCTATATGCGGAAGGTTTTTAGCTCACCTGACTGAAAGTCAGGGTGAGCTTTTCTGATCACTCTTCGTCCGTCGTCTGTCGCCCGTCGTCCTGCGTGAAGGTGGTGTTTGAGCCTCTTTCTATTAAACCACTGGCCACATTTTAATTAAATTTCATGTAAGTAGTGGTTATATAGGGGCATTTCGGCTCATATTGAGCAGAGGGGTGGGGAAAAAATGGCCATTTTTTTTGAAAATCTTCTTCTAATGAACCACCAGTAGCAGAGACTTGATATGTGGTATACAGGGTCCTTTTGAGGTTTAGAATCAAGTTTGTTCAAGAGAAGTTTGTCGGCCATTATTTGCCTTCGTTATGGGAGGGGCAAAAATTTTGGCCACGCCTAAAATTTCTATTTTCAGAACCGAGAGGTCGATTTGAACCAAATTTGATATGAGATGATAATGGGTCATAAGTAGTTGATTGATGCAAAAAAAAATTTTCTCATTGCCCCGTGGGAACCTCGGGAGCTAAAAATAGGAAAAACCTTAAAACTGCCTTATCTCCAAAACTTCACGGCACAGAGAATTCTTATTTTGTATTTTTATCCAGTAGAATAGAATGGTTAAAGAAATCCCTATCGGTTTGATCACAAGGTACGTTTTTCAGGACTTTGAAAAAATGCTGAGTCAGCACTTTTTAACACTGTAGGCAATGGGAAAAACATTAAAAAATCTTCTTCTCCAGATCCAGCAGGCAGAATCTTTTGATATTTGGTATGCAACATTGTATGGTGGATCTGATTCAAGTTTGTTCAAATCGGCCCCTGGGTTCATATTTGGGTTCAGTATAGGAGCCCGATTTCGAACTTAGTGCATTTCAGGCAAATTTCTTCGAAAATCTTCCTCTCAAGATCCAGCAGGCAGAATCTTTTGATATTTGGTATGCAACATTGTGGGGTGGATCTGATTCAAGTTTGTTCAAATCGGCCCCCTGGATTCATATTTGGGCTCACTATAGAAGCCCGAATTCGAACTTAGTGCATTTCAGGCAAATTTCTTAAAAAATCTTCTTCTCCAGATCCAACAGGCAGAATCTTTTGATATTTGGTATGCAATATTGTGGTGGATCTCATTCAAGTTTGTTCAAATCGGCCCCCTGGGTTTATATTTGGACTCAGTATAGGAGCCCAAATTTGAACTTAGTGCATTTCAGGCAAATTTCTTTGAAAATCTTCTTCTCAAGATCCAGCAGGCAGAATCTTTTGATATTGGGTATGCACCATGCTTAGGGGGGTGAGATTCAAGTTTGTTCAAGCCAAGTGCCTGAGTTCATATTTGGGCTCACTGTGGTAGCCCGAATGATAACTTAGTTCAAAATGAGAAATTTTCTTTAAAAATCTTCTTCTTCAGATCCAGCAGTCGGAATGTTTTGATATTTGGTATTTAGCATCCTTAGGGGGATGAGATTCAAGTTTGTTCAAGCCACGTTCCTAGGTCCATATGAGGAATATTCTTTAAAAATCTTTTTTTTTAGATCCACTGGTCAGAATCTTTGGATATTTGGTATATGCTTTTCTTAGGAGGAGCAGATGCAACTTGTTGAAATCAATTCTCTGGGTTGATATTTAGGTTACCATGTCAGGTGAGCGCCCTCAGACCCCCTGGGGCCTCTTGTTCTTTAAAGCGACTGTCTGTTTGATGAACTTTGATCAGTCCCTGATGTGAAGATATTTTTTTTTTTTATCAAAAGGGAACTTTTCTGCTCACTTCCCCACACTGACCAAGGATAGGGGCGAAAGTGGCTTAGCCAAGGGGGTGGGGGCTAATAATTAAAGTGGCCTCCCTCAAAATGGGAAAATTAAAGCACCAGAGGGTCCCAGATTCAGTCTCAGGGCACTGAATTTTAAAAATTTTCTCGGGGAAGTTCTCCCACGAAACCCCACAAAGGAGAGGGGATACCGCATGCCTGAGGTGGGTGGGCATAGCCCTCCCAGTGAAGGGGTCCGGGGCGCCGCCGAACCCCCACCAACGGAAGGCCATACTCACCCCACCCCAGGCCTTCGGATATCGACCTGGCAGCCTCCCCCCCCCCTCCCAAACAAAACAAATATGGCCCCTCAATAGGAAATCCTATCTACGCCCCTGGGGCGATCTCCCTCCCCTCCTGGAGATGAGCTTTTGGTGACCCTGAGCACAATGCTCCAGTTACCTCCAGTGTGAAACAGCCTCCATTCTACAAACACACACCTCGTTACACCTTTCCCAAACAAGATCCCCAAGCTAGTTCCCAACAAGATATGACCTGTGCTTTGGAAGAAAATTATCATATGCGTAACAATACAGACTGTTTCAATGCTGAAAGCTATTGTCAGGACCCGATTGATTCATGCTGATATCATAGTTAGGATTTCATATTTTGGGATATGGTTTATATTTAGTTAACTCCCTGTACACTGATGTTGAAATACCGAAATTTCAAGCAGCAAATGTTCCTCATAATACAGCTAAACTAAAAATTTAACCAATTCAACGTTGTTTGACAGCTAGCTCACCGAGCACTGCCAAACAAGATTGAATTGGTTATATTCCTAGTTGCATTATGGGAAAAATTGCAGCTAGATTTCTTTTTGATATTCTGACATCAATATACAGGAGAACTGCAACAATATGCAACGTAACGATACTATATCATAATTCAGTGTACACGAGACGATATCATGATACACATTATCTCTCATGGCGTGCAACTACAGATGTCAGCGACGTTGGGGACTGCGTGTATTCATTTCCATTCGCTTACTTATATTACAAATTTGGATGCACTCTTTAAACAATAGATAACTTCTCAATGTGATAACCCATGACATTAACCCTTTACCCAACGTAACGGCCAAAACCGGCCAGCGCTATTCTCAAAAATCGCCAATTAATTTTCAAAATATTTTCATTTTTTGTCTCAAAAACATAGGTTATGACCCCTCGTTGGAACGAGCTCGTCGAGCTCGTTCCAACGAGGGGTCATAACCTATGTTTTTGAGACAAAAAATGAAAAAATTTAGTTATTCAAGAATTTTTTTTGCAAGTGTCGTCTGCTTTTCATGTTAGGTAAAGGGTTAAGTAATTTAAGTTTTTGATTTTGTGACCCTTTATTTTCCAGTGTTTTTTTTTTTCCTCTCGGAAAATATGTTCTAAACAATTAGTCCCTTATATTATGTTTGACAGATCTCATTGAGCCCTGTCAAACAAGATATGATGGATTAATCAAATAATATTTAGTACAATAGAGAGAATTCATCAAATTTTGGTTAACTGAATAATCCCTTTATTGGCATATTTCAGCGCTGGTATGCAAAAACAAGGTTTCTCTGAAGTAGTTTTCAAAATCCAAGAAGTTGTTTTGCATGATATTATTCATATTTATCGTATCGCGATACATTGTGAACAACGATATATATGGAATCGTGAGCAGTGTATCGCGATTCAAGCGTATCACGATTAATCGTTGCAGCCCTAATATACAGAGGGTTAAAACTAACTGATATTTCGTTCATTTGCAATTGTTTTCTTCCAAATAATTTCAGATTACCCACGGACCTTCTTCAAAACATTGCTGCAAAACAATTATTTGGGTAGAAATTCTGACTACCCGAATTAATCTTGCACTCAAAAGCTGATGTTGATTATCCAGTGCTCAGTTGAGTTAACCAATTAAATAAAGGTTTGTTTCTTTATTTATTGGGGTTTAACGACACTTTCAATAGCCAGCGTCAAGCCGTGTTGGGCAGTTTTATGGATGGAGGAAGCCGGAGGCATCCACCGAGTAGCGGCGAGCAATTGTTAGATTCTCTAACTCATTAACCCTTTATCCAACGTAATGGCCAAAACCGACCAGCGCTATTCATAAAAAATCGCAAATTATTTTCAGTATTTTTTTCATTTTTTGTCTCAAAAACATAGGTTATGACCCCTCTTTGGAACGAGCTCGTCGAGCTCGTTCCAATGAGGGGTCACAACCTATGTTTTTTAGAAAAAAAAAATTAGTTATTCAGGAATTTTGTTTGCAAGTGTCGTCTGCTTTTCGTGTTAGGTAATTAAACGCCAATAAATAAATACTATAGTAAAATAGGTTTATCCTGGTACAAACAGAGTTAGTAGCAGTTCGAGACCAGTGCACCATCGATGCGTGGTACGCCATAGTACACAGCGCTATTGACCCTCCCCCCCCCCCCCCCCCGACCTAAAGGATTAAAAATGGTTGGTTCTGTACAAGTGATCGAAATTACGATTGAAATCACTACGAAGTTCATTCAATCTCACTCCTCTTTATACATACTTTGAACACCAAGAAATGACGTAAACCATGTATGGGCGTCGATTGGGGTGGGGGTGGGAGTGAAGGAAACATGGTATATAACCGAGGCGGTGGAACGGGGTGGGGGAACCGGGGACGTAGCTACAGGGGAGTGTCTCACCTCCTTCCACAATATTTGTCCAAAAATGAAGTTAACTGGAAAATTTTCATGCAAAAATCCAACAGCTGGAAATTCGAAGCATTGTCGTAATAGAGGTTTTTTCCGAATTGTGTTATTACATTCCCGTGAAAATTCCAACCACTGACTCCCACAGACAGAATTCTGATCGAACAACTTAAGATTTGCCGACAACTCAGCAGCTCCAATGTTAATTTCACAAATTGCAATTTCAAGCTATCGAGGATTCACGAATGAGCCATATGTAATTTCGCAATGGTTACTATTCATTATAAAAATTGAATGTTACTGAAGGCCTGACAAGTTTCTAAATTCTAGTTTGAGAAAGATTTTTGTTGTTAACTTTATGGTCGTTTGAATGCTTGTAATGTGCTCTGAGTTTTCCATTCAGTCTTCTCAATTCTTTATTGCAACTTTCAATGGAAGGCCTAAACAAATCCAAGACAGATATTGCCGTCCTTCATTTTCAGGTTGTGATTTTAAATATTACATCTTGTAAAGTTTTACTTTTATAAACACAAGAGCTGGAGGTCCACTGTTCATGAAATGTACATGTTGTACCCCGCTAGGCTACTACAGTATACATACATTCGTAACACCATGTATTTTAGAGTTTTCATTTGAATTATTGGATAAATATTTGTTTCGTGCTGTAACAAGCATTTAGGTAACCGTTTCTTGAATTTTATCTTACAATCAACATGCATTTTGTCTGTATTAACTCCGCAACTGTCGTGTATCCGACCCCCTGATACAGATGTTTGTATCAGGGAGTCGGACACAAGCACGTTCCTTTCGCATGAGTTCCATTTTTGTTTTCTTTTTGTTCATCCGTACGAATAAATAGTCTCGCTCCGGGTTCTAAGGGTAGATCACGACTCGTCTTCGACCCATCGTGATCTGCTCTTAGAATCCGAAGCTCGACTCGGATACATATTTTGTATATCCACATAATGGTAATAATCTCTGTATATCAGAAATTGTAGAAATACAAACAAGTTGGTCAATTTGGGGGAAATTGCTGCTAACAATACGTTGCCTGAGTTCCAATGTGTTCTATGTGCCTACTGGCACATAGAACACATTGGAACTCAGGGTACAAATAGTCACGAGTAGTTAATTTATGAGGCCAGTATACATGGCATATTATGAGGTCTATATGCAATGCACTCACAGACTGCGGTTTGTATTAGGACTCAAAATGTGCCCCTTGTGAGGCTGTGTCTTGGACATTTTTTAAGGTTGTGTCCTGGAAATTTGTTAGTTACTACTAAAGTTGTGCATAGTTTTCTTTGGCTCTGTACTCTCATGAAAGACAGATAGAGCCAGACTGAAAACTTTGATTTGTATTTGGTATTGTTGAATTAATACCAAACACACATTGTTACATATAGGCTGAGTTAGTTACTTTGTAAGCATAATGTATGGTTGTTCGTTATTGAGTTCATTTCAAGATTAGTGTGCTCAGCATGACCTCATATTTGAGATGATTATTTAATAAATTATTGGTTGAACACTGATTTTTTGTGCATTCTCCATGCATGTACATTCATGTAATTGACACAATGCCTAATGGTGGCAGATAGGTCCTACTTACAGACTACAAGAAATTGTCATTTTGTGCTGTCCTAATACCTCAAATTATGTATATAGATATTTAACTGCAGTCATTCAAACTGCTTGGAAATATTCTCAGAATGCCCTAAAAACCTACCGGACAGTCACTAGGAGTAAACATTTTGAAAAATTTCTCCCTTCTGGGGGTAGGGTGCGGTTGTGGGATACCCCCTTAAGTACCCATCACTAGTTGAAATTTTCATAGATCTACACCCCCTCCCCCCCGCCCACACACACACACACACACACACACACACACACACACACACACACACACACACACACACACGCCCCATTGGAAACTTCCTAGCAATGTCCCTGGGGGAACACGATTTTTTTCTACAGACATACTGCATGATTAACCCTTTACCCAAAGTAACGGTCAAAACCGGCCAGCGCTATTCACAAAAATTGCCAATCAATTTCATTATTTTTTCATTTTTGCCTCAAAAACATAACTTATGACCCCTCATTGGAACGAGCTCGCTGAGTTCGTTCCAATGAGGGGTCATAAGTTATGTTTTTGACGCAAAAAATGAAAAAAAAATTATCCAATAATTTTCTTTGCAAGCCTCGTCTGCTTTTCATGTTAGGTAAAGGGTTAAACAGAATTTGAAAGGATCCCTACTTTCAGATATTCAGGTACCTTCCCTCATCTCTCAGCAGTAGGCATTACTTATTCATGGTGTTTCTATCCACCTCTTTCTCTCCTCCTTAATAATCATACTCATCATCTTCCATATCTTCCTTCGATCATCTATTCTCAATGAATCTACCACACCTTTGACCCATGACTACCCTCCCTTTTTTGACCCATCTTTATATTGTTTTTACGGCCTTGTAAAGAAGACAACGTCAAACGTTTTACGTCACTGAACGCTGTGTACCTCGTACAACGAAACAAAAAATAGTGAGTTGAAATCAGAATTATGTGAACGTCATTTGCATGGAAGTTTTCTATTGTGATGTCGAAAACTGCCCCGAGACAAAGATCAGCAAAGAGAAAGGTTAAAAATCGTTCCAAAAGTGATAATGAACCATCATACAATGCGGATTGGAGCATTCTTCCAGATGAAGCCGTTTTACAAATTTACAGTTTCCTCGGTGACAAAGCTAGAAGCCACATGGCGTTGGTCTGCAAGAACTGGTCGTTTCTGTTTAATACACCAGTATTGTGGAGATGCAGGTACATACACCTGAAGGGATTCAAGTCTCGACGAACTGCAGAAAACACCTGCAAGTTTCTGAACAGATTCGGAAAACATTTGAAACACTTGCACTTTATATGTGGAAGAACATCTTTTCACTCATCACACTGCATAGCCAAGTCTCTAGAATCAATTTTCTTGGCCTTGTCGAAAATTCGTTCGTTGAAGCTCCAGAGTTTTGTGATGGAAAACTTTGATTTACAGAAAAAGTGGAGTTTTAATGGTGTGCGGTTTCCATATTCCGTCCATGGAATTCTTGTGAAGTCTTTGTGTCGAATTCTGTCAAAATTCAATTACTTGTCTGCAGCTGATTTTACTGACATGCGAATGCCCGTAGTGGATGGTTGTCGAATATTAGAAGCATTGTCAAAGAGAAACTCCAAACATACCCTGAAGCGTCTTTACATTCAAGACATGTTTGCGAGAAATGTTACTCCAATACGCGAGAGAAGATTTGGTAAAGTGATGGGAAAGTTCAGAAATTTGACTCATATATTTACAAATTACAATTATATGAGTGAAGAAATCATCAGTATAGTGGGTGAAACAGCAGGAAGTACTCTCGAATACATACTCATTACCCTTCATCCACGGGAGCCAGTTGTCACCGCAATACCAGGACGATCATGGAACAGATTTTCTGAGTTATGTCGAAATGTTTACGTTGGTGTAAGTTATAGCTTTGGAGAGGAATTTAATCTCGATGCGTTTCGACAAGTTTTCGTCAAAGGCTTACCTCTATCGGGTATTGATTTTGTGCAGTTAGATGCATCCGAAATAGACAGAACAGGCAGGCGCTACACAGTTGCTGCTGGCATAATACACATAGCAAAAATGCTTGGAAAAAAACTGGGTATACTATCCATAGGTTATTTTCAAACTTTGGCAATTAACAGGAATCAATCCGGATAGCAACGCTAACAGGGGCGAAATATCACTCCCATTCCCAATGCGAAGTTTTTCCAATTCCCACTCCAAAAGTTCCAGTTCTTCCATCTATAGTAGGTGTATTAACCCTTTACCCAACGTACCGGCCAAAACCGACCAGCGTTATTCTCAAAAATCGCCAATTAATTTTCATTATTTTTTCAATTTTTGTCTCAGAAACATAGGTTATGACCCCTCTTTGGAACGAGCTCATCGAGCTGGTTCCAATGAGGGGTCATAACCTATGCTTTTGAGACAAAATATGAAAAAATTAGTTATTCAAGAATTTTGTTTGTAAGTGTCGTCTGCTTTTCATGTTCGGAAAAGGGTTAAATAGAAATCCACTCGATACCAAATAATATTCTGTGCAAAAAAGGGTAAATCGCAAAACTCTTATTATATAAAATACGGAGGATACGGCGTAAAGTTCGTTTTGTAGTCTACCAAACGCGTACAAACCGAAAGGACATTAAAATTATGAAAACGTATCACGTAGCAGTTGTTTCTTGTCAAGTGTCGTCAACCTACGGCAGCGTAGAGCCGCTATCGACCTTTACTTAGTATCGTGTAATTAAAAACCAAGTTGCAATTACAATAAACTAAATTGTAATTACAAAATTCTAACTTGTAATTACCAGTTAGTATCTTGTAATTACCAAGTTGTTATTGTTTAATTTCAATTTAGTTATTTTGTGACTTCCGGTTATCTAACTTGTAAAATTACAATTCATTAACATGTAATTACCATTTATCTAACTTGTAATTACAACTTATTAATTTGAAATTACAATTACTAACTCGTAATTGACGTGGTTGGTGTCATAATTGTAGTGGTTGTTGTAAATGGAGTAGCTGTGTTGTAGTGGCTAGCGTTGTAGTTGGTGGTGATATAGTTGCTGGTTCAGTCGATCTGGTTGTGGGTGTATAGTTGTGGTCGGTGCTTCAGCTGTAGTGTCGGTTGCTGTAGTTGTGGTAGTTGGTGTAGCAATTGTTAATGTAGTAGTTGTGGTAGTTGATGTCGTAGTAGTTCTCTACCAAATACTACAACTCCTACACCAACAACTACCACACCAACCATTACTGTATTAACCCTTTGAACCCTGGTGGTATAGTCCATGTTAGTCCAATGGAAGGAATTGGAAGAGTTCATATTCATTATTTGGGGTAGACCAATTAATATTTTCAACGTGCAGCCCCATGGCTGCACGTTGAAAATATTAATTGGTCTACCTCATACATTCCCTCAGCAACAATCCTACTTAAAGAAATTATGTCTTATCATGTTCCCGGGCCGCTCGTGTTCGAAGGGTTAATCACTTCTACACTAACCACTATAACTACTTCGCCCCAAACAACAATTAGACCAACTTCCACTACACAAACCACCACAACTACTACACCCAAAACTACTATACCAACTGATAAAACGCCACACACATCTACTACATTGAACCACGGCAACACCACCAAACTACTACATCAACAATCACAGCACCAGCCGTTACAACTACCCCACCAGCTACTCCATCTACCAAGCCAACTCTAACACTAACCACTACAACTACAACACCAATCACTACAACATCTAAACCAACTACTGCAACGACTATTTCAACAACTATAACATCGACAATTACAATGATTAAATCAACTACAGCACCAACTACTACAACGCCAACGATTACAACTATTGTCCCAACTATTACACCAACAAGGGCACCACTTCAACAACATATTTATTTATTTATTTGGCGCTTAAAGTCACATACTTATGCACAATGGCTAATCGTTACGTGACAGTTTTACGGGTGGAGGAAGCCGGAGTACCCGGAGAAAACCACCGAGCATCGACGAGCAACTGTCAGCTCCTCAACATTCTAATTCTGTTCAAGCGCCGCTCAAGCAGGGTCACAGCGGTTGCAGACATGTGCACCATCGACGTGCTGTACGCCGTAGTACATGGCGTCATCGTGCCCCCGTGTAGGCAATCGGGATACAGTGCCTTGCCCAAGGACACAACGCGGGTCGTCCGGACAGGGATCGAACTCGGGATCTCTAGCACAGAAGTCCAACAGTCTACCACTGAACCACTGCGCTCCCCTTCAACAACATAAACATCCGTAACACCCACCCACCCACCACAACTACTAAACTAAACTGACCATAATTACAACACCAACTACTCTTATACAACAATCACAACCACAGAACCAATCGCCACAACAACACTAACCGCAACAACTACTTTATCCAAAACAAATACTACACTAGCCTTTACTGCACCAACAACCACAACTCAACGCCAATAACTGCAAGTACCACTCCAACCACTGATTCTACTAAGCTCACTTCAACACCTACCGGTGCAGCTACTACACTGACCGAAATAACTATGATACCAACAACCACAACTACAACACTAAACACAGCAATACCAACTGCTATAACACCAACCACTGTAGCTGCGACACCAACAACTAGAACAGCAAGCACTACAACTAATACATCAAACACGATGACAGCTAAACCATCAATTAAACAAACTGCTGCACACCAACAATCACTATCTTAAGTCCCCAATAGTCCCAAGTACTCCTCGAAAAACCCCAAGCCATAACCCTCTTTAGTCGACAAAGTCCCGAGTAATCCCCAAACCCCTTACATCAATCCCAAAAACTTGATCCGCTTAAATATACTCTTGGGGGGGGGGGGGGGAGGGGGGGGGGACTTTAGAACTGAAGATGGCGTCAAAGATGCCCTCCAAAATCTTTAAATTTCATCATAGACTTCATCAACCCTTTACCTAACACAAAAGGAAATCGACACCTGCAAACAAATTCTTGTATACATAAATATTTTAATGTTTGGCATCAAAAATAGCTTATGACCCCTGGTTGGAACGAGCTCAATGAGCCCGTTCCAACGAGAGGTCATAAGCTATGTTTTTGAGACAAAAAAATGGAAAATAATGATAATTGAATGATGATTTTTGTAAATAGCGCTGACGGTTTTCGTCGTTATGTTGGGTAAAGGGTTAATCATAACTATACGGTAAGTTTGATTACAACGAAACTTAAATGGGATGGTATCCAACGACATCATCACGAGAGCGGTCAAAGTTTCTCCGAAGCGGAGTTAGCAGATTTTGTGAATGTTGTTCTCGGGACATTTGTGCACAAAATTACGCCAAAACTATAGCTTGATAACAATTTCTTTAAGGTCTAACCCTCCAATGACCACACTATAAGACCAGCTCTTACAATGTCCTGTGTTCAAACCGCTGCCAAAAAAATTCATCAAGAAGGCTTTTAGCGCAGTTTGCATATGTTGTTACTGAAATATTTCTGAATACAATGGCGTCAAATTTAGCTTGATAACTATTGATTCTAGGCTGACCCTGAAAATCCGTTCGCACGACTGCAGTATGTTGTTTGCGGTTGGGGTTTCACTTTCGTATTACACAGCGTATTGCCACGATATTAGGCAATGAGCTACCATGGTGCCTGTCCCCACCCCACCTAGAGGAATTTTCTACACCTCATTTTTCTGAAAGCCCAATGTCTTCAAACCATTTTCTGTCGGTTACCATAAAAATTGCCAAATAATTTCTAAAATTTGAAACCTAAAATAGTAACTTTATTCTTCTCCAAAACCAGCAAAACTGCTTTCTTTTATGAATTGAATTATGGACAACTTGATTACATAAAATATTTCACTCATTTGTGCAAATTTTGCAAATTGCTTTGCTTTAATTTATGTTAGAGTTCATAACTTGAAACATCAAAAATACCTTTTCCTTTTTAACTTTTTTTCTAAACACAAACATGCGCCTAAACGCATCTTAACCCTTTGAACCCGAGAAGCCCCTTTTCCGCCCCAGGAACACGATACTCCATAATTTCGTTATGCAGGATGTCTGCTTAGTGAATTTTTAGCTTAACTTGACAAAGTCAAGATAAGCTATTGCCATCACGCGTGCGGAAGTCTGCGAGTCAGTTCACATGTTTCTTTAGCACGGGCTACACCCCGCAGTTCTTGTCTGATCGTCACGAAATTTCATATGCAGGTTTGGGGTCATGTCTAGATGAGAACGTCCCCTTTTGTTCGCGATCGGTCAACCGGTATGGCTGCACGAGCCCAAAACCCGAAAACCATTAGCACAGTCAACAGGTCGTATTTATGAAGGGATTTCATTGTAACATGGTAGGATGCCTCTGTATAATGCCTAGATGAGAACGTCCCCTTTTGGTCATGATCTGTCAACCGTGATGGCTGCCCAAGCCCGAAACCCAAATTTTTTTTAGCACAGTCTGCAGGTCATATTTAATATGGAGGGATTTCATTGTAACTTCGTAGGATGACTCCGGATGATGTCCAGATGAGAACTTCCCCATTTGGTCGCGATCTGTCAACCGAGACGACTACCCGAGCCCAAAACCCGAAAACCTTTAGCACAGTCTACAGGTCATATTTATGGAGGGATTTCATTGTAACTTGGTAGGTTGACTTCATATAATGTCTAGATGAGAACGTCCCCTTTTGGACGTGATTGGGCAACTGTGACGGCTACAGGGGCCCGAAGCCCGAAAACCTTTAGCACTGTCTACAGGTCATATTTGTGAAGGGATTTCATTGTAACTTTGTAGGATCACTCCAGAAGACTCCAAATAATGTCTAGATGAGAACGTCCCCTTTTGGTCGCGATCATTCAGCCTTGATGGCTGCCCGAGCCCAAAAACATTTAGCATAGTCCATAGGTCGTATGTAAGGATTTCATTGTAACTTGTTAGGTTGACTCGATATAATGGCTAGATGATGACATCCCCTTTTGGTCATGATTGGTCAACTGTGACGGCTACAGGTGCCCGAAGCCCGAAAACCTTGAGCACAGTCTACAGGTCATATTTATGAAGGGATTTCATTGTAACTTCGTGGGATCACTCCAGATGATGCCCAGACGAGAATATCCCCCTTTGGTTGTGATCATTCAACCATGATGGCTGCCCGAGCCCAAAGCCCGAAAACCTTCAGCACAATCTACAGGTCATATTTATGAAGTGATTCCATTGTAACTTGGTAGGTTGACTTCATATAATGTCTAGATGAAAACGTCCCATTTTGGACGCGATTGGGCAACTGTGACGGCTACAGGGGCCCGAAGCCTGAAAACCTTTAGCACCGTATACCGGTCATATTTATGAAGGGATTTCATTGTAACTTGGTAGGATGACTCCAAATAATGTCTAGATGAGAACGTCCCCTTTTGGTCGCGATCATTCAGCCTTGATGGCTGCCCGAGCCTAAAACCCCAAAACCTTTAGCATAGTCTATAGGTCATATTTATGGAAGGATTTCATTGTAACCTGTTAGTGTGACTCCATATAATGCCTAGATGATGACATCCCCTTTTGGTCGTGATTGGTCAACTGCGACGGCTTCAGGGGCCCAAAGCCCGAAAACCTTGAGCACAGTCTACAGGTCATATTTATGAAAGGATTTCATTGTAACTTCGTAGAATCACTCCAAATGATGCCCAGATGAGAATGTCCCCTTTTGGTTGCGATCATTCATCCATGATGGCTGCCCGAGCCCAAAGCCCAAAAACCTTTAGCACAGTCTACAGTTCATATTTGTGAAAGGATTCCATTGTAACTTGGTAGGTTGACTTCATATAATGTCTAGATGAGAACGTTCCCTTTTGGACGCAATTGGGAAACTGGCGGCTACAGGGGCCCGAAGCCTGAAAACCTGTAGCACAGTCTACAGGCCATATTTATAAAGGGATTTCAATGTAACTTGATAGGATGACTCGTTTTGGAATAATTTCACTGTAACTTGGTAGCTTTCGTTGATATACGTTAACTGTGAGGGCCACATACATTAACTGTGAGGTCATATTAACCCACACCTCAGCTCTTTAGTACAGTGTACACCTCATATTATTTTTTATCAAAAACATAGCATACAGGGAACAGAAATGAACATATTCCCAATTATCACATTTCTTGTCTTATTTCATAATCCTTTCATAAACATTGAACATTATCCTTTTCACCAAACACAACACACAAGTTAAGCAACCTTTTGTTCGTTGACACTTCCTATGGCGTAGACCCAACAATATTTTCAACGTGCAGTCCCAAGGCTGCACGTTGAAAATATTATTTGATCTACCCCCAAATTATGAATATGGTCTCTTCCAATAGCTTCCATTGAACTGACATGGAAGATACTACATGGGTTCAAAGGGTTAATCAAACAATTGAACATAACAATAAAATGAATATTTGAATGATATTTGACATCAGCTACTAGAGTAGTTTTCCCCTTGGGCCCCTGGGAAGTCGGACAGTGTTCGCAAGCAAGGTTTGTTTTACTGGTAAAATTGTACCTGGCAACTAACACCTGGTGTTGAAGCTCTCTAAAGTCGGTGCACAGGTATACACGACTGGCTATACCAAACGTCATGCTTATGTTGCGGTCGTGATATAGCCACAGTGGCTGAAAGTGACCTTATAAACCAATCAATATATAAGTTGCGTAGTAACCGATATGATACCGATATCATTATATTTGGTGCAGAAAATGTACATTCCGTAAGCGTAAAATTCTCTGAATAGCCACCTTTTCAACCAAGAGGGGTATTCATTTATTCGGAATTATTCGGAATTTGTTCTTTTTTCTGTAATATTAGTGACAAGTATTTATTCTATTATATTTGTTCCAGAGAGCTCTGTCAAACAAAATATGATAGCTTAAATGCCTGCATTAGGTGCACTGAAACCAATTTGGCCTAGAGACATGGGGAACTTGCTGGTTGTAGTTATTTTTCAATAAATTACAAGGTTTTTTATTCGGAAATTAGCTTAATATCTAGACGGCAATTAACAGGTTAAATTTGTAACACACTTCTCTGGCCCCAATTCATCAACCCTCGAGCAGCTCCTATAAGAAGTACTCTTGAGTTCCAAATAAATGTACAGGGTGGAATAAAATTACAGGGTGGAAAATCAGAGAAATTAAAATAAAAGTACAGGGCAGAATAAAAATACAGGGTGGAAAATCATGATGGAGTTACTATCATTTCCGTAAAGCCCCTAACCCACAGAGGACTGTTACCTGGGCTTTAAAGCCCAGGTAACAGTCCTGTGTGAGTTGGAAGTCTGAAACAGACTAAAGTACCCATAGTAAGTCTCATGAGACCATCACTTGACACTGATGGTATTTTTAATAAACATACAGGCCAAATAAACTTCATACAGGATGGCAAAATTAGCAAATGTTCCGAAAATTTTTAAACATACGGGTATGTTTATTTGGCACGCAAGAGTAACGAACGAGTAACTTGCTGACAGGTGAAAGACAAGGTAAAAGCCACTAGATGGCGGACTGAACATATTGTTTCCAACTTTATTCTGTATCAGCAGATTGAGCATATTTGTCGAGGCCGGGGGGGGGGGGGATGAATGAAATGAATAGCTAAGCCCTTCCATCTTGGCCTTACTCCACTTCACATGCCAAAGAGTGATTCGACAAACGAAAAACTGTACCTACCAAGTGATAAGGAAGGAACACATTCATTCGAAAGAACAAATACTCATAACATCTATATAAAAATACTTGATTCCATCAGCGAATCTCCAGATGTACCAATATGACAGCGCCAGCGCATTGTAGAGACATATGTTCATAATAGCTACAGCAACGGGCAAATAGCCACCACATTTACCAAGGTCACAGATCGGTTTGGGTTTTACCAACACCAAATGAGTTGAAACTCAATGGATGTTCAAATATGGGTCAAAGTCACTGAGGTTACCCAGGGGTCATTCGGAGGGCATTTTTGGAATTGCTGGAAATCGCATTTTATAACTCCTAATGCATTCCCGAAGTTCATATATGTATTTTTACACTCAAAAAAGTAATTCACTTTAAAACTGTTGACCCCCAACCCTTCCGTCCACTTTTTAGAGCATGTTATAACCAAAGCCTAAGAAAGAGACAGAGCCATAAATTTTGAAAGATGATCACACTGATATCTCAAGCACTGAATGATATCATTAGCTTGGAACCTTTGAAAACCAAGTTGAATCTCATTAGAGGTTCAAAATACGTGCCAAGGTTATTGATTGCACAGTCCAGATATATTGGTCATTACAGTTTACCAATCAGGACACATTTGCGTATCAGACATATTGACCTGGAGCCAATACTAGGTTTCAAATATGAGGGGAGGAGATGCAGAATTTCATTGGTGGTGGTGCTGATGGTGGCGTTGGGGGGGGGGGGGGTGGTAATTCGTTTGTGTTTTGCAAGAAGCTCTTCAGATAGAGTAAACAACAATGTATTTCTGATTTCTTCGCATAAGTGGTATGCACAGAAGTTATTTCTAGTTTTCCTGATTTTTTTTATTTGATTCCTGAATGAAGATCTTTGAATGTGGTTTGGAAAAAAAAACATTTCTGGTTTCTTTAAAGTATATTACTCCAGAAAATAAAAATAAGTCGCTATAAATTATCTTTTTGTGTCCTTTAATTTTGATGTTTTCACCATTTTCACACAGATTCAAATTTACTGATTACAGTAAATTATGTTTTTCTAGCTATATTTTTTCTCAAATTGACATTTTCATTTTTAAATCCGATTGACACACAGTGATTACCCTCCATATAAACGAGCTCGATACGTTGGTGTCAATGAAGTATAATAAGTTATGTTTTGGAAGCAATCAAATCATTGAAAAAGTAACCAAAGTAAATTGCTCTCGGTCGACCCTTTGAGTTTGGAAACTCTCACGGGGTGCTTTCTAAAAGCAATGTCAGCGACTGGTGTTCAAAAATATACTCCCACATTTTTAGACTGTCACTGAAGATTTATCAAGTTTTAGAGTGTTGCACAATGATATTATACATACATGGTCAAGTTTGATACCTCACTTCACATGGGGTCCACCCCCACCCCACCCCCACCTGGCAGTTCCATCTTGAAACATTCCCGGCATTCTTATCTTTAAGAGGAGATTTCCCACAGATCACTGACAGCATCTCAAATATTAATTTTCAAGTTTTATTGACAAACAAATAAAACATAACGTAATGGGTATCAACCATTAACAGAAAACTACAATGCAGAGTAGAATCTACTAGGGCTGCACGGTATATCTATAAACCGATGTATACCGGTATTCAAACCAATATCGATTGAATACCGGTGTAATTACAGAAATATCGGTTTACCGTCTTTATTTTTTTACACACAGTTTAATTTTCAAGATTTCTTGAGTTTTTTAACTGTAGCTCAGAATGAATAATATTATTCGCTTTACCCAAGGAACCGTCCGTATGTGCTCACGAAATAATATTAAAAAAATAATTTTCAAAAATTTCGACAAAACTATATCATGTGACCCCTCATTGGAACGAGCTCAACGAGCTCGTTCCAATGAGGGATTACATGATATTGTTTTGTATAAATATTTGGAAAAATTTGATAAACTAATATGTAATACAATAAATTTTGATATCGTCTGCGTTGTGTAAAGGGTTTTTTCGAACCGGATCATCAAGGTATGCTGATTCGTTCCGACTGTGATGCCCCAAGTCTTGATTGTGTTACTTATGTTCAAATATCTGAACAGTTTTCGATATACCGATATACCGCGGTATTTTTTTTGAATACCGATACCGGTATTTTGTTTTGAATATCGTGCAGCCCTACACTCTATTATATTTTAATAAAGTTGTAGAATTTAGAAGATTACAAGCTGAAAATAGTGGGTCTTATTGATCTCTTAACATCATTTACTGAAATGCTTTTCCAAAGGTGGGTCGGAGAATATTACAGATAGTCTTGTTGTTGAAGGCGAAAAAAAGGGACCGACCCGGAAAAAGCTAAATTTGGAAAGAGAAGTATTGCCTGGATAACATATCCAAAATCCGCTCAAATCGGCTCTGGAGAAACTTTGAATTTAGGTGGTGTGTGACGTAGGCTTAAGTACATGTAGTATAGCTCGCACACTTCAGCCCAATGCGGTGGTGGGATGGGGATCTCTTTGGTAGTTTGGGGATCTCATGTGAGGTCATGCCACGGTGTATTGTGGATGTCGCGTGTGTTGTCACGGTAGCCCACGTCGGTTATGTTCTAAGGTAAAGGGCTAAATTTACTCAATTCTTTTCACGCGAATCCTAGCAGAGGTGCAGCGAGAATCTACATGGATTCTCGTTGGTTTTGTTACGCGAATCTTTGCGTGAACCAATTCTCGTCGAAATATAAGGCCTGGAACACGGCTACGAGGCAGTATCCTCCAATAACTATTCTGCAACACTGCATCGCCATGCCAGAAGAATCACCCGATACACAAATGAGGTTATAGCTTATCCATAATTGGTGTCCTACTCATGACCGTCATACGACAAACCATCAGGAGCCATAGGCTTCTACGGGTAGGATCATCGGATAACTGTTCTCAGATACTACAGCACCATGTCACAAGTATCCCCCAATACCAAGAGAAGGTTAAAGGTTATCCCTAATAAAGGTCTAACCTCATGGCTCTCCGATTAGTATCCTCCAATAGTAGTCCAACAGATGAGTCGCAGAGTCGTACGATTAAGGTTTGATTCGAGTGGAAGGACTTAACGTGGAAGTCTACTTATTATTGCATATGTATGGTGAGACTGGTAGTGGCAGCTAGAAGTGTAAACAGTAAGGGTGTGGCCAATGCCTTTACTAAAGATGTAAGCCGACATCAGTTGTAGAATCTGCCACTTTAGTGATGGGAGCAGATCACAGTACGTCCCCTGAGTTCCAATGTGTTCTATGTGCCAGTAGGCACATAGAACACATTGGAACTCAGGGGACGAGTAGTACTGCCACCCTAATAATGGAAGTAGATCACAGTAGTGCTGCCACTCTAGTAATTGGAGTGGATCACAGTACTGTTGCTACTCGAGTGATGGGAACAGATCGCTACAGTGATAGCCAAAAGTAGTGGTGCAAAGTACAGACCAGCAGAAGTGTGAGCAGAAGTGGCTACTAACGGTATTTGTATACCGCTACAACAGGATACATACAGATTATCATGATAATGTGCTTGTCCTGTGATTTGTATCAGATTCGAGGTGGTGTCTAGAATGGGATCTCAACGAGTCGGCTTTGCAGGCGAGTTGTGATCCCATTTTTGGACACCACCGAGAATCTGATGCAAATCCCAGGGTTTGCACATTATCATGATAATTCATTTATCTAACAATTCTGTCATATAAACAGATTAAATCTTAAATTATTAATACAGTTTTGGGGCATAATGTTGGGCGAAAAAAGTTAAAAAAAAAAACCCATATTTTATGGAACTATATTGTTGTGCTCTCTGACAAGTAACGCTGTCACCGCAGTTTTCAAAGTTGTGCTGTCAAATTGTTCACTCTCGGTGTCACTTCCTATGATGATACACTTGAATTTACGAGTGTGTAATACCGAATTGTGCAGTTTCTATTTATTGTGTGTGTGTGGGGGGGGGGGGGGGGGGGGGGGGGGGGGGGGTGGTCATTGACTATTAATAGTTCTGTGTCTTACTGTAAGGAATTTTGTTTTGTTTTGAAAACGATCAGTTGAATCGATCACTGAAACATACATAGAATGTATTCATGCGCCTATTATGATAGCCCGTCGCGTTCCCGGAAACGAGTCGTCTATATGATACGCAATCAGAATGAGTCGTCTATATATACGGAATCGGAACACATTATGTGATACGTACCGTTTCTCGTGGTTTTCGGGTCAAAATCTATATGATTGTTAGATAAATAGGCCTGTGTATTTTTATTTTCATTAAAATTTGTGTGTAGTAATTTACTTCAAAATATTCAATTAATCGCATTTCTATTTCTTCACACACATACAAGAGCTAGTAAATAAATATGTACAAAAATATAAATAAATAGCACTTTTTTCGCCTTTTTACCAGTTATTGTGTATTCCTGTTTTTACACCGCTGTTCACGGTGTACAAATTAAGATACTGTGGACTAAAAGTTACAACGTAACTCTCAGCCAATCAAAAAGCAGTATTTCATCCCATTTGAAAATTTGTTATTCAGCACAACATTGAGATGTTATAAACACACACTAACACACACACACTCACTCTCTCTCTCTCTTTCACACAAATATGTTAGAAGCACACATACTTTCTCTCTCACCAACCTACAACCTCACACATAAACATTTGAGGAAAGGCCTGTGAGGGGAAATGTATGAAGGGAAATTGTCTTCAGTGACTAGCTTCCTGGATGAACTATCTCACACCCGTTCACATTAGCTCCTGTGGGGATCAGTATTGAAGATAATACAAGCTGTGTACATAGCTTGAAACAGAACACAAATCACAAATTTCTATAATCTTGTCATAATTTAATTGTATTTTAACAGAATATTTTGGAGTAATGGTGAACAACAGAGAGGAAATCGATGGTGCTCTTCTAGTGCTTTTAACAAGATGTACAAGGCTTCGAGAGATCAGTGTCAATGCTAAGGTCTCCGTGTCGACTATCTCAGCCATCTGTCAGATGCAAATAGGCAGAAAAACAAGTAAGTACGGCAACACATGCTATATATTTTTTAACGATTTTATTGTCGTTAGAGGAGGACTGGCGGTATGGTCCACCGGGAGAATTCCCGATGCCACCCCCCCCCCCCCTATTGGGTTTCCCCTGGGGCCCCAAAAACTGATGCAGCCCAACACCTGTTGGTACGTGAAATTTCGTGAAAATGACCAAAAGACGAAATGGATCCGATTGCATAAGTAGTATGTCTCGGGCTTTTTTGGACCCATTTGGGGGATCTCATCTGGGGATCTCATCTGACGTCATAGTCACGTGACCTAGTGCCGCCATGTTGTGTTGTCATGGTAACCCGCGTGAACGGCCATGTTGTGACGTCATCTCCATAGTGATACGTGGTGTGAGTGCGCATGCGCAGCGCGTGTTGTTAGGGTGATACGAGCTTCCGTCGTCCATTTTGTATACAGGAGGCCGCCATCTTGGTTTCTATGGTAGCACGTGGTTGCTATGTTACCCAATTTTTCTGCAATGGGACGGGGTATGTTTGTAGGGTGTGTTCGATTGTAGAAGAGTAAATCTAATTACCACAAGCAACCCGAAAATCCTTCCAAATCACCAAAATCCACCCGAAATCACCGAAATTGACTTTATTTCCCATTTTATCGGCTTAGCACGTAGTGCTATAGTACTCAGGGGTACAAGGGGAGTGCATTCGATTGAACAGGAGTAATGTTCTGGCATGGAATTCTCCCAGAATCCCTTTTTGGATCCCTATCCCATGACGTTTTTCCCATTAAAAGACACGTTCCTTTGATCATTACCCAGAATTCTCTGCTTCTATCTATATATGCAATAGTTTACGTCTCTCTGGCCATGTTCCTTTGTTCTAGAGTATACTCCAGTAACGTAGAAGAGCCTATTAGTTGGAACAGCTTTGCTTATTATCACTATATTTAGCTATTCTAATCTATTCTTGTTAGTTCTGACCCTATTTCGTGTACTCTTGTTCTTTCATTTATCTAGATCATTTATATAATTTATAACTAACCAATCAGATTGCTTGATTTCCCATAACCTGTACTTAATCGTATAGAGTTATCTCCCATTATTACAAAGATGATCTATCAGATTCTCATCACATCTATATCCAATGGTAATATCCCCGGGCACACCAATTCGGCACCCCTTTTTTGAAAAACATATGACCTTCGGCACCCCTTTTTGTCATATGTGCTTATGTGAAAAAGCACAATGTGCCCTAGCACATAGGCACATGATTTATGTGCCGATATGTGCTTATGTGAAAAGGCACAATGTGACACAATGTGCCCTAGCACATAGGCACATACGGGTATTTGAGGATACCTATTGCCTGGTATTGTATTATTCAAGGATACCTACTAGAGAATCCCTTTTTGTCATATGTGCTTATGTGAAAAAGCACAATGTGACACAATGTGTCCTAGCACAAAGGCACATGCTTTATGTGCCGATATGTGCTTATGTGAAAAGGTACAATGTGATACAATGTGCCCTATCACATAGTCACATACGGGTATTTGAGGATACCTATAGCCTAGTATTGTATTATTTGAGGATACCTATCTATCCCATTTTGGTCGTATGTGCCTATGTGATAGGGCACATTGTGTCACATTGTGCCTTTTCACATAAGCACATATGACAAAAAGGGATTTTCCAGAAGGTATCCTAGATAGGTATCCTCAAATAATACAATACTAGGCTATAGGTATCCTCAAATACCCGTATGTGACTATGTGATAGGGCACATTGTATCACATTGTGCCTTTTCACATAAGCACATATCGGCACATAAAGCATGTGCCTTTGTGCTAGGACACATTGTGTCACATTGTGCTTTTTCACGTAAGCACATATGACAAAAACGGATTCTCTAGTAGGTATCCTCGAATAATACAATACCAGGCAATAGGTATCCTCAAATACCCGTATGTGCCTATGTGCTAGGACACATTGTGTCACATTGTGCCTTTTCACATAAGCACATATCGGCACATAAATCATGTGCCTATGTGCTAGGGCACATTGTGTCACATTGTGCTTTTTCACATAAGCACATATGACAAAAAGGGGTGCCGAAGGTCATATGTTTTTCAAAAAAGGGGTGCCGAAATTGGGGTGCCCGGGGATATTACCATTGGATATAGATGTGATGAGAATCTGATAGATCATCCTTGTAATAAGGGGAGATAACTCTATACGATTAAGTACAGGTTATGGGAAATCAAGCAATCTGATTGGTTAGTTATAAATTATATAAATGATCTAGATAAATGAAAGAACAAGAGT
Organism: Pictodentalium vernedei; assembly: GCA_031216915.1. Lineage (NCBI taxonomy): Eukaryota > Metazoa > Mollusca > Scaphopoda > Dentaliida > Dentaliidae > Pictodentalium > Pictodentalium vernedei. The sequence goes on from CM062294.1 coordinate 484,568,671, forward strand.
ACACGGAATAGGGTCAGAACTAACAAGAATAGACTAGAATAGCTAAATATAGTGATAATAAGCAAAGCTGTTCCAACTAATAGGCTCTTCTACGTTACTGGAGTATACTCTAGAACAAAGGAACATGGCCAGAGAGACGTAAACTATTGCATATATAGATAGAAGCAGAGAATTCTGGGTAATGATCAAAGGAACGTGTCTTTTAATGGGAAAAACGTCATGGGATAGGGATCCAAAAAGGGATTCTGGAAGAATTCCATGCCAGAACATTACTCCTGTTCAATCGAATGCACCCCCCTTGTACCCCTGAGTACTATAGCACTACGTGCTAAACCGATAAAATGGGAAATAAAGTCAATTTCGGTGATTTCGGGTGGATTTTGGTGATTTGGAAGGATTTTCGGGTTGTTTGTGGTAATTAGATTTACTCTTCTACAATCGAACACACCCTACAAACATACCCCGTCCCATTGCAGAAAAATTGGGTAAACATAGCAACCACGTGCTACCATAGAAACCAAGATGGCGACCTCCTGTATACAAAATGGACGACGGAAGCTCGTATCACCCTAACAACACGCGCTGCGCATGCGCACTCACACCACGAATCACTATGGAGATGACGTCACAACATGGCCGCTCACGCGGGTTACCATGACAACACAACATGGCGGCACTAGGTCACGTGACTATGACGTCAGATGAGATCCCCCGATGAGATCCCCCAAATGGGTCCTCAAAAGCCCGAGACATACTACTTGCATAGACTGCCGCTATATCGAAATGTTCTCTCTATGTGGACTTTTATATACCGGTACCAGCAGTCTAGTCAGCCATTGATCGCTCATATGAAGAAAACAGCGTTCTTTCAGTTTCAAAAATCAAAATTTTCTCCGATTGAGCCGAACTATGGTCTTCCCGGTGGGTCCCCTCACCCCCAGTAGAACCATTTTTGTCGAATGATCGATGAAGTTGATACAAAATGCCATCGAAATGTCCACTATGTGGGCTGCCATTGATCGCTTAGATGCAAAGAAGACGCGTTCGTTTAGTTCACAAAATCAAAATTTTCTCCGGGTATGGGGCCCTCTTGGTGTTTCCCGGTAACTTTTCTTGGCCCAGTCCGCCCCTGATTGTTGTTGTTAAAAAACTCTCAAAGACTCATTCCAGGTTTTACAAATATGCATTACTCAAACCCCAAATAGTTGATGAAAAAAATCTTTAGCGGAGGTATAAAAAGAGCATTGTTCGAAAAAGGGATGTACAATCGCATTTTTAAGACATAAAGTTATATTTATTTACTTTTCTATCTGTGTTCAATGGCACTTTCAGTATCTATGGCTATTTAATGACCTCAACATAAGTAGGTGATCAGGTTTAGAAAATAGTTTACACCTATGCTGCCCACCTCAGAGGGTTACCATTTACTATTTCAACGGTAGAAAGAACTTTTGCAGGAGTTACTGCCCTTGATCAACTTATTGCCTGGGCCCTGCGAATCACATATTTTCGGTTCGAATCTCGAATCGAATCAAGTCTTTTATTCGAAATCGAATCCAACCTCGAATCGAATACAGGCGTTTTGAAGTCCCGACTAATAAAATATTCCAACTACATCATCAAGGCATGCCTTCGTCGAAGGCATGCCTTGATGATGAAGTTGGAATATTACCCAGTTAGGGGTTTTTGTTCAAAAACAGAAACGGGCTCGAGAATTCTGTTCTGTACACTGCACGGGGCTAGCCGCTAGCAACCGTGAGCTCATCGTCGATATTGCTTGGGAACTTTAAATTTGCTTTCAGCAGTAGTAGAGACTAGTGAAACTGAAATTAGCATCAATGGTGGTATGGGTATAGGTGCTTTTTATGTTAATATAGCGGAAATTACACTCAGTCTTTTTTTCCACCATTATTTATGTACAATGTCTACCTCAGCTATACGTTTTCTGAAACAACTAAGACAGTGGCGGCGCCAGAGTTACATAAGTGAGGGGGTACAGTTGGGGATTGTGCAGCGCCGAACTGAGGTGGGTTTCATGGGGGGGGGGGGGGGGGGGTCCTCTCCCTAAGTTGAGAAAATTATTAACTGTTTTGCAACAAAATCATGCGAATATGGATATCATTGGAACCGGCTGAACAAGCCGGTATGACAGGAATGATAGTCCGTAGGAAAATTAGACCCTCTGGACTATTATACCGCGGAATTATAGTCCTAGGTCTAACATTTCTAGGAATAGTAGTGCGCCGGACTACTATTCCTATAAATGTTAGACCTAGGACTATAATTCCGCGGAATAATAGTCCAGAGGGACTAACGTTCCTACGGACTATCATTCCTGTCACACCGGTTCCAGTGATATTCATATTTGCATGATTCCATTGAGTTATACCTTTGAGAATTTTTCTAAAATATTAAAAAAAAAATATTTTTTAAAATTGCTGTAGGCGGAATTCCAAACGGATACCTTGCACGCTCTCGATTCTAGCATTCGTCAAATACTCTTAAGCACTTTGTTTCAGTCCGTTTAAACGCGCATGCCTTGTTGCAATTTAGACCCTCGACTCTTGTTTGTTGTTTGCAGCTAGCGTGTGTGTGGGGGGACCTGGGTGGGGGGGGGGGGGGGGGGCAAACATAGTTTCAAAAGTTCTCTGATTTAGTGCACTTGGGAATACGGGATTAAGCATACCGACCATTACACCGCAACGTTCAATACAACAAAAATTAAAATGATAGTATTGTTTTACAACGCTTGGCGAAAAAATTGGAGGGGCAAGTACCCCCACATACCCCTCCATGGCGCCGCCACTGATTACTAAGATGATTGATGCCAAGCAAAATTCCAGTGAAAAGATGGGCAGGAAAACGAATCGGCCGATTTCGAATCGAACCGAATACCAACTTAAGATTCGAAATCGAATCGAATCTTGAAGCTTCGCAGGGCCCTACTTATTGCTGCATTTCTTAGAAAAGGATACCCCACACATTTCAGTTAACTGAATTGAAATTTTATGATGTTGTTGACAGGTTGCTGATGTGCGTGCGACATAATCATTGGTGATAGTACGTGGAGAGTGGATTGTAACTAAATCACCCGTGGAGTGGAGGCACCACCCAAAGTATCACTTTCGAATTCTGGACATGTGGACAAAAAACACAAGCAATGTTTCATCCAATGGACCTCCGGGTTTAACCCGGAGGTCCATTGGCTGAAACTTTGCTTGTGATTATTATGCTTTGCAACAAATTTGCAATTATTGCTCGGGTGGAATCTCCACTCTGCGGGTGATTTAGTGATAATACACTCTCCGCGTACTGTAATATGCATTTTTTGCTGAAGTTACTGCCCTTTGTCAACTACTTCAAATTTTAGTATTTTAGCTTCGGTATTAAAAGTTTATATCCTTACTATTATTGGTTTGTTGATGTAGGGCCAACATCAGGTCACACAAAATAAAATTAATAAATTTTGTAGGAGCTACTACCCATCATCGTCTTATGAATTTTTTTAAATGTTTTCTAAGTTGAAATCAACTCTCAACTCCGCCTACATTGGTGAGTTTTGATTATTTAAGACGGGTTGTTGATGTGTAAGGTTTCTAAATTTGTAAAAGTTAACTGCCATTAATTTGGAGAAAAAATAGTTTAATTTTGTTTTGTAAACAGGATACCCTCCCATGTGGTATAATTATTTCCCCCCACTTCTTCTGCTAAGAGTAATGTTATTGTGGACCAGTTGCCGATGTGCATCGTGTATATAAATGAAACGATGACAATTCTGTTTTTCAGTTGCTGTCGTCAGTGTCGCTGGAAGCAGCTGCCCTCCCTGCCTTCGGACCACGGGGGCAAGAGGGGCAGACAATACCCTCCCAGATTCTTCACTGAATTTTGTTCAATGGTTTATTCTCGAAATAAAGATAAAATACACACCAAATCCGTTTTGGGATCTTTCAAAATTCAACGGGGGAGTCGGTGCCCCTCTCCCAAACTCCTCCATCTCGAGCCTTCCACCTCCGAGTCATGCAAACTTCGGCATGTCATGGAGCTGCTAGTGCGAGTAAATGCCCTTTATCGGGGTCTGACCCCACCACCCCCGCCCTGAAGTGCTTCCGGCGCTCCTTGTCTGCCGTTGATGAGCTTACAAAAGATGCATATTTTTAAGAAAACAAATGTTAAAAGGTATACTTGAGATAAAAATTCCTCCTGCACTTTCGAGTTTTGGATATTGCAGATGTCACAATTGTTGATGCGTGTGTCTACTTTTGGACATAATATCTCCCCTATTTCGTTTCTGTTATTAATTATGAATCTAGGGAGCGCGGTGGCTCAGAAGGTAGAGGTGCAGGCTGCAAGCCGAGTGGTCCTCAGTTCAAATCCCACCTGCGGCAACCACGTTGTGTCCTTGGGCAAGACACTTCATCTCCATTGCCCGCGTGGGGGCACGTTGGCGTTGTGTACTAAGGCGTACTGCAAGTCGATGGTGCATTTGTCTTCAACCAATGCTAACCTGCATGTGTGGAGTTATTATGTTGGGGAGCTGACAGTTGCTCGCCGTTGCTCGGTGGTTCTCTCCGGCTTCCTCCACCCGTAAAACTGTCACGGTCATGATTAGCCATTGTGCAGAAATAGGTGAACTTAAAACACCAATCTGAAATGCAGGTAACCAAACTTAAAGACTTCATATTCAGTGGATGTATTTCATAATACCTTTGAAATGAAATTATTCAGTCTTTGAAGATTTGCCTTATTACAATTTATGGGAGAGTGCCTTTGGGCACGCCCCCATAAGTTTTATCAAGGCAAAGACAGGTCTGACAACTTTTAATGACCAAAAAATAATTTAGCACTCTATCATTTAATTGCAGTCAGCCATCAAACCATTTACCATACCTTTTGTACCAATTTGACATATTCATTGCATGTTTTCACTGCTAACTTAAGCTCACAGGAGTATGCATTGGGAATTTAGACTTACAACCACAAACTTTCTTTGATTCATAGACCTTATTAGCATATCATTATTGCTGATCGCTGTCAAACAAAATGTACTTCATTAACCCTTTACCCAATGTAGACTGTATAAAAATTTATTATTTTAAATATCATTTTTAAAAAATGTTCAAAACGTGTCAACAAAACTATATCCGGCGACTCCTCATTGGAATAAACTTGTTCCAGTGAGAGGTCACATGATATGGTTTTGTTGAATTTTTTTTTAAAATAATATTTTTTCAACTGCTGAATTTGCTTATTACATGGGCAGATGCAGCTGATTTGTTGGGTAATGGTTTAATCCTCTGCACACTGATGTTAAAAGACCAAAATTTCAATCTACAAATTTTTCACATAATGCAACTAGGAATTTAACTAATTCACTCTTGTTTGACAGATCTCAATATTTATTTACTTATTTCTTGGTGCTTAAGGTCACATATTTCTGCACAATGGCTAATTGTGACAACATGGAGATAAAAGAAAGTTTAGTCAATTGTTTATACCCAAATTATCATTTCAGAGTACTTCCATGCCAAGCATTGGTAACTGGGTCTTATTTTACCAGGAAAACAGAGCTTGTTTACCACAGTAAACAAGCACTGCTTCACTTCTCAAACAAGATTTAATTGGTTAAATTTAAAGTGCATCATGGGTAAAAAATGCTACTTTAAATTTCGGTATATTGACGTCAGTCTGCAGAGGATTAAATACTTAAGTTTGCTAGCCCTTTACCTATCGAATCGGCCGCATCTGCCCAGTAATTTACAAATTCAGTTGAAAAAAATATATTATTCAAAACATTTTAGCAAAACAATATCATGTAATCCTCATTGGAACAAGCTCTTCAAACTCATTCCAGTGAGGGATCACATTGTATAGTTTTGTTGAAATTTTTTGAAAAATTTGAAAAAAATAATATTTAAAATAATAAATTTTGATATCATCTGTGTTGGGTTTAACAAAGAATAGAGTATACCAACAATCTGACTATTCAACAGGATGTTTATAACTGCGTGTACTACAATTTTGACTACTAATGTTACTTACTACTACCACTGTTAATACAGTTGAAATGTCACTTTGCCAGTGGAAATTATTCAGTTGACAAGAGTGTTCACTTGAACAGAGATGTGGTCACTTCCCTATATTCTGAAAATTTATTCTATCATATCTTGTTTGACAGAGATTGTTGTGATCTGGCAAACACAACATGAGGCCTCAAGGGGCCTGAAGTGCTCACCTGTCAAACTGGCCCATCGCTTTATAGAACAGAAATTTTGAGCGAAGCCAAAATTCTTGCCGACTCCCAGAACAGCTGAAACTTTTGCTCCTCAAACTTCTCTTGAACAATTTATTGTGTACACTTCATATGCAAGCTGAATGACAAATACCAACTTATTCCAACCATCGTATATTAACATTTTTAAAATTTAAGGCAATTACCCTCCCCCCCCCCCCACCCATCTCCTTTGGGGGCAGTAAATTAATTTCAAGCAAATTGAAATGGTCCACCCCAACCAACATGAAATATTATTGGAATTCGCCCAGTGGTTTGGGAGAAGAAAGACTCAAACACCATCTGCATGACAGACAGACAGGTGGATAATGGATGAAGAATGATCAGAATAACTCAACCTGACTTTCAGTTTGGTGAACTAATAATGAATATAATGGATTAACTCTCACACTGCTGAGTATTTTTGAGATATTTTTCATCAAATCTGGTCATGGCTGCTGTGAAGCAGCCATGACTAGATTTGATAAAAAAATTTCTATAAATTTAACTCAAGAAATCATTGGTGAAAAAGTACATTCAATTTAGAGGAGGTAAATTTGATTAAATATGCCCAAATTATTCTTATTTTAGTTACAAGAGAAATTCTGTTCTGGCAGGAATGTCCATCTGCCAGCAGCATGCAAAGAGTTGAATGCGTCTATTGGATTTTGTGCAAATAGGTCTATAAACAAAGGGAATTCAGTGAATATAATGGTTAATTTCTCGACAAATTACAAGATTTTTTATTCAATTAACAGGACTTTACTCTATAATCCACATGTAATTAAGCAGTCAAATTTGTATTGAAGGTATGGTAAATGGTTTTGTGTTTGGTAGTTATATTCAATTCACATGGTTATTGAGTTGAGAGATATCCAATGAAGGAGGCAACATTGTAAACCAGATCCTATTTTACCAGTAAAACAGAATTTGTTTACCACAGTAAAAAAGCACTGCTTTACTTCTCCCACTGGGAAAAACAGAACTTATCTACCATAGTGGAACCCTGTTAATTGAATAGCCACTTTGCCAATGAAAATTATTCAATTAACTGGAGTATTCAATTAACAGGGATTGTGTCACTCTCCTGTATTCTACAGATAAATTTAAAACTGGGAGGGGGGAGGGGTCAGGGTAATTTCTTAACAGGTTACAATACTTTTTATTCTATTAACAGGAGTTTACTCTATAATCTATATTGAATTAACAGGTCAAATTTGTACTGAAGGTATGGTAAGTGGTTTTGTGTTGGGAAATTATATTCAGTTAACAGGGTTATTCAGGTAAACCTTTACCTAACATGAAAAGCAGACGACACTTGCAAAACAAATTCTTGAATAACTGTCTCAAAAACATAGGTTATGACCTCTCATTGGAACGAGCTCATTCCAATGAGGGGTCATAACCTATGTTTTTGAGAAAAAATGAAAAAAATAATGAAAATTAATTGGCAATTTTTGAGAATAGCGCTGGCTGGTTTTGGGTGGTATGTTGGGTAAAGGGTTAAGGGATATGTAATTAAGTGGGCTCCACTGTACCACTTTCCATGTCTCCCACAGGGAATATTTCTTATTCATTTTTTGTGCATTTAAGGTTACTTTCAGCATCTATGGCTATAATATGATTGCAACACAAGTACTGAGTACAGTTAACACATTCTGCCTATTTTAGAAGAGTTCCACCCCAGATGCTGATTACCATGTTGCTATTTAACCAGCATTAACATGAAAAGCAGACGGCACTTGCAAACAAAATTACTGAATAACTAATTTTTTTAAATTTTGTGTCAAAAACATAGCCTTGGACTCCTCATTGGAATGAGCTCAATGAGGGGGTCATGAACTATGTTTTTTTAGGTAAAAAAAGAAAATTGAATGGCGATTTTTGTGGATAGCGCTGGACGGTTTTGGATGTTACATTGGGTAAATGGTTAAGATCAGTTTCAGCATCTATGCCTATATCATGAATTTAACCCTTTACCCAACGTAACGGCCAAAACCGGCCAGCGCTATTCTCAAAAATCGCCAATTAATTTTCAAAATATTTTCATTTTTTGTCTCAAAAACATAGGTTATGACCCCTCGTTGGAACGAGCTCGTGGAGCTCGTTCCAACGAGGGGTCATAACCTATGTTTTTGAGACAAAAAATGAAAAAAAATAGTTATTCAAGAATTTTTTTTGCAGGTGTCGTCTGCTTTTTATGTTAGGTAAAGGGTTAACTCAGACTGAACTTTTATATCATTTATACCAACAGTATGTGGAGAGTGGATTGTAACTAAATCAGCAGTGGAGTCCAGTTATCACCCAAAGTATTACTTTCAAATTCTGTACATATGGACATATGGAGGTCCATTGGCTGGAACTTTGCTTGTGCCTGTTATGCTTTGCAACAAATCTGCAATTATTGCTTGGGTGGAATCTCCACTGTATGAGTGATTTAGTGATAATACACTCGCCATTTACTGTATGCTGTCCCCCATTGGAGGACTTCAGGTGTTGGTTAAGCAGACCATTTTTACTACAGTAAACAAGCACTGCTCCACTTCCTGGGGTAGCCACTGGGGAGAGGGAGTTCAGGAAAAAGCATACTTTTCTACCACAGTAATCAATGACTGCTCCACTTGCCATGTCTCCCACAAGGAATATTTCTTATTTCTTTATTGTTGTTTAAGGTCACTTTCAGCATCTATGGCTATATCATGACTGCAACTCAAGTATTAAGTCAAACTAACACAATACAGCTATAAATTAAAGTTGAGTCAATACATATATTGTTTATACCTTTGATGTTCACCCCTCCAAACACAAAACTATTTGACCATATCTTTAGTACAAATTTAACCTGTTAACTGCATATTATAGAGAAAACTCCTGTTAATAAAAATCTTGTAAGGTATTGAGACATTATGCTGATAGTCACAAAATTCCCCTTGTTAATAGAGCTACCTGACCTCAGAGGGGGTGATGTGGCGTTGTGGTAACCGGTTCTCGTCAGAAGTTAAGCAACGTTGAGCCCGGTTAGTCCTCGGATGGGTGACTGTTTGAGCGATCGATTCGGACTCCCGCATCGTGTCCTTGGGCAAGGGACTTAACCCCCGACTGTCCACATGGGGGCATGATGACGCCGTGTACTAAGGCGTACTGCACGTCGATGGTGCGCATGTCTTAACCAATCTAACCCTGTCTGTGCAGCAGTGCGGAGTTACGATGTTGGGGAGCTGGCAGCTGCTCGGTGGTTCTCTCCAGGTACTCCGGCTTCCTCCACCCGTAAAACTGTCACGGTCATGATTGGCTATTGTGCATAAGTACGTGACCTTAAACACCAATAAATAAATATCTGACCGCAGTACATCCAATAGAGGCATTTAATCTATTATATCTTGTTTGACACAGCTCTAATTGAATAATCTTCACTGGCAAACAGGCTATTCAGTTAACAGGGTTCAATTGTAGAAAAACTTTAATTAACCCCTTATCTAGGATAGTGGCCAAAAACGGCCAGAAAATTAACCAGAATAAGCCTACCGCAGCATAAAATATCTCTGAAGTTTCTCACTAAAACCATACAAATATGGATATTAACAGAACCAGCTTGTCAAACTGGTTCTAATGATATCCATATTTGTATGTTTTTTTCGAAAAATGTGAAATTTGTTTTATTTTTTAAAAATACTGTGTTAGGTAAGAGTTATGGGCAAATGTTTTCAGCACAGTTGAAACAAATACTTCCAACAATACAGAGGCTTACAGTGGTTTCATGTTTTCTTTCTACTATTCAGATTTAAAAGTTGTAAGTTTGTCTGTACATGCCTTGTCTACAGAAGAAATGAGTGCACTGGGAAATGTGAAATCAGAACTAAGAAGAGAGATAACAAGAGGAAACAGTGATCTTGAGATTACAATAAATGATGACAGTGATGTGGAACTAATTTATAATGATCAAGATTCACCTTAAACTCAAAGGAACATCTATTTACAGATCAAAATCAGTGCGTTTTTTTAGGTCTTAAAGATCTTCCAATCAGGACAAGCACATCAGATGTTTTTGCAGGTCTTAACTGGTAGAGTGCTAAATTATTTTTGGTCGTTAAAATTTCTTTGTATATCTTTGCCTTGTTACAATTTATGTGAGAGTGCCAGTAGGCACTCTCCCATAAATTGTAACAAGGCAAATCCTAACAGATAAAATAATATCACTACCAAGCTAACATGAAGCACATCCACAGAATATGAAGCCTTTAAATTGCAGTACCTGCACTTCAGAATAAAGCCCAAATATGGGCTTCCAGCACTCTACCAGTTAAAGATCTTCCAAACAGAACAAGCACATCAGAGGCTTAACTGTTATTTTTACAAATCAAGCTTGTTCCAATGAGGGTGGGGGTGAGGGGTCACATGATATTATTTTGTTTAATTTTTTTGAAAAATGTGGTGTTTTTTTCAACTGCTATATTTGTAAATTAACCCTTTACCTAACGTAACGGCCAGCCAAAACCGGCCAGCGCTATTCTAAAAAATCGTCAATTAATTTTAATTATTTTTTTCATTTTTTGTCTCAAAAACATAGGTTATGACCCCTCGTTGGAACGAGCTCGTTCCAACGAGGGGTCACAACCTATGTTTTTGAGACAAAAGATGAAAAAAATTAGTAATTCAAGAATTATTTTTGCAAGTGTCGTCTGCTTTTCAGGTTAGGTAAAGGGTTAATCAGATGCATGCAGTCCATTCATTAGATAAAGACACACTGTCAACAGCCAGGGTCGCATCACAGTTCTTATATCTCATCTAAATTTGGGAGCATCCATTTGGATTCTCGTGAAAATGGTTGTGAGAATCCATACCTGCTATGAGTGACCCAGGATCCCATGAGGCCACCATGGTTGAACCCATGTTGTATACTGATAACACATGTTAACCCTTTTCTCAATGCAGCTTTTTAATTTGTAAAACATCAAATAATTTAAAAAAAAATAAACAATACTCACCAATAAAACCTTACAAATATGAATGTCATTGGAGAAGGCTCATTGAGCCGGTTCCCCCAAAGACAGCATATTTGAAAAATTTTATCGACAAAGTGAAATGATATTTCAGGTCACTTTAGCCTTACACTGATTAATTTGCTGCCACTAAGTTAGGTGGAGGGTTAAATTGACTCCATTCTTTTCACGCGAATCCTAGCAGAGGTGCAGCGAGAATCTGCATGAAATCTTGCTGGTTTTGTTGAGTGAATGTTTGCATGAATCGATTCTCAGATTCTCAACGAAATATAAGCCCTGCATCATGTCAGAGAGTTTAGGGTGGAGGAAGCCAAAGTACCTGGAGAGAACAACTCATCAAGAGTGAGCAACTGTCATACTCTCCAACGTACTCACTGCACAACCAAGTGCACCATCGATGTGCAGTATGCATTTTTATCACACACTTATTAATGTAAAACACGGGATTCCCACTATTCTGCCCAGGGGCGGTGCCAGAGTTACAGAAGTGAGGGGGTACAGTTGGGCATTGCCCACCGTGTGTATGTTTTAAAAATTTTCTCAACTTAGGGAGGGGACGACCCTCCCGAAGTTGAGAACATTGTTAAAACTTACGTTGTAAATGGTGTTCTCTGGAGCATTCTCAGACTATTAAATTAAAACAGTTTTATCCTTTTGAAACTTACCGGTTAGGTCTTTCAGTTACAGAAAACGTTGTACATGGTGACATTTTAATGGAAGAACGCTGTTGTAAAGTGCGAGCACAAAGCACCAAACGACACTCAAATCGAAAATGAAAGTAGGCTGCATTCCAAATGGATGCGTTGCACGCTCTCGATTCTAGCATTTCTCGAATGCTCTTAAGCGGTATGTTTCAGACCGTTTGAACTCGGCACGCCTTGTTGCAATTTGGGCCTTCGACTCGTTTGTTGTTTGCAGCTAATGTGTGTGTGTTGTGGGGGGGAGGGGAGGGGGGCACACACAAACATAATTTAAAAACTTCTGATATAGTGCACTTGGGAATATGGAATTAAGCATACCCACCATTACACCGCAATGTTCAATACAAAAATTACAATGATAGTATTTTTTTACCATGCTTGGCGAAAAAAAGTGGAGGGGTAAGTACCCCCCCCCCCCCCCCCCCCCCCCCCCCCCATACCCCCGCCACTGATTCTGCCTGTACGATAAATATTAAGTTGTATCGCACATGTGGTGAAACAAAACAGGTTTGATTTTGTTTCCAACTGAAACAGAGAAGGTACCCGTCTAAATAAATCACGTCAATCATTGAGTCGAGATTGCATGGAAATTCCAAGTTCTGCATTTAGATTTGTTTACCTGGGATATTTAAACAATCAGATTTGAGTAAAAAATTTACAAAATAAAAATAACATTCTGACTGCTTGTTCCTTAACAAATACTTTCCACAACTGGTCATATTATGATGGAGTGTGCTAAACTTATTATCTATTTAAAAACTGTTTATTGTGTTATTCCCCGCAATTTAGTCAACATTTGAAGTTCGATCATCATGACCGTGACACTGATCAGTATCTATTGGTTCCGACCAATTGAATTTTGTAAAACTTAAAAAGCAAATTAGAGTTGGTACCCGACCAACTAACAGTGATGTCTCATTGGCAATGACAAAAACATAGCCATTATCCTGCTGAAGAGTGCTTTTAGATCAATTTTCGTGTAGACTGACTGGTTGTTACATGGGAGGAGTGTGTATAAATACAGAACTGCACATACGTTTGAATGGGTTAAGAATTATCGCACTCAATTGCTTTGGCCCAGGATATCACTCGAGCCTTTGGCTCTCGTCATATCCTGGGCCAAAGCAATCTTGGGCGATAATTCTTAACCCATCCAAACATATGTGTGATTCTGTATATGTACACAGCACCACTGTACCCCCACGCAGGCAAATGAGATTATGTGTCTTGACCAAGGACAAAATGCAGTTACTGCTGGTCAGGATCGAGACATTGACCTTCAGTTTAACCCTTTACCCAACGCAGACGATATCAAAAAATTTAGGTAATCCTTTACAATAGCGGGTTTTTGTTTTTTTTAACGAAATTAGGCAATTTTTTCTCGCTTTTTTGGGGTTTTTTTCCGTTTTAAAACACTTTTCCAACAAATTAATAGAAAAATATTTGATTCTGATTTGATAAAAAAAATTTCTTTAATAACACACTGAGTGTAGCGTTTTCGAATGGAGTCGTCAGATCAATTTCGTTTAGCTTCAGCACCCTCTGTGTGATTCTTCAAAGCGAGGGAGGCATCAATGTACGTGCAACAAGATTTGAGGCGACATCAAAATAGGGTCAGTAGCAGCGGGGCCAGGGTTAGGATACCCTAACCTGGCCCCAGCTACTACTGACCCTAATGATTATGGGTACCCTAACCCTGGCCCCAGCTAATACTGAACCTAGTGATACTAGATTGATATAAAAGTTATTCACTAATTTACTAATTTTCTCTTGCCTTAAAAACGAATCTTTCACTGATTTCTCCTGTATTCCACCCAGGGTGTATATTACACTTTCATATGAGCACACCCACTTACTCCCGACCAGTGAGAAAGAACAAGCCATCTGCAATGGCGACTTTGAGTCGACTGATTTTCAATGGCGCAATAAAATAGTGTAATTCTTAATAATGTATGAATATTTTCATCAAAAAAGTATGCGCTTTTGTTGGAAAAGTGTTTTAAAATGGAAAAAAACAAAAAGAAGTGAGAAAAAATTGCCTAATTTCGCAAAAAAAAACAAAACCCGCTATTTTAAAGGATTACCAAAATTTATTATTTTGAATATCATTTTTTTTAATTTTTCAGAAATTTTCAACAAAACCATATCATGTGACCCCTCATTGGAACGAGCTCGTTCCAAGAGGGGTCACACGATATGATTTTGTTGACATTTTTTTTTGAAAAATGATATTTTTTCAGCTGCTGAATTTGCATATTACGAGGGCGGATGTGGCCAATTCGTTGGGTAAAGGGTTAAAGTCCAATATTCACCACTGTGTCCCCCCCCCCTATAAGTAATAACAACAAAAGGTAATAACAATGCTATAAAATATGATAATTTTTATTTAAAGGACTATCACATTTTACATGTAGATAACAATGAATATAAAATATATATCAAAGAAAAAAGCTGAAAGACAATCTAGTAGGAGTAAAGTTCTAAAACAAATACAAAAGTTATATATAAATGACCCGTTACAGCATGCCATTGTTAAAGCTGTGGATTTTATATACAGTTTCCACATTTAACCATAACCAATTATATTTTTTTCACAAAAATGAGAAAAGTAGACTGATAAATTATACATCCAAAATTTTAAATTATGAAGTATTTCTTAAAGATTTTTGTATGAGTATATGCAAAAGAATATTGACAAGAATTCTGTACTTTTATCCTACTGGAACTGGCATTTATTTCTAAGTTTCTATCAATATTATGTACAATTATATATAGAGAATTCAGTGGCAGACAGCATAGATTGCCGTCTGGAGCCCACCTTATCCACATGCATCACTAAGTATTTTGTGCTGACTGGCTTTATAGACATCTGGATGTCATGGTTTCACTGATATGTTTTGCCACCCCAAGAGATGCTACCCCGAGTTGTTCCTCCCTTGCCGCTTCATTGACTACCACTGAGAGCATTCCCCTTGTATTTTAACCCTTCACCTAACATAAAAAGCACTTGCAAACAAATTTCTTGAATAACTAATTTTTTTCATTTTTTGTCTCAAAAACATAGGTTTTGACCCCTCTTTGGAACGAGCTCGTTCCAAAGAGGGGTTATAACGTATGTTTTTGAGACAAAAAATGAAAATATAAAATTAAATGGCGATTTTTGAGAATAGCATTGGCCGGTTTTTAACGTTATGTTGGGTAAAGGGTTGAAACACAAACAAAATTCTTAAATTGCAATGACCAATTGAGTTAGTAACCTCACATATCACCATGAAGGGCAATTTTTATATATGTTTATTTGTGTTTATGGTAACTTTCTTCATCTAAGGCTGTAATGTGACCAGAACATGAGTACAAGTTTGGCCACTCATTCATAATTATGTAGCAAGGTTTTTGTTACAATCCCACCTCAGGTCTTATTATAACAGTGAAGCAGAACTCTGCTACAACATTAAAAAACACCCACCGTGTTCCTAAATTTTGATGCTAAAGTGTGTTGTACAAGCATTGGAAACTTGATACTTTTTCCATAAATTTGTGGAAAAACTAAAAATTATCTTTTTTCAGTAGGGATCCCTTCTTTAACTATCATGCAAGTTGAATTCTCATCAAATGCCATGGCTACATCACTCTTCTAGAGTCAGGTGTATCCTGGTGTTCTGTGGGTGATAAGTATTATTCAGAATTTCAGAGACTCCAAAGAATTTTATTTCAACAGAGGGTCGTTATGATGAAGGAATGTTAATTAAAAATGTAATTAAAAATCTAACAGATTATGATTGTCAGATGAATTTATTTATTTATTGGTGTTTCAGATCGTATATTTCTGGACAATGGCTAATCGTGACTGCAACATAGAGATAAAGTCAAGTTTAGGCCTAAAAAAGGTATAACCAATGCAAATTTAAAATAATAATTTAATGATTTATGTCTGATATTTTACCCAAGTGAATAAAAATGATAAATTTGTCCCTTGACTGCAACAAGGCTTTGCAATGCTTTAGCATTGCAAAGCCTTCTTGCACTCAAGGGCCGAAATACACCACTACCCATGCTATTCTGTAGATTATGAGTCCTAAAACATATAACAAACCAAGAACATGAAGTTTTGTTGGCAAAGAAATAATTACAAAAATAAAATAAAAAAACGCCTGCCTGCATACAATTTTACGAAGAATGGCCTGAGAAACAGAAGATCTACTTTGTGGGGCCTTAGTCGATTGTTTATACCCATGCTGCCCATTTTAGAGGGCTTCCAAGCACTGGAGTCTGGGTCCTACTTTACCAGTAAAACAGAGCTTGTTTACTGCAGTAAACAAGCACAACTTCACTTCCTGAAGTTCCCACAGGGCATTGTCAGATGAAATTAGTCTTTCACTGATTCTGACTTTATGTACGACCTCATATAAATTCTATAACAAACATGTGCAATGCCATGAGATGGCCATTCTCTGCCATCTTTGACCAACAAAGGCAATAAATCTCAAAGATATATTTGGACATTTCTGATTCGCAATCCCTTTCATGATATTATCACCAAAAACCTACATATTAAATTTGGAAAAAACTCTTAAACTGTTTTATTTAAATGTTATCACAAGAAATGGTAATGTGATGACAAGAATGCCTAATTCCGACAAGGTTAATAACTCTTGAAAAAATACTTGCAAATAGCTGGCTAGCAATCCTATTCATTATATTATCACCAAAAAAACTTTTTATTAAATTTGGGCAAAATAATTTAAAAGAGTTTCTTTAAAATGTGATGACAAGAAATGGGGAAGGGTGGGTGGACGGAACCCATTCCTTTTTCGCCCTTACACAACATGGCAGGGGAATAAATAGAGGATATTTAGTGTTTTTGAGTGGATACCGAAAATTATCTCATGAGTGCTTGCACTTACCATTTGTCTTAGTCACAAGTGAGATAATTTTCGGTATCCACTCCAAAACACTAGATTTTCTTTTTTATTGTATGCTTTTTAAAAGAATCTCATAATTCCACTCGTTTCAACCTTGAATTGATGAATGAAAGTAAACAGTGCATTGAATCATTGATACGTGGAAGTGATTTGATTGATACTCGGAACAGATAGCGTCTTGCAATCTGGTTCAGCTGGCGGGTTTCTAGTCCAAACATGGCCTGAAAGTCAGCAATATAAGTTTTTGGTTTGGTACGTCCTTTGAAAGAACGTACCAAACCAAAAACTTATATTACAGACTTTCAGGCCATGTTTGGACTAGTGGGTTTCATGCATCAATTCAAGGTGAATTACGTGTTGAATTATTGCTGGAAATGATCGGTATCCACTCAAAAACACTAGATTTACTTTTCATAAAACGTTTTTAGAACAAATTGATCATTCCCAGTGATAATTTGACTTGTATTCACCTTGAAGTGATGCTTTGAAAGCCGCCATTTTGATTGATACCGTGAAAGTGAAAATTTCTATATCTTCACAGTGGAGAATACGATTTCTATCTTTGCGCAATTTCTTCGATAATCTATAATTTAGCATGTAATAAAAGTTAAAAAATTTATAGTAATTTATATATTTTTTATACTTACCAATGACCCAGACATAGCTGGTGCTAACTCTTAAAATATAGGGCCAAACACAAATTTTGCCCCCCAATCCCCAAAATTTGCATCTAAAACTAAAGAAAACATGTCCTGAAAGGCCCTCCACACTTCGCCCCTACTGCGCATGCGCAGTGTCAAGGACGTTCCGAAATTGGCGCCATTAATCATTCTAATAACCAGTGCCTGGTAAGCGCTATGTACTCAGCGGGGAGGCAAGAGTTCCCAACTCCTGGGAGGGCCATCCCCGTCTGGGTCATTGGTAAGTATAAAAAATATATAAATTACTATAAATTTTTTAACATTTTTATACTGTACCAATGACCCAGACATAGCTGAATAGTAAAAAGGCTGGAGGGCCAAGGACATAGAGCAAAATGGAATACGCTCAATAAAATAAAATAGATCCATCCCCTGTAGGGAAAAAGAAGTAATAGGCCTTACATGTATCTTTCTTATTTATGATAAATTAGAAAGATACAACACCTTCCAAAATTGCGCTTCATACATCCATGTACTCTATTAATATCCAATATAATCCTTATACTAATAATTTTTAAAGTAAGCCAATAAATAAAGTAAGTCTAGAGAATAGAGACTCTTATACTCCTAAAAGTGTCTGAGGATTGCATAATCATGTCCGTTGACATATGCAATATTCAAAAGCTATACTTTAAAAACTAAGACTTGAATGAACTTTAAAAACCTAAACTTCTCACTAAACAACCATCCCAATAACAGCTCAGAATTACTAACTCCGGAGGAGGTATCCCCTTGTTTTCATAGTAAAACAGGTGACCCAAGGGAACACCCTCCCCCCCCCCCCCCTTTTTCTTGCCCTGGGTCAAATAGCCCAGAGCGAAGAGGGCAGCCGAACGGAGACACTGCCGAAACAGACAGCCTACCTAGCTATAGTAGCAACTGTTAAGTGAATGACATTCTGAGCAGTAGATAATAGACCTAACAATAGAGGCCTCCAGAAATGGACTCGATATTTCTAAGATAAAATTCATGAATGTGGAAGGCTGAGCGCAATGAGCGGCCTTCAAAAATCTATAATAGCGACACTATTAATGTAAGCCCAAGAAGTAGAAGAACTCTTACTTCATGAGCCGAAATCTTAAGCACAACTGCTAAGTCAATGATATACCATAAGCAGTACCGTTAGTTAATAGAATCCATTAACAATAAAATGGAGCGTGACGTCCTTCTACTAGACATCAAAGACAGAAGAAGCTTACGCCCTTTGTAATAAACAGATATCTGTTTATAAATACATAAACTGTACCCGGAAAGAGTAAAGGCCTATGCCCATACGAAGACGGAAGGACCTTAAAATAATAGGTTCCGGATAATAGGAGCCTAACTCTTATGCAACAATCCAACCTAAATAGTAACGGAAGTATTGATTCCGAAACTATGAAAGTGAAAATCATCCATCGATAGTGCATGAAACTCACTGACTCTACAGTAAAAGAGAAACCAACAGAATTACTGTCTAAAAGGTCAGAATTTGAAAACTACTGTTTCCAGAGGCTCAAATGATTACTTAGCTAAATAAGAACCGAAGTTAAAATCCGTATAGGAATTTAATCTAAAGATTCTAAGTCTATTTATCAAAAAGTTACTAACTGACTTAGATAAAGAGACAAAAGACTCAATTGTAAACTATCGTAGAGTGCATAGGTATGAGGTAACATAAACCTATAACCTAAATAATAACAGGCTGCAGTAGATCTTGTGAAACAAGTATACTAAAAAATAGCAATGAGTAGTATGGAGGGATCAACAATATGAACATAATGATCCCTACACCACGACGGAAGAGCCTCCACTTTAGCCGCATAGAATAGCGAAGAAGAGGATCTCCTATAGTAAGAAATCGCGTCCAAAGCTCGTCCAGTACAGTGCTTACAATGCAATACGGACCACACAACGGAATACATGAAGGTTGCGACCTTGCTGGTTGTGATAAAGATGACACGATTTACCCAGTGAAAAAGATCCTCACATAGAGGAAGATTTCACGTTAAGACCCACAGTAGACAAGAGAGTAAATTACTCATGATCTCTGTGAAGATAGAGATGCTATCAACAGAAATGTATTGTGGTTGTTTATCTTAGCAATACCTGCTAAAACAACAGCGCCGGAGGATACGCGTATCCTATCATTCCGTCCTATAGATCAATAGAGCGTTAACAATATTAGCTCAGAGATCTGGACAAGCCAACACATACGTCTGCAATTGATTAGCAAGCTGTGTCATAAATAATCATCATTGGGCGCTCCCATAGATAGCAAATCTGATTGAATACTTGTTTGTTGAGAGTCCATTCTGACAGCAACAAGCGACCCGTAAGAGAACGGGAGTCCGATAAAACAATCAGACGACCCGGAATATGACGGACCAAAACTGAACTTGGTGTACTATAACCAACAGACGGATTCTTTCCATTAAATTGAATAACGGAAACGAAAGAGTGCCTCCCTGGTTCCGGAGATACGCCACTACTGTCGAATTAAAGGACAGGAATTTGGGCATGCGTTTCTGAATAATGTTCATGCAATGACATAAAGCAAGCCTAAAAAACATTATTCCGCAGAAGTTAAACTGATAGCTAAAAGTCTGTGGAACCCAAAGACCCTGGCACTTCGAATCCGTAGGGATCAGTATTATATCCCAATCTGTTTGACTGGCAACCGTCATAACAGCCACACTCGGGTCCGGCAACTGCGGCGGCACTCTCTGAGTCAACCACCGAATGTTTGCCCCAGTCTGAATCTCTTGTAACACTAGATAGACAAGAGAACGTATAAATCGAGCAATTCATGGATTGCCGAAAAGTTGCCGTGGAAGAGAAGCTCCTCCGAGAACGAAGCGACTCTGAGAGAGTTCTTAACCTTACTATCCACGCGTGTGGATGTAGCTAGGGCTGCGTCACGTCTAACTAACTCCAGTCAGCCACTGAAGGGCGGAGTTATACGTGAACAAACTACTGCCCTCAAAAGAAATTACATTGAGAATAATATCCCGTAAATCTTTTCTTGAAGACGTAATGATAACGCCTCAGTAAGGCGGATTACGTATAATAAAGCGTCTAAGTTAAGTCTACTATACATAATGTCGTTCCCAACATTGAAATTGGAAAAGACATAAACGGCGAAAAAGAATATATGCAGTCTTTAATCACACCGTCTAGACGCATATGAACTCTCGGTATGCCCTGCTCTGCCAAAATAAACTATTTGTATAAATGATAAAATGGCAGAAATGAGCAACGCGGACAAGAAACTAAACTATCATGCTTAGTAGCAGGCTTGTATATATATATATATAGCGTCGAAAAAAAAAATAAAACACATGTTGTAATGACAATATTGGACTGCGTCGGTAAGTCAGGGACAATGTCCCTGAACCGATCGAAAAATCCGAGTCCAATGACGCTATAAGTCTCTTATCCAAGATCGCAGCAATGAAGTCCGAAATAATAATCACTGGAAGATAATGCCAGAAGATATGAAAGACATCTTCCGATACTACTAAAGGGAAAACTCGAAATCTTTCGAATCCCTTTCGCCATCCTGTCGGACCCTATAAAGCGTTCGGTCGTCCGTAGCTGATGCAACCGCGGACCGCACCGACCCAGCGCCGTCGGATAATTCCTGATTCGACCGAGAAACTGTCAATTGCTGGGATGCTGCGAAACAACTGTGCTAACTCGGATAGCACGTCCGTCACTGAGGCCTGAGGAGAAGCGGTCTTACGATGCATTGCCGCTGGAAGCTCCGTGATCGTTACCCCGTGCATACTACCAATATGCGAGCGAACGGAGTGTATAGGCCTCGTGTCCCTTGGCTACCGGATGGCGCGACCTATTCGCCGTGGAATCACTGAATGCCGAAACTGATCGGATAGTCGAGGTCACGTAGCCAATGTGCGGTCGTGTGCCCTGCTGTGAGGATGAGGAAGCATTAAAGACAGTCTCTCGGACTGTCAAAATAACGGAGCGTCCCGACCAACGGACATATGCTCCGAATGTAAAATATCTGAACCACAACATGCGGTCCCCTATGTTGTTGGGCGAGAGAGGGACCTCTCTCGCTCACAGCCCGGACGGACCTGGACAAGCCAGGAACCGGACTAACAGGCTTCCTCCGATCTGTCCTCAATCTGCCGTCACTGGGTGAGTACTAAAGTAATTAAAGTGCTCGCATCACCCAAATCTCCTTCCTAGACCGCAACGGACGAACCCGGAAGCCGAACCATTCGATGAATGTACGCTACACCGGGTGAGCTAGCGAATGTCACTCCGTAGGCGATAGACATATTCCATGAGCACTTATTGCCGCTAACTCTTCATTAACTATGACGACAGAGGCACACTTTTGAAAGACATCTCCATAACTCTTCGAACAAGAAACCAGAAATGCTTGGATAGCAAGCATAAAATAATAATATATATAGCGTCGTTCAATAATTCGAAAGTTTGTGTGACATTATTGGACTATGTCGGAACTGAGGGACGATGTCCCTGAACCGAACCAAAAATTTCTAAGTCCACCGACCCTACCAGTTTCTTATCCGGCATCGCAGCATTCTGGTCCGACGAAAGAAGCTGTAGAAGACCAAGTCAGATGACATACACAACAGCATATGTTGTTCCGAAAGGGAAAGCTCGAAATCCTCCGAATCCCTTTCGGTATCCCGTCGGACCGGATGAAACTTTCGGACGTCCGTACCCGCTTCCGCGGAGCGTCCCGACCCAGCATCGTCGGATAAAATATATGCGACAGATTCAGTTGATGCTGGGATGCTGCGATAAACTGTGCTATTAAGGAAAGCACGTCCGTTCCCGAGGCCTGTGCAGTAGCGGTCTTACGATGCATTGCCGCCGGAAGCTCCGTGTACGTTGACTCCCGCACACTTCCTATGCGAACGTCCGGAGTCTGCAGGCCTCGTGTCCCTGGCTACCGGATGGTGTGACCTGGTCGCCGAAGAATCCTTGATCGGCGAAGCTGGTAATATATCGGCGGTCACGCAGCCAAGGTGCGGTCGTGTGCGCTGACGAGAAGAGGAAGCCTTAGCAGTCTCAGCGGACTGCCTATACAACGGAGCGTCCCGAGCGACGGACGTATGCTCCGCTTACGACACATTTTGTACCACAACATCTGGGGCCAGATGTTGTTGAACGAGAGAGGGGCCTCTCTCGCTTGCCGTCTGGATGGACCGGAACGAGCTATGAACCGGACTAAAAGGCTTCATCATACGATACAGAACAGGAGTTAATGCGAGTACACTGACCACATATAGAATGATAATAAAGTCAGAGGAAGACTTCCTCTTAAAACAATTGATCAATATCCTTTCAATGTGAAAAGAAAACAAGTCCTGGTACTCGCACTAACCCCTGGCAATCAAAATACATAATAATAATATGATCCATTAATATAGAAAAAATAATTGAAATCAAAATATTTTGAAAAAATATTTTTTCAGAACAGCCCAAGTTTCTGAAAAGTAACGTTGAGCCCCAATGGATCCCAAGCCTAAGTGTGGACAAAAATTTTAAAAATATTTTAAACAATTTATTCAACACTTACGAACAATAATAATGTATCTAGTTATGATTAAAATAACATAAAGATATTATTTTTTAGAAATCCCCCCCTCACACAGAGGGCTGTTGTAAATGTAAACAATGAGTGTAAAAACACTAAAATAAGACTCCAGGCACCCAGGCCCGAAATCAGTTACCAAAAATACACTATCTGATGCAAAACAGAGACTTCCAGGGAAGAAACTGCAGAACATCAGATGGTAGATGCAGAACACAACGCCTAACCACCCGTAGGTGAAGACGTAAACATGGGGAAAGAACAGAATTCATTCTGTTATTCAGCTAAAACTCCCAAGAAATTTTAGTAATAATAATTACAGAAACTATGCCAAAAGCATGGGAGAATAGCAAGGGGGAACTTAAAGGACAGGGAGAGAGGAAAACACTTAAAAAACAGTGTAACTAAATAATCAGAATGACAACAAAATGGCTGCTGCCTTGAAAATAGGTAACTTAACATAATTTCATTAAAAAATTTTAAGTTACAGCCCTGATAATATTCTGTCACACATTCTTTTCCTCTCCTCCTTCTCTATCCTCCTTAGAATCACCATTTCACTAATATTTATGTGTCTGGCATCATTTAAACTGAGATTTATAAGCACAAAGATCAGTCAGATGTTAACTGATGAAGGGCCAAACTTAGAATGATTAATAGCGCCAATTTCGGAACGTCCTTGACACTGCGCATGCGCAGTAGGGGCGAAGTGTGGAGGGCCTTTCAGGACATGTTTTCTTTAGTTTTAGATGCAAATTTTGGGGATTGGGGGGCAAAATTTGTGTTTGGCCCTATATTTTAAGAGTTAGCACCAGCTATGTCTGGGTCATTGGTACAGTATAAAAATATATATATTTGCCTGGACACGACATTCTTCTTCCAGAATTCCAGAGCAGCTTTTTAGGTTCTCAATAAAGGCACGAATGTTTTCACCTTTTACCTGATAGACAGGTCATATTTTTTTTATTGTTATTTAAGATCATAGTCAGCATCTAGGGCTATATCATGAACGCAAAATAGGTATGAAGTCAAGTTTGTACAATTGTTTATACCTATGCTGCCCACTTTAGAGAACTTATGCCTCAGGCATTGATTGCCTGGTCCTTTTTTACCAGTAAAGCAGAACATATTTACCATGTTAACCTTTTACCCAACATAACGGCCAAAACCGGCCAGAGCTATTCTCAAAAATCGCCAATTAATTTTCATTATTTTTTCTTTTTTTGTCTCAAAAACATAGGTTATGACCCCTCATTGGAACGAGCTCATCGAGCTCGTTCCAACGAGGGGTCATAACCTATGTTTTTGAGACAAAAAATTAGTTATTTGAGGATTTTTTTTTGCAAGTGTCGTCTGCTTTCCAGGTTAGGTAAACGGTTAAACAAGCACTGTTCCACTTTCTGGGGTTCCCACGTGGAATGCCTGGCTATATCCAGCCAGCACTATTAAACCCAGTACCCATTGTAATGGTCAAAACTGGCCAGCGCTATTCACAAAATTTGCCATTTAAATTTTATTTTTTCATTTTTTGCTCAAAAACATAGCTCCTGACCCCTCTGAAACAAACTCATTGAGCTCTTTGCAATCGGATGAAACACTATTTATTTATTTATTGGTGTTTTAAGGTCACCTATTTATGCACAATGGCTAATCATGACCGCAACAGTTTTACGGGTGGAGGAAGCCGGAGTACCCGGAGAGAACCACCAAGCAATGGCAAGCAACTGTCAGCTCCCCAACATACGAACTCCACACAAGCAGGGTTACCACTGGTTGAAGACAAGTGCACCATCGACATGCAGTACGCCTTAGTACACAACACCACCGTGCCCCCACGCGGGCAATGGAGATGAAGTGTCTTGCCCAAGGACACAACGCGATTGCCGCAGGTGGGATTCGAATCGAGGACCTCTCGGCTTACAGCCTGCACCTCTACCATTTGAGCCACTGCGCTCCCAATCGGGTCAAACACTATGTTTTGAGACAAAAAATGAAAATGAAAATGTTTAGTTATTCCAAAAATTTTTGGCACATGTCATCTGCTATTAGAGTTGAGTAATCGGTTAATGAAAATCATCACTCAAATTCTATTATTTTTTTCACTTTGTCTTGAAAACAAAGCTTATGGTTCCTCACTGGAACAAGGTCGGGGTCCTCATTCCAAATAGCGGGTCTTTAGCTATGTTTTTGAAAAACAAAAATACTGTTTTACTTGCTGAAAATTTCCAAACCAATCGACAGAATCGGATATGCTGGTGTTACAGATTGTATTCACCATAACTTATTTTCTTCATGTAGCATAAATTGATAGGATATATATATATATATATTATTTTTCTTACACACTTCTGTAAGACTTTATTAAAAACAAACCACAAGATACTTACAACTGTATTTACATTCTCAATATACCCTGACAAGTTAACCTCAGAAATTTTTTTTTCAGGGAAAAGTCTGCATGGCAAAAAAATATATGCAACCAGTGGACTACCACTAAAACACCCTGAAAGAGAAGTCTTATCCCTGTAGGAGATACAGTGGAACCCTGTTAATTGAATAGCCATAAACATAGTTATATTCAATTAACAGGGATATACAATTAAGAGATATCCAATTAAGTGTTCATATTGCTTGTGCCCTGTGTTGCTGTTTATTTAAACTGAATTCTATTTGGAAGCATTGGAATCACAACAATTCTAAAGTCCCCCCCACCATCCCACCCCCATACACACACACACACACAAAACAAAAAAATATATGAATTAAAAATCTTTCATTTTCTTGCACTACTTCCACAAACAACTCTGGGTGTTCTCACTTTGCCAACAGGTATTGTTCTCATAAAAAGGTGTTAACCCTTTACCTAATGAATCGTCCGATCCGCTCTCATAATTTACAAACTGAGCAGTTGAAAAAAATCAAGTTTTCAAAATATTTCAACAAAATCATATCATGTGATCCCTCATTGGAACAAGCTCTTTCCAGTGAGGGGGTCACATGATATGGTTTTGTTGAAACTTTTTTTTAAATTAAAAAAAAAAATAGTAATTAAAATAATAAATTTTGATATTCTCTGCATTGGGTTAAAGGGTTAATAACTTAGACAATAGAGATTTAAATTATAGTCAGTTCTATAGTTCTACATATTTCTGTTGATTTATTATAAAACCTATTAACTAACACAGCTTTGAAAATATGTTTCATTGATTATTATTGTCTGCGACAAGTTAGAAATAAATTAAATAGATCAAATTACATACATCTTAAACATTAATAAGTGTTCTTATGGCAATATTAATTTTTTACATTAATTTTATACACTCTAAAAATCTTGGTTTTCCAGAGTACCAAATTGAGTACTCCACTTGTTATCATAGGAGTACCAAAATAAAGGTACTACAGGATACCAAATGTATAGGCTCTTCATCTCATGAATATACATGAGTAGCACTGCCCTTACTCGGTCAGTCATTGTACTGGTGAGGTTTAATATGTATGAAAGTTAAAAAATTTATAGTAATTTATATATTTTTTATACTTACCAATGACCCAGACTTAGCTGGTGCTAACTCTTAAAAAACTAGGGCCAAACACAAATTTTGCCCCCCAATCCCCAAAATTTGCATCTAAAACCAAAAGAAATCATGTCCTGAAGGACCTCCATACTTTGCCCTTACTGCGCATGCGCAGTGTCAAGGACGTTCCGAAATTGGCGCCAATTATCATTCTTACAAGCAGTGCCTGGTCAGCGCTATGTACTCAGCGGGGAGGTATGAGTTCCCAACTCCTGGGAGGGCCATCCCCGTCTGGGTCATTGGTAAGTATAAAAAATATATAAATTACTATAAATTTTTCAACATTTTTATACTGTACCAATGACCCAGACTTAGCTGAATAGTAAAAAGGCTGGAGGGCCTAGGACATAGAGGAAAATCCAATAAGCTCAACTATATAAAATAGAGTCAACCCCTCAAGGAGAAAAGGAGTATTAGGCTTTACATGTATCTTTCTTATTTTATGTTAAATTAGAAAGATACAATACCCTTCATAATTGAGCACAATAACATTCATGTTCTCTATTAACATCCAGTATAACCCTTTATACTAATTATTTTTAAAGTAAGCCAATAAATAAAGTTAGTCCAGAGAATTGAGACTCTTTATATTCTTTAAAAGTGTCCGAGGATTGTATATTAACGCCCGTTTGACACTTGACATATACAAATGCTTCACACCGAGCTACACTTTAAAAATATGACATGAATGAATTTTTAACATTAATATTACACTTTAAAACCATCCCGGAAACGACTCAGAAATACTGACTTCGGAGGAGGCATTCCCTTGCTTTTCACTATAAAGCAGGTGACCTAAGGGAACACCCCCCCCCCCCCCCTTTCCCTTGCCCTGGGTCAAATAGCCCAGAGCGAAGAGGGCAGCCGGACGGAGTCACTGCCAGAACAGAAAGCCTGCATAACTATAGTTGCAACTGTTTAGTGGACAACATTCTGAGCAACAGATAACGGACCTAAACAATGCAGGTCTCCAGAAATGGACTCAATATTTCTGAGATAAAAATTCGTGAATGTGGATGGCTGAGACCAATAAGCAGCCTTCATTAAATCTGTAATAGCAATACTATTAGCGTAAGCCCAAGATGTAGAAAGAGCTCTTACTTCATGAGCCGAAATCTTAGGCACAGACTGCTGAGAAGAAGATAAATTTTCATAAGCAGTACGGATAGTTAATTGAATCCATCTAGCAATAGAATGGACCGAAATGTCCTTTCTATTAGGCATCAGAGACAGAAAGAAACGTTTTCGTCCCTTTCTGATAAACTGAGATCTCTGTTTATAGATACGTAACGCTCAAACAGGACAGAGTAAAGGCCTACGCCTGTCTGAAGACGGAAGAGCCTTAATAACAATAGGTTCTGGATATTTATTAGGAGCCTGATTCTTAGCTAAAAATCCCACATTAGTAGTGATAGTGTTTCCGACACTACGATAGTGAGAATCATCCACCGACAGTGCATGAAGCTCACTGACTCTTCTAGCAGAAGAGAAAGCTAAGAGAAAAGCTGTCTTATAAGACAAGAATTTGAAATCTACTGTCCCAAGAGGTTCAAATGGCTTTTCCTTCAGTTTAAGAAGAACCCAAGCTAAATTCCACTTAGGAATTAACCTAAGAGTTCTGGGTCTATTTATCGAGAAGTTTCTAACTAACTTAGATAAAGAGACGTTAGATCCAATTTGTAAACTATCATGATGTGCATAGGTATCAGATAACATAGACCTATAACCCTTAATAGTAACAGGCTGCAGTTTGATTTCGTCAAACAAGTATACTAGAAAGTTTGCAATGTCTGGTATGGAGGGATCAAAAATATCAACAGAATGATCCCTACACCAACGACGAAAAACCTTCCACTTAGCCGCATAGTTTAGCGAAGAGGAGGTCCTCCTACAGTTAGAAATCGCGTCCACTGCTCGTCCTGTAAAGTGCTTGCCATGCAAGAAGGACCGCACAACGGAAAAACGTGAAGGTTGAGACTTTGCGGGTTGTGATGGAGTTGACGCGATTTCCCCTGCGAAAGAAGATCCTCCCGTGGAGGAAGCTTTCACGGTAGGTCCCACAACAGACACCTGAGTAGATTTATCCACGGTCTCTGTGGAGACAGATATGCTACCAACAGAATCTTGCACTGAGATTGTTTTATCTTTAGCAATACTTGCTGAATTAACGGCGCTGGAGGATACGCATATCCTATCATTCCGTCCCAAGGGATCGACAGAGCGTCTACTGCAAATGCTCTTGGATCCGGACACGGAGACACATCCGTCTGCAACTGATTGTTGAGATGTGTCGCAAATAAGTCTATCATTGGCCGTTCCCATTGGTAGCAAATCTGATTGAATACTTGTTTGCTGAGAGTCCACTCCGACGGCAACAAGCGACCCTTTCGTGAAAGGGAGAATGCTAGTACGTTCAGACGACCCGGTATATGACGGACCGAAAGTAGAACTTGATGTTCTAGAGCAAACAGAAGGATTCTTTCCGTTAGATTGAACAACGGAATTGAATGAGTGCCTCCCTGATTCCGTATATACGCCACTACTGTAGTACTGTCGGATAGGATTTGGACATGAGCATTGTGAATAATGTCCATCCAATGACGCAACGCAAGCCAAATTGACATCATTTCCTTGATGTTTATGTGCTTGCCCAGGAATTGCGGATCCCAAAGAACCTGGCATCTCGAATCCGTTGGGATCAATGATGCACCCCAACCTGTTTGACTGGCATCCGTCATAATGGTAAAACTCGGATCCGGCAACTGCAGCGGAACTCCCTGTGTTAACCACTGAATGTTTGCCCAAGTCTGAATCTCTCGTTTCACTTGATCTGACAAGAGAACGTCTATGTCGAGCGAATGAATTTTCACACTCCAATTCTGAGTCAAGAAAATTTGGAGAGGATGCGTACGTAACCGCCCCATTGGAATGAGATCCGCAGCGGCTCCACACAGACCTATCAGTCTCATGAACTCCCTCGCTGTGACTTTGTCTGCGTGCAGACAATAGCGAGCGTAACAACTGACTAATTTTGCTCTGGTTAACTGCAGACGAACGAGATTGTTGTGCGTCTCGAAGCTCATTCCCAGATGTGTGAATGACTTGGACGGCACCAGATCCGACTTCTCCTCGTTTATTATAAAACCGAAACGTCGGAGCAATAGAAGCAGATTCTGCACATCGTTCTGAAGCGTTAACTCGTTGCCGTACCTCTGAAGAATGTCGTCCAGGTAGGCCGACGTTACCGCAGACGAATGAGCTCGGAAATACATCATTACCGAGTTCATTACCCGAATGAAAGCCCAGGGTGCTAGATTCAATCCGAAGCACATCGCCCGGAATTGATACACCACCCCTAGGACTGCGAAGCGTAGATACTTTCTGAATGTCGGATGTACCATGACGTGAAAGTACGCATCTTTGAGATCTATGCTTGTTGCATAATCGTTCACCCGAATACTCGCTCTGACCGATCGAATCGTCTCCATATAAAATTTCGGAGCGACGATCAGCTTGTTTATCCAGCTCAAATCTATGACTGGATGGAACGAGCCGTCTGGTTTCCGAACCAGAAACAGATGGCTGTAGAATCCCGGTGTCTCCTGGTTTTCTACGACCTCTACCGCGTTCTTCCTTAAAAGAGACTGCACCTCTGATAACAGAGCGTCTCTTTTCTGCGGATTTGACGGAAGTTGAGTCCATTTTGGACTTCGAGTTAATGGAGGCTTTCGTTTGAAGGATATCTTTAGACCTTCCAAAATCACCCCTCTCACCCAAGGGTCGTCCGTAATCGACGCCCACTCTTGTGAAAAACTTGACCACCTTCCGCCAAACGGCACGCGATAGAGGTTGAAGCCATCACCTCCTGGACCTGTGAGGCCTGTGGTAGGAGAAACCACGTCCTCCGCGACCCGCACCTCGTCCCGTCGACCTCGGGGCGTCCGACCGGTTGTCCCGGCCCGAAGGACGTCCCACACGTGAGTCGCTGCCTTGACGGTCTCTTGAATAAGACCAAGAGGATGCACCGGAACCTCTATAGGAACCTCTCTTGGGCGCATTAGACCCAGAAGTGCTGGTCTTACTCTTATCTGCCGTGTCCGACTTCTTAGAAGCAGATTTAAACAGCAGAGAATCCGAAGCTTTCTTAGTTATTTTATCGTAAATTGCAGAAAGCTTGCCGTCGAAGAGAAGTTCTCCGGAGACCGAAGCGACTCTGAGAGAGTTCTTCACCTTACTATCCACGAGTGTGGATGTAGCTAGGGCTGCGTCACGTCTAACCAACTCCAGGTTTGCCACTGAAAGGGCGGAGTTACACGTGGAATAAGCTACTGCCCTTGAAAGAAGTCTTACAGAGGATTGTATATCCTGGAATTCTTTCCCTTGAAGACGCAGTGATAACGCCTTAGTAAGGTGGTCTGCGTAAGATAAAGCATCTAAACTGGCTCTGTTAGACGAAATAGTCATCTCCAACACCGCGGTTGGAATAGACGCAGACGACGGTAATGATAATTCTAAGTCTTCCGCCTCGTCGTCCATACGCAGAGGAACTCTCGGGATACCCTGTCCTGCCGTATCGAATTTATTCCTTGCATTAATGAAAGGCAGGTTAAGAGTATTGGCGGACAAGAAACCCGCTTTTCCTGTTTTGGAAGCAAGTTTGAATATAGCGTCGTTCAATAATTCAAATGTTCTTGTGACATTATTGGACTGAGACGGAAACTCGGGAGCGATGTCCCTGAACCTCTCAAAGAAATCAGTGTCCAATGACGCTATAATTCTCTTGTCCGGTACCGCAGCAGTCTGGCCCGACGGAACAACTTGAGGAAGAAAGTGCCGGATGAAGTCCACGGCAGCTTTATGTTGTTCCGAAAGGGATAGCTCCAAGTCATCCGTATCCCTTTCACCATCCGGTCAGACCTCATGATGCTCCCGGTCGTCCGCACCCGATGCTTCGGCGGAGCGTACCGACCCAGCGCAGTCGGATAATTCCCGATCCGACACCGTTTCTGTCGGTTGCTGGGATGCAGCGATAAGTTGTGCTATTTGAACAAGCACGTCCGACATCGAGGCCTGCTGAGGCGCAGTCTTTCGCTGCTTCGCCGAGGGCAGCTCCGCATCTGGTGACTCCCGCATACTCTTCCTATGCGAACGTCCGGAGTCAACCGGCCTCGTGTCCCTGGCTACCGGATGGCGTGACCTGGTCGCCGAAGAATCCCTGATCGGCGAAGCTGGTAAAATATCGGCGGTCACGTAGCCAAGGTGCGGTCGTGTGCGCTGGTGAGAGGAAGAAGCCTGAGCAGTCTCAGCAGACTGCCTATACAACGGAGCATCCCGAGTGACGGACGTGTGCTCCGCTTGCGACACATTTTGTACCACAACATCTGGTCCCAAATGTTGTTGTACGAGAGAGGGGCCTCTCTCGCTCGCGGCCCGGCTGGACCTGGACGAACTAGGAACCGGACTCGAAGGCTTCCTCCGATCTCTCCTACTATCCGCCGTCACTGGGTGTGCACGTTGAATGTTTATAGTGCTCGCATCACCCAACATTTCCTCCTGGACTGCATCGGACGAACCCGGCTGCCGAACCATTCGGTGAATGGACGCTACACCGGGCGAGCTAGCGGACGACATTTGACTTATCTCCATGAGCACTTTTGCCGCTAGCTCTGTATTCATTTGTGACGACGGAAGCGCACTTGCGGAAGATAACATGGAAACATCACCCTGTTCTTGTTCCTCTGAAATAGAAACTGATAGAGTAGAGTGACCCTGCGGAGAAAGAGCCGGCATAGCCCTTTCTCCACTAACAACATATCGTGACACACGTTTCCAATGTTTGTCATCCCAATATTGACATATTGAACAGGGATTAGTGCGAGTACACTGACTACAATTAATACAATGATCATGAAAGTCAGAGGAAGATTTCTTCCTATTACAATTTGAACAATATCCTTTCATTGTGAAAAGTCAACAACAAGTCCTAGTACTCGCACAAACCCCTAAACACAAAGATACATAATAACATGATCCATTAATATAGAAAAAACAATTGAAAATCAAAATAATTTTTGAAAAATATTTTTTCAGCGAAGCCCAAGTTTCTGAAAAGTAACGTTGAGCCCCAATGGATCCCAAGGCTAAGTGTGGTCAAAAATTTTGAAATTATATTAAATAATTAATGCAACACTTACGGATAATAATAATGTATCTTATAGTGAGATAAACTACTCCAAAGGCAAACAGCCCCCCTCAAAAGAGACTGTTGCCAATGTAAACAGTGTAAAAACACCAGAAAACATGACTCCAGGCACTGACAATACTGGCCCGAAATCAGTCATCAAAATTACACACTATCTGATGCAAAACAGAGACTCCCAGGGGAGAATCTGCAGAACATCAGATGGTAGATGCAGAACACAACGTTTATACACCCATGGGTGAAAACGTAAATATGGGGAAAATAACAGAATTCATTCTGTAACCAAGCTAATTCTCCCAAGAGAATTTAGAAATGATCTTTCTCAAAAATATGCCAAAAGCATGGGAGAATAGCAAGGGGGCACTTAGAAGACCAGGGGAGAGGAAACACTGAATAAGCAGTGCAACTTTATAGCAAGAATGACAACAACAGGCCCATGCCTCGAAAATAGGCAACTTAACATAATTTCAGAAAAAATTTTAAGTACAGCCCTGATTATTTTTTGTCACTCCTTTTTCCTCTCCTCCTTCTATATCCTCCTTAGAATCACCATTTCTCCAATAATTACGTGTCTGGCATCCTTTAAAATGAGATTTACAAGCACAAAGATCAGTGAGATGTTGACTGATGAAGGGCCAAACAGAGAATGATAATTGGCGCCAATTTCGGAACGTCCTTGACACTGAGCATGCGCAGTAAGGGCAAGGTATGGAGGTCCTTCAGGACATGATTTCTTTTGGTTTTAGATGCAAATTTTGGGGATTGGGGGGCAAAATTTGTGTTTGGCCCTAGTTTTTTAAGAGTTAGCACCAGCTAAGTCTGGGTCATTGGTACAGTATAAAAATATCAACACAACACTTTAATAAAACTAATTTCCTTTAAAAACACCAATCAGTTCACCCAAAGGAATCATTTGGAGCTAGTCTGCATACAATTCTTTTCATCACACTTCCACTGTAACAGACAATATTTTCAGGTGGTGCTCGAATCAGGGACTGCAACCCACGCACTTAATGATAAACTGGCATTTGGTACTTGGCACTCAAATTGGAAGAGAGGGGGGGGGGGGGGGGGTATTAAAAATCAATGGTATAGGTATTCAGAGAGCCTGGGTATTCCAGAATACCTATGGAGAACTTGGATTTTTCTGAGTGTACACTAAATACTAATTAATAAAGGTATCAATCTATACATGTCATCCACTGAGTGCAACAAGGTGATCTGCAAAGCTTTATGGCCCCTTGTTAAACTCTCCTGTAGTAAGAAATCGCGTCCAAAGCTCATCCAGTACAATGCTTACAATGCAATACGGACCACACAACGGAATACATGAAGGTTGTGACCTTGCGGGTTGTGATAAAGATGACACGATTTACCCAGCGAAAAAAGATCCTCTCATTGAGGAAGATTTTAGGTTAAGTCCCACAGTAGACAACAGAGTAAATTACCCATGGTCTCTGTGAAGATAGAGATGCTATCAACAGAAATGTATAGTGGTTGTTTATCTTAGCAATACCTGCTGAAACAACAGCGCCGGAGGATACGCGTATCCTATCATTCCGTTCTATAGATCAATAGAGCGTTAACAACATTAGCTCAGAGATCCGGACAAGCCAACACATACGTCTGCAATTGATTAGCAAGCTGTGTCGTAAATAAATCATCATTGGGCACTCCCATAGATAGCAAATCTGATTGAATACTTGTTTGTTGAGAGTCCATTCTGACAGCAACAAGCGACCCCTAAGTGAATGGGAGTCCGGTAAAACAATCAGACGACCCGGAATATGACGGACCAAAACAGAACTTGGTGTACTAAAAACCAACAGACGGATTCTTTCCATTAAATTGAATAATGGAAACGAATGAGTGCCTCCCTGGTTCCGGAGATACGCCACTACTGTCGAATAAACGGACAGGATTTGGGCATGCGTTTCTGAATAATGTTCATGCAATGACATAAAGCAAGCCTAAAAAACATTATTCCGCGGAAGATAATTGGTTGCTAAGAGACTGCGGAACCCAAAGACCCTGGCACTTCGAATCCGTTGGGATCAATGTTATATCCCAATCTGTTTGACTGGCAACCGTCATAACTGCAACACTCGGGTCCGGCAACTGCAGTGGCACTCTCTGAGTCAACCACCGAATGTTTGCCCCAGTCTGAATCTCTTGTAACACTAGATAGACAAGAGAACGTGTAAATCGAGCAATTCATGGATTGCTGAAAAGTTGCCGTCGAAGAGAAGCTTCTCCGAGAACGAAGCGACTCTGAGAGAGTTCTTAAACTTACTATCCACGCGCGTGGATGTAGCTAGGGCTGCGTCACGTCTATCCAACTCCAATCAGCCACTGAAGGGCGGAGTTATACGTGAACAAACTACTGCCCTCAAAAGAAATCACATTGAGAATAATATCCCGTAAATCTTTTCTTGAAGACGTAATGATAACGCCTCAGTAAGGTGGATTACGTATGATAAAGCGTCTAAGTTAAGTCTACTAGACATCATTGTCGTTTCCAACATTGAAGTTGGAAAAGACATAGACGGCGAAAAAGAATATTTCCAGTCTTTAACCACACCGTCTAGACGCATATGAACTCTCGGTATGCCCTGCTCTGCCAAAATAAACTATTCGTATAAATGATAAAATGGCAGAAATGAGCAACGCGGACAAGAAACTAAACTATCATGCTTGGTAGCAGGCTTGTATGCATATATAGCGTCGAAAAATAAAACACATGTTGTAATGAAATTATTGGACTGCGTCGGTAAGTCAGGGACAATGTCCCTGAACCGATCCAAAATTCCGAGTCCAATGACGCTATAAGTCTCTTATCCAACATCGCAGCAATGTAGTCCGAAATAACAATCACTGGAAGATAATGCCAGAAGATATGAATGGCAGCTTCCGATACTACGAAAGGGAAAACTCGAAATCTTTCGAATCCCTTTCGCCATCCTGTCGGACCCTATAAAGCGTTCGGTCGTCCGTACCTGATGCAACCGCGGACCGCACCGACCCAGCGCCGTCGGATAACTCCTGATTCGACCAAGAAACTGTCAATTGCTGGGATGCTGTGAAACAACTGTGCTAACTCGGATAGCACGTCCGTCACTGAGGCCTGAGGAGAAGCGGTCCTACAATGCATTGCCGCTGGAAGCTCCGTGATCGTTACCCCGTGCATACTACCAATATGCGAGCGAACGGAGTGTATAGGCCTCGTGTCCCTTGGCTACCGGATGGCATGACCTATTCGCCGTGGAATCACTGAATGACGAAACTGATCGGATACTCGAGGTCACGTAGCCAATGTGCGGTCGTGTGCCCTGCTGTGAGGATGAGGAAGCATTATGGACAGTCTCTCGGACTGTCAATATAACGGAGCGTCCCGACCGACAGACATATGCTCCGAATGTAAAATATCTGAACCACAACATGCGGTCCCCTATGTTGTTGGACGAGAGAGGGACCTCTCTCGCTCACAGCCCGGACGGACCTGGACAAGCCAGGAACCGGACTAACAGGCTTCCTCCGATCTGTCCTCAATCTGCCATCACTGGGTGAGTACTAATGTAATTAAAGTGCTCGCATCACCCAAATCTCCTTCCTAGACCGCAACAGACGAACCCGGCAGCCGAACCATTCGATGAATGCACGCTACACCGGGTGAGCTAGCGAATGTCACTCCGTAGGCGATAGACATATTCCATGAGCACTTATTGCCGCTAGCTCTTCATTAACTATGACGACAGAGGCACACTTTGGAAAGACATCTCCGTAACTTTGCGAACAAGAAACCAGAAATGCTTGGTTATAGCAAGCATATAATAATAATATAAATAGCGTCGTTCAATAATTCGAAAGTTTGTGTGACATTATTGGACTATGTCGGAACTGAGGGACGATGTCCCTGAACCGAACCAAAAATTTCTAAGTCCACCGACGCTATCAGTTTCTTATCCGGCATCGCAGCATTCTGGTCCGACGAAAGAAGCTGTAGAAGACCAAGTCAGATGACATACACAACAGCATATGTTGTTCCGAAAGAGAAAGCTCGAAATCTTCCAAATCCCTTTCGGTGTCCCGCCGGACCGGATGAAATTTTCGGACGTCCGTACCCGCTTCCGCGGAGCGTCCCGACCCAGCATCGTCGGATAAAAAATATGCGACAGATTCAGTTGATGCTGGGATGCTGCGATAAACTGTGCTATTTAGGAAAGCACGTCCGTTCCCGAGGCCTGTGCAGTAGCGGTCTTACGATGCATTGCCGCCGGAAGCTCCGTGTACGTTGACTCCCGCACACTTCCTATGCGAACGTCCGGAATCTGCAGCCCTCGTGTCCCTGGCTACCGGATGGTGTGACCTGGTCGCCGATGATTCTCTGACTGGCGAAGCTGACTGGATATCCGAGGTCACGTAGCCAAGAGCGGTCGTGTGCGCTACCATGAGAATGAGGAAGCCTTATTGACAGTCTACTCTGGACTGACTATATGTCGGAGCATCCCGAGCGACGGACGTATGCTCCGAATGCGAAACATTTTGTACCACAACATCTGGGGCCAGATGTTGTTGTACGAGAGAGGGGCCTCTCTCGCTCGCCGTCCGGATGGACCAGAACGAGCTATGAACCGGACTAAAAGGCTTCCTCCGTTCTCCCTCTGATCCGCCGTCACTGGGTGTGCATTTGGTTGATTTATAGTGCTCGCATCACCCCAAAATTCCTTCTAGACCGCAACGGACGAACCCGGCTGCCGAACCATTCGGTGAATGGACGCTACACCGGGCGAGCTAGCGGACGTCAAAGGCCGTCGAACCTACTAGGGTCCTCTTAGGCAATTGGCGTATTTACATGAGCACTTTTCCGCTAGCCCTTCATTAATTGTGACGACGGAGGCACACTGTTGGAAGACATCACAGATACATCACCCTAATCTTGATCGTCTGAAATAGAAATTGATAAAGTAGAGTGACCCTGCGGGGAAAGGACCGGAGTGTCCAATTCCCCAATAACATACCGTGACATACGCTTCCCATATTGTCATCGAAATCATACGATACAGAACAGGAGTTAATGCGAGTACACTGACCACATATAGAATGATTATAAAAGTCAGAGGAAGACTTCCTCTTATTACAATTGAACAATATCCTTTCAATGTGAAAAGAAAACAAGTCCTGGTACTCGCACTAACCCCTGGCAATCAAAATACATAATAATAATATGATCCATTAATATAGAAAAAATAATTGAAATCAAAATATTTTGAAAAAATATTTTTTCAGAACAGCCCAAGTTTCTGAAAAGTAACGTTGAGCCCCAATGGATCCCAAGCCTAAGTGTGGACAAAAATTTTAAAAATATTTTAAACAATTTATTCAACACTTACGAACAATAATAATGTATCTAGTTATGATTAAAATAACATCAAGATATTATTTTCCAGAAATCCCCCCCTCACACAGAGGGCTGTTGTAAATGTAAACAATGAATGTAAAAACACTAAAATAAGACTCCAGGCACCCAGGCCCGGAATCAGTTACCAAAAATACACTATCTGATGCAAAACAGAGACTTCCAGGGAAGAAACTGCAAAACATCAGATGGTAGATGCAGAACACAACGCCTAACCACCCGTAGGTGAAGACGTAAACATGGGGAAAAGAACAGAATTCATTCTGTTATTCAGCTAAAACTCCCAAGAAAATTTAGTAATAATAATTACAAAAACTATGCCAAAAGCATGGGAGAATAGCAAGGGGGGACTTAAAGGACAGGGAGAGAGGAAAACACTGAAAAGTTAAAAAATTTATAGTAATTTATATATTTTTTATACTTACCAATGACCCAGACATAGCTGGTGCTAACTCTTAAAATATAGGGCCAAACACAAATTTTGCCCCCCAATCCCCAAAATTTGCATCTAAAACTAAAGAAAACATGTCCTGAAAGGCCCTCCACACTTCGCCCCCACTGTGCATGCGCAGTGTCAAGGACGTTCCGAAATTGGCGCCATTTATCATTCTAATAACCAGTGCCTGGTAAGCGCTATGTACTCAGCGGGGAGGCAAGAGTTCCCAACTCCTGGGAGGGCCATCCCCGTCTGGGTCATTGGTAAGTATAAAAAATATATAAATTACTATAAATTTTTTAACATTTTTATACTGTACCAATGACCCAGACATAGCTGAATAGTAAAAAGGCTGGAGGGCCAAGGACATAGAGCAAAATGGAATACGCTCAATAAAATAAAATAGAGTCATCCCCTGTAGGGAAAAGAAGTAATAGGCCTCACATGTATCTTTCTTATTTATGATAAATTAGAAAGATACAACACCTTCCAAAAATTGAGCTTCATACATCCATGTACTCTATTAATATCCAATAATCCTTATACTAATAATTTTTAAAGTAAGCCAATAATAAAGTAAGTCTAGAGAATAGAGACACTTATACTCCTAAAAGTGTCTGAGAATTGCATAATCATGTCCGTTGACATATGCAATATTCAAAAGCTATACTTTAAAAACTAAGACTTGAATGAATTTTATAAACTTAAACTTCTCACTAAACAACCATCCCAATAACAGCTCAGAATTACTAACTCCGGAGGAGGTATCCCCTTGTTTTCATAGTAAAAACAGGTGACCCAAGGGAACACCCTCCCCCCCCCCCCCCCTTTTTCTTGCCCTGGGTCAAATAGCCCAGAGCGAAGAGGGCAGCCGAACGGAGACACTGCCGAAACAGACAGCCTACCTAGCTATAGTAGCAACTGTTAAGTGAATGACATTCTGAGCAGTAGATAATAGACCTAACAATAGAGGCCTCCAGAAATGGACTCGATATTTCTGAGATAAAATTCATGAATGTGGATGGCTGAGCGCAATGAGCAGCCTTCAAAAATCTATAATAGCAACACTATTAATGTAAGCCCAAGAAGTAGAAGAACTCTTACTTCATGAGCCGAAATCTTAAGCACAACTGCTAAGTCAATGATATACCATAAGCAGTACGCTAGTTAATAGAATCCATTAACAATAAAATGGAGCGTAACGTCCTTCTACTAGACATCAAAGACAGAAGAAGCTTACGCCCTTGTAATAAACAGATATCTGTTTATAAATACATAAACTGTACCCGGAAAGAGTAAAGGCCTATGCCCATACGAAGACGGAAGGACCTTAAAATAATAGGTTCCGGATAATAGGAGCCTAACTCTTATGCAACAATCCAACCTAAATAGTAACGGAAGTATTGATTCCGAAACTATGAAAGTGAAAATCATCCATCGATAGTGCATGAAACTCACAGACTCTACAGTAAAAGAGAAACCAACAGAATTACTGTCTAAAAGGTCAGAATTTGAAAACTACTGTTTCCAGAGGCTCAAATGATTACTTAGCTAAATAAGAACCGAAGTTAAAATCCGTATAGGAATTTAATCTAAAGATTCTAAGTCTATTTATCAAAAAGTTACTAACTGACTTAGATAAAGAGACAAAAGACTCAATTGTAAACTATCGTAGAGTGCATAGGTATGAGGTAACATAAACCTATAACCTAAATAATAACAGGCTGCAGTCGATCTTGTGAAACAAGTATACTAAAAAATAGCAATGAGTAGTATGGAGGGATCAACAATATGAACATAATGATCCCTACACCACGACGGAAGAGCCTCCACTTTAGTCGCATAGAATAGCGAAGAAGAGGATCTCCTATAGCAAGAAATCGCGTCCAAAGCTCGTCCAGTACAGTGCTTACAATGCAATACGGACCACACAACGGAATACATGAAGGTTGCGACCTTGCTGGTTGTGATAAAGATGACACGATTTACCCAGTGAAAAAAGATCCTCACATAGAGGAAGATTTCACGTTAAGATCCACAGTAGACAAGAGAGTAAATTACTCATGATCTCTGTGAAGATAGAGATGCTATCAACAGAAATGTATTGTGGTTGTTTATCTTAGCAATACCTGCTAAACAACAGCGCCGGAGGATACGCGTATCCTATCATTCCATCCTATAGATCAATAGAGCGTTAACAGTATTAGCTCAGAGATCTGGACAAGCCAACACATACGTCTGCAATTGATTAGCAAGCTGTGTCATAAATAAAACATCATTGGGCGCTCCCATAGATAGCAAATCTGATTGAATACTTGTTTGATGAGAGTCCATTCTGACAGCAACAAGCGACCCGTAAGAGAACGGGAGTCCGATAAAACAATCAGACGACCCAGAATATGACGGACCAAAACTGAACTTGGTGTACTATAACCAACAGACGGATTCTTTCCATTAAATTGAATAACGGAAACGAAAGAGTGCCTCCCTGGTTCCGGAGATACGCCACTACTGTCGAATTAAAGGACAGGAATTTGGGCATGCGTTTCTGAATAATGTTCATGCAATGACATAAAGCAAGCCTAAAAAACATTATTCCGCGGAAGTTAAACTGATAGCTAAAAGACTGCGGAACCCAAAGACCCTGGCACTTCGAATCCGTAGGGATCAGTATATATCCCAATCTGTTTGACTGGCAACCGTCATAACAGCCACACTCGGGTCCGGCAACTGCGGCGGCACTCTCTGAGTCAACCACCGAATGTTTGCCCCAGTCTGAATCTCTTGTAACACTAGATAGACAAGAGAATGTATAAATCGAGCAATTCATGGATTGCCGGAAAGTTGCCGTCGAAGAGAAGCTCCTCCGAGAACGAAGCGACTCTGAGAGAGTTCTTAACCTTACTATCCACGCGTGGATGTAGCTAGGGCTGTGTCACGTCTAACCAACTCCAATCAGCCACTGAAGGGCGGAGTTATACGTGAACAAACTACTGCCCTCAAAAGAAATACATTGAGAATAATATCCCGTAAAACTTTTCTTGAAGACGTAATGATAACGCCTCAGTAAGGCGGATTACGTATAATAAAGCGTCTAAGTTAAGTCTACTATACATAATGTCGTTCCCAACATTGAAATTGGAAAAGACATAAACGGCGAAAAAGAATATATGCAGTCTTTAATCACACCGTCTAGACGCATATGAACTCTCGGTATGCCCTGCTCTGCCAAAATAAACTATTTGTAAAAATGATAAAATGGCAGAATGAGCCACGCGGACAAGAAACTAAACTATCATGCTTAGTAGCAGGCTTGTATATATATATAAATATATAGCGTCGAAAAATAAAACACATGTTGTAATGACAATATTGGACTGCGTCGGTAAGTCAGGGACAATGTCCCTGTACCGATCGAAAAATCCGAGTCCAATGACGCTATAAGTCTCTTATCCAAGATCGCAGCAATGAAGTCCGAAATAACAATCACTGGAAGATAATGCCAGAAGATATGAAAGGCATCTTCCGATACTACTAAAGGGAAAACTCGAAATCTTTCGAATCCCTTTCGCCATCCTGTCGGACCCTATAAAGCGTTCGGTCGTCCGTAGCTGATGCAACCGCGGACCGCACCGACCCAGCGCCGTCGGATAATTCCTGATTCGACCGAGAAACTGTCAATTGCTGGGATGCTGCGAAACAACTGTGCTAACTCGGATAGCACGTCCGTCACTGAGGAGAAGCGGTCTTACGATGCATTGCCGCAGGAAGCTCCGAGATCGTTACCCCGTGCATACTTCCAATATGCGAGCGAACGGAGTGTATAGGCCTCGTGTCCCTTGGCTACCGGATGGCGCGACCTATTCGCCGTGGAATCACTGAATGCCGAAACTGATCGGATACTCGAGGTCACGTAGCCAATGTGCGGTCGTGTGCCCTGCTGTGAGGATGAGGAAGCATTAAAGACAGTCTCTCGGACTGTCAATATAACGGAGCGTCCCGAGCAACGGACATATGCTCCGAATGTAAAATATCTGAACCACAACATGCGGTCCCCTATGTTGTTGGCTTCCTCCGATCTGTCCTCAATCTGCCGTCACTGGGTGAGTACTAAAGTAATTAAAGTGCTCGCATCACCCAAATCTCCTTCCTAGACCGCAACGGACGAACCCGGCAGCCGAACCATTCGATGAATGTACGCTACACCGGGTGAGCTAGCGAATGTCACTCCGTAAGCGATAGACATATTCCATGAGCACTTATTGCCGCTAACTC
Organism: Pictodentalium vernedei; assembly: GCA_031216915.1. Classification (NCBI taxonomy): domain Eukaryota; kingdom Metazoa; phylum Mollusca; class Scaphopoda; order Dentaliida; family Dentaliidae; genus Pictodentalium; species Pictodentalium vernedei. The sequence goes on from CM062294.1 coordinate 484,611,742, forward strand.
TTCATTAACTATGACGACAGAGGCACACTTTTGAAAGACATCTCCATAACTCTTCGAACAAGAAACCAGAAATGCTTGGATAGCAAGCATAAAATAATAATATATATATAGCGTCGTTCAATAATTCGAAAGTTTGTGTGACATTATTGGACTATGTCGGAACTGAGGGACGATGTCCCTGAACCGAACCAAAAATTCTAAGTCCACCGACGCTATCAGTTTCTTATCCGGCATCGCAGCATATGTTGTTCCGAAAGGGAAAGCTTGAAATCCTCCGAATCCCTTTCGGTATCCCGTCGGACCGGATGAAACTTTCGGACGTCCGTACCCGCTTCCGCGGAGCGTCCCGACCCAGCATCGTCGGATAAAATATATGCGACAGATTCGGTTGATGCTGGGATGCTGCGATAAACTGTGCTATTAAGGAAAGCACGTCCGTTCCCGAGGCCTGTGCAGTAGCGGACTTACGATGCATTGCCGCTGGAAGCTCCGTGTACGTTGACTCCCGCACACTTCCTATGCGAACGTCCGGAGTCTGCAGGCCTCGAGTCCCCGGCTACCGACCCAGCGCTGTCGGATAATTCTCGATCCGACACCGTTTCTGTCGGCTGCTGGGATGCTGTGATAAGCTGTGCTATGTGCACAAGAATGTCCGGCGTCGAGACCTGCGGAGGCGCAGTCTATCGCTGCTTCGCCGAGGGCAGCTCCGCATCAGATGGCTCCCGCATACTTCCTATGCGAACGTCCGGAGTCCATCGGTCTCGAATCCCTGGCTGCCGGATGGTGTGACCTGGTCGCCGAAGAATCCTTGATCGGCGAAGCTGGTAATATATCGGCGGTCACGCAGCCAAGGTGCGGTCGTGTGCGCTGACGAGAAGAGGAAGCCTTAGCAGTCTCAGCGGACTGCCTATACAACGGAGCGTCCCGAGCGACGGACGTATGCTCCGCTAGCGACACATTCGTACCACAACATCTGGGGCCAGATGTTGTTGAACGAGAGAGGGGCCTCTCTCGCTTGCCGTCCGGATGGACCGGAACGAGCTATGAACCGGACTAAAAGGCTTCCTCCGTTCTCCCTCCGATCCGCCGTCACTGGGTGTGCATTAAGTTAATTTTATAGTGCTCGCATCACCCCAAAATTCCTTCTAGACCGCAACGGACGAACCCGGCTGCCGAACCATTCGGTGAATGGACGCTACACCGGGCGAGCTAGCGGACGTCAAAGGCCGTCGAACCTACTAGGGTCCTCTTAGGCAATTGGCGTATTACATGAGCACTTTTCCGCTAGCCCTTCATTAATTGTGACGACGGAGGCACACTGTTGGAAGACATCACAGATACATCACCCTAATCTTGATCGTCTGAAATAGAAATTGATAAAGTAGAGTGACCCTGCGGGGAAAGGACCGGAGTGTCCAAATCCCCAACAACATACCGTGACATACGCTTCCCATATTGTCATCGAAATCATACGATACAGAACAGGAGTTAATGCGAGTACACTGACCACATATAGAATGATAATAAGGTCAGAGGAAGACTTCCTCTTAAAACAATTGATCAATATCCTTTCAATGTGAAAAGAAAACAAGTCCTGGTACTCGCACTAACCCCTGGCAATCAAAATACATAATAATAATATGATCCATTAATATAGAAAAAATAATTGAAATCAAAATATTTTGAAAAAATATTTTTTCAGAACAGCCCAAGTTTCTGAAAAGTAACGTTGAGCCCCAATGGATCCCAAGCCTAAGTGTGGACAAAAATTTTAAAAATATTTTAAACAATTTATTCAACACTTACGAACAATAATAATGTATCTAGTTATGATTAAAATAACATAAAGATATTATTATTTAGAAATCCCCCCCTCACACAGAGGGCTGTTGTAAATGTAAACAATGAGTGTAAAAACACTAAAATAAGACTGCAGGCACCCAGGCCCGAAATCAGTTACCAAAAATACACTATCTGATGCAAAACAGAGACTTCCAGGGAAGAAACTGCAGAACATCAGATGGTAGATGCAGAACACAACGCCTAACCACCCGTAGGTGAAGACGTAAACATGGGGAAAGAACAGAATTCATTCTGTTATTCAGCTAAAACTCCCAAGAAATTTTAGTAATAATAATTACAGAAACTATGCCAAAAGCATGGGAGAATAGCAAGGGGGAACTTAAAGGACAGGGAGAGAGGAAAACACTTGAAAAAACAGTGTAACTAAACAATCAGAATGACAACAAAATGGCTGCTGCCTTGAAAATAGGTAACTTAACATAATTTCATTAAAAAATTTTAAGTTACAGCCCTGATAATATTCTGTCACACATTCTTTTCCTCTCCTCCTTTTCTATCCTCCTTAGAATCACCATTTCACTAATATTTATGTGTCTGGCATCATTTAAACTGAGATTTAAAAGCACAAAGATCAGTCAGATGTTAACTGATGAAGGGCCAAACTTAGAATGATAAATGGCGCCAATTTTGGAACGTCCTTGACACTGCGCATGCGCAGTGGGGGCGAAGTGTGGAGGGCCTTTCAGGACATGTTTTCTTTAGTTTTAGATGCAAATTTTGGGGATTGGGGGGCAAAATTTGTGTTTGACCCTATATTTTAAGAGTTAGCACCAGCTATGTCTGGGTCATTGGTACAGTTTAAAAATATCAGTGTAACTAAATAATCAGAATGACAACAAAATGGCTGCTGCCTCGAAAATAGGTAACTTAACATAATTTCATTAAAAAATTTTAAGTTACAGCCCTGATAATATTCTGTCACACATTTTTCCTCTCCTCCTTCTCTATCCTCCTTAGAATCACCATTTCACTAATATTTATGTGTCTGGCATCATTTAAACTGAGATTTATAAGCACAAAGATCAGTCAGATGTTAACTGATGAAGGGCCAAACTTAGAATGATTAATGGCGCCAATTTCGGAACGTCCTTGAGCAGTATAAATTGCTCAACCCTGGACTTCTTGAAAAATGTAACAAACACAAAATGAATTTCTCTGCAGATCCTATCCCATTGAATATCATTCTGCCGAAAAAAAAAATAACTGAAGTATAAATACATGACAAATAAAACACTTCCAAATGAGAACTTTTAACTTTGAATTACACAAAAGTTGTCATCAGTTTCCAAACACTGCATTTGCTTCAATGATGTTTATGGATGAAAGAAGGGATTACCAGACGGATATTTTTATCACTAGAGAAGAAACAAAGGACTTTCTCCAGTATCACCCAGCATTCAAAGTTAAAATGGCTACCCACATAGACTGAACTGCAATTTATTGGGTCTGTTTTTAATGTTTAGACACAAAGTTGTCGTTTGTAAAGCAAAACTTGAGAAATATAAAATATAAATGAACACTATTAACCCTTTACCTAACCTGAAAAGCAGACGACACTTGCAAAAATAATTCTTGAATAACTAATTTTTTTCATTTTTTGTCTCAAAAACATACGGTATGACCCCTCGTTGGAACGAGCTCGACGAGCTCGTTCCAATGAGGGGTCATAACCTATGTTTTTGAGACAAAAAAATGAAAAAAATAATGAAAATTAATTGGTGATTTTTGAGAATAGCGCTGGCCGGTTTTGGCCATTACGTTAGGTAAAGGGTTAAAGAGGAATAGAAGAATTATCGACTGAAGAACTATTTTTTTGTAAACTAAACATCTGAAGGGGTTGGTGATGTTGGCGTTCAAAACTGGGTAAACAAAGAAAGTTGAAAACGGCTGATCGAGGCGAATGTAACAAAACTATGTTGTAAAATTATAAACAGATACAAAAATGTTTCCACTTTTCATTAGGCCTTAGAATGTTAAGACTATGTTTCTCAAGCCCACCTGCATGGTCATTTTGGCTGCCGCATGCTCTCTTTTTATAACCAATGCAAACTTGAAAAAATAAAGATTAAATGGTTTGTGTCTGATATTGTACCCAAGTTAATAATTAGCATTGCAAAACCTTCTTGCACTCAAGGTACGAAATAAACCATCATCCATGCTAGTCTGTAGATTATGAGGCCTAAAAAATAAAACAAACTAAGAATATGAACTTTTGATGCCAGAGAAATAATTACAAAAATAAACAAGCAAAAAGCTGAAGAAACAACATACTGATTTTTTTCAAATGCAGAACTGTGAAATGGTTAAAGCCATATAAAACAAGCCAAGACCAATACCAGGTCTGGACCTGCGTCGCTGCATGCAATTGAATCGGCAAACAGGAAGTGGCTGCATGGCAGATCTGAAAATCAATCCCTTGCATAGAAGCCGAGAAAAGTTTGACGAACAATTTCAATGTTCAATGGGTACAGTAAAATTTCGAAGTATCGGCAAACAAGAAGTGGCTGCACGGCAGATCAGAAAATTGCTTACACGATACAACTCATCATTATGAAGCAGCAGACCAAATATAAGATCATTCCCTTTCATAGCTGCCAAGAAAACCTTGACGGAAAAAGTGTTTCGGATGGACTGACGGACGGAGTCAAGTGGTTACTAGACCTGCTCTGCCGCTGGCGACGCAGGTAAAAAAATAATACATAAACATGTAGTAAACTTATAACAAAAGCTCCTTTGGAAGGAGATTAAACTGGCCTTTGAAGACAGGTCACTGATTAATTAGGGTGAATGTATAAGCAGGGTTGATTGATAAGATACCATAAGAAATGTTTTATCACTTTACCATTTTTGCCACATTTCAAGGGGCAAAACTCTGAAATGGTAAATGTCATAACTGTGAAAATCGAACTTGATCCATATTTCATAGTAGGTAGTAACGTAGCAAAATTATAAGGTTGTACATCAAAGCGATCTGGAATTATCATCCAGATTTTACCACTTTGTGACTTTTAAAGGGGCATAACTCTGGAATGATAAGTGCCAAAACAATGACAATCAAACTTGCCCTGCATTTCATGGTACATAGTAAGGTTACATAATTATACGGTCGTACATCAAAGCAAACTGGAGTTATCATCTGGAAACCATTGATTTTACTTTTTTGCCACTTTTCAGAGGCATAACTTCGGAATGGTAAATGTCATAATGGTGAAAATTGAACTTGACCTGCATTTCATGGTAGGTAGTAACACTGCAAAATTTAAAATTGTAAGGTTGTACATCAAAGCGAACTAGAGTTATCCGGAAAACATTGATTGTGACTTTTCAAGGGACATAACTCTGGAATGGTAAATGCCATAATGGTGAAAATCAAACTTGACCTACATTTAACGGTAGGTAGTAATGTTGCGGAATTATAAGGTTGTACATCATTCGAACGTAAGTTATCATCCGGAAACCATTTACTTTACCATTTTGCGACATTTCAAGGGGCATAATGCTGGTATGGTAAACGCTATAATGGTGAAAATCAAACCTGACCTGCATTTCATGGCAGGTAGTAATGTTGCAAAATTATAAGGTCGTACATCAAAGCAAACCAGAGTTACTACCCAGAAACCATCGATTTTACCATTTTGTTACTTTTCAATGGACATAACTCTGGAACCGTAAATATCAAAATGGTGAAAATTGAACTTGAACTGCATTTCATGGTTGGTAGTAAGGCTGCAAAATTATAAGGTCATATATCAAAGCAAACTAGAGTTATCATTTGTTTCAGACAGACAGAAGGTTAGACGGATAGGGCAGCGACTATATGCTTCCTCAAATTTTTGGCGGGGAGCATTAAAAATAAATAAAATAAAACAAGTCTAACAACGATTGCCCGGCCATGGATGCCCCGAACTATGGCCAAATGAAAAGTTTTGTGTTGAATTTGTTCAGGATGAAAAACCTGATTTTGTGAGAGTATAAAGTTAAGTTTTTCCATTCTTGTGACCTTGACCTTTGTCACCCGAGCAAGGTGTTGCAAGGAAACAGACCATCCATTAGTCTTTACCTTTGTGTGAAGTTTTGTGAAAATCCACCCAAGCATTATAGAATTATGGTTCCAGACAGACAAATACAGTTCGTGAGAGAATTAAGTTTTTCCATTCCTGTGACCTTGACCTTTGTCACTCGAGCATGGTGTTGCTTAGCAACAGACCTTCCATTGGTCTTTACCCTTATGTAAAGTTTCATGGAAATCCACTAAAGCATTATAGAGTTATGGCTACTGATGGACAAATAAAGTCAGACGGACGGACAACCCAGATTTAAGATGCCTCCCTATAAAATCACAACATAAAAAATGCCCACCCGCATGCAATTTTACAAAAAAATGGCCTGAGAAACAGAAGATGTACTTTGTGAAGCCTGGCATTTTAAACAGAGAAATGCCCAAATTGTAAATGCTTTGAAATTGCTCTCAAATTGACACTAGAACCATTTTAAAACTAGCAACATTTTTCAAGGATATTTTCAGGGATTTTTTGTCCAATCGAATCTTTTGCTGGGAGGCCAGATACAACACTGAATTCCATGCGTTTCTGGGAATGTTAACATGGCTGGTGAACTAGATGTGGAATGATAAAGAAAGAGTAAACCTTCACCAATAAATTTCCATATAACACTTTTCTTTTTTTCACATAGAACCCAAGACCTGTAAAACAAAATTATTCACATACTTGTATCAAGTGTTGTCATCTCCTTTTATTTTTCCCAACTGCAACAAACTTGTAAGTAATGAAACAATTCTTGGAAAAAATTCCAAGTGCAAATTTAAAATAGTTAAGCAGTTTTATCCCTCCACCTATGAAATTACTCAGTCACAGATCTTTTTTCTCCTCAATTTAAGTCTCTGTGCTAGAAGCCACTATTGGGCTTCACAGTAAAGCAGCAATACCAGGCACTACCAGAACAAAGACTTTGTACAGCTTGAGTGCACTTCATAAACACTAAAATGTGTACAATAGTTTGTTCTGTGGATCAACTTTGTTTCAAGTTACTGGAGAGGACTGATGGACCTCTGTAACAAATTATAAAAGAATTATAAGAACATTTCTCACCACCAAAATTAATCCATCATTCCTCTTGCTGTTTTTTTTTCTCACATCAGCAATCAGACAAACATAATGCACCTGGTACATAATATCAAATGAATATAGCTATTAAAGAAAAAAATATTGATTCTCAGGCAATTTTTCCTGATTTTTTTTTTTATCAGGGAGGGAGGCTTTTATCTTTTGGTCTTTTTTAATCCCTGAAAACAGTTTGATTGTCTCAACAAGTGGAAATGTTTACTCTCCTGGAAATCATTGAGCATTCAGCAGTTGTGTTTTGCTTGTCAGAGTTAAATGAAAAGAATTTGCTTCAATAAGTGTAGATTTGGCCTGGTTAAAAATACAAATTTTAACAATGTGGGAGGTGCCTGATTTTTTTTTAGCTGCGACGAGCAGCTCTATATGTGGCAATGTCGGTCTGTCTGTCAGTCAGTCTGTCGCCAACAAGTTTAAAAAACACTATAACTCCTAAAATACTTTACAGAATGACACCATACTTGGTATGCAAGTGTATCTCCATGATGTCTACACCCTCTCAATAGTGCATATCATTCGGATAATTTCTGTCACATTTATGGACTTGTCACCAACAAGTTTTTTTGTCACCAATGAGTTTTTTTTGTCACCAACGAGTTTTAAAACATCACTGACGTTGCACGAATCGTCGCAGCTTCGGCACTGTGACAGTGCTTCTAGTTTTCTAATACCCCAAAATTACAAACAATGTTTTGAATGATGTCCTTCAACTATTTTGCCATTTATCCATGCCTTTTTTGCCTTCACCTATTATACCACAAATCGGCCACGTTCGCCCACATAATATGCAAATTCAGCAACTGAAAAAATATTATTTTTCAAAAAATTTCAACAAAACCATGTTATGTGACCCCTCTTTGGAACGAGCTCGATGAGCTCGTTCCAATGAGGGGGTCACATGATATGGTTTTGTTGAATATTTTTTTAAAATTTAAAAAAATTATATTTAAAATAATAAATTCTGATATCGTCTGCATTGGGTAAAGGGTTAACTGGTAGAATGCCAAATTATTTTTCAATGGCGATTTGTAATGAGAGTATTATTTTTTATAGATACCATGCTACTGCTAAATAGAGCCTTGATTTGGTAAGATTTTGTTCACAAATAATTATTTTATTACAATTTATTGGAGAGTGCCTATACAACTGGATTGCTGTTACGCTCATTGATCACATATAGAAAAGTGTCTCCACCGCTGACATCTTAGGGTGGGAGCAGAAGTTGTTATAAATAAATAAATAATGTTCAGCCACAACCTCTCAAAGGGTTTCAGTTTTCCGATGCCTTGTAATCTCTGATCATTTCTTAACCCTTTACCCAACGTAACGGCCAAAACCGGCCAGCGCTCTTCACAAAAATCGCCAATTAATTTTAAATATTTTTAAAATTTTTTGTCTCAAAAACATAAGTTATGACCCCTCTTTGGAACGAGCTCGTCGAGCTCATTCCAAAGAGAGGTCATAACCTATGTTTTTGAGAAAAAATTGAGAAAAATTAGTTCTTCAAGAATTTTGTTTGCAAGTGTTGTCTGCTTTTCATGTTAGGTAAAGGGTTAAAGGCTCCATATTCTGTGGATGTGCTTCATATTGTCACAGAAATTAAATTATTTTGTGTGTATGATGAACCCCTCTTTGGAACGAGCTCGTTTGTTTGCAAGTGTCGTCTACTTCATGTTGGGTAAAGGGTTAAGAATATACTTTCATGTCTGCGAAAAATGAATATGTTGATTTTGGAACGAGCTCGTTTGTTTGCAAGTGTCGTCTACTTCATGTTGGGTAAAGGGTTAAGAATATACTTTCATGTCTGCGAAAAATGAATATGTTGATTATGTGCACATTGACAAAAACAAGGGCTGAGATTGAAAGTTTATACCTTGTTATTATTTTTTGTGCAGGGTAAAGGCCATGGCATTTGATGAAGTGAAATCTGTTACGCTGTGCATACTGTCACTGTGTAACAGTTTTCACGTCATCAAATGTCATGGATTTGGAGAAGTTACTACATTGATTGACTGAATGTCATCTTAGGGGGAGGGAGCAGACGGAGAGGTGACATTTTATGCTGACATTCCAGCAATCCAGTTGAATAGAGATCATCGATACAGTTTATTAACAAGAGACCAACATCACAAAGCGCTGCAAAACCTGCAAAAAAATTTGTAAGTTGAAAGAGTGAAAAAGGGCCATAACTCTTCAAAAAATGTGTTAAAGAAACTCACGCAGCACAGGTATCATTCCTCCATGATGCTCTATCACAACACCCAATATCATTCAAATCGGAGCGGCAGTGGCTAAGATACAAGGAAAAATGTTGGTATGTACAGACAAACAGACGGACGGAAGTCTCCACTGGATACCCCTTCGACTTTTCAGGTTGGGGCATAACAAAAGCCAGGATTATACATCTACTTGGTGAGAGTATTTTTTGTAATGGACAGTAAAATCTGCCTGAAGCAGGCAAAGAGTCCACCCTTAATGGCCTGGAGATTTTTTATACATTTTTGCTTTACTTTGACAATCCACATCCTATGACTTTGCAGTTGTTTCTTGGCAAGTTTTGGCTGCCTATGTAGGCAGCCAAGACTTGCTTAGAAACAACTGACATGGCACTTCGAATGTAACTTGCAAGCTTACCCCAAAACTGCATGTTGGGTCACTTGTTTTGTGGTAGAATAATGTGATTAAAGTCGGAATTAGGCTCTGGAGAATTGAGTGGCAGAGTGCTAAATTATTTTTAGTCAACAGAATTTCTGCACACGTCTTGGCCTTGTTACAAGCACTCTCCCATAAAATCTAACAAGGCAAATTCTCACAGACTAAATAATTTCACTTTAAAGATAATATGAAGCACATCCACTGAATATGAACCTGTTACGTTACAGTACCTGTGCTTCAGAATAAAGCCCAAATATGGGCTTCCAGCCCTCTACCAGTTAAACAAGTCTTTCCACGGTAACTGCTGGTACATCAATGGAACAACTATTATTCTCACTGACATTTGAATCCACCTCACATGAAATACATTCTGTATTCAATTCTACACTTATTATTGGACTTATAACTGATTCCATGGGTATAGACATTGGTTTGGGTTGCTCACTAGAAGCAGTTTGTGATTCATCTCCAAGTATGAAGTTATGCTGATCACTGCAGACTAGACTGGTCAAACTATCATTGGTGCAAACACCATCTGTACTCAGTTGAATATCTGTCGTAGCATCTCCATCTGTTAAAGCTTTCCTATCAGCATCCATCTCTTTGGCTGAAGACTCTTCCGAGAAACAGTTTTCTACAATAAGAGGACTTATCTGGTTATTTGGACAGGAAATATCCAGACCTGGGCAACTAGAAATAGAATTATCTGTTTGTGAAAGAGAATTACTGGTTGAAAAATCTGATGATGAGGATGTTCCAAATGATGAAAAGCTTCTACTTGGTGATGAAGATGAAGACAGATATGAACCTGATGCCTGAAAAAAACAAAAAATACAAAATAATGAATGAGAATAGTGATTATGCATGCTGCGGTGGCAAATGACACACAACTTCAGTTAGTATTATTCTGTAAGTGCAGAATATTATGACAAAAAGATCCACAATCCTTTTATCATTCAATAAACTTTATAAAGTGGTTGTTCCTAAACCATTTACCTTATGCAACAGCTATATCCAGCTGGAACCATTCACAAAAACACCATTAGGTCGCACAAAGTAGTTCTTCTGTTTCTCAGGCCATTTTTTGCAAAATTGCATATGGGTGGGCATTTTTTTATTTTATTTTTTATTTTTGTAATTATTTCTTTGCCATCAAAAGTTCATGTTCTTGGTTTGTTTTATGTTTTAGGCCTCATAATCTACAGAATAGCATGGGTGGTGGTGTATTTCATCCTTTGAGTGCAAAGAAGCTTTGCAATGCTAAAGCATTGCAAAGCCTTGTTGTACTCCAGGGACAAATTTATCCATTTTATTAACTTGGGTAAAATATCAGACATAACCCGTTTAATTTGTATTTTTTAAAGTTTGCATTGGTTATAAATAGAGAGCATGTGGCAGCCAAAAGGACCATGCAGGAGAGCCGGAGAAACAGATTTTTAACCTTTTTTAGACCTCAAAATTTAATTTTTCAAAGCTATCGTGCTGACACTGCCATCAAGTCAGATATTCAAAGAAGACAAGTTGGAAAATTGAACAAGAAAGCAATCTAAGAGGCATAACTTGAAAAAAAAAATTTGGGCAGGACTGCTTTTCAGACTCAAGCATGATATTCTTGAGTAGAACTCACACACCAAATTTGGTAAAAAGTGGATAATGTTTGTTCAAGTTATCAAGCTGACACTGCCCACAAGTCAGAAATTCCAATAAGAAAACAATCTATGAGGCATAACCCCAAAAATTCGGGATAGGACTGGTTTTTGAATTCATCCCAAGACCTTCTTGAGTAGAACTTAGTAAATATTCGGATATGGTTTGTTCAAATTATTGTGCTGACACCGTCCGCAAGTCGGAAATTCAAACATGAAAAAAAAATCTAAGAGTCATAACTCCAGAAAACAAAATTCAGGCTGGGCTGATTTTCAAACTCATACAAGATATTCTCAAGTAGAAACCACAGACCAAACTTGGTAAAAATTATAAATTTAAAGTCATTTGTATATTTTTTATACTTACCAATGGCCCAGACTTAGCTGGTGCTACCTCAAAAGTTATCAAGGGCCAAACACAAATTTGGAAACCCCCAATCTCCAAAATTTGCTTGCAAAACAGAAAATTAAAAGTTCTATCTGGTCCTCCATACTTTTACTCTCCGCGCATGCGCAGTCGCCAGGAAGTGACGCCAACATCATTCTTTGCAGAAAAGAGTACTACATAATAACTCAGCGGGGAGGTATGAGTGGCCACTCATGGGAGGGCCATACATGTCTGGGCCATTGGTAAGTATAAAAAATGTTAAAAAATTTATAGTAATTTATATATTTTTTATACTTACCAATGACCCAGACATAGCTGGTGCTAACTCTTAAAATATAGGGTCAAACACAAATTTTGCCCCCCAATCCCCAAAATTTGCATCTAAAACCAAAGAAAACATGTCCTGAAAGGCCCTCCACACTTCGCCCCTACTGCGCATGTGCAGTGTCAAGGACGTTCCGAAATTGGCGCCATTAATCATTCTAATAACCAGTGCCTGGTAAGCGCTATGTACTCAGCGGGGAGGCAAGAGTTCCCAACTCCTGGGAGGGCCATCCCCGTCTGGGTCATTGGTAAGTATAAAAAATATATAAATTACTATAAATTTTTTAACATTTTTATACTGTACCAATGACCCAGACAAAGCTGAATAGTAAAAAGGCTGGAGGGCCAAGGACATAGAGCAAAATGGAATATGCTCAATAAAATAAAATAGAGTCATCCCCTGTAGGGAAAAAGAAGTAATAGGCCTTACATGTATCTTTCTTATTTATGATAAATTAGAAAGATACAACACCTTCCAAAATTGAGCTTCATACATCCATGTACTCTATTAATATCCAATATAATCCTTATACTAATAATTTTTAAAGTAAGCCAATAAATAAAATAAGTCTAGAGAATAGAGACTCTTATACTCCTAAAAGTGTCAGAGGATTGCATAATCATGTCCGTTGACATATGCAATATTCAAAAGCTATACTTTAAAAACTAAGACTTGAATGAATTTTAAAAACCTAAACTTCTCACTAAACAACCATCCCAATAACAGCTCAGAATGACTAACTCCGGAGGAGGTATCCCCTTGTTTTCATAGTAAAACAGGTGACCCAAGGGAACACCCTCCCCCCCCCCTTTTTCTTGCCCTGGGTCAAATAGCCCAGAGCGAAGAGGGCAGCAGAACGGAGACACTGCCGAAACAGACAGCCTACCTAGCTATAGTAGCAACTGTTAAGTGAATGACATTCTGAGCAGTAGATAATAGACCTAACAATAGAGGCCTCCAGAAATGGACTCGATATTTCTGAGATAAAATTCATGAATGTGGATGGCTGAGCGCAATGAGCGGCCTTCAAAAATCTATAATAGCGACACTATTAATGTAAGCCCAAGAAGTAGAAGAACTCTTACTTCATGAGCCGAAATCTTAAGCACAACTGCTAAGTCAATGATATACCATAAGCAGTACCGATAGATAATAGAATCCATTAACAATAAAATGGAGCGTAACGTCCTTCTACTAGGCATCAAAGACAGAAGAAGCTTACGCCCATAGTAATAAACAGATATCTGTTTATAAATACATAAACTGTACCCGGCAAGAGTAAAGGCCTATGCCCATACGAAGACGGAAGGACCTTAAAATAATAGGTTCCGGATAATAGGAGCCTAACTCTTATGCAAAAATCCAACCTAAATACTAACGGAAGTAGTGATTCCGAAACTACGAAAGTGAAAATCATCCATCGATAGTGCATGAAACTCACAGACTCTACAGTAAAAGAGAAACCAACAGAATTACTGTCTAAAAGGTCAGAATTTGAAAACTACTGTTTCCAGAGGCTCAAATGATTACTTAGCTAAATAAGAACCGAAGCTAAAATCCATATAGGAATTTAATCTAAAGATTCTAAGTCTATTTATCAAAAAGTTACTAACTGACTTAGATAAAGAGACAAAAGACTCAATTGTAAACTATCGTAGAGTGCATAGGTATGAGGTAACATAAACCTATAACCTAAATAATAACAGGCTGCAGTAGATCTTGTGAAACAAGTATACTAAAAAAATTGCAATGAGTAGTATGGAGGGATCAACAATATGAACATAATGATCCCTACACCACGACGGAAGAGCCTCCACTTTAGCCGCATAGAATAGCGAAGAAGAGGATCTCCTATAGTAAGAAATCGCGTCCAAAGCTCATCCAGTACAGTGCTTACAATGCAATACGGACCACACAACGGAATACATGAAGGTTGCGACCTTGCGGGTTGTGATAAAGATGACACGATTTACCCAGTGAAAAAAGATCCTCACATAGAGGAAGATTTCACGTTAAGACCCACAGTAGACAAGAGAGTAAATTACCCATGATCTCTGTGAAGATAGAGATGCTATCAACAGAAATGTATTGTGGTTGTTTATCTTAGCAATACCTGCTGAAACAACAGCGCCGGAGGATACGCGTATCCTATCATTCCGTCCTATAGATCAACAGAGCGTAAACCACATTAGCTCAGAGATCTGGACAAGCCAACACATACGTCTGCAATTGATTAGCAAGCTGTGTCGTAAATAAATCATCATTGGGCGCTCCCATAGATAGCAAATCTGATTGAATACTTGTTTGTTGAGAGTCCATTCTGACAGCAACAAGCGACCCGTAAGAGAACGGGAGTCCAGTCAAACAATCAGACGACCCGGAATATGACGGACCAAAACAGAACTTAGTGTACTATAACCAACAGACGGATTCTTTCCATTAAATTGAATAACGGAAACGAAAGAGTGCCTCCCTGGTTCCGGAGATACGCCACTACTGTCGAATTAAAGGACAGGATTTGGGCATGCGTTTCTGAATAATGTTCATGCAATGACATAAAGCAAGCCTAAAAAACATTATTCCGCGGAAGAAAACTGATTGCTAAGAGACTGCGGAACCCAAAGACCCTGGCACTTCGAATCCGTAGGGATCAGTATTATATCCCAATCTGTTTGACTGGCAACCGTCATAACAGCCACACCCGGGTCCGGCAACTGCGGTGGCACTCTCTGAGTCAACCACCGAATGTTTGCCCCAGTCTGAATCTCTTGTAACACTAGATAGACAAGAGAACGTGTAAATCGAGCAATTCATGGATTGCCGTCGAAGAGAAGCTCCTCCGAGAACGAAGCGACTCTGAGAGAGTTCTTAACCTTACTATCCACGCGTGTGGATGTAGCTATGGCTGCGTCACGTCTAACCAACTCCAATCAGCCACTGAAGGGCGGAGTTATACGTGAACAAACTACTGCCCTCAAAAGAAATTACATTGAGAATAATATCCCGTAAATCTTTTCTTGAAGACGTAATGATAACGCCTCAGTAAGGCGGATTACGTATGATAAAGCGTCTAAGTTAAGTCTACTATACATCATGTCGTTTCCAACATTGAAATTGGAAAAGACATAAACGGCGAAAAAGAATATATGCAGTCTTTAACCACACCGTCTAGACGCATATGAACTCTCGGTATGCCCTGCTCTGCCAAAATAAACTATTCGAATAAATGATAAAATGGCAGAAATGAGCAACGCGGACAAGAAACTAAACTATCATGCTTGGTAGCAGGCTTGTATATATATATATATATATAGCGTCGAAAAATAAAACACAAGTTGTAATGACAATATTGGACTGCGTCGGTAAGTCAGGGACAATGTCCCTGAACCGATCGAAAAATCCAAGTCCAATGACGCTATAAGTCTCTTATCCAAGATCGCAGCAATGAAGTCCGAAATAACAATCACTGGAAGATAATGCCAGAAGATATGAAAGGCAGCTTCCGATACTACTAAAGGGAAAACTCGAAATATTTCGAATCCCTTTCGCCATCCTGTCGGACCCTATAAAGCGTTCGGTCGTCCGTACCTGATGCAACCGTGGACCGCACCGACCCAGCGCCGTCGGATAATTCCTGATTCGACCGAGAAACTGTCAATTGCTGGGATGCTGCAAAACAACTGTGCTAACTCGGATAGAACGTCAGTCACTGAGGCCTGAGGAAAAGCGGTCTTACGATGCATTGCCGCTGGAAGCTCCGTGATCGTTACCCCGTGCATACTACCAATATGCGAGCGAACGGAGTGTATAGGCCTCGTGTCCCTTGGCTACCGGATGGCGCGACCTATTCGCCGTGGAATCACTGAATGACGAAACTGATCGGATACTCGAGGTCAAGTAGCCAATGTGCGGTCGTGTGCCCTGCTGTGAGGATGAGGAAGAATTAAGGACAGTCTCTCGGACTGTCAATATAACGGAGCGTCCCGACCGACGGACATATGCTCCGAATGTAAAATATCTGAACCACAACATGCGGTCCCCTATGTTGTTGGACGAGAGAGGGACCTCTCTCGCTCACAGCCCGGACGGACCTGGACAAGCCAGGAACCGGACTAACAGGCTTCCTCCGATCTGTCCTCAATCTGCCGTCACTGGGTGAGTACTAAAGTAATTAAAGTGCTCGCATCACCCAAATCTCCTTCCTAGACCGCAACGGACGAACCCGGAAGCCGAACCATTCGATGAATGTACGCTACACCGGGTGAGCTAGCGAATGTCACTCCGTAGGCGATAGACATATTCCATGAGCACTTATTGCCGCTAGCTCTTCATTAACTATGACGACAGAGGCACACTTTTGAAAGACATCTCCATAACTCTGCGAACAAGAAACCAGAAATGCTTGGTTATAGCAAGCATAAAATAATAATATATATAGCGTCGTTCAATAATTCGAAAGTTTGTGTGACATTATTGAACTATGTCGGAACTGAGGGACGATGTCCCTGAACCGAACCAAAAATTTCTAAGTCCACCGACGCTATCAGTTTCTTATCCGGCATCGCAGCATTCTGGTCCGACGAAAGAAGCTGTAGAAGACCAAGTCAGATGACATACACAACAGCATATGTTGTTCCGAAAGGGAAAGCTCGAAATCCTCCAAATCCCTTTCGGTATCCCGTCGGACCGGATGAAACTTTCGGACGTCCGTACCCGCTTCCGCGGAGCGTCCCGACCCAGCATTGTCGGATAAAATATATGCGACAGATTCAGTTGATGCTGGGATGCTGCGATAAACTGTGCTATTAAGGAAAGCACGTCCGTTCCCGAGGCCTGTGCAGTAGCGGTCTTACGATGCATTGCCGCCGGAAGCTCCGTGTACGTTGACTCCCGCACACTTCCTATGCGAACGTCCGGAGTCTGCAGGCCTCGTGTCCCTGGCTACCGGATGGTGTGACCTGGTCGCCGAAGAATCCTTGATCGGCGAAGCTGGTAATATATCGGCGGTCACGCAGCCAAGGTGCGGTCGTGTGCGCTGACGAGAAGAGGAAGCCTTAGCAGTCTCCGCGGACTGCCTATACAACGGAGCGTCCCGAGCGACGGACGTATGCTCCGCTTGCGACACATTTTGTACCACAACATCTGGGGCCAGATGTTGTTGAACGAGAGAGGGGCCTCTCTCGCTTGCCGTCCGGATGGACCGGAACGAGCTATGAACCGGACTAAAAGGCTTCCTCCGTTCTCCCTCCGATCCGCCGTCACTGGGTGTGCATTAGGTTAATTTATAGTGCTCGCATCACCCCAAAATTCCTTCTAGACCGCAACGGACGAACCCGGCTGCCGAACCATTCGGTGAATGGACGCTACACCGGGCGAGATAGCGGACGTCAAAGGCCGTCGAACCTACTAGGGTCCTCTTAGGCAATTGGCATATTTACATGAGCACTTTTCCGCTAGCCCTTCATTAATTGTGACGACGGAGGCACACTGTTGGAAGACATCACAGATACATCACCCTAATCTTGATCGTCTGAAATAGAAATTGATAAAGTAGAGTGACCCTGCGGGGAAAGGATCGGAGTGTCCAAATCCCCAATAACATACCGTGACATACGCTTCCCATATTGTCATCGAAATCATACGATACAGAACAGGAGTTAATGCGAGTACACTGACCACATATAGAATGATTATAAAGTCAGAGGAAGACTTCCTCTTAATACAATTGATCAATATCCTTTCAATGTGAAAAGAAAACAAGTCCTGGTACTCGCACTAACCCCTGGCAATCAAAATACATAATAATAATATGATCCATTAATATAGAAAAAATAATTGAAATCAAAATATTTTGAAAAAATATTTTTTCAGAACAGCCCAAGTTTCTGAAAAGTAACGTTGAGCCCCAATGGATCCCAAGCCTAAGTGTGGACAAAAATTTTAAAAATATTTTAAACAATTTATTCAACACTTACGAACAATAATAATGTATCTAGTTATGATTAAAATAACATCAAGATATTATTTCCAGAAATCCCCCCCTCACACAGAGGGCTGTTGTAAATGTAAACAATGAATGTAAAAACACTAAAATAAGACTCCAGGCACCCAGGCCCGAAATCAGTTACCAGAAATACACTATCTGATGCAAAACAGAGACTTCCAGGGAAGAAACTGCAGAACATGCAGAACATCAGATGGCAGATGCAGAACACAACGCCTAACCACCCGTAGGTGAAGACGTAAACATGGGGAAAAGAACAGAATTCATTCTGTTATTCAGCTAAAACTCCCAAGAAAATTTAGTAATAATAATTACAAAAACTATGCCAAAAGCATGGGAGAATAGCAAGGGGGGACTTAAAGGACAGGGAGAGAGGAAAACACTTAAAAAACAGTGTAACTAAATAATCAGAATGACAACAAAATGGCTGCTGCCTCGAAAATAGGTAACTTAACATAATTTCATTAAAAAATTTTAAGTTACAGCCCTGATAATATTCTGTCACACATTTTTTTCCTCTCCTCCTTCTCTATCCTCCTTAGAATCACCATTTCACTAATATTTATGTGTCTGGCATCATTTAAACTGAGATTTATAAGCACAAAGATCAGTCAGATGTTAACTGATGAAGGGCCAAACTTAGAATGATTAATGGCGCCAATTTCGGAACGTCCTTGACACTGCGCATGCGCAGTAGGGGCGAAGTGTGGAGGGCCTTTCAGGACATGTTTTCTTTGGTTTTAGATGCAAATTTTGGGGATTGGGGGGCAAAATTTGTGTTTGGCCCTATATTTTAAGAGTTAGCACCAGCTATGTCTGGGTCATTGGTACAGTATAAAAATATACAAATTACTTTAAATTTATCATATTTTTATACTATAACCCAATGGCTCAGACTTAGCTGAATCGTAAAAAGGCGGAGGGCCTAGGACTTCAGAATTAGTAGACCAACATAGTTACATAGCCTGTAATCCAAGATGAAAGGAAAAAAAAATTTAAAAGGAATTACATGTATGTCTCTCTATACAGTAATAGAGAAGACATCATATCATCAATAAGGAGCCAAATTCAAGTAATTCAATACTCTTAGCATGAAGACTATGCTAATTGGATGTAACAAGTTCCCAATTTTTTAAGGCTAGTCTGGAATAAGCCCCAGAAATTAGAATGGCGTATTTGAGAATGATAGGCTATCTCCCACAAATATACAATAAAACACAAGCTGTATCCAGGATATAATCTACAGTCAAAACAGCTTCACTCATAGTTACATACTTATCAAGCTGGAGGAGAGGTAAAAGCACTCTGGAATCAGTAAAAGCGGTACCAAATAATAATATAAATATTCATCGAATAGACACCCAGGTATTAATTATTATTAATAAATTGGTGCTTAATGCCACTTCAGAAGCTAAGGCTATAGCGGCAATGCCAGTAATTAATATCGCCCGCTTGTAATGTATATCGGAGCCGGCATACGCAGATAGGTCGAAAACCGGTGATATAATATATAACATACACATGTCCAATAGAATCACAATGGACGATCTCTGGAGAGTAAACACACTTCCAAGGTAACCCACAGGTGACCCCATTCAGGTGTACAATAAATTCCAGTAAATAACACTCCCAGACGTGTTCTATCCGATTTCTATGTTCCTGGAAACATGCGAATATACGAGAGTGCAAGACAAGATGTATTCGATTTGATACCGCCATTAATAGAAACCTGGATCTAGAAATGGATCGAGCTATGATTAACAGACTCGCCACGGACCGGCCCCGAAATAATTCATAGCTTCTAAGGTCCATAACATACAATAAAGCGTCTGCCTAATAATGCGATTATTATGCACGTGAGCATTGAAATCCCACATGTAATCATCTGAATACCAGTTAACTGACTAGACAGCCTCCCAGGTACATCAAGGCTAGCAATTTATTGACGTTGAATCATATGCTCGTATATGACATATAGACGAACAACCACAGGAAACCAACCAACTAGAAAGTGGATGTGCCCATGAGGTCGCCAAAGAACACGGCCCAGCCGCCAATCGAGAAGTCATGAAATGCATGTATGTATTTAAATGCATATGAGGCTTACGGGAAGAAAACTACGTCTTGCCCGATAATCGCCTCTTAACCCATTGACGGTGTGGAGGGATTCAAAATCATAATGAACCCCCTTCACCCGCATTACTTAAATCGTTCTTGTGTTCATTATCAAAAAGTGTAGGAACCGCAAGGCTCCCTCATGTCTGATCGACTCCATAATGCCACTAAGGGCAGAGAAGGATGTGAAAAACAAATACTTACCAAGAAGGTCCTCTCGTGGAGGAAGCTTCCGGGGAACGTCCCATAACAGACACCTGAGAAGATTGATCCAAGATTTCTGTGACTACAGAGGTGCTACTATCATGATTTCGCAATGAGACTGTTTGAACTAAACAGAATCTGCTAAATCAAAAGAGTTGGAGGATATGCCTATCCTATCATTCCGTTCCATGAGATCAACAAAGCATCTACTGCGTACACTCAATGATCTTGGCATGACGACACGAATGTCGGTAACTGATTGTTCCAGTTTGTCACAAACAGATTTATCATGGAACGATCCCACCGGTAGCAAATCTGCCTGAATATTTGCTTGTTGAGAGTCCGGTCCAATGGCAACAGGCAACCTTTCTGAGAGAGCGAGTCTGCTAGTACATTCAGACGACCTGGTATATGACAGACAGAAAGATGAACATGATGATTCATGACGTATAGTTGAATCTTCTCCGTTAATTCGCATAATGGCTTTGAATGAGTGTCGCCTTGGTTCCTGATGTAAGCTACTACTGTCCAATTGTCTGACAAAATTTGAACATGGACGTCCTCTATTACGTGAATCCAATGTTGTAGCGCTAACCAAATTAACATCATCTCTTGATGTTTATGCGCTTCTCTAGGAACCGAGGGTCCCAAAGACCCTGACACCTCAAGTCCAGGGACCAGCCGTGAGGGCGACTAGGGCGATTAAGTCGCCCTTCTAAGCCCAAAGTCGCCTAGAAAAATAGTCGGGGCGATTACAAGTCGCCCTCTAAAAATTGGCCAAAATGAGAAAAGGCTGAACTGAGTGATGACTGATGGCTGATGCGAGGTTTACATGAAAACGAGTATTTTCAAAAATCGAATGTGCTCGAGTGTGATAAATGGGCATTTTAATTCGTCAAATAAACGTCCATTTATTTGAAATCACACGACAAGCAATTGTCCATTGTCGCTTTCGGCGGATTTTTTTTATTTCTATTTTGTTGCGTTCCAGTCGGAGCTTCAAGTGTCGAAACGAAAATAAGTGACTTACGCGACTCAACAAAACAACCCAGTTTGAAAGTAGGTTACGTTGCTTAGGATGCCGAAAATGCATACACAACGGACGTATTTTATAACACATTATTTTCATTTCGATTTGCTGACGACCGTTAACTGTTGGGCTGTCTATTCCCAGAAAAACACGAATGGAATTGAAACACATGAAAAAAAGCTTTAGTGATGTCAAGAAAAGCTTTGTACAGGACACAAGTGTGCATGTGGACGATCTTGAAAAAGGGTCCTCCTAAACATCGGAATGACATGAAATGATGCGGAATGACACCGGAATGCCATAAAAATGATGCGGAATGACATTTCTTTTACAAAATACTCGACCCCAGAATGTATTTTGTTTATTAACTAACAAAGTACCTCCCAAGCAACCTTCTTACATCTGGTCCTGTTCACACTTTCAGACTTAGGAAATTATTAGCTTAGTAGACTTTGTTGAAAGGCAACCACAGGAGGGTGATGGGGGATTGGCACGAAGAAGAGGTGAGGGGTCATGAAGGAGAAGGTAGCAGTGGGGGAATTTCAGTCAATAATTACATTGTGATTTTTTAACCTGGCACAGATGCATCTTAGACAACTGGACCTGGATTATTTGTACGTTAATGGAGGACCATAAATTGAAAATATGAAGGGGTGGCGGGGTGGTACATGAATATTCTTAATTTTCCCCACTTGCCTATGAAGTCTCCCTACATGACTCTGCAGTCTCCCTATTTTTTCTGGAGGGAGACTTGAAGTCTCCCTAAAATTCCCCCCTAGGCTGGTCCCTGCTCAAGTCTGCGGGACTTAGGTTCGCGTCCCAACCCATCTGACTCGCATCCGTCATAATCGTGAAAGCCCGATCCGGCAGTTGCAACAGAACTCCCTGAGTTAACCACTGAATATCTGCCCAAATCTGAACCCCTGTTTTACTAGGTCTGTTAAAACAATGAAACAATACTGGTTTCGGGCAAATGCATCTTCACACTCCAGTTCTGAGTAAAGAATATCTGGAGGGGTGCATGTGCAGGAGGCTCGTCGGAATAAGATCTGAAGCCGCTCCACACAGCCCCATCAGTCGCATGAATTCCTTCGCCGTTAATGCGTCTGAGTGTAGACAAAAGCGAGCATAACAACTAACAAATTACGCTCTGGGTAATGGCTGACGAACCAGATTGTTATGAGTCTCGAAGCTCATTCCCAACTGAGTGAACGACTTGGACGGAGCTATATCCGACTTTTTCTCGTTTACGATGAAACCGAGACGTCAGAACAAAAGAAGCAGACTCTGAACATCGTTCTGAAGAATAATTCTGTTGCCGTATCTCAGAAGAATGTCATCCAAGTAAGCCGACGTTACTGCAGACGAATGAGTTTGGAAGTATGACATTACCAAGTTCATTACTTTCTGAACGCCAGATGTACCGGGACATGAAAGTACGCATCCTTTAGATCTACACTTGCCGCATAGTCGCTCACTCGAATGCTCGCTCTTACCGACCGAATGGTCCCCATATAGAATTTTGGAGCCACGATAAGCTTGTTTATCCAGCTCAAGTCTATTACTGGTCGGAACAAGCAGTCTGGCTTCCGTACGAGGAACAGGTGACTGTAAAAACCGTGAGAATCCTGATTCTCGGTGACCTCTATTGCTTCCTTTAATATAGAGCCTATACCTCCGCTAGGAGAGGCTCTCTTTTGAAAGGATCCGATGGAAGATCTGACCAACTTCCTTCCGCCAACTGGCAAGCAATAGAGGTCTTGAACATCACCTGTATGACATGCAAGGCTTACGGGAGGAGAAACTACGTCCTCCCCACGAAGAACCTCGTCCCGTTGGTCTGGGGGGTGGGTCTGACCGATTGTCCCGATCAGACCTATGGCCCTTTCCTGAGTCGCTATACTGACGACCTCCAGAGTAATAGTAAGAGGGCTTCTTGTACCCTCGTGAGGAGTTCCCTTTTGACGTTTAGATCTGGAACGTCCTCCATTACTCTTGTCCGCTGAAGCGAGTTGATAAAAGGGCCGACTTCAATAGCAGATCACTTTACGCTTTCTAAATAGCCTGATCACAGGCTGACGAAAGCTTGTCGTCCAAAATAGTATGTCTGGAGACCGGAGCGACTCGGAGAGAGCTTTTCACCTTGTCATCTGTAAGTGATGATAACGCAAGGGCAGCATCACGTCTGGTTAACTCCAGATTAGCCACTGTAAGGGCGGAGTTATACGTGGTATACAAATTGCCCTGGAAAGAACTCTAAGGGAGGTACAAACGTCCTCAAATTCCTTCCCGTTGAGACGTTGAGCCATAGCTCTGGTAAGGTGATCTGCGTAAGACATTGCTTCCAAATTCGCTCTGCTTGATGAAATTGCTGTTGTAATTGTGTCTGAGCAAATAGTGAATGATGCAGGCAAGGATACATCTAGATCCCCGGGCTGCTCATTCAAATGCAGAGGAGCTCTCTGAACATCTTTTCCAACCGTTTTAAAATGAACATAGTCCATGAAACGGTAAGTTTATGGAAGATGTAGCTAAGAAACCACCTTTCCTTCTCGCACTTGAGATGTTAAATACGGCATCGTCTATATGACCGAAGACCTGCGACACCTGCCTAGACTGGACCGGATATGAAAGGACTTCCTCCTTTGTCCGGATAAAGTCTGCGTCCAACGACGCCAACGGTTTCTTTCTTGTCATCGCAGCATTCTGATTCATCGGAACAAATTCAGGGTAGTATTGATGGATGAATCCGTCGCAACCCTGTGCTGTTCAGAAAGGGAAGGGTAATCCTCTTCCTTATCCCTTTCACCATCTGAGAGAATCAGTTGCGAATCTCGGTCCATTGCATTTGTGTGAACAGACAACTGGACCGACCCAGCACCGTTCGACAGCTCAGGTTCTAAGTCTGGGGGAGGCTGAATCTGCACTTGCTGGGATGCTACGATCAGCTGCGCAATCTGCGACAGCAAGTCCGTCATCGAGGCCTGAGGAGCAGCGGTCTTCTGTTTCCTAGCCGCTTGCTGGTCCTGTGACGGTGTGTCGGAGATGGATCTCTTCTCCAAACGTCCCAATGATCGGGGCCTCTTCTCCCAAGTTCCTTCTTCGTGCAGCAGGCTGAATATCTGAAGTCGGGTAGCTAGGATGTGGTCGTGTGTGCTTAAATAACGTAGCAGAGGAAGCCGAGACTGAAGCCGACCCTTGTTGCAGACTAAACAGAGCATCCGGAGTGGAGGGTGGACATATGCTCCGGCTCGTGCAAGTTTCTCATAACAACATTTGGCCCCAAATGTCTGTTAGGTTAGAGAGGGGCCTCTCCTGCTCGCGGTCTATAGACCTCGCCGAGTACAAGAAACTTGTTTACTTCCTCCCTATTTGCGCCGTCGCTGGGTGAGCTATTTATATTATAGTGCTTGCTCTACCCAATCCACTTCTTACACCGCAACCGACTTTCCAGACGTCACGGCACTCACGGACTGAGTACACCGGTCGAGCTAGCTGCTTGTAAGAGATTAAAATCCTTAACAAAAGGTCCCAACTCTTGCAATCATAAGCACTGCAGCTAGCTCTATATGCTCAACGGAGTGTGACGATGGTAGCACACTTGGATGGGTGTCAGCATATCATCACCACGTTCATGTTCCTCTGAAATAGAAACTGACAAAATGAATTATAACACGGTGAGAGGCCTGCCCTCAGAACCTCACTGCCCGTCTCCAACATTAGTCATTCCAGTGAACACAAGAATGACACAAGTCCACAGGAGTGTATATTGACTAAGTTGATATCAGACCTCCAAACTCCACAACAACATATATATAATTAAGATATATGAATAATAGCAATCAAAATTAAATTCAAAATATTTTTTGGAAAATTTTTTTTAAAAAAAAAACGCCTAAGTTCCCAAAGGGAACATTAAGAGTCCAAAGGCATCCCGAAGGAGCCTAAGTGTGGACAAAATTCAAATTTTTTTAGCTACACTACCGGAATAATAATCCATGTATCCTACAGTAATTCTACAGTAATAGAACATAAAAAAATCTACCAAAATATGAGGATGATGTCAATGTAACCAACGTCAATGTAAACAAGACATCAGGCACACAAAAGGCCCAAAGTCAGAAAACAATTTAATGCTACCAGATGCAAAGCTAGATCTTCATAAGAAGAAACGATACATCAGATAGCAAGACTAAACGACCTAACACCCCTAGGGTGAGGACGTAACCGTGGGGGAAAAAACAGAATAATATTCTGTAATAAATGTTAAACTCCCAAGAAATTTAATAAAAAATTTCAATAAAAATTAGCCAAAAAGCTTAAGAGTTTAACAGGAAGGGTTCATGGAAGGATAGGGAAGGAATACTCAACAAACAGTGGAATAATCATTAACAAAAATGATGTCCCGAAATTGGGAAACATGAAATAATTTAATAATTATTATAAAGTTACAGCTCTGAACGTCAAAAACCACCGTTGAACACTTCCATCATCCAATAACAGCCTTGGATCCACCAATTCTTGCACTGATTTGTGTCTGGCATCCTCAAAAAAGGAGATTTAAAAGCACAGATGTCATTTCATTGTTGATGACTTTAGGGCCAAACAAAGAATGATGTTGGCGCTAATTTTGGTCACTTCCTGGTGACTGCGCATGCGCAGAGAGTAAACGTATGGAGGACCAGATAGGACTTTTAATTTTCAGTTTTGCAAGAAATTTTTGGGGATTGGGGGAGTTCAAAATTTGTGTTTGGCCCTTGATAACTTTGAGTTAGCACCAGCTAAGTCTGGGCCATTGGGTTATAGTATAAAAATAACTGATAACGTTTGTTCAAGTTATCGTGCTGACACTGTCCTCAAACTGGAAGATACCAAATGGAGTGCAGCAAATTGTTTGTTGGGAGTTTAATTTCATAACTGATAGGCAGTCTGTGTATGAAGTCATAGTTTCGTATGCAACAGGAAATTAAGGTTATTGAATGGAAACCAAAATCTAACAGTAACCTTGACTTTCTGCCTATGGATCCCAAAAGAAATCCCAACCAACAAATGAATGAATGGAAGTATTCACAGATGACAGATGTGATTACTATATATCGCCCCCCCCCCCCCCCCCCCCCCCCCCCCACCCACACACACATTTATAAGCAGCGAGCGGGGTACTCAACCACATGAGGTATAAGATGCTGCAGAACAAATAAATCAGCTTTCTGTCACCTCTATGATATTTTATACAGTGGAATCCTGTTAATTGAATAGCCACTTTGCCAATGAAAGTTAAAAAATTTATAGTAATTTATATATTTTTTATACTTACCAATGACCAAGACATAGCTGGTGCTAACTATTAAAATATAGGGCCAAACACAAATTTTGCCCCCCAATCCCCAAAATTTGCATCTAAAACCAAAGAAAACATGTCCTGAAAGGCCCTCCACACTTCACCTCTACTGCGCATGCGCAGTGTCAAGGACGTTCTGAAATTGGCGCCATTAGTCATTCTAATAACCAGTGCCTGGTAAGCGCTATGTACTCAGCGGGGAGGTAAGAGTTCCCAACTCCTGGGAGGGCCATCCCCGTCTGGGTCATTGGTAAGTATAAAAAATATATAAATTACTATAAATTTTTTAACATTTTTATACTGTACCAATGACCCAGACATAGCTGAATAGTAAAAAGGCTGGAGGGCCAAGGACATAGAGCAAGATAGAATACGCTCAATTATATAAAATAGAGTCATCCCCTCTAGGGAAAAAGAAGTATTAGGCCTTACATGTATCTTTCTTATTTATGATAAATTAGAAAGATACAACACCTTCCAAAATTGAGCATCATACATCCATGTACTCTATTAAATTCTAGTATACTCCTTATACTAATAATTTTTAAAGTAAGCCAATAAATAAAGTAAGTCTAGAGAATAGAGACTCTTTATACTCCTTAAAAGTGTCTGAGGATTGTATAATAACGTCCGTTGACACGTGCTATATTCAAAAGCTATACTTTAAAAACTAAGACCTGAATGAATTTTTAAAACATAAACTTCTCACTAAACAACCATCCCAATAACAGCTCAGAATAACTAACTCCGGAGGAGGTATCTCCTTGTTGTCCTAGTAAAACAGGTGACCCAAGGGAACACCCCCCACCCCCCCTTTTTCTTGCCCTGGGTCAAATAGCCCAGAGCGAAGAGGGCAGCAGAACGGAGTCACTGCCGAAACAGACAGCCTACCTAGCTATAGTAGCAACTGTTAAGTGAATGACATTCTGAGCAGTAGATAATAGACCTAACAAAAGAGGCCTCCAGAAATGGACTCAATATTTCTGAGATAAAAATTCATGAATGTGGATGGCTGAGCGCAATGAGCAGCCTTCAAAAATCTATAATAGCGACACTATTAATGTTAGCCCAAGATGTAGAACTCTTACTTCATGAGCCGAAATCTCAAACACAACTACTGAGTCAATGATATACCATAAGCAGTATCGATAGTTAATTGAATCCATTAGCAATAGAATGGAGTGAAACGTCCTTCTATTAGGCATCAAAGACAGAAGAAGCTTACGCCCGTAGTAATAAACAGATATCTGTTTATAAATACATAAACTCTAACCGGACAGAGTAAAGGCCTATGCCCGTACAAGACGGAAGGACCTTAATAACAATAGGTTCCGGATATTAATTAGGAGCCTGACTCTTATGCAAAAATCCAACCTAAATAGTAAAGGAAGTAGTGATTCCGAAACTACGAAAGTGAAAATCATCCACCGATAGTGCATGAAACTCACTGACTCTTCAGTAAAAGAGAAGCCAACAGAATTACTGTCTAAAAGGTCAGAATTTGAAAACTACTGTTTCCAGAGGCTCAAATGATTACTTAGCTAAATAAGAACCGAAGTTAAATTCCATATAGGAATTTAATCTAATGATTCTAAGTCTATTTATCGAAAAGTTACTAACTGACTTAGATAAAGAGACATAAGACTCAATTGTAAACTATCATAGAGTGCATAGGTATGAGGTAACATAAACCTATAACCTTAATAATAACAGGCTGCAGTAGATCTTGTCAAACAAGTATACTAAAAAGTTGCAATGACTAGTATGGAGGGATCAACAATATCAACATAGTGATCCCTACACCAACGACGGAAGAGCCTCCACTTTAATCGCATAGAATAGCGAAGAAGAGCTTCCCCTATAGTAAGAAATCGCGTCCAAAGCTCATCCAGTACAATGCTTACAATGCAATAAGGACCACACAACGGAATACGTGAAGGTTGCGACCTTGCGGGTTGTGATAAAGATGACACGATTTTACCCAGTGAAAAAAGATCCTCTCATTGAGGAAGATTTCGCGTTAAGTCCCACAGTAGACATCAGAGTAAATTTACCCACGGTCTCTGTGAAGACAGAGATGCTATCAACAGAAATGTATTGTGGTTGTTTATCTTAGCAATACTTGCTGAAACAACAGCGCAGGAGGATACGCATATCCTATCATTCCGTCCTATTAGATCAATAGAGCGTTAACAAAATTAGCTCAGAGATCCGGACAAGCAAACACATACGTCTGCAATTGACAAGCAAGTTGTGTCGTAAATAAATTATCATTGGGCGCTCCCATTGATAGCAAATCTGATTGAATACTTGTTTGTTGAGAGTCCATTCTGACGGCAACAAGCGACCCATAAGAGAACGGGAGTCCGGTAATACAATCAGACGACCCGGAATATAACGGACCGAAACAGAACTTGGTGTACTATAACAAACAGAAGGATTCTTTCCATTAAATTGAATAACGGAAACGAATGAGTGACTCCCTGATTCCGGAGATACGCCACTACTGTCGAATTAACGGACAGGATTGGACATGCGTTTCTGAATAATGTTCATCCAATGACATAAAACAAGCCTAAAAAAACATTATTCCGTGGAAGATAAGTGCTTGCTTAGAGACTGCGGAACCCAAAGACCCTGGCACTTCGAATCCGTTGGGATCAATATTATATCCCAACCTGTTTGACTGGCAACCGTTATAATAATAAAACTCGGATCCGGCAACTGCAGTGGCACTCTCTGAGTCAACCACCGAATGTTTGCCCCAGTCTGAATCTCTTGCTACACTAGATAGACAAGAGAACGTGTAAATCGAGCAATTCATGGATTGCTGAAAAGTTGCCGTCGAAGAGAAGCTTCTCCGAGAACGAAGCGACTCTGAGAGAGTTCTTCACCTTACTATCCACGCGCGTGGATGTAGCTAGGGCTGTGTCACGTCTAACCAACTCCAATCAGCCACTGAAGGGCGGAGTTATACGTGAACAAACTACTGCCCTCAAAAGAAATCACATTGAGGATAATATCCCGTAATTCTTTCTCTTGAAGACGTAATGATAACGCCTCAGTAAGGTGGATTACGTATGATAAAGCGTCTAAGTTAAGTCTATTAGACATCATTGTCGTTTCCAACATTGTAGTTGGAAAAGACATAGATGACGAAAAAGAATATTTCCAGTCTTTAACCACGCCGTCTAGACACATATGAACTCTCGGTATGCCCTGTTCTGCCAAAATAAATTATTCGTATAAATGATAAAGGGCAGAAATGAGCATTGCGGACAAGAAACTAAACTATCATGCTTGGTAGCAGGCTTATATGTATATATAGCGTCGATAAATAATACACATGTTCTAAAGACATTATTGGACAATGTCCCTGAACCGATCCAAAATTCCGTGTCCAATGACGCTATAAGTCTCTTATCCAACATCGCAGCAATGTAGTCCGAAATAACAATCACTGGAAGATAATGCCGGAAGATATGAATGGCAGCTTCCGATGCTACGAAAGGGAAAACTCGAAATCTTTCGAATCTCTTTCGCCATCCTGTCGGACCCTATAAAGCGTTCGGTCGTCCGTACCTGATGCAACCGCGGACCGCACCGACCCAGCGCCGTCAGATAATTCCTGATTCGACTAAGAAACTGTCGATTGCTGGGATGCTGCGAAAAAACTGTGCTAACTCGGATAGCACGTCCGTCACTGAGGCCTGTGGAGAAGCGGTCCTACGATGTATTGCCGCTGGAAGCTCCGTGATCGTTACCCCGTGCATACTACTAATATGCGAGCGAGCTGCATACTACTAATATGCGAGCGAACGGAGTGTATAGGCCTCGATTCCCTTGGCTACCGAATGGCGTGACCTGCTCGCCGTGGAATCACTGAATGACGAAACTGATCGGATACTCGAGGTCACGTAGCCAATGTGCGGTCGTGTGCACTGCTGTGAGGATGAGGAAGCATTATCGACAGTCTCTCGGACTGTCAATATAACGGAGCGTCCCGAGCGACGGACATATGCTCCGAATGTAAAATATCTGAACCACAACATGCGGTCCCCTATGTTGTTGGACGAGAGAGGGACCTCTCTCGCTCACAGCCCGGACGGACCTGGACAAGCCAGGAACCGGACTAACAGGCTTCCTCAGATCTGTCCTCAATCCGCCGTCACTTGGTGAGTACTAAAGTAATTATAGTGCTCGCATCACCCAAATCTCCTTCCTAGACCGCAACGGATGAACCCGGCAGCCGAACCATTCGATGAATGTACGCTACACCGGGTGAGCTAGCGAATGTCACTCTGTCGATCCTACAAGGGACCTCTTAGGCGATAGACATATTCCATGAGCACATATTGCCGCTAGCTCTTCATTAACTATGACGACAGAGGCACACTTTTGAAAGACATCGCCGTAACTTTGCGAACAAGAAACCAGAAATGCTTGGTAATAGCAAGCATATAATAATAAATATATAGCGTCGTTCAATAATTCGAAAG
Source organism: Pictodentalium vernedei (assembly GCA_031216915.1). Lineage (NCBI taxonomy): Eukaryota > Metazoa > Mollusca > Scaphopoda > Dentaliida > Dentaliidae > Pictodentalium > Pictodentalium vernedei. The sequence goes on from CM062294.1 coordinate 484,642,950, forward strand.
TTTGTGTGACATTATTGGACTATGTTGGAACTGAGGGACGAAGTCCCTGAACCGAACCAAAAATTTCTAAGTCCACCGACGCTATCAGTTTCTTATCCGGCATCGCAGCATTCTGGTCCGACGAAAGAACCTGTAGAAGATCAAGTCAGATGACATACACAACAGCATATGTTGTTCCGAAAGGGAAAGCTCGAAATCCTCCGAATCCCTTTCGGTATCCCGTCGGACCGGATGAAATTTTCGGACGTCCGTACCCGCTTCCGCGGAGCGTCCTGACCCAGCATCGTCGGATAAAACATATGCGACAGATTCAGTTGTTGCTGCGATAAGCTGTGCTATTTAGGATAGCACGTCCGTCCCCGAGGCCTGTGCAGTAGTGGTCTTACGATGCATTGCCGCCGGAAGCTCCGTGTACGTTGACTCCCGCACACTTTCCTATGCGAACGTCCAGAGTCTGCAGGCCTCGTGTCCCTGGCTACCGGATGGTGTGACCTGGTCGCCGATGATTCTCTGACTGGCGAAGCTGACTGGATATCCGAAGTCACGTAGCCAAGAGCGGTCGTGTGCACTACCATGAGAATGAGGAAGCCTTATTGACAGTCTCTCCGGACTGTCTATATGTCGGAGCGTCCCGAGCGACGGACGTATGCTCCGAATGCGAAACATTTTGTACCACAACATCTGGGGCCAGACGTTGTTGTACGAGAGAGGGGCCTCTCTCGCTCGCGGTCTGGATGGACCAGAACGAGCTATGAACCGGACTAAAAGGCTTCCTCCGTTCTCCCTCTAATCCGCCGTCACTGGGTGTGCATTTGGTTGATTTATAGTGCTCGCATCACCCCAAAACTCCTTCTAGACCGCAACGGACGAACCCGGCTGCCGAACCATTCGATGAATGGACGCTACACCAGGCGAGCTAGCGGACGTCAAAGGCCGTCGAACCTACTAGGGTCCTCTTAGGCAATTGGCGTATTTACATGAGCACTTTTCCGCTAGCCCTTCATTAATTGTGACGACGGAGGCACACTGTTGGAAGACATCACAGATACATCACCCTAATCTTGATCGTCTGAAATAGAAATTGATAAAGTAGAGTGACCCTGCGGGGAAAGGACCGGAATGTCCAATTCCCCACTAACATACCGTGACATACGCTTCCCATGTTGTCATCGAAATCATCAGATACAGAACAGGAGTTAATGCGAGTACACTGACCACATATAGAATGATTATAAAAGTCAGAGGAAGACTTCCTCTTATTACAATTGATCAAAATCCTTTCAATGTGAAAAGAAAACAAAGTCCTGGTACTCGCACCAACCCCTGACAATCAAAATACATAATAATAATATGATCCATTTACATAGAAAAAATAATTGAAATCAAAATATTTTGAAAAAATATTTTTTCAGAACAGCCCAAGTTTCTGAAAAGTAATGTTGAGCCCCAATGGATCCCAAGCCTAAGTGTGGACAAAAATTCCCAAGCCTAAGTGTGGACAAAAATTTTAAAAATATTTTAAACAATTTATGCAACACTTACGAACAATAATAATGTATCTAGTTATGATTAAATTAACATCAAGATATTATTTTCAAGAAATCCCCCCCCCTCACACAGAGGGCTGTTGTAAATGTAAACAATGAGTGTAAAAACACTAAAATAAGACTCCAGGCACCCAGGCCCGAAATCAGTTACCAAAAATACACTATCTGATGCAAAACAGAGACTTCCAGGGAAGAAACTGCAGAACATCAGATGGTAGATGCAGAACACAACGCCTAACCACCCGTAGGTGAAGACGTAAACATGGGGAAAAGAACAGAATTCATTCTGTTATTCAGCTAAAACTCCCAAGAAATTTTAGTAATAATAATTACAGAAACTATGCCAAAAGCATGAGAGAATAGCAAGAGGGGACTTAAAGGAAAGGGAGAGAGAAAAACACAGAAAAATCAGTGTAACTAAATAACAAGAATGACAACAAAATGGCTGCTGCCTCGAAAATAGGTAACTTAACATAATTTCATTAAAAAATTTTAAGTTACAGCCCTGATAATATTCTGTCACACATTTTTCCTCTCCTCCTTCTCTATCCTCCTTAGAATCACCATATCACTAATATTTATGTGTCTGGCATCATTTAAACTGAGATTTACAAGCACAAAGATCAGTCAGATGTTAACTGATGAAGGGCCAAACTTAGAATGATGAATGGCGCCAATTTCAGAACGTCCTTGACACTGCGCATGCGCAGTAGAGGAGAAGTGTGGAGGGCCATTCAGGACATGTTTTCTTTGGTTTTAGATGCAAATTTTGGGGATTGAGGGGCAAAATTTGTGTTTGGCCCTATATTTTAAGAGTTAGCACCAGCTATGTCTGGGTCATTGGTACAGTATAAAAATATTATTCAATTAACAGGAGTATTTAATTAACAGGGAATGTGTCACTTTCCTGTATTCTAGAGTTAAACTAAGCATTTATTCTATTATATCTTGTTTGACACAGCTCCATGAGCTCTGTCAAACAAGATGTAATAGATTAAATGCCTGTATAGGAAGTACTGAGGTCAAATAGGTAAAAAAAACAAAGGAAAACAAGAGCACCACCAGGTGTGGCTAAATACGCCCATTCTTAGTCAAACAAGAAGGATGCCAATGCCCTATAGCTCACCAACATTCCGCTTTGATAGTAACTTTGGCAAACACAAGAACAATATCAAACAAGCTCATAACATGCGACAAAACTGACCTAAACACAACCTCTTAAAAGTAAAACACAGAAACTGACATAAACACTAAGTTAAACATGAAATTCTGAGCTAAACAGAAAACTAAACGCAACTAAACATGTCAAGAAAAATGTTTAAAATGAAGGGTATGAGGGGTTAATCGTGGAACAATGATACTGAGGAACGCGTATGATGAATATAAGTGCCATGGGAAGAGAAGGAACACAGCAGCTGACCTAAACACTTAAACATGAAATTCTGAGCTAAACAGAAAACTAAACGCAACTAAAAATGTCATGAAAAATGTTTAAAATGCAGGGTATGAGGGGTTAATCATGGAACAATGATACTGAGGAACATGTATGATGAATATAAGTGCCATGGGAAGAGAAGGAACACAGCAGCTGACCTAAACACTAAGTTAAACATGAAATTCCGAGCTAAACAGAAAACTAAAAGCAACTAAAAATGTCATGAAAAATGTTTAAAATGCAGGGTATGAGGGGTTAATCATGGAACAATGATACTGAGGAACATGTATGATGAATATAAGTGCCATGGGAAGAGATGGAGCACAGCAGCTGACCTAAACACTTAGTTAAACATGAAATTTTGAGCTAAACAGAAAACTAAACGCAACTAAAAATGTCAAGAAAAATGTTTAAAATGCAGGGTATGAGGGGTTAAATCATAGTAGAATGATAATAATCATCATATAGCAGCATTATAAAGGCCATGAGATGGAAATAGGGCGAATAAGTGACCTAAACAGAAGCTTTAAAATTACTGGACACGTACGCTGACGCCGACGCTGACCGATCGAGCCATGCCATAACCTCACACAACTAAAGTTGGTGAGCTAAAAAGGGACATAAATCATGTAAAAATAATTGGATGGAACTCATATTCAAACTTGGTCAGTATTATTAGCTGGAAAATACATGTACCAACTTTGGTTGAGATCAAATAATCCAAACTGGAGTTATTAGTCGGATGCCAAAAAATGTTAATAGACGGTCAAATTCTAAGTAAAAAAAGGGCCGTAACCCCACATTTTTTTAACTTGATAATTCACCTGTTTTCACATTTTCATATTAAGCGATCTGAGGTTTCACAAAATAAAAAAAAATGGTAGCATCCATTTTATTCATAAGATAACTTCTAAAGGGCTGCAAGGCTGCTGTAGAAGATCCTCCTCGCCGTTTACAATGGTAGCGTCCATTCATTGACAGGTTAACTTCATTGATAATGATTGACAATAGGTGGCAGCAAAGGAAAAGGACATTTTGAGGATCATAACAGCTATAAATGGCGAGGATTCTCGTCGTTTAAAAATAAAATGGAGTTATCTGCTCCTGTCACATGAACAACGACAACTGATGATCAACTTGGGTGCAAAATTTGAACAATAAATCAAGTAAAATGTTGAAGGAGTAGGCGACACAATAGTGTAATGTTTTAAGTAATAAAAGGGGGCATAACTCTGGAAATACAAAACAGAGTTACCTGCTCTTGTCACATGCACAACGGCAATTGGTGATCAACATGTGTGCAAGGTTTAAACAATATAGCATGTAAAATGTTGAAGGAGAAGAAGATGCAATACTGTAATATTTTAAGTACTAAAAGGGGCATAACTCTGGAAATACAAAATGGAGTTACCTGCTCTTGTCACATGCACAACGGCAATTGGTGATCAACATGTGTGCAAAGTTTGAACAATGTAGCTTGTAAAATGTTGAAGGAGTAGGCGACACAACACTCTGATATTTCAAGTACTAAAAGGGGGCATAACTCTGGAAATGCAAAACAGAGTTACCTGCTCTTGTCACATGCACAGCAATTGGTGATCAACATGTGTGCAAAGTTTGAACAATATAGCATGTAAAATGTTTTAAGTACTGAAGGAGGACATAACTCTGGAAATACAAAACAGAGTTACCTGCTCTTGTCACATGCACAATGGCAATTGGTGATTAACATGTGTGCAAAGTTTGAACAATATAGCATGTAAAATGTTGAAGGAGTAAGCGACACAATACTGTAATGTTTTAAGTGCTAAAAGGGAGCATAAATCTGGAAATACTAAATGGAGTTACCTGCTCATGTCACATGCACAACGGCAATTTTTGATCAACATGTTTGTAAAGTTTGAACAATATAGTATGTAAACCTTTGGAGGAGTAGGCAACATAAAAATGGTTTACAGATGGACAGACAGACAACGCCATAACATAATACGTCTGTCAAAAATTGATAGGCGTATAAAAAGGGAGAGTCAGGGTAATTTCCTGACAGGTTACAAAATTTTATTCAATTAACAGGAGTTTCTCTATAATCCAAATTCAATTTGTACTGGAGGTACGGTAAATGGTTTTATGTTGGGAAATTATATCCAATTAACAGGGTTATTCAGTTAAGAGATATCTAATTAAGAGGGCTCCACTGTATTGGGTACACCCTACTGGGTGCTGTCTTATGGGAATTTGTAAGTGGTCAACCACAATACACAAACAGTATTGTATTTTCAGAAAGTTTCATGACAAGCACAAATGTTATTTATTGGTGTTTAAGGTTTAAATATGACCGCGGCAGTTTTACAGGTGGAGGAAGTCGGAGGACCCAGAGAGAACCACCGAGCAACAACGAGCAGCTGCCAGCTCCCCAACATCGTATCTCTGCACTGCAGCACAGGCAGGGTTAGATTGCTTGAAGACATGCGTACCATCGGCGTGCAGTACGCCTTAGTACACAGTGTCATCGTGCCCCCATGTGGGCAATGGGGGTTAAGTGGCTGGCCCAGGGACACAGCACGGGAGTCTGAATCAATCGCTCAGATGGTCACCCATCCAAGGACTAAACGGTTTCGACGTTGCTTAACTTCGGTGATCTGACGAGAACCGGTTACTGCAGCACAAATGAATCAAAAATATGTATTCTGGTAATTGATATACATCTTTGACACACTTCAGTTTCCAACTCACTTCAAATTTTCTTTTCAGTGCTCTTGTCATTAAAGGTGTTAATCCCTGTCCACTTTCTCTCCTCCTTTTTCTGATAGCTGGAGTTCCACCTGGACTTCTGTAAAGAAAAACAAATAGATTTTACCTATAACAAGAGTAATGTGAAGTGTGGCATTCGCAGGCCTGGCTTTTTGAAAATTTTGCATGAGCTCTAAAATCGCCCTCCTAGGAGCATCTGTGGGAGCCAAAAGCTCCCGGGGCTCAAATAAGAGATTTGTCCAAAGCCGATACAAATTTTAGTGAGAAGCTGATTATCAAAAGTTGCTATGAATTGAGTACCGATTATTTCATCAAACATTCTGCTGATTCCGAGCTATGCTGGTTCCAAATGGATTGAAGAGGATACAGAAAAAAATTCTATTGGCACCTATTATACCACTATATTTTATTGCTAAATCACCATTTACGGACATTTAATAGCACAATAAGTTCTCAGACTAAGCACTTTTAATGCTGGGTGATATTAGGCAAAATAATATTCGCTGGTTGTTTTTCTTCTGGAAAATAGTGTAAATACAGTTTTAGTGTATGAATACAATACACTGGGCTGTCTTGAGCAGAAATAATGTATGAATACAATACACTCAGCTATATTGACCAGAAATATACTGAACATGTATACTTTGTGTCTCAATTTAATAAATTTGATGTAAAAATGTTGTGAACTTGTATCCATGCATGGTCTACAGATAGATAAGCATGTGACATTTCAGAATATAACATTCACTTTTCAACTTTTTACCTCCCTTGATGTGTTTCTCCACTATTCACTTTGCAGTCAACACTGGAGAGACACATCAAGGAGGTAACTGAATTGAAAAATGAACTTTGCAAACTGAAAAAGTGATTGTGACAGCCATGAGACACACATGTTGTGTAACAACCATCTTTTACGATTTTTTTGTGATGCCTTTAAACCTCTGCAGGTAAGTTTCTGTGAACTTGCATCAAGGGTGAACCCAAAGTTCCTAAATACATCTGAGGAAGGCAGAGTGAGACCATCATTAACAGACAGGACATCCATTTCAGCGAATAGCTGATCCAAAAGAGGTTTAACGTCAAACACAAGCATCTCCTCTCTCTGAAACCTGAGGGAAGTGAAAGTAATTTTTTCTGATATTTGTTTTAGAAGTATAGCATAGCAGAGAAAGTGAAAGCTTTTCAGCTTGTTGATTATGCCCCTTAGTTTCGCTTCAGTTTTCTTGGCAGTTCCAGAGGCAATCATATCCTCAAATGCACTTATTATAGCAGCCTAGTTTGTTACCAAATGATCAAGTCCGCAATTAAGGTGTGCAATGAATCGTGTGCCCCCACTTTTGGTATGGTGAGAGTATGCAAGTCCAGAATTTCCCTGGCATGGTATCAAACATTCCTTTTAAATTTTCTCTGATTGTTTACCCAGTTTGAAAAGTACCAAGAGTAAGTCTTTTATCTTACTAAAATGATTATCTGACAGGAGGGAATCTTTCAATGATAATTGAACCTGATGCATAACACAGTGCAATTTCTCGAGCCAAGGTCTATCACTGTTCATTATCCTTGTTAACAAGCCATTATAGTCACCAAAATTTACACTTGCTCCATCTGCAGTTGCACCAACTAATTTTGTTGTATACTCATCTTTTGTTATTTCTAATTTATTAAAAAAAAAACATCATCGATATATTTCTTCAAATTTTCTGCATTTGCATGGCAGTGTGAATCGATATCTTGTAAGTTGACACAGTAAAACTTCAATTGACAGCTCGAAGATAAACCAATTCTTTTTCTCAGCCAGTTTTTCGTTCCTGTGACCCATCAGTCAGGACACTATAGAAACAAGCCAGAAAATAAGTAGACTGTCATCTACAAAATGAGGTCCCCAGAGGGTGAATTTAGTGATGCTACCCAGCATAGCAGGGTAGCATCACTAAATTTACCCTCTGTGAACCTCAATCTGAATCACAGTCTCAAACAAAACAGAAAAAGGTAACTAGAGGATAAATTGGCCCACTGTATGGGATAGCATCATCAAATTTACCCTCTGGGGACCTCATTTTGCACATGTCAGATGGCTTATTTTCTGGCCTGTATAGAAAGAACAATCCCTCATATCGCATTTCATTTTATTTCTAATAATGTCAGCCAAAATATGAAGTAGCTGCTTTGCTGTTTTATGAGAATTATGCCCTTTCAGTAATTTTATTCTGTTGCATTTTTGAGTTTCAATGAGCGTTTTGAATGCACATAGAGGTTGCCCACTTATTGCAAGTAGGTATGCACTGTTTATTAGTTTTCTATATGCCTCTCTCGATTGGGAGGTTAATAACTTATTAATTTGAGGCTGCCTTCTTACACTAAAAAAACACCCACTTCATTGTCTTTCCAATCTTGAAACTCTTTAAATTCTAAAGAAGCTTTGTGACTTTTGCTAGTAAGATGGCATTCAACTGTGTATTTTGTTATATAATTTGTTCCATCTATGAAACGGTCTAACTGCTCGGCCGTTTTCGCATGTAAAAAAGAACGCTTCTTGTTTGAATAGTAGTACTTGTTGCATGGCCTGCACTTTAATTTTGATAATGTTGTTTTTCCACTGATTCGCATTCGAACAGTTGTTTTTCCACTGATTCGCATTCGAACACATTAGAGAAATTCCATTTAGGAATGTTGAGAGTGAAACCCTCATTTTTTCTAAGTTTCAAAAGTATTTGCGACCGCTTTTAAGGACGCTAAAGTTTTTTTTCATCACATCCATTTTCCCGCAGGGCTTTAAAGTTTTTACAATGCATGACTCTATTGGCTCAATTGGAATCAAATTAAAACATCAGCTTTTAGTGTGTTCCCGGGCAGGGGTCAGCCGAGTGGGCGACTAGGGTGAAGAAGTTGCCTTGTCATTCCTCGAGTCACCTTGGCTTACATTGGGGGCAAAATTCAAGTCGCCCTCCAGAAGTTCCTTGGGAGACACGGCAGTTTTAAGCATTTTTTTGTGTTTTATTTTAAAAAAAAACACTTCCGCATTCATTAAGTAAACACTGCTGTTAAAATCCATCATACGGTTAAAAAAATAGCCTAAAGTAGCCTAATTTTATATCTGTGAAAAGAGTTGTAATGGCGTAGTCTTTTGCCCAATTTGCCCCAACTGGTAGCAATCAGCACTAAGTGGCTGTTTAAAAACAAAATGCCAGCAAAAACCAACTAATCACTCAAGACACGCATTGTGTCAATTAGAATTTATTAAAATTAACCACCATTTCAAAAGAATAAAAAATGTGAAGGTGACAGTTCATACATAAAAAGTCGAAATTACTTACGGTTTCAGTACATTCTTTTCCACTGAAATATTTGTTCCTCTGAAATTGGCAAAGCAATTTGCATTGAAAGTTTTTCTTTGAAAACTTGTTTTCCAAGGGGGTTAAATGTAATAAGGCTATGATATAAATCACACATATAAGGATGGATAAAAATGGCAGGCCATCATTGCACAAATCGCACGTGTCAATGTAAGATGTTCAGCAGAAATTGTCATTTTTCGGCACAGTGACAGAAGGGAGACAACTGTAATATTTTGTCATTTACCTAAGAAATAAATTAACTCAAATTGTTAATTTTGCTTAAATAACGAAGGTTTTCCAAAACGTTTTTAACTATGCTTTTCACTTCAATTAGGGCATTCAGAAACTATGAATGACCCAGCTTCTTATGTGAAATTGAAATTTATTTTAAATACTTTAAATATTTTTTTTCAAAAGAATATACCTTCTCTAAAAGAGAACACTCTCACAATGGGTAATCCTAAACTCCAAATCCACTGCATTGAGGCAAAAACAAAATCAACTGCATGATAACCATAACCATAGTCATCACGGAAAGCGTTAGGGCACTCAGAAACCATGAAAGACACAGTTTTTCTGGGGATTTTTTTCTCCACAATTCGTCATGTAAGCTATTGTCGTGTCCTCTATGTACATTTATTTTGACACAACGTCATATATGTTTTATGTTTTTTTTCTGACTTCTCCCTCATGTCCACTGACTCCTCCTTCCTGGCCCCTGACTTCTCCCTGAAGTCTCTGGAGGGAGAAGTCACTTCTCCCTAAAATCAGCTGCCAGGCTGACCCCTGTTCCTGGGCATCTTCGTATTAATGGGGAAAAAACAAACCTTTACTTCATTTAAATATTGGTATTAAATAAGCCAAAACGAAACTCCACCAGTCATGGCTTTGAGTGGATACTTGCAGCCAGCCTTACTTAAGTTACTATTTCTAGGTCAATGTGCCAAACTGCTGTTATTCCTTACCAATTCATTCAATTGATTATATCCCTCTAAGGCTAATTCACTCTGCACATGTGTGCACACGCACAGTGGCAACTATCTATAAGTAATACTTGGGAAATTCCAGAACATTATCGAACATGCAAGAATGGTTTACGCAGGCAACGGGGAAACTATTTGATTTCATTCCGAGATATTTGCATAAATTCGGGTTAAACAATGTAGCACCATTTAAGTGAGGTTGAATAAAATCAGAATGTTTTAAAATTTTAATGCAATTAAGTTGTCACCAATCTTTCGTTTTGCCTTTGGGAATAGAATTATTATTTGTGGGCATATATTTTTCAATTTCAAAATTGAAGGACTGCGTTGCCATTTGGTGAGGAAATGAAAGTGTCAATGATATTGTAGCTCAACTTGTCAAGACAAAGACATGTACATGTATAGTATGTGACACAGCAATGACAAACATCTAGGTAATGACCTGATAACAAAGGTACATATAAAGTATTGTAACGGTCTGTACATAAATACTGACCGTTGCCTGTAACAAATGTATAGGTAAAGTATTGTAAAGGTGGGTGACAGTCAGATGCTAAACTAGAAAAGAAATCTTTGAGTCCCACAGTGGGTCTGACTGAACCCCAACATATTTGTTCTCATAGCACAGTGATAACAAAGGCACCCCAAAGCACACTCATTCCTGTCCCAAGGTGAAAACAAAGGTACCCAAGAAGTTTCGTGAAGATCAGTTCACAAATATGAGCTGTGTAGAAGTTGTGACAAAAAACTGATTGGACCTGATTTTGGTACAAAATGGCCACTGGCAGCCATCTTGAATTTTGGACCGCGCCCAGAAACACTCGTTCTCGTCCCAAGGTGATAACAAAGGTACCCAAGAAGTTTTGTGAAGATCGGTTCATAAATACAGCCTCTAGCTCGAGCCGTATTGACATGTGCACTTACAGAGTATAAGTAGCACTGAATAAATCAAATTTCATCTAATTTGCATAATTTCTGCACGAGAAAAAAACCCGTACTATATGTGATGTATTCCATGTTACTAAACATTCATACAAAAATTTATTCAAATCAGAACTTTCATACAGAAGTTCTGTACAAAAGACTGATTGCACTAATTTTGGTACAAAATGGCTGCTGGTGGCCATCTTGAAATTCAGACCACACCCAGAAACACTCGTTCTCGTCCCAAGGTGATAACAAAGGTACCCAAGACGTTTCGTGAAGATCGGTTCATAAATACAGACTCTAGCCCGAGCCGTATTGACATGTGTACTTACTGTGTGTAAGCAGCACTGAAAAAATCAAAGTTCATCTAATTTGCATAATTTCTGCACGAGAAAAAAACCCGTATTATATGTGATGTATCCCATGGTACTAAACATTCACACAAAAAATTATTCAAATCAGCGCTTTCATATGGAAGTTCTGTGCAAAAATCTGATTGCACCAAATTTCGTACAAAATGGCTGCCATCGGCCATCTTGAATTTCGAACCGGACCCCAAAACACTCGTTCCCACGGTGATAACAAAGGTACCCAAGAAGTTTCGTAAAGATCGGTTAATAAATACGGCCTCTAGCCCGAGCCGTATTGGCATTTGCACTTACAGTGCTGAAAGTAACACCAAAAAACATCAAAGTTAGTCTAATTTGCATAATTTCTGCACGAGAAAAAAACCCGTATTATATGTGATGTATCCCATGGTACTAAACATTCATACAAAAAATTATTCAAATCAGAGCTTTCATATGGAAGTTCTGTACAAAATACAGATTTCTGCATCGTCGGTACAAAATGGCAGCCATCTTGAATTTCGGACCGCACCCAAAAACACTCGTTCTCGTCCCACAGTCATAACAAAGGTACCCAAGAAGTTTCGTAAAGATCGGTTCATAAATACGACCTCTAGCCCGAGCTGTATCCAATTGTTGATGGACAGACGGACAGATGGACAGACGGCCAGACAGACGACGGGCCATGGCAAAGTTGAGCTAAAAATGACGTGGTTTTTCACACTTACAAAAAATCAAATCCTGAACTTCCAGATGAATCAGATGTGTAATACTACTGGCTAAACAAGAGCACAGCCAGGCGTGGCTAAATATGCCCATTAGCCATTTTGAATTGTACCAACTTTGGTTGAGATCAAATAATCCGTACTGGAGTTATCGGTCAGAAACCAAAAATGATAAATTTAAAGTAATTTGTATATTTGTTATACTTACCAATGGCCCAGACTTACCTGTTGCAAACTCAATGTTATCAAGGGCCAAACACAAATTCTGAACCCCCCAATCCCCAAAATTTGCATACAATACCAAAAATTAAAAGTCCTATCTGGCCCTCCATACTTTTACTACTTACACATGCGCAGTACTCAGGAAGAGACCAGAATAGGCGCCAACATCATTCTTTGTAGACGAGCCTACTAAAGTAATAACTCAGCAGGGAGGTATGAGTACCCACTCATGGGAGGGCCATCCCCATCTGAGCCATTGGTAAGTATAAAAAATATACAAATTACTTTAAATTTATCATATTTTTATACTACAACCAATGGCCCAGACTTAGCTGAATCGTAAAAAAGGCAGAGGGCCTTGGACTTAAGAATTAGCAGACCAAATACAGCTCCAAAGCCTGCATTCCAAGGTGAAAAGGAGAATAAATTTTTAAAGGAATTCCATGTATGTCTCTCTATACAATAATAGAGAAGACATATCATCAATAAGGTGCCATATCCAAGTAATTCTGTTTTCTTAGCATGAATGATTATGCTAATTGGGTGTAACGAGCCCCCAATTTTAAGGCTAGTCCAGACTAAGCCACTTAAATTAGGATGGTGTATTTGAGAGGGATAGACTAACCCCCACAAACATACGCCGTATATTTTTAAAAAACAAGCTGTATCTAAGATCAGTAATAATCTACAGACAAAACAGCTTCACTCATAGTTACACACTTATTATCAAGCCAGAAGAGATGAAGAAAAATCACCCCCCCCCTTTTTTTTGAAGGAATATTCTTCAAAACAAAGAGGGAAGCGCTCTGGAATCAGTGAAAAGCAGTACCAAATAATCTATATATATTCACCCAACAGGCACACAGTTATTATTATTAATTGTTGGTGCTTAATGCCACTTCACCAGCTAAGGCTATCGGGGCAATCCAGGTTATTAACAGCACAAGCTTCTAACGTATGCTGGAGTCGGAATACGTAGATAGGTAAAAAAAACGGTGATATAACGTGTACAACCTTACATTTGTCCAATTGAATCCCAATGGAAAGTATCTGTTAGAGCAAACACGCTTCTGAGGCAACCAACAGGTGACCCTGTACAGGTGTACAATAATTCCAATGATGAAACTCCATTTGAACCGTGCGAATATACGAGAAAGTGAATTCTCCCGTGTACAGTCTCTGGTAGAAAGCTGGATTCAGAACATGGAATGGGCTATGATTAACAGACCTGTCACTGACCATCCCCCAAATAATTCATTGTTCCCTAGGTCTGTTACAACCAATGACTGTTCGGAGAAAGAATATACTACTCTGAATAATGAAGCCAAAAATTGAGAATGTATGCATAGACGGCCTATTGGAAATTCCATAACTGATCCAAATAGCCCCAAAATTCTCATGAGCTCTATAAGCAGAGCAAGAATTTTATAGAATCTATTCAAAAATGCGTCTGCCTAATAAATATACATATTATGCACGCGAGCAACACAATCCGCATGTACTTGTCTGAATACAGCCTGTATCCATGGTATGACCGAGTGATACAAATGTAACCAGAAAACGGAATGAATAATACAATGTTAATGCAGTTAAACTGAGTTATAAAATCATATGTCATAAGAAAAGAGAAAACCGCTATGAGCGAAACTTCTCAGTGGACTAATTGCCACATTGGAGAATGTTGCCCAGATAACCGACATGTCAGTCACACAGGTACACAAAGGCTAGCAATTTATTGTTCAGGAATCATATGCTCGTATGTGACTTATAAAGGAACAACCACAGGATACAAACCAACTAAATAGTGGATGTGCCCATGAGGTCGCCGTTAGAACACAACCCAGCCACCAATCGAGGAGCCATGAAAGGCATGCATATACTTGAATGCATACAAGGCTTACGGAAAGAAAACTATGTCCTGCCCTGTAATTGCCTCTTAACATATTGGCGGAGGTGGGGTGGGAGAGGGGGTGGATTCGACGAATAATTCCTATTGAATCCCCCTCATCTGCATTACTTGAATCACTAGATAAGTAAGGCCGGAGCAGTAGAATTAAGGCTATACTGCTGCTGCTATTGTCAATAAGAGTAATACAACTAAAAAGCTAAAAGTCATAGCAATCATAATAACAGGAACCCGGAGCGACTCGCAACGTTTTTTTGTTAGTTATCAAACAGTATAGGAACTGCAGGGCTCCCTCAAGTCAGACCGACTCCATAATGTCACTAAGGACAGAGGGGTGCGTGATGACAAAATAATACACCATACAGGCATAATATCCAATCCCTCGAGTGGAAATATAATCCACAACAATAGATTGGATAGAAATGAAGAGGGAGACGAAAAGAATGTTGCGACACCTGATCATAAAAACCTAGATGAACTCCTTACGTTTGATCTGATATCAGGAAATATATTCCTGAGAAGGAGTTTAGTATAGGCATTTGAAGAAATGCTCATTAATCACACTAGGTTAATATGGCGTCATCAATAGGGCTTATCGCCTCAGATAACTAACACCAAACCATACCAGTTGGAAGAGAAAAACCTCCTCTAACATAACAGTATCATGTCCGATAGAACAATGAAAGCAGCTAAAGGTCTTCCTATATGTGAAGACAATTAAAAGGCTGATAACTGCGGCCTTAGAAGCTCACTAAGGAGACTTACAATGCCAGCCGTAGCTTAGACATTTCGGTGTAAGTTGCGACCCTGAAAGCTCACTGAACGGAGACTTACAGCTATCGTTGTGAAAGGTAGGGAATGAAGAGCCGCTATTTTTAACAGCCGTAATTCCCAAAGAGACAGTAGTCTCAAGAGATAAGTTTTTTCAGTTATGTTATTGCATAATTACTGAAAAACACCACTCATGATTCTAGCTAGGCTACTATGGTGTAAACAATAAGACTCAAGTCTGTGACACCTAGGAAAACAAACCGAAAAGCCCTCTTTACTTTAGCGGTTATATTCCCAAAAGACAGTGGTCTGAGCCTAGCTGAAGTAGCTGACAAGTCTTCATCTCCATGAAGACAGATATCTCAGTGTAACTTATGACCTTGAAAGCACACTGAACGAAGACTTACAACTATCGTTGCGCAGGGTAGGGAATGACAAGCCGCTATTCTAACAGCCATAATTCCCCAAGAGACAGTAGTCTTAATGTAGCTCTCTGTCCCATGCGGCCTCTGAAAGCTCACTAAATGGAGACTTACAACACTAGCCGCTAATGTATAAGAAAAGACCGCTGTAACAGTACATAAAGCTACTATGGCATCCACAATAGCATTAAATGTCTTGACGCCAAGGAATACAACACCGAGAAGGAAAAGGCGTACTTATTCCCTCTAAGGGCTCTATTCCAAACAAGACAGCTGTCTCAGCCTATCTATGCACTATCCGTCTGGCTTCGGTACGAGAAACAGGTGACTTGTAAAAACCTGGAGAATTTTGATTCTCGACGACCTTTGATGCTTTCTTCGATAGGAGAGCCTGTACCTCCGCAAGGAGAGACTCTCTTTGGAAGAATTTGCCGGAAGATTTGTCCAATGTGGACTTCTTGTTAGTGGAGCTTTGCTCGGAATGATAGCCGCAGGCCTGCTGAGACTACATTTCTCACCCACTGATCTTCTGTAATTTTCATCCAGTTTTTTGCGAAGTTAATAACCTTCCGCTAACTGGAAAGCAACAAAGGTCTAGACCATCACCTGTATGATTTGCAAGGCTTGTGGGAGGAGAAACAATGTCCTTCACACAAAGAACCTCGTCCCGTCGGTTTGGGGGCGTCTGACTTATAGTCTTTATAAAACTTGCGCCCCTTTCCCGAGTCGCTATACTGATGACCTCCGGAGTAACTGTAAGAGGGTTTCCTAGACCCTCGCGAGGAGCTCCCTTCTATGATTGGTAACTGGAACAACCTTGCCTACTCCGGCCAAGGATACATGTTGTTGAGACACTGATCTCTGTAGCAGTGTGCTGGAAGCTTTTTGGTAGCCTGTCCAGAGTTTAAGGAAAGCCTGTCGTCAAACAGAGTGTGTCCGGAGCCTGGAGCGACTTGGAGAGAGAGCTTTTCACCCTGTCATCGATAACTGATGACGACGCAAGGGCTGCATCACGTCTAACCAACTCCAAATTTGCCACTGAAAGGGCGAAGTGGTACGTGGCATACATGACTGCCCTGGAAAGAACTCTTAGCAAGGAACTAACATCCTCAAATTCCTTTCCATTTAGACGCTGAACCAGAGCCCTGGTGATATGATCTGCGTAGGACATAGCATCCAGAATCACTCTATTAGATGAAATAGAAGATTTCATTACATCCAAGCGTAAATTGAATGATGTAGGCAAGGACATATCCAAATCCCCAGCCTGCTCATCCAGACGCAGAGTAGCTCTCTGAACATCTTCTCCAACCATTTTAAAAAAATGTGCTGATTGAAGATGCAGATAAGAAACTGCCTTTCTTATTCGAACTTGCTAGGTTGAAAATGGCGTCGTTAATGTGGCTGAAGGCCTCCGACACTTGCCAAGATAGTCCCGGGAAGGAAAGAACATCATCTTTTCTATGCACGACATCTCTGTCTAGAGAAGACAGCGGTTTCTGTCTAGCACACGCAGCTTGCTGATCAGGTGGAACAAGCTCAGGATAGTATTGCTGAATGAAATTCATTGCTACCATATGTTGTTCTGAAATGGAAGGGTAATACTCCTCCTTCTCCATTTCACCATCCAATTGATTCAGCTGAGAATTTTGGTCAACAGCATCTGAATGTACAGATGACCGGATCGACCCAGCGGTGTCCGACAGTTGACCACCGGAGTCTGCGGAAGGCTGCGCTTGCACATGCTGGGAAGCTGCGATCAGCTGCGCAATCTGCGACAGCAAGTCCATTACAGAGGCTTGAGGAGCAGCAGTCTTCTGTTTTTACGCCGCTTGCTGCTCCTGGGACGGAGATCTGGACGTAGATCTCTTCTCCGAATGTCCCAATGAATGAAGCCTCAGATCACTAGCTACCGGATGGGCCGACTTCACGGGCAAAGACTGGGTACGTCTTTGGGTGGCTGCCTGGATATCCGAAGTTGGGTAGCTAGTGTGTGGTCATGTGTGCTCTTTCTGAACCTGAGGAAGAAGCTGTAACTGTAGCCGACCCTAGCTGCAGTTTAGACAGAGCGCCCCGAGCGGCGAGGTGGACGTTAGCTCCGACTCAGGCAAGTTTCTCAAAACAACATTTGGCCCCAAATGTTGCTGGGTTAGAAAAGGCTCTCCCGCTCATGGTCTATCAGACCTCGCCGAGCTTCCTGAAGAGAAACTTGCAGGCTTCTTCCCTTTTGCCGTTGTCGCTGGGTGAGCTTTAGTTTTTGAGGTGCTCGCTCTACCCAATTCTACACTTCCCTCAACCGCAACAGACTTACCCGGCCCCCCACTAATGGGGTAACCACTTCACTGGCCGAGCTAGCTGCTTGCAAGGATTAAGAGCACTAACTAGAGGCCTTATTCCTTGATTAATATTCATGAGCACCTTTGCAGCTAGCTCTGTTTGCTCAACAGAGCACGACGACAGTAGCACATTGTGGATGGGTGTCACAATACCATCACCACGTTCTTGTTCCTCTGAAAAAGAAACTGAAAAACTCGAATTGTTCTGCGGTGACAGCTCTGGCATCGGAACCTCACCACCGACAACGTACCGCGACACCTGTCTCCAACATCTGTCATCCCAATGTACACAAGTAGGACAAGAACCTGTAGGAGTGCATCGACCACAGGCAAGACAACAAGTATGTAAATCCGAGGAAGACTTCCTCGCCTTGCGTTAGAGCAGTAAGCTTTTATAATTAATTACAATCCAAAAATAGAGTCGATAGCACTCCAACAAATTCAACATCAAAAATACATGAAAATGATAAATTTAAAGTAATTTGTATATTTTTTATTCTTACCAATGGCCCAGACTAGCTGGTGCAAACTCAATATAATTCAGGGCCAAACACAAATTTTGAACCCCCCCCCAATCCCCCAAATTTGCATACAAAACTGAAAAATTCAAGTCCTATCTGGTCCTCCATACCTTTGTTAACTGCAAATGCGCAGTAACCAGGAAGGTACCGAAATTGGTGCCAAACATCATTCTTTCTATAGTGCCTGCTAAATGTTATAATCAGCGGGTAGGTATGAGTGCCCACTCACAGGAGAGCCATGCCCGTCTGGGCCACTGGTAAGTATAAAAAATATACAAATTACTTTAAATTTATCATATTTTTATACTACAACCAATGGCTCAGACTAGCTGAATCGCAAAAAGGCTGGAGGGCCTAGGACTTGAAGGAAAGTTAAAAAATTTATAGTAATTTATATATTTTTTATACTTACCAATGACCCAGACTTAGCTGGTGCTAACTCCACAAAAACCAGGGCCAAACACAAATTTTGCCCCCCAATCCCCAAAATTTGCATCCAAAACAAAAAGAAATCATGTCCTAAAGGACCTCCATAGTACGACTCTACTGCGCATGCGCAGTGACGCAGTCGTCCCGAAATTGGCGCCAAATATCATTCTTACTGGCAGTGCCTGGTCAGCGCTATGTACTCAGCGGGGAGGCAAGAGTTCCCAACTCAGGGAGGGCCATCCCCGTCTGGGTCATTGGTAAGTATAAAAAATATATAAATTACTATAAATTTTTTAACATTTTTATACTGTACCAATGACCCAGACTTAGCTGAATAGTAAACAGGCTGGAGGGCCTAGGACATAGAGGAAAATCCAATAAGCTCAATTATAAAATAAAGAGATAACCCCTTAAGGAGAAAAGGAGTATTAGGCTTTACATGTATCTTTCTTATTTAATATTTAAATTAGAAAGATACACTACCCTTAATAATTGAGCACAATAACATTCATGTTCTCTATTAATATCCAGTATAACCTTTATACTAATTATTATTAAAACAAGCCAATAAATAAAGTAGTCCAGAGAATTGAGACTCTTTATAATCATTTAAAAGTGTCCGAGTATTGTATATTAAAGCCCGTTTGACACTTGACATATACAAATGCTTCACACCGAGCTACACTTTAAAAATAAGACATGAATGAAATTAAACATTAATATTACACTTTAAAACCATCCCGGAAGCGACTCAGAAATACTGTCTTGGAGGAGGCATTCCCTTGCTTTTCACTATAAAGCAGGTGACCTAAGGGAACACCCGCCCCCCCCCCTTCCCCTTGCCCTGGGTCAAATAGCCCAGAGCGAAGAGGGCAGCCGGACGGAGTCACTGCCGGAACAGAAAGCCTGCATAACTATAGTTGCAACTGTTTAGTGGACGACATTCTGAGCAACAGATAACGGACCTAAACAATGCAGGTCTCCAGAAATGGACTCAATATTTCTGAGATAAAAATTAGTAAATGTGGATGGCTGAGACCAATAAGCAGCCTTCATTAAATCTGTAATAGCAACACTATTAGCATAAGCCCAGGAAGTAGAAAGAGCTCTTACTTCATGAGCAGAAATCTTAAGCACAGACTGCTGAGAAGAAGATAAATCTTCATACGCAGTACGGATAGTTAACTGAATCCATCTAGCAATAGAATGGACTGAAATGTCCTTTCTATTAGGCATCAAAGACAGAAAGAAACGTTTCCGTCCCTTTCTGATGAACTGAGATCTCTGTTTATAGATACGTAGTGCTCTAACAGGACAGAGTAAAGGCCTACGCCCGTCTGAAGACGGAAGAGCCTTAATAACAATAGGTTCCGGATATTTATTAGGAGCCTGATTCTTAGCTAAAAAACCGACGTTAGTAGTGAAGGTGATAGTGTTCCCAACACTACGATAATGAGCATCATCCACCGATAGTGCATGAAGCTCACTGACTCTTCTGGCAGAAGAGAAAGCTAAGAGAAAAGCTGTCTTATAAGATAAGAATTTGAAATCTACTGTCCCAAGAGGTTCAAATGGCTTTTCCTTCAATTTAAGGAGAACCCAAGCTAAATTCCACTTAGGAATTAATCTAAGAGTTCTGGGTCTATTTATCGAAAAGTTTCTAACCAATTTCGATAAAGAGACATTAGATCCAATTTGTAAACTATCATGATGTGCATAGGTATCAGATAACATAGATCTATAACCCTTTATAGTAACCGGTTGCAGTTTGATTTCGTCAAACAAGTATACTAGAAAGTTAGCAATGTCTGGTATAGAGGGATCAAATATATCAACAGAATGATCCCTACACCAACGACGGAAAACCTTCCACTTAGCCGCATAGTTTAGCGAAGAGGAGGTCCTCCTACAGTTAGAAATCGCGTCCACTGCTCGTCCTGTAAAGTGCTTGCCATGCAAGAAGGACCGCACAACGGAAAAACGTGAAGGTTGAGACCTTGCGGGTTGTGATGCAGTTGGCGCGATTTCCCCTGCCAAAGAAGATCCTCTCGTGGAGGGAGCTTCCGCGGTAGGTCCCACAACAGACACCTGAGTAGATTTATCCACGGTCTCTGTGGCGACAGAGATGCTACCAACAGAATCTTGCATTGAGATTGTTTTATCTTTAGCAATACTTGTTGAATTAACGGCGCTGGAGGATACGCATATCCTATCATTCCGTCCCAAGGGATCGATAGAGCGTCTACAGCAAATGCTCTTGGATCCGGACACGGGGACACATACGTCTGCAACTGATTGTTGAGATGTGTCGCAAATAAGTCTATCATTGGCCGTTCCCATTGGTAGCAAATCTGATTGAATACTTGTTTGTTGAGAGTCCACTCCGACGGCAACAAGCGACCCTTTCGAGAAAGGGAGTCTGCTAGCACATTCAGACGACCCGGTATGTGACGGACCGAAAGAAGAACGTGATGTTCCAACGCAAACAGAAGGATTCTTTCCGTTAGATTGAACAACGGAACTGAATGAGTGCCTCCCTGATTCCGTATATACGCCACTACTGTCGTATTGTCGGATAGGATTTGGACATGAGCATCGTGAATAATGTCCATCCAGTGACGTAACGCAAGCCAAATTGACATCATTTCCTTGATGTTTATGTGCTTGCACAGGAATTGCGGATCCCAAAGACCCTGGCATCTCGAATCCGTTGGGATTAATGATGCACCCCAACCTGTTTGACTGGCATCCGTCATAATGGTAAAACTCGGATCCGGCAACTGCAGCGGAACTCCTTGAGTTAACCACTGAATGTTTGCCCAAGTCTGAATCTCTTGTTTCACTTGATCTGACAAGAGAACGTCTACATCGAGCGAATGAATTTTCACACTCCAATTCTGAGTCAAGAAAATTTGAAGAGGCCGTGTGCGTAGCCGTCCCATCGGAATGAGATCCGCAGCGGCTCCGCACAGACCTATCAGTCTCATAAATTCTCTCGCTGTGACTTTGTCTGTATTTAGACAATAGCGAGCGTAACAACTGACTAATTTCGCTCTGGTTAACGGCAGACGAACGAGATTGTTGTGCGTCTCGAAGCTCATTCCCAGATGAGTGAATGACTTGGACGGCACCAGATCCGACTTCTCCTCGTTTACTATGAAACCGAGACGTCGGAGCAATAGAAGAAGATTCTGAACATCGTTCTGAAGCGTTAACTCGTTGCCGTACCTCTGAAGAATGTCGTCCAGGTAGGCCGACGTTACCGCAGACGAATGAGCTCGGAAGTAAATCATTACCGAGTTCATTACTCGAGTGAAAGCCCAGGGTGCTAGATTCAATCCGAAGCACATGGCCCGGAACTGATACACCACTCCTAGGACTGCGAAGCGTAGATACTTTCGGAATGTCGGATGTACCATGACGTGAAAGTACGCATCTTTTAGATCTATGCTCGTTGCATAATCGTTCACCCGAATACTCGCTCTGACCGATCGAATCGTCTCCATATAAAACTTCGGAGCGATGATCAGCTTGTTTATCCAGCTCAAATCTATGACTGGACGGAACGAGCCGTCTGGTTTCGGAACCAGAAACAGATGGCTGTAGAATCCCAGCGATTCCTGGTTTTCTACGACCTCTACCGCGTTCTTCATTAAAAGAGACTGCACCTCTGATAGCAGAGCGTCTCTTTTCTGAGGGTTTGACGGAAGATGAGTCCACTTTGGACTTCGAGTTAATGGAGGCTTTCGTTTGAAGGATATCTTTAGACCTTCCGAAGTCACTCCTCTCACCCAAGGGTCGTCCGTAATCGACGCCCACTCTTGAGAAAAACTCGACAACCTTCCGCCAACCGGAACGCGATAGAGGTTTGAGCCATCACCTCCTGGATCTGCGAGGCCTGCGGTAGGAGAAACCACGTCTTCCACGACCCGCACCTCGCCTCGTCGACCTCGGGGCGTCCGACCGATTGTCCCGGCCTGAAGGACGTCCCGAACGAGAGTCGCTATCCTGACGGTCTCTCGAATAAGAGCTAGAGGACGCACCGGAACCTCTATAGGAACCTCTCTTGGGCGGATAAGACCCAGAAGTGCCCGCCTTATTCGTGTCTGCTGAATCCGACCTTTTAGGAGCGGATCTAAACAACAGAGAATCACTAGCTTTCTTTTTAATATTATCATAAATAGCGGAAAGCTTGCCGTCAAAGAGAAGATCTCCTGAGACCGAAGCGACTCTAAGAGAGTTCTTCACCTTAGAATCCACTAGTGTGGATGTAGACAGGGCTGCGTCACGTCTAACCAACTCCAGATTAGCCACTGAAAGGGCGGAGTTACACGTGGAATAAGCTACTGCCCTTGAAAGAAGTCTTAAGGAGGATTGTATATCCTGAAACTCTTCCCCTTGAAGACGCAGTGATAACGCCTTAGTAAGGTGATCTGCGTAAGATAAGGCATCTAAATTGGCTCTGTTAGACGCAATAGCTGTTTCCAACACTGCGGTTGGAATAGAAGCTGACGACGGTAATGATAGCTCTAAGTCTTCCGCCTCGTCGTCCATACGCAGAGGAACTCTCGGTATACCCTGACCTGCCGTGTCGAATTTATTCCTTGCATTAATGAAAGGCAGGTTGAGAGTATTTGCGGACAAGAAGCCTGCTTTCCCTGTCCTGGAAGCAAGTTTAAAAATAGCGTCGTTCAATAATTCAAATGTTCTTGCAACATTATTGGACTGCGACGGAAACTCGGGAGCGATGTCCCTGAACCGCTCGAAAAAATCAGAGTCCAATGACGCTATAATTCTCCTGTCCGGAAGCGCAGCAGTCTGGCCCGACGGAACAACTTGAGGAAGAAAGTGCCGGATGAAGTCTACGGCAGCTTTGTGTTGTTCCGAAAGGGATAGCTCCAATTCATCCGTATCCCTTTCACCATCCGGTCGGACCTCCCGATGTTCCCGGTCGTCCGCCCCCGATGCTTCGGCGGAGCGTACCGACCCAGCGCCGTCGGATAATTCTCGATCCGACACCGTTTCTGTCGGCTGCTGGGATGCTGCGATAAGCTGTGCTATCTGCACTAGAATGTCCGACGTCGAGACCTGCGGAGGAGCGGTCTTTCGCTGCTTTGCCGAGGGCAGCTCCGCATCGGATGGCTCCCGCATACTTTTCCTATGCGAACGTCCGGAGTCCATCGGTCTCGAGTCCCTGGCTGCCGGATGGTGTGACCTGGTCGCCGAATAATCCTTCCTCGGCGAAGCTGGCAAGATATCGGAGGTCACGCAGCCAAGGTGCGGTCGTGTGCGCCGGCGAGAAGAGGAAGCCTTAACAGTCTCTGCGGACTGCTTATACAACGGAGCGTCCCGAGCGACGGACGTATGCTCCGCTAAAGACACATTTTGTACCACAACATCTGGTCCCAGATGTTGTTGTACGAGAGAGGGGCCTCTCTCGCTCGCGGCCCGGCTGGACCTGGACGAGCTAGGAACCGGACTAAAAGGCTTCCTCCGTTCTCGTTCACTATCCGCCGTCACTGGGTGTGCATCTATTATTTTTATAGTGCTCGCATCACCCAAAATTTCCTCTTGGACCGCATCGGACGAACCCGGCTGCCGAACCATTCGGTGAATGGACGCTACACCGGGCGAGCTAGCGGACGACATTTGTCTAATCTCCATGAGCACTTTTGCCGCTAGCTCTGTATTTAATTGTGACGACGGACGCACACTTGAAGAGGATAACATGGAAACATCACCCTGTTCTGGTTCCTCTGAAATAGAAACTGAGAGAGTAGAGTGACCTTGTGGAGAAAGAGCCGGCATCGCTCTTTCTCCAGAAACAACATATCGTGACACACGTTTCCAATGTTTCTCATCCCAATGTTCACATACAGGACAGGGATTAATGCGAGAACACTGACTACAATTTATGCAATAATCATGAAAGTCAGAGGAAGATTTCTTCCTATTACAATTTGAACAAGTTCCTTTCATTGTGAAGGAACAACAATAAGTCCTAGTTACTCGCAAAAACCCCTGACACAAAGATACATAATAACATGATCCATTAATAAATGAAAAAACAATTGCAAAACAAAATAATTTTGAAAAAATATTTTTTCAGAGAAGCCCAAGTTGCTGAAAAGTAACGTTGAGCCCCGATGGATCCGATGGCAAAGTGTGGTCAAAAATTTTAAAATTATATAAAATAATTAATGAGACACTTTCGGATAATATAAATGTATCTTATAATGAGATAAACTACCTCAAAGACAAACAGCCCCCCTCAAAAAAGGCTGTTGCCAATGAAAACAAACAGTGTAAACACAGAAGAAAACATGACTCCAGGCACTGAAAAAACTGGCCCGGAATCAGTCCTCAATTACACTCTATCTGATGCAAAACAGAGACTCCCAGGGGAGAATCTGCAGAACATCAGATGGAAGATGCAGAACACAAACGTTATACACCCATGGGTGAAAACGTAACTATGGGGAAAATAACAGAAAACATTCTGTAACCAAGCAACTCTCCCAGGGAAATTTTAGAAATGAAACTTCTCAAAAATATGCCAAAAGCATGGGAGAATTGCAAGGGGGGACTTTAGAAGGTTAGGGGAGAGGAAACACTGAATAAGCAGTGCAACAATTAGCAAGAATGACAACAAGAGGCGTTTGCCTCGAAAATAGGCAACTTAACATAATTTTAACAAAAAATTTTAAGTACAGCCCTGATTATTTTTTGCCACTTCTTTTTTCCTCTCCTCCTTCTATCCTCCTTAGAATCACATTTTCTCCAAGAATTACGTGTCTGGCATCCTTTAAACTGAGATTTACAAGCACAAAGATCAGTGAGATGTTGACTGATGAAGGGCCAAACAGAGAATGATATTTGGCGCCAATTTCGGGACGACTGCGTCACTGCGCATGCGCAGTAGAGTCGTACTATGGAGGTCCTTTAGGACATGATTTCTTTTTGTTTTGGATGCAAATTTTGGGGATTGGGGGGCAAAATTTGTGTTTGGCCCTGGTTTTTGTGGAGTTAGCACCAGCTAAGTCTGGGTCATTGGTACAGTATAAAAATATCCAATTTCTCAATTACTTCGATAAAGAATAGGAGAATACATAGGAATTATTATAAGAAAAGAGAATGACATAATAACACCAATAATGTAATTGAGAATTACATAATTTCTCCATTTAATGCCAGCATAACCCATTATGCTAATTCGGTGAAGGAAACCAATTATAAAGCTAGTCCAGAGAATGAGACGCTTTATACTCATTTAAAAGTGTCCGAGGATTGTATAGAGACGCTCGTTTGACACGTAACATATACAAATGCTTCACAGTGAGCTACAGTTTAAAAACAGTACATAAATGAGACATAGTTATTGCTTCACATCGAGCTACACATTAAAACCACCCAGCACCGACGCCGGACTACTGTCTCTGGAGGAGGCATTTCCTTGCTTTTCACTATAAAGCCAGATAACATAAGGGAAAAACTGTCCCCCCCCCCCCCTCACCTTCCCCTTGTTCTGAAGGAAAATTCCTCAGACCGGAGAGGGCAGTGGAATGGCGTCAGTGCTCAAGCAGACTGCCTGTAGATGTAATACTGATGGACGACAATCTGAGCAACAGAAAGAGGACCCAAAGATCTAAGGTCACTGGAGACGGACTCTAAATTTCTAAGGTAAAACTTGGTAAATGAAGAGGGCTGTGTCCAGTATGCAGCCTTCATAAGATCAGTAATGGCTATATTGTTAGAATAAGCCCAAGAAGTGGTCAGTGCTCTAACCTCATGTGCTGAAATCTTGTTGACAGAACGTTGACCCGAAGATAGACTTCTTGGGCAGTACGTATTGCCAACTGAATCCATCTAGCGATAGAATGAACCGATATATCTTTTCTGTTGGGAATCAATGAATTTTTTTTTCCCTTTCTAATATAACCCGATCGATGTTTATAAATGCACATTGCTCTAACTGGACACAGCAAAGGTCTACGGTTGTCCAAGGACGGTAAAGCCTTAATGATAATAGGCTCCAGCGACTTATCTGGAATCTGATTCTTAGCCAAAAATCCCATTTCCGTAGTAAGGGTCTATTAATAGAGAAATTTCTAAGTAGCTTGGATAAAGAAGAATCTGATCCAATAGCCAAGTTATCATGATAAGCACAAGTGTCTGATAACATAGACCTATAGCCCTTAATAGTGACGGGCTGCAAGTTTAATACGTCAAACAAGTAGACCAGGAAATTGGCAATCTGTGGAATGGACAGATCATAGATGTCTACAGACTGGTCTGTACACCAACAGAAGAAAACCCACCACTTCGCTGCATAATTCAACGAAGAGGAGGCCCTCCTACAGTTAGAAATTTGCATCAACTGCTTGTCCTGTAAAATGTTTTCCATGCAGGAAGGATCGCACAACGGAAATACATGAAGGTTGAGACCTTCCGAGTTGTGATGTAGTGCGCGGGACTTCCCCTAATATAGAAGGTCCTTTCGAGGAGGAAGCTTTCAGGGAACATCCTGTAGCAGAAACCTGAGAAGATTGATCCAGGGTTTCTGTGACGACAGAGGCGCTACTAGCAGGATTTTGCAGTGAGACTGTTTGATTTTCAACAGAATCTGCTGAATCAATAGAGCAGAAGGATATGCATATCCTATCATTCCGTCCCATGAGATCGATAGAGCGCCTAATGCGTACGCTCGATGATCTGGGCATGGTGACACAAACGTCGCTAATTGATTGTTCAGGTGGGTCACAAAAATATCTATCATGGGACGATCCTACTGGTAGCAGATCTGACTGAATACTCGCTTGTTGAGAGTCCACTCAGATGGTAACAGGCGACCTTTTCATGAGAGCGAGTCTGCTAGTATGTTCAGATGACCCGGTATATGACAGGACTGAGAGATGAATGTGATGACTCAGAGCGAATAGGAGAATCTTCTCCGTTAATTCACAGAACGGAATCTAATGAGTGCCACCTTGGTTCCTGAGATAAGCTACTACCGCTGAGTTGTCCAACAGGATCAGAACATGGGCGTTTGCTTTTTGAACAAACCAATGTTGTAGTACAAGCCAAATAGACATCATCTCCTTGATGTTTATGTGCTTCTCCAGGATTTGAGGGTCCCAAAGACCCTGACACTTCAAGTCTGTTGGACTTTGGGATGTACCCCAGCCCGTCTGAATTGCATCAGTCATAATCGTGAAGACCGGATCCGGTAGTTGAAGTGGAACTCCCGGAGTCAACCACTGGAGATCCGCCCAAATCGGAACCTTCTGTTTTACTAGGTCCGTTAAAACAATCTTGGTTTCGAGCGAATGCGTCTTCACACTCCAGTTGTGAGTAAAGAATATCTGGAAGGGACGCGTGCGCAGACGGCCCATTGGAATAAGATCCGCAGCTGATCCGCAAAGCCCCATCAGTCGCATAAACTCCCTCGCAGTCACTGCGGGAGAGTTTAGACAAAAGCGAGGATAACAACTGACTAATTTCGCTCCGGGTAACGGCAGACGAACCAGATTATTGTGAGTCTCGAAGATGATTCCCAAGCGAATGAAGGACTTGGAGGGAGCTAGGTCCGACTTTTTCTCGTTTACTATGAAACCGAGACGTTAGAACAACTGAAGCAGACTCTGAACATCGTTTTGAAGAATTATTCTGTTGCCGTATCTCTGAAGAATGTCGTCCAAGTAAGCCGACGTTACCACAGCCAAATGATCTTGGAAGTATGACATTACCAAGTTCATTATTCGAGTGAAAGCCCAAGGAGATATTTTCAGACCGAAGCATATTACTCTGATTCTGAACTGATAAAACTCTCCTTGCACAGCAAAATGCAGGTACTTTCTAAAAGCTGGATGTACCAGGACATGAAAGTAGGCATCCTTTAGATCTATGCGTGCCGCATAGTTGTCCACTCGAATGCTTGCTCTTATCGACCGATTGGTTTTCATATAGAACTTTGGAGCTATGATCAACTTGTTTATCCAGCGCAAGTCTATTACCGGTCAGAACGAGCTGTCTGGCTTCGGTATGAGGAACAGGTGACTGTAAAAACCTGGAGAATTTTGATTCTCGGCGACCTCAATTGCTTTCTTTGATAAGAGAGCCTGTACCTCCGCAAGGAGAGACTCTATTTTGGAAGGATTTGCCAGAAGATTTTGTCCAATGCGGACATCTTGTAAGTGGGGGCTTTGCTCGGAATGACAGCCGCAGGCATGCAGAGACTACATTTCTCACCCGCTGAACTTCCGTAACTTCCATCCAGTTTTTCGCAAAGTTTGATAACCTTCTGCCAACTGGAAAGCAACAGAGGTCTAGACCATCACCTGTACGACTTACAAGGCCTGCGGGAGGAGAAACTATGTCCTCCCCACGAAGAACCTCGTCCCGTGCACCCCTTTCCCGAGTCGCTATATTGATGACCTCCGGAGTAACCATAAGAGAGTTTCCTGTACCCTCGCGATGATTGTGAAGTGGAACAACCTCGCCTGCTGAAGCGTGTTGCTGAGACACAGATTTCAATAGCAGTGCACTGGAAGCTTTCTTGGTAGCTTGTTCATAAACTAACGAAAGCTTGTCATCAAATAGTGTGTGTCCGGAGACCGGAACGACTTGGAGAGAGCGTTTCACCCTGTCATTGATAATTGATGACGACGCAAGGGCTGCATCACGTCTAACCAACCCAAATTTGCCACTGTGGTACCTGGCATACATAACTGCCCTGAAAGAACCCTTAGCGAAGAACAAACATCCTCAAATTCCTTCCCATTTAGACGTTGTGCCATAGCCCTGGTGATATGGTCTGCGTAGGACATAGCGTCCAGAATCACTCTATTAGATAAAATAGAAGATTCCATCACATCCGAGTGTAAATTGAATGATGTAGGCAAAGACATATCTAAATCCCCAGCCTGCTCATCCAAATGCAGAGGAGCTCTCTGGGCATCTTCTCCAACCGTTTTAAAATAACGTGGTCCAGGAAACGGTATAAGCAGCCCTTGCAATTGGTGTCGGCAATCGGCAGTGCTGAGGCAAAAGCAGAGGTGATTTTGTTTTGTGTGTCCGTGTGTGTTAAAAGTAAAACAGAGCATGGGCGAAAATTATCAGGTGAACAGATGCAGATTAAAAAGATTATGTCTTTTTGACAAAACATCCTATTAATTTAGAAAAAAATATCCCACCATTATCGAGACAAACCTCCATCTTAATAATAGAAAGAAACACAGATTATGTCCCAGAGCGGAACATCATTTTGTTGAAAAGGCAAAAGTTTCTGTCGGAATTGATACGTTTACCCGGGAACAATTGGACCTAGGAGATTTCGGCCTTCTATTATTAAGAGGAATTTTGCGGTAAAAAATGAACAAATTACTCTTAGCGAAAGCCAATTAAGTATTTTAAAAATGTTAATTTGATTTATTCATTGGTGCGAATCTGTCGAATAAAATGAATGTGTGTCAGTTGCGGTGGTGAGGATTACGGTACATGTAACGATGTTGGGGAAATTCGGAATACAGGAGAAGCGACCCAAAACAAAGTCGGTCCATGTGAGAACTCGGTCCAACACAAATTCGGTTCATAAGAAAACTCGGCCCGCATAATTATTCAACCTTAGCTCATACAAAATTGGCTCGTGTAAGAACACCCTTTTGAGATCCCGTGAGAGATATCTACTGAAAAAAGTTAACATTAGAGTTCCTTCTGCTTCTTGCCTCTGCAATTTTAAGTAAACATGAGGCATCTTTCAAAACAAAACAAAAAAAACATCGTCACGAAAATGGAGTGTAAAACGGGATACGATTCGAATCAGAATTAGAGGGTGTGAAAGAATGCAGGAATGTTAAGGTGTGTGTGTGTAAGGGTGGGGTTAGGGTTGGCATCACCGATCTCCAATTTTGGAAGTGGGGTGGGCAACACAAATTAGAGGGTAGGATTGAATCTGGGAATGAAGGGGGCTGGGAAATATCTATTTGACGTGACTGATAGAGAATGTTATTTCTATACAATTCCTTGTCAAATGCAGGGGAAGGGGGGGGGGGCAGTGACATAGCCAGGATCACGGAATGGGGAGGGGGAGGGGCAGAATGGCAGGGGGGGGGCTGGCAATATTATGTTGGGCGAGATGGAATGTTCTTCCCCAATGAATGGAAGTCCGGGCCCTCCCCCAGGAAATTTTTCAATCCACTACCACCACACACTGCGAGAGTTCCGTTTTGGGAGCTGCAGTATATGGACGTCTCACAAACAGTAACCTGTATACATCTACCTGCAGAACCTTCATACTTTCTTGACTGCTACAGTAAGCATTCATAATTACAATCGAAAGACAGAGTCGATAGCACTCCTACAAATTCCACAACAAAAATACATAAGGATACATGAATAATAGCAATCAAATTAATTTCGAAACAATAATAAAAAAAATGTTCGAAAATTCCCAAAGGGAACATCATGAGACCAGGAACATCCTGATAGAGCCTAAGTGTGGGCAAAATCCAAATTTTTTGAGCTACACTACCAGAATCATAATCAATGTACCCTAGTGTAATTCTAAAGTATTATAATACTAAATACTACATGTTAAGGGCATTGCCAAATGTAAACAACGTCAATAGAAAAAAATGGAAACAAGACAACAGGCACACAAAAAGGCTCAAAGTCAGCAACCAATTTAAATGCTACCAGATGCAAAGCTAGATTTTCATACGAAGAAAAAACGATACATCGGATAGAAGATGCAAAACCAAAACGACTCAACATCCCTAGGGTGAGGATGCAACCATGGGGATAAACAGAATAAACATTCTGTAATAAACATTAAACTCCCAAGAAATTTAATAAAAAATTTCAATAAAAAACAGCCAAAAAGCTTAGGAGTTTAACAGGAGGGTTCATGGAAGGATAGAGAAGGACCACTTAACAAACAGTAGATAAATCATTAGCAAGAATGATGACGTCAGACGCATGTCCCGGAAATGGGAAACATGAAATAATTTTTATAATTATTGTAAAGTTACAGCCCTGAATGTCTCAAATCACCGTTGTTCACTTCCATCATCCAATTATAGCCTTGAATCCACCAATTCTTTCATTGATTTGTGTCTGGCATCCTCAAAAAATAGGCCGATGAAATCGTCAGATGTGTACCCATACGCACAACTAGTAGAAAGCTGTATGACGGAGGGCCACCACGGATGCCGACATTATGTACACCATACATGGTATGGGTACATATAGAAATGGATTGGAGGAGTGTCTAATTTGATGGATAAAGGGTTAATATCTCTGGATCAAATTATCAGATTTACATAAAAAAACTATACAGCACAGCACATCAGTAACCTGAATAAATAC
Source organism: Pictodentalium vernedei (assembly GCA_031216915.1). Lineage (NCBI taxonomy): Eukaryota > Metazoa > Mollusca > Scaphopoda > Dentaliida > Dentaliidae > Pictodentalium > Pictodentalium vernedei. The sequence goes on from CM062294.1 coordinate 484,674,972, forward strand.
ATAAAGTAACATGACAATCGGATTGATATTTTTTGAGTTATCTCATGCCAAAGAGATTGGAGGAATTTTCAATTTGAAGGATAAAGGGTTAATATCTCAGGATTAAATTATCAGATTTACACCCAAAACTATTCAGCTCGGCACATCAGTAACCTGAACACAAATATAAAGTAACTTGACAATCCAGGCAATATTTTTCAAGTCATCGAATGCCAAAGGGATTGGAGGAATTTTCAATTTGAAGGATAAAGGGTTAATATCACAGGATCAAAATGACAGATTTACACCAAAAACTATACAGCTCGGCACATCAGTAACCTGAACACAAATATAAAGTAACTTGACAATCCAAGCAATATTTTTCAAGTTATCGAATGACAAAGGGATTGGAGGAATTTTCAATTTGAAGGATAAAGGGTTCATATCTCAGGATCAAACTATCAGATTTACATAAAAAAACTATACAGCACGGCAAATCAGTAACATGAACAAAAATATAAAGTAACTAGACAATCCAAGCAATATTTTTCAAGTTATCGAATGCCAAAGGGATTGGAGGAATTTTCAACTTGAAGGATAAAGGGTTGATATCTCAGGATCAAATTATCAGATTTACACCAAAAACTATACAGCTCGGCACATCAGTAACCTGAACACAAATATAAAGTAACTTGAAAATCCAAGCAATATTTTTCAAGTTATCGAATGACAAAGAAATGGATATGGACGCCGGACGGACAGATGGATGGGCAGATGGACAGACGGATGGATGGACGAAGGATGGACGAACGACGGATGGCCACCCCGGATGCCGGCATTATGTGTACCATACATAGTATGGGTACACATAAAAAGGAGATTTAAAGCACAGATGTCAGATCATTGTTTACTGACTTAGGGCCAAATAAAGAATGATGTTCGTGCCAATTCTGGTCTCTTCCTGGGTACTGTGCATGCGCAAGTAGTAAAAGTATGGATGGCCAGATAGGACTTTTAATTTTCAGTATTGTATGAAAATTTGGGGGACTGAGGGGTTGAAAATTTGTGTTTGGCCCTTGATAATATTGAGTTTGCACCCGCTAAGTCTGGGCCATTGGTTGTAGTATAAAAATATGTTAACAGTCAAATTCCAAGTCAAAAAAGGGTTGTAACTCATGTAAAAATAATTAGACAGAACCTCTAATTGAACTTGGCCTGTATTACTAGCTTGGTAATACACATACCACCTTTGGTTGACATGAAATAATCCAAATTGGAGTTATTGGTCGGAAACCCAAAAGGTTAATAGACGGTCAAATTTTAAGTCGAAAAAGGGTCGGAACTCATGTAAATATACTTGGACAGAACCCATATTTAAACTTACCCTGTATTACTAGCTGGGTAATACAAATACCAACTTTGGTTGAGATCAAATAATCCAAACTGCAGTTATTGGTCAGAAACCAAAAATGTTAATAGACAGCCAAATTCTAAGCCGTAAAAGGGCCGTAACTCATGAAAAGATACTTGAACTGAACCCCTAATTGAACTTGGCCTGTATTACTAGCTGGGTAATACACATACCAACTTTGGTTGACATCAAACAATCCAAACTGAAGTTATTGGTCGGAAACCAAAAATGTTAATAGACGGTAAAATTCTTAGTCGAAAAAGGGTTGTAGCTCATGTAAAAATAACTAGACAGAACCCATATTTGAATTTGGCCTGCATTACTAGCTGGGTAATACACATACAAACTTTGGATGAAACTCAAGTTATTGGTTGGAAACCAATTGTTTACAGACACACAAACGGACAGATGGATGGACAGACCGACAGACCATTTACATATAATACTACCCTTTTTTACAAACATGGTGTATAAGAACAAATACTGACCTTTTCACTGCAGTTTTTCGCAAAGTATCCTTTCTGCTGAGAACCTCTCTTGCAATTCTGGTGAATAAAAGAAGAGTTTTTAGGCTATTAAAAAAAAATTCTTGTTTCTCAGGCATCTCCCTCATCAAAGAAAATCTGCCTCATCACTTTCTTTTTCAGCTGGAATTCTCTTCAATGACACCATTTTGCACTTGTATGACAAATATTTAACCACTGTACCTTGTTTAACCCTTTACCCAATGAATCGGCCGCATCCGCCCGCGTTATATGCAAATTTAGCAGCTGAAAAAATATTATTTTTCAAAAACATTCAACAAAACCATATCTTGTGACCCCTCGTTGGAACGAGCTCGACGAGCTCGTTCCAATGAGGGATCACATGATATGGTTTTGTTGAATTGTTTTTTTTAAATTTCAAAACATGCTATTTAAAATAATATATTTTGATATCGTCTGCGTTGGGTAAAGGGTTAACAAGAGCTCACAGAGCCGGACCAGTTTTTGAACTAGCTTGAGATATTATTGCAAGAGACCTGTATGACAAATATTAGTCAAATCGGAGAATGTTTGTTCACATTATTGCGCTGACGATGTCCGGTTGCCCAGATGCCTGCCTACCCGCCCACCCAGATGTTCACCACCAGGACGCACACTGACCATGTCTCCCTCATCATAATATTGAAGAAAAGAATTGCCAGAGAAACAAGACATGTTTTTATAGGCCTCACAATACCAATTTGGTCACATACAAAATTCTGTTGATTCAACAAATACACCTGAATACAATTAAAATTTTCATGTTTACAGAACATATGTCAGTGCTGGAAATAAACAAAATTGATGGGTGCAGTTTTAAGCTCCCGCAAAATCAGAGACGACAGTAAACTGCACCCGTTAAATATTAGTTTATTCAAGGGAATACTGTTACCAAACACCAGAAACCTTAACCCTCTGAACATGAGTGGCCTTTTTTTTCAGCCAGGAACATGATATGTCATAACGTCATTAAATAGGATGGCTCTTCAGTAAATGTGTGGTGTAGACCAATCAGTATTTTCAACGTGCAGCCCGTTGAAAATATTGATTGGTCTACCTCAAATAATGAATGTGGCCTCTTCTAATTGCTACCACTGAACTGGCATGGCAGATACCACTTGAGTTTAAAGGGTCAAATGTATAAGGAATTGTTGAATTATGACAGAAACTTGCCACTGGCCAAAGAGTGCTGCTTTCTCAAAACAACACATATTTGTATGCTCTCACAGTATATTAGGGCTGCACAATATTTTTCAACGAGTGCATTTATTAGCTTCCATAAAACAGAAAACACGGGTGCTGGCAGGAGCAATTGCACTCACGCCCGTTTCATTTCCAGGACTGATATGTGTCTTTCAAACTACTCAATGATTTCCCATTTGGTCAACTGTTTTCAAATTTATAATCAAACAAGTGATGACTTCCTTTTATTATTAGATATACCAAAAATATTCTTGTTTTCCAGGCAATTTTCCTGATTTTTTTATGAAGGAAGAATTTTTGTTTTTGTTTTTATATCTGTGAAAACAGATTGGAGTAGAATTTTAATGAAAATAGAAGTGCAGGCCAAACAAAATTTTTATTCCATTTGGCAGACACTTTATTAACGAGAGAAGATTTGTTTCAGTATCATTCAGCTTGCTGAGAGAGCTAGCTGAACATTGCTTAAAGAAATCTCCTTTGATTCTTTGCTATTTCATATTTAAAGGATTTTCAAAACAGATTCCAAGACTTTAGTGGAATTCAAGGAATGGTGGGAGTCCTGCAGGATGGCCAACTTTAAAAGACAAGATTAACATAAAAATAAAAGTTCCACAACAATTATTGACATGAAACTTCCAATTATGATTTTGTCAGTATATCTGAAAAAATGAAAATTTGAAATAATTTTTGTATTTATATCTAACACTGCCCCAGACATGCTGGCACTATATTCGATAGAATTCAGGCTAAATGCCTAATTTAGAACCCATCACACCCCCAAAATTAAGCCAAAATAACCAAAAAAAACAGTTTGGAATTCTGTACCCCTTAAGGATACAAGAATCCTAGACTACAGTACGACTGCTTACCTCTTGAACTGGTTGAGGGCTACATTGTTTTTGGTGGTCTGAATTTGTTCATCAAAATTTGTTTTATTACAAATTATTGAAGGGTGCCCAAATTTATATAAACAAAATACTATTTGTGTTTGAATGAATATGAAAACATGAGCAAGGAAAATAATGGCTTTTCCTCTGGTACCCCAATTTTTGAAAGCCCTGATAGTGGCTTCTAGTGCTCAACCAGTTAAAGACCCTACTATCTGTATCAGATAAGCCATTTTATTATAAAAGTGTTCTTATTATATGCTAGCCTGTGAATTATCACAAATTATCTAAAAGATATTTCTCAATATCCATCAACTTAATGGATATCGAGAAATATCCCTCAGTAGTTTCCTAAATGACGTCACGCTTTGGAGCATGACGTCGCCTTGAAGGAACAATCAGCAGATCTTTTGTTATTGTCTTGAAACTGTTTGCAGTCAAATTGGGCTGAATACTGCACAGTAAAAGTTCACATAGCATATAATAAAAGAAAATCTGCACTATTTTAGTGAATTTTGGGAATTATCTCATTCGTGTGGCCCTGAAGGTATTAAGCAAGGTCAAGCAAGCACTCATGAAAAAATAAAACTTTCATGTCCACACTCATAAGATAATTCCCAACATTCACAAAAACAGCGTAGATATCCTCCATATGAGTGATATGGATAGAAGACTGAATCCACTTAGCAATAAAATGTTCTGAAATGCGTTTCCTGTCTGGTATGAGAGAAAGGAAGAGTCCCATCCTTTACAAATCAAACTGAACTGTTTAACCCTTTACCTAACAAATTGCCCGCATCCACCCGCGTAATATGCAAATTGAGCAGTTGAAAAAATTTAATTTTTCAAAATATTTCAACAAAACCATATCATGTGACCCCTCATGGGAACGAGCTCACTGAATGCATTGTCTCATCTGATTAGCTACAAGTTACCTACAGTATGAGCTGTAGTAAGATCAACATAATAATGCAATGAGATAATACCCTCAGTGGAAAAAAGATGTCTCTGAACTCATCTTTATCTAATCTTTTATTCCAGGCTTGAGTAATATGATTTGCAAAGGATAATACATTTAATAAGCCCCAGGAGGATTCAATAATTTGGTCCAATAGAGAAAAAATGTATGAAGCGTTGAGTTGGTATATGGATGTTGACAGGCTTCCCACAGTTATCAGAAAATCAAATTGACACACTTTTTTTTTTGTGACATCGCATGGGGGGGGGGGGGGGGGGGGGAGGGGGGTTATCCTTAGGCATATGTTCTCTGAGGTTACAGGTAAACTAAATTTATGTACTTTTCAAGGGGAGCGATAGAAAATCAAGTACCTTTCAAGGCCCAAGGAAGGGGCCAAAATTCAGGGACTTTTCATTTGGGTGGGAACCCTGGTTGAGATCAGCGGACTCCTTATCCAATGGTAATGATGCTGACAGAAGCAAAAGTCCTACTGTTTTTAAGAACTTCAGCTCTGTGAAAGGCAATGTGGAGTCTTTTTGTGAGGTAAAAAAAAGCAGTGTCTGCTTTATGAATGAGAAGAGCATTGATTCTTCTGAAACCTTCTAGCATCTAAGGAGACTGAATCAGGAAAGACAGAATCTTCCTTCTTGTGACAATGAGTTTTGGCCAATGAACATGATGGTCTAATAAGCGATGATAAGCTTTGAAGTTCCACATGCAAAAAGTCTAGACAGAACTCATGAAAGTATTACATCACCTCCATGTGTTGTTCCAATGCAGAAGGACCACCTTTGTCATCCGCTGACTTTTCTGAATGAAAGTGTGATGAAACATACTCCTTTTCTCCATTATCAGAATGTTCCGATCGAGAAGCAAAATAATTTGAACCTGAAGTTGATGACTAGTATTGCTCTGGATGTGAATTTTGTGTAGAGAATGTACGCAGAGCAAGTCTAGAGCTTGTCCAAAAGCTGGTCTCAATTCTTTATAATGATGCAACTGACATTTAGATGATGAGCTATGTGGGGGGACTGCTTGGTGACATTTGTGTGCACACTGAACTGTGGAAGTCACGCTATCGATGTGTGTCAAATCTCCGATTCTTTGAGACCAATGAAGATCCAAATAATGGTGATGACTGTATGACGGCTGATGACTCTTGGTATCAGAATATTTACTCGACGAACATACATGATCTTTACAACGATGTAAAGATGAGTAAGGAACCGTGCTGTGTGTTTCCCTAGGAGGAATGATGTCGAAATACGAGTGAAGGTGCTTTTGATTAGACTGGAGGAACCACTGAACAGCAGTTTATAGTCCACTTGGCCCCAAACTTTCTCACCGCACCTACAAATGGGGGACGAGTTAACCTCTTTTAGGGGACAAGTAGATTTCTAGTAGGGATGAGTGGACTTATGGTTGGGATGAGCACACTTCTGTCTTGGGATGAGAAGACTTCAGTTTGGGATGAGCTGACTTTCTGTTTGGGCCGAGTGGGTTTTGGGCCGAGTGTGCGTTGGGGCAAAAAGACTGGTTACCTTAACATCAAGGTTAGTCGATTTCTGGGAGGGCATGTTTTCTCTCCCACTTTTACAATTATACTCTGAGGTGCCATTCCCAAACCTATAGAGGATGGACCACAGCCCTATGAGCTGGCATCAGTCAAGCTGCCAGCAAGTCTTGGTCCAAGGGTTGCTGCAGATGACCTATTATTTATAAGCACCTTTGATACCAGCTCGCCCTCAACTTCAAGACTCTATGGAAACATTATCTGATGTGGATGAAATAACATCATCTTTAGTAGATTTTTGCACAGAAGAATCTTCTGACAACACTCCTGGAATGGGAGATTTATGCCGAGAATCATGTTTAGGAGATAACCTAGGCATGTTGGGATCTGAGCCTAAAATGTTAGGTTGAACTTTTGTCCAATGTTTACTATCCCATTTAGCACAAATATCAGAAGTTTTTTGTAAATTTCAGCAGCTATAGATCAAAACTGACAGGTGATTGTCACTGCTTGACCTCTTAAAGAAACAAATCAAGCAAAACTTTTTCATATTTCACAAATTTTGGATGCACGAAATTAGGAAACAAGAAATCTAATGCCATGATTTTGGGATAAAATGAGCCTAAATAAAAATAAATTTTACTGTAACTCATGTAATTATATATACTAGACCTGTAAGTAACAAAAACATTTATGTTATGGGTCTAAGTGACAACCATAGAAACTAAGTGATATTAAACGTCAAACAGCAAAGTTACAGCCTAAGATGCTGATTGCACCCAAAACTTTTCAAATTAAATAAACAATAATAAGGCATAGTATTCATTGCCACTGCACAGCTCATTAATATTCCTAAGTTCTGAGTTCACAATGGCAGTATTTATGGAAATGTTGATCAACCTGGCTTCAGGTTTTATCTCTTTCTCGGATGGATAGAATAAATAAAACAAACCCTCCCTAAAATGATTTTATGAGATTATATTAAACACAAATGCGTGAAATTATTCATTTCCAGAATTTGACGCAGTCCAGTAATTATATATTACTTAGCAATTTTCAGCCAAAGACAGCAATATCTCCCTGAAAAATAAATTATGGAGAGCAACCAACTGCTCGACTTCATTTTTCAAAACACTAAGCCTGCAAAAACCATTAAACTACCAACTGAATTATTTCCAGTAGTTTAAAAAGAGCTGCCTGTTATCAGGACTTCTTGAAAAGTAACATTTTCCAGATTAAAATAGCATACTGAACATCTCTATTAATTTAAAGTTTTGTTTACCTCTTTCTATAGCCAAAATGTATCATTATAAGGCCTAAAAAAAGTTAAAGATCTGTTTCTCCAGCCCTCCTGCATGGTCCTTTTGGCTGGCTGCATGCTCTCTTTTTATAAACAATGCAAACTTAAAAAAATTTAAATTAAATGGTTTACGTCTCATATTTTACCTAAGTTAATAAAATTGATAAATTTGTCCCTTGAGAGCAACAAGGCTTTGCAATGCTTTAGCACTGCAAAACCTTCTTGCACTCAAGGGATGAAATACACCACCACCCATGCTATTCTGTAGATTATGCGGCCTAAAACATTAAACAAAAAAACGGACGTCCGGCCACACGTCCTCCAAAAAAGTGTGTAATTCGAGATATTCGAAAAAAATTGAATTTTTCGAAGTCAAAAAAGGGACATAACTCTGGAAAACAATTTGGGACCAAATCCCGATTTGAACTTGACCTGTATTTTATGTTGATACACCTACACACCAAATTTTATTTGAATCAGTCAACAACTACTAAAGTTATCATTGGGAAACCAACAAAAAATGAATTTTTGAAGCCGAAAAAGGAGCATTACTCTGGCAAAAATTGTTGGGCCATATCCAGATTCGACCGTGACCTGTATTTCATGTTGATACACCTACATACCAAATTTCATTTGATTTGGCCAACTATAAATAAAGTTATCATCGGGAAACCAAAGAAAGTTAAAAAATTTATAGTAATTTATATATTTTTTATACTTACCAATGACCCAGACTTAGCTGGTGCTAACTCTAACAAAACCAGGGCCAAACACAAATTTTGCCCCCCAATCCCCAAAATTTGCATCCAAAACAAAAAGAAATCATGTCCTAAAGGACCTCCATACTACGCCCCCACTGCGCATGCGCAGTGTCACGGACGTCCCGAAATTGGCGCCAATTATCATTCTTACTGGCAGTGCCTGGTCAGCGCTATGTTCTCAGCGGGGAGGCAAGAGTTCCCAACTCCAGGGAGGGCCATCCCCGTCTGGGTCATTGGTAAGTATAAAAAATATATAAATTACTATAAATTTTTTAACATTTTTATACTGTACCAATGACCCAGACTTAGCTGAATAGTAAACAGGCTGGAGGGCCTAGGACATAGAGGAAAATCCAATAAGCTCAACTATATAGTAAAGAGGTAACCCCTTAAGGAGAAAAGGAGTATTAGGCTTTACATGTATCTTTCTTATTTAATATTAAATTAGAAAGATACACTACCCTTAATAATTGAGCACAATAACATTCATGTTCTCTATTAACATCCAGTATATCCCTTATACTAATTATTTTTAAAGTAAGCCAATAAATAAAGTAGTCCAGAGAATTGAGACTCTTTATAGTCATTTAAAAGTGTCCGAGTATTGTATATTAAAGCCCGTTTGACACTTGACATATACAAATGCTTCACACCGAGCTACACTTTAAAAATTAGACATGAATGAATTTTAACATTAATATAACACTTTAAAACCATCCCGGAAGCGACTCAGAAATACTGACTTGGAAGAGGCATTCCCTTGACCTAAGGGAACACCCCCCCCCCCCCCCTTCCCCCTTGCCCTGGGTCAAATAGCCCAGAGCGAAGAGGGCAGCCGGACGGAGTCACTGCCGGAACAGAAAGCCTGCATAACTATAGTTGCAACTGTTTAGTGGACGACATTCTGAGCAACAGATAACGGACCTAAACAATGCAGGTCTCCAGAAATGGACTCAATATTTCTGAGATAAAAATTCGTGAATGTGGATGGCTGAGACCAATAAGCAGCCTTCATTAAATCTGTAATAGCAACACTATTAGCATAAGCCCAAGAAGTAGAAAGAGCTCTTACTTCATGAGCGGAAATCTTAAGCACAGACTACTGAGAAGAAGATAAACTCTCATAAGCAGTACGGATAGTTAATTGAATCCATCTAGCAATAGAATGGACCGAAATGTCCTTTCTATTAGGCATCAAAGACAGAAAGAAACGTTTCCGTTCCTTTCTGATAAACTGAGATCTCTGTTTATAGATACGTAATGCTCTAACAGGACAGAGTAAAGGCCTACGCCCGTCTGAAGACGGAAGAGCCTTAATAACAATAGGTTCCGGATATTTATTAGGAGCCTGATTCTTAGCTAAAAAACCCACATTAGTAGTGAAGGTGATAGTGTTCCCGACACTACGATAGTGAGAATCATCCACCGACAGTGCATGAAGCTCACTGACTCTTCTAGCAGAAGAGAAAGCTAAGAGAAAAGCTGTCTTATAAGATAAGAATTTGAAATCTACTGTCCCAAGAGGTTCAAATGGCTTTTCCTTCAATTTAAGAAGAACCTAAGCTAAATTCCATTTAGGAATTAATCTAAGAGTTCTGGGTCTATTTATCGAAAAGTTTCTAACCAACTTAGATAAAGAGACATTAGATCCAATTTGTAAACTATCATGATGTGCATAGGTATCAGATAACATAGACCTATAACCCTTAATAGTAACAGGCTGCAGTTTGATTTCGTCAAACAAGTATACTAGAAAGTTTGCAATGTCTGGTATAGAGGGATCGAATATATCTACAGAATGATCCCTACACCAACGACAAAAAACCTTCCACTTAGCCGCATAGTTTAACGAAGAGGAGGTCCTCCTACAGTTAGAAATCGCGTCCACTGCCTGTAAAGTGCTTGCCATGCAAGAAGGACCGTACATCGGAAAAACGTGAAGGTTGAGACCTTGCGGGTTGTGATGGAGATGGCGCGATTTCCCCTGCGAAAGAAGATCCTCCCGTGGAGGAAGCTTTTGCGGTAGGTCCCACAACAGACACCTGAGTAGATTTATCCACGGTCTCTGCGGTGACAGAGATGCTACCAACAGAATCTTGCATTGAGATTGTTTTATCTTTAGCACTACTTGTTGAATTAACGGCGCTGGAGGATACGCATATCCTATCATTCCGTCCCAAGGGATCGACAGGGCGTCTACTGCAAATGCTCTTGGATCCGGACACGGAGACACATACGTCTGCAACTGATTGTTGAGATGTGTCGCAAATAAGTCTATCATTGGCCGTTCCCATTGGTAGCAAATCTGATTGAATACTTGTTTGTTGAGAGTCCATTCCGACGGCAACAAGCGACCCTTTCGTGAAAGGGAGTCTGCTAGCACATTCAGACGACCCGGTATGTGACGGACCGAAAGAAGAACGTGATGTTCTAGCGCAAACAGAAGGATTCTTTCCGTTAGATTGAACAACGGAACTGAATGAGTGCCTCGCTGATTCCGTATATACGCCACTACTGTCGTATTGTCGGATAGGATTTGGACATGAGCATTGTGAATAATGTCCATCCAGTGACGTAACGCAAGCCAAATTGACATCATTTCCTTGATGTTTATGTGCTTGCACAGGAATTGCGGATCCTAAAGACCCTGGCATCTCGAATCCGTTGGGATTAATGATGCACCCCAACCTGTTTGACTGGCATCCGTCATAATGGTAAAACTCGGATCCGGCAACTGCAGCGGAACTCCCTGAGTTAACCACTGAATGTTTGCCCAAGTCTGAATCTCTTGTTTCACTTGATCTGACAAGAGAACGTCTACGTCGAGCGAATGAATTTTCACACTCCAATTCTGAGTCAAGAAAATTTGGAGAGGACGTGTGCGTAACCGCCCCATCAGAATGAGATCCGCAGCGGCTCTGCACAGACCTATCAGTCTCATAAATTCTCTCGCTGTGACTTTGTCTGCGTGCAGACAATAGCGAGCGTAACAACTGTCTAATTTCGCTCTGGTTAACGGCAGACGAACGAGATTGTTGTGCGTCTCGAAGCTCATTCCCAGATGAGTGAATGACTTGGACGGCACCAGATCCGACTTCTCCTCGTTTACTATAAAACCGAGACGTCAGAGCAATAGAAGTAGATTCTGAATATCGTTCTGAAGCGTTAACTCGTTGCCGTACCTCTGAAGAATGTCGTCCAGGTAGGCCGACGTTACCGCAGACGAATGAGCTCGGAAATAGATCATTACCGAGTTCATTACCCGAGTGAAAGCCCAGGGTGCTAGATTCAATCCGAAGCACATCGCCCGGAATTGATACACCACTTCTAGGACTGCGAAGCGTAGATACTTTCGGAATGTCGGATGTACCATGACGTGAAAGTACGCATCTTTGAGATCTATGCTTGTTGCATAATCGTTCACCCGAATACTCGCTCTGACCGACCGAATCGTCTCCATATAAAATTTCGGAGCGACGATCAGCTTGTTTATCCAGCTCAAATCTATGACTGGACGGAACGAGCCGTCTGGTTTCGGAACCAGAAACAGATGGCTGTAGAATCCCGGAGATTCCTGGTTTTCTACGACCTCTACCGCGTTCTTCATTAAAAGAGACTGCACCTCTGATAACAGAGCGTCTCTTTTCTGCGGATTTGACGGAAGTTGAGTCCACTTTGGACTTCGAGTTAATGGAGGCTTTCGTTTGAAGGATATCTTTAGACCTTCCGAGGTCACTCCTCTCACCCAAGGGTCGTCCGTAATCGACGCCCATTCTTGTGAAAAGCTCGACAACCTTCCGCCAACCGGTACGCGATAGAGGTTTAAGCCATCACCTCCTGGACCTGCGAGGCCTGCGGTAGGAGAAACCACGTCCTCCACGACCCGCACCTCGCCCCGTCGACCTCGGGGCGTCCGACCGATTATCCCGGCCAGAAGGACGTCCTGAACGAGAGTCGCTACCCTGACGGTCTCTCGAATAAGACCAAGAGGACGCACCGGAACCTCTATAGGAACCTCTCTTGGGCGCATTAGACCCAGAAGTGCCTGTCTTATTCTTGTCTGCTGTATCCGGCTTCTTAGAAGCAGATTTGAACAACAGAGAATCCGAAGCTTTCTTTGTAATTTTATCATAAATAGCAGAAAGCTTGCCGTCAAAGAGAAGTTCTCCGGAGACCGAAGCGACTCTAAGAGAGTTCTTCACCTTAGAATCCACAAGTGTGGATGTAGCTAGGGCTGCGTCACGTCTAACCAACTCCAGATTTGCCACTGAAAGGGCGGAGTTACACGTGGAATAAGCTACTGCCCTTGAAAGAAGTCTTAAAGAGGATTGTATATCCTGAAACTCTTTCCCTTGAAGGCGCAGTGATAACGCCTTAGTAAGGTGATCTGCGTAAGATAAGGCATCTAAATTGGCTCTGTTAGACGCAATAGCTGTTTCCAACACCGCGGTTGGAATAGAAGCCGGCGACGGTAATGATAGCTCTAAGTCTTCCGCCTCGTCGTCCATACGCAGAGGAACTCTCGGGATACCCTGTCCTGCCGTATCGAATTTATTCCTTGCATTATTGAAAGGCAGGTTGAGAGTATTAGCGGACAAGAAACCTGCTTTCCCCGTCTTGGAAGCAAGTTTAAATATAGCGTCGTTCAATAATTTAAATGTTCTTGCAACATTATTGGACTGCGACGGAAACTCGGGAGCGATGTCCCTGAACCGCTCAAAAAATTCAGAGTCCAATGACGCTATAATCCTCTTGTCCGGAACCGCAGCAGTCTGGCCCGACGGAACAACTTGAGGGAGAAAGTGCCGGATGAAGTCCACGGCAGCTTTATGTTGTTCCGAAAGGGATAGCTCCAAATCATCCGTATCCCTTTCACCATCCGGTCGGACCTCATGATGTTCCCGGTCGTCCGCCCCCGATGCTTCGGCGGAGCGTACCGACCCAGCGCCGTCGGATAATTCTCGATCCGACACCGTTTCTGTCGGCTGCTGGGATGCTGCGATAAGCTGTGCTATCTGCACAAGAATGTCCGGCATCGAGACCTGCGGAGGCGCAGTCTTTCGCTGCTTCGCCGAGGGCAGCTCCGCATCAGATGGCTCCCGCATACTTTTTCTATGCGAACGTCCGGAGTCCATCGGTCTCGAATCCCTGGCTGCCGGATGGTGTGACCTGGTCGCCGAAGAATCCTTGATCGGCGAAGCTGGTAAAATATCAGCGGTCACGCAGCCAAGGTGCGGTCGTGTGCGCTGACGAGAAGAAGAAGCCTTAGCAGTCTCCGCGGACTGCCTATACAACGGAGCGTCCCGAGCGACGGACGTATGCTCCGCTTGCGACACATTTTGTACCACAACATCTGGTCCCAGATGTTGTTGTACGAGAGAGGGGCCTCTCTCGCTCGCGGCCCGGCTGGACCTGGACGAGCTAGGAACCGGACTCAAAGGCTTCCTCCATTCTCGCTTACTATCCGCCGTCACTGGGTGTGCACCTTGTATGTTTATAGTGCTCGCATCACCCAAAATTTCCTCCTGGACCGCATCGGACGAACCCGGCTGCCGAACCATTCGGTGAATGGACGCTACACCGGGCGAGCTGGCGGACGACATTTGTCTAATCTCCATGAGCACTTTTGCCGCTAGCTCTGAATTCATTTGTGACGACGGACGCACACTTGTAGAAGATAACATGGAAACATCACCCTGTTCTTGTTCCTCTGAAATAGAAACTGAGAGAGTAGAGTGACCTTGCAGAGAAAGAGCCAGCATAGCCCTTTCTCCAGAAACAACATACCGTGACACATGTTTCCAATGTTTATCATCCCAATATTGACATATAGGACAGGGATTAGTGCGAGAACACTGACTACAATTAATACAATGATCATGAAAGTCAGAGGAAGATTTCTTCCCATTACAATTTGAACAATATCCTTTCATTGTGAAAAGTCAACAACAAGTCCTAGTTACTCGCACAAACCCCTGACACAAAGATACATAATAACATGATCCATTAATAAATGAAAAAACAATTGCAAATCAAAATAATTTTGAAAAAATATTTTTTCAGCGAAGCCCAAGTTGCTGAAAAGTAACGTTGACCCCGATGGATCCGATGGCAAAGTGTGGTCAAAAATTTTAAATTTATATTAAATAATTAATGAGACACTTACGGATAATATAAATGTATCTTATAGTGAGATAAACTACACCAAAGGCAAACAGCCCCCCTCAAAAAAGGCTGTTGCCTATGTAAACAAACAGTGTAAAACACCAGAAAACATGACTGACTGAAAAAACTGGCCCGGAATCAGTCATCAAAATTACACTCTATCTGATGCAAAACAGAGACTCCTAGGGGAGAATCTGCAGAACATCAGATGGAAGATGCAGAACACAACGTTTATACACCCATGGGTGAAAACGTAACTATGGGGAAAATAACAGAAAACATTCTGTATCCAAGCAACTCTCCCAGGAAAATTTTAGAAATGAACTTTCTCAAAAATATGCCAAAAGCATGGGAGAATTGCAAGGGGGGACTTTAGAAGGCCAGGGGAGAGGAAACACTGAATAAGCAGTGCAACAATTAGCAAGAATGACAACAAGAGGCCCATGCCTCGAAAATAGGCAACTTAACATAATTTCATCAAAAAATTTTAAGTACAGCCCTGATTATTTTTTGCCACTTCTTTTTTCCTCTCCTCCTTCTATCCTCCTTAGAATCACCATTTCTCCAATAATTACGTGTCTGGCATCCTTTAAACTGAGATTTACAAGCACAAAGATCAGTGAGATGTTGACTGATGAAGGGCCAAACAGAGAATGATAATTGGCGCCAATTTCGGGACGTCCGTGACACTGCGCATGCGCAGTGGGGGTGTAGTATGGAGGTCCTTTAGGACATGATTTCTTTTTGTTTTGGATGCAAATTTTGGGGATTGGGGGGCAAAATTTGTGTTTGGCCCTGGTTTTGTTAGAGTTAGCACCAGCTAAGTCTGGGTCATTGGTACAGTATAAAAATATGAATTTTCGAAGTTGATAAAGAGGCATAACTCTGGGACAAAATGTCAGACCAAACCCAAATTTGAACTTACCGTGTATTTTAAGTTGATACACCTACATACCAAATTTCATTTGATTTGGCCAACTGTAACTAAAGTTATCATTGGGAAACCAAAGTGGGATGGACGGATGGACACCAGACCTGTTAACCTCTGAAGGTGACAGTCAGTGAGATTTTGATAAGCTCTCAGTGAGATTTGGATGCTTGTGAGTATGCCTCCCACGGTCCCACCCGGGCACCCCCCCCCCCCCCCTCCCAACTCAAATGCATTATATATTTCATTTTAATAATTTATTTTAACACCTTTAATGGTATTTGTCAGTAAAGGCATACAAATATGGATATAACTGGTCCAAGCCCCTGCCCATCAGGGACAATGGATAATGACCCCCCCCCCCCCCCCCCAACACACACAAATTTTATGTGAGTGGATGCCTATCTAGCCTTTGCCTGTACCATCCCCCCCCCCTTCTCAGTCCGGCCATTTTTCCTTGATCATGCAAGACCATCCCGGTGCTTCAAAACATGGAGGCTGCAACATCTTGGGCCAAAACGCCCCAGGACCAAAACGTTCAAGAACCAAAACAAGCATTCCTTCTTCGTTCATGCCATTTATTCATGTAAATTCTTTGTTCAGTCTGTACATTTTTAGTGAGGAAATATTCATTCTTATTATCTTTTGACAGGTATTATTGTACAATAAAAATTACTCAATGCTGATAATACATATCGTTTTGTTTAAAAAAAAACACCTGTTGTTGCCGGTGTTGTGTGTGATTGTGGTAATTTCGTTTTCGTTTTTTTCTTTAAAAAAATATTTGAACTGTGTTTTGTATTACTGACATTAGAGAAGGTGCCCTCAGTATTCATAACTCGCATTGTGAAAAAAATACAAACAAAATAACCCTGTTGGTTTAAAATGAAGACAAAATACTCTGCTGGAGTCTGGACATGATTGTTCTGAATCTGTTTGTATATAAGGGGAGGTAACTTAATTCTTGTGAAATCTCACAACAGATTTTTTTCAGTTTTCAACAAACTTTCAATTATATTTTTTTTTACACAAAATGGATAAATTTGGTATGAACCATAACAATAGTATATATAAAAGGTCAGCTGAAGTTAATTATACTTGAGAGATTATTTTTATTTAATTTATATTTTGAGTTTATATAATTTTGATTTCTTTCACGTAACCACGACAGTATGAGAATATATTTGGCATACAAAGCAACTTGTTTAATTTTCAAAATAGAATAAGACAACTATTTTTTAAAAGTGTCAAATCGGGAGACAATAGGATGTGACAGTGAGAGCGTGAGTTGGTGCCTCAAACCGGGAGACTCACGGTGAAACCGAGAGAGTTAACAGGTCTGATGGACACCAGCTATTTTAACAGGACAACCAAGAACTTGAACTTTTGATGGCAAAGAAATAATTACAAAAATAAAAAATAAAATTAAAAAACACCCGCCCACATGCAATTTTACAGTAATGGCCAGAGAAACAAAAGATCTACTTTGTAGGGCCTAATTCAGTATTTTTTCTTCAGGTGTCAATGAAATGGGTTTGTCTGAAAACTTTTTCACACAAAAAAAAAGCAACAATCAACACTCACATTGCAGACAAGTTCTTTTTATCTTCACCTGTGTTTAATGATTTCCTTGCACTACGCAAAGAAATTCTCTTCAAATCATTAACTGATACTGAAAAACCATTACCCTGAAATGAAAAAACAAACATGAAGATATTAAATGTGTATGTTATTGATTCATAGGGTGATAACTTTGTCATTACTAGCACATGGAATAAGACAAGAGGTGTGCATCGGAGATAAAGGTGTCGAGTTGTGGTGGCAATCGGAGAGTGTTGTATGACCATAACCTGGTTATCAATCATATCGCGGTTGTCAAATCTGGAACCTTTGTTCAAGTTATAATGCTAACAAGTTCAGAATACGTAAAAATTATTTAAGGCTCATAACTCTGCAATGAGAAATCGGCCAATTTTCAAAATCACTGGCAATATTTTTGCAAAAGACCTGTATGGGAAATAGTAGTCAAATCAGAAAAGGTTTGTTCAAGTTATTGCGCTAACGAGCTCAAAATTCGTAAAAATTGACTAATTAAGGTCCATAACTCTAACGAAAAATCGCACTGCAACAGTTTTTTAACTCGCTTGAAATATTATTGCAAAAGACCTGTATGGAAAATATTAGTCAAATCGGAGAACGTTTGTTCAAGTTATTACACTAACAAGCTCAAAATTCGTAAAACTTAACTAATTGAGGCCCATAATGCTGTAATGAAAAATGGGACCAGACCAGTTCTTGAAACTTGCTTGAGATACTACCGGTACAGCAAAAGACCTGTATGGCAAATAAGAGGTGAATTGGAGAATGTTTGCTCAAGTTATTGTGCAAAGGAGCTCAAAATTCATAATAATTGACTAATTAAGGCACATAACTCTGTAACAAAAAGTTGGGACAGTCCAGTTTTCGAACTCGTTTGAAATATTATTGCAAAAGATCTGTACGGCAAATATTAGTCAAATTGGATAACGTTTGTTCAAGTTATTGCTCTAACAGTGTGAGGATGCCCAGACGGCACACAGACCATCGCCAAACCATAGGTCTCAGTTGTTAACACAACTCAACCAAAAATTAATTTTGTCTTCAATTTGTTATCTTAAGAAAAAGTGTCGAGAGAAAATAAAGTTACAGTGCAGAACATCCAAATAAAAATAACAAAGTTTTTGCCCAACAAAGGGCTGTAACTATGGAATTGTATGCAAAATAAGAATGAAAACCAACCAAACCTTTCAAATTTCAGTCAACACATAAAAAGGATGTAAAGCGATCTCGGAGATTTTAAGGCATCAGCGGACTGCTGGTATGGAACTGATGCTGGTAGTTCAGTAATGTCCTAAAATTACCCATATCACACAATAGGCCTGTGATGTGTAATTTGACATGTGTTTTTGGGGTGTTCATTACTCTCTAATTGCCAACGCAAAATGTAAATTCTTTGGTGTTAAAACTGGTTGAGTGCTAGAAGCCACTATGAAAAGTACTGAAAACCACTATAGTAACTTTACAATGTTTGCACGAATTTGTTGTTGGTTCAGCAGTAGAAGAAAATATTAATATGAAGCTGTTTTGTTGCAATTTATTGGCGAGTGCCAACAGGCACTCTCCAATAAATTGCAAAAAAGTTAAAAAATTTATAGTAATTTATATATTTTTTATACTTACCAATGACCCAGACATAGCTGGTGCTAACTCTAAAAATTCTAGGGCCAAACACAAATTTTGCCTTCCAATCCCCAAAATTTGCATCTAAAACCAAAAGAAATCATGTCCTGAAGGTCCTCCATACTTTGCCCTCACTGCGCATGCGCAGTGTCAAGGACGTCCCGAAATTGGCGCCAATTATCATTCTTACAAGCAGTGCCTAGTCAGCGCTATGTACTCAGCGGGGAGGTATGAGTTCCCAACTCCTGGGAGGGCCATCCCCGTCTGGGTCATTGGTAAGTATAAAAAATGTTAAAAAATTTATAGTAATTTATATATTTTTTATACTTACCAATGACCCAGACATAGCTGGTGCTAACTCTTAAAAATATAGGGCCAAACACAAATTTTGCCCCCCAATCCCCAAAATTTGCATCTAAAACCAAAGAAAACATGTCCTGAATGGCCCTCCATACTTCACATCTACTGCACATGCGCAGTGTCAAGGACGTCCCGAAATTGGCACCATTAATCATTCTTATAACCAGTGCCTGGTAAGCGCTATGTACTCAGCGGGGAGGTATGAGTTCCCAACTCCTGGGAGAGCCATCCCCGTCTGGGTCATTGGTAAGTATAAAAAATATATAAATTACTATAAATTTTTTAACATTTTTATACTGTACCAATGACCCAGACATAGCTGAATAGTAAAAAGGCTGGATGGCCTAGGACATAGAGGAAATTCCAAAAAGCTCAATTATATAAAATAGAGTCATCCCCTCGAGGGGAAAAGGAGTATTAGGCCTTACATGTATCTTTCTTATTTATGATAAATTAGAAAGACACAACACCTACCATAAATGAGCATCATAACATCCATGTACTCTATTAATATCCAGTATAATCCTTATACTAATAATTTTTAAAGTAAGCCAATAAATAAAGTTAGTCAAGAGAATAGAGACTCTTTATACTCCTTAAAAGTGTCTGAGGATTGTATAATAACGCCCGTTTGACACGTGATATATTCAAAAGCTATACTTTAAAAACTATGACCTGAATGAATTTTCAAAACATAAACTTATCACTTAAAAACCATCCCAGTAACAGCTCAGAATTACTAACTCCGGAGGAGGTATCCCCTTGTTTTCATAAATAATAAAACAGGTGACCCAAGGGAACACCCCCCCCCCCCCCCCCCCCCCCCTCTCCTTGCCCTGGGTCAAATAGCCCAGAGCGAAGAGGGCAGCAGGACGGAGTCACTGCCGGAACAGAAAGCCTACCTAGCTATAGTAGCAACTGTTAAGTGAATGACATTCTGAGCAGTAGATAATAGACCTAACAATGGAGGCCTCCAGAAATGGACTCAATATTTCTGAGATAAAAATTCATGAATGTGGATGGCTGTGCCCAATGTGCAGCCCTCATAAAATCTATAATAGCGACACTATTAATGTAAGCCCAAGATGTAGAAAGAGCTCTTACTTCATGAGCCGAAATCTCAAGCACAAACTGCTGAGTTAATGATATACCATAAGCAGTACCGACAGTTAATTGAATCCATTAGCAATAGAATGGAGCGTAATGTCCTTCTATTAGGCATCAAAGACAGAAGAAGCTTACGTCCTTACTAATAAACTGATATCTGTTTATAAATACGTAAACTCTCACCGGACAGAGTAAAGGCCTATGCCCGTACGAAGGCGGAAGGACCTTAAAAACAATAGGTTCCGGATATTTATTAGGAGCCTGATTCTTAACCAAAAATCCAACATTAGTAGTAAAGGAAATAGTGTTTCCGATACTACGAAAGTGAGAATCGTCCACCGATAGTGCATGAAGCTCACTGACTCTTCAGTAGAAGAGAAGACTAAGAGAATTACTGTCTTAAAAGGTCAGAATTTGAAAACTACTGTTTCCAAAAGCTCAAATGATTACTTAGCTAAATAAGAACCGAAGCTAAATTCCGTATAGGAATTTAACCTAAGGATTCTAGGTCTATTTATCGAAAAGTTTCTAACTGACTTAGATAAAGAGACATAAGACTCAATTGTAAACTATCATAGAGTGCATAGGTATGAGATAACATAGACCTATAACCTTAATAGTAACAGTCTGCAGTTGATCTTGTCAAACAAGTATACTAGAAAGTTGCAATGTCTAGTATGGAGGGATCAAAAATATCAACATAATGATCCCTACACCAATGACGGAAGAGCCTCCACTTCAGCCGCATAGTATAGCGAGGAAGAGGTTCTCCTACAGTAAGAAATCACGTCCATAGCTCGTCCTGTACAATGCTTGCCGTGCAAGAAGGACCACACAACGGAATACGTGAAGGTTGAGACCTTGCGGGTTGTGATGAAGTTGACACGATTTCCCCAGCGAAAGAAGAGCCTCTCATGGAAGAAGTTTTCGCGGTGAGTCCCACAGTAGACACCTGAGTAAATTTACCCATGGTCTCTGTGAAGACAGAGATGCTATCAACAGAATTGTATTGTGGATGTTTATCTAGCAATACTTGCTGAATCAACAGCGCTGGAGGATACGCGTATCCTATCATTCCGTCCTATTAGATCAATAGAGCGTTAACAACATAAGCTCAGGGATCCGGACATGGAAACACATACGTCTGCAATTGAATAGTGAGTTGTGTCACAAATAAATTATCATTGGGCGCTCTCATTGATAGCAAATCTGATTGAATACTTGTTTGTTGAGAGTCCATTCTGACGGCAACAAGCGACCCTTATGTGAAAGGGAGTCTGCTAATACAATCAGACGACCCGGAATATGACGGACCAAAGCAGAACTAGGTGTACTATAACAAACAGAAGGATTCTTTCCGTTAAATTGAATAACGGAATCGAATGAGTGCCTCCCTGGTTCCGGAGATACGCAACTACTGTCGTATTAACGGACAGGATTTGGACATGCGTTTCTGAATAATGTTCATCCAATGACATAGTGCAAGCCTAAATAACATCATTTCCTGGAAGTTAAGTGCTTGCCTAGAAACTGCGGAACCCAAAGACCCTGGCACTTCGAATCCGTTTGGGATCAATATTGTACCCCAACCTGTTTGACTGGCATCCGTCATAATCATAAAACTCGGATCCGGCAACTGCAGTAGCACTCTCTGAGTCAACCACCGAATGTTTGCCCCAGTCTGAATCTCTTGCTACACTTGATAGACAAGAGAACGTGTATATTGAGCAATTCATAGATTGCTGAAAAGTTGCCGTCGAAGAGAAGCTTCTCCGAGACCGAAGCGACTCTGAGAGAGTTCTTCACCTTACTATCCACGCGCGTGGATGTAGCCAGGGCTGCATCACGTCTAACCAACTCCAGGTTGCCACTGAAGGGCGGAGTTATACGTGGAAAAACTACTGCCCTTGAAAGAAATCACATTGAGGATCATATCCTGGAATTCTTTCTCTTGAAGACGTAATGATAACGCCTCAGTAAGGTGGTCTACGTATGATAAAGCATCTAAGTTAAGTCTATTAGACATCATTGTTGTTTCCAACATCGTGGTTGGAATTGACATAGACGGCAAAAAAGATCATTCCCAGTCTTCAGCATCGCCGTCTAGACGCATATGAACTCTCGGTATACCCTGTTCTGCCAATATAAATTATTTCCTAGAATTGAAAAAAGGCAGAATAGAGCATTGCGGACAAGAAACTAGACTATCATGCTTGGTAGAAAACTTATATATAGTGTCGTTAAATAATTCGAATGTTCTAAAGACATTATTGGACTGTGTCGGTAAGTCAGGGACAATGTCCCTGAACCGATCCAAAACTCCGTGTCCAATGACGCTATTAGTCTCTTATCCAGCATTGCAGCAATGTAGTCCGACGGAACAACCTCTGGAAGATAATGCCGGAAGAAATGTATGGCAGCTTCTGTTGTTCCGAAAGGGAAAGCTCGAAATCGTCCGAATCCCTTTCGCCATCCTGTCGGACCCTATAAAGTGTTCGGTCGTCCGAACCAGATGCAATAGCGGAGCGCACCGACACAGCGCCGTCGGATTATTCCTGATCCGACCGAGAATTTGTCGTTTGCTGGGATGCTGCGAAAAACTGTGCTATTTTGGATAGCACGTCCGTCACTGAGGCCTGTGGAGAAGCGGTCTTACGATGCATTGCCGCTGGAAGCTCCATGTTCGTTACCCCGTGCATACTTCTATTATGCGAGCGAACGGAGTGTATAGGCCTCGTGTCCCTTGGCTACCGGATGGCGTGACCTGTTCGCCGTGGAATCACTGAATGACGAAGCTGGCCGGATACTTGAGGTCACGTAGCCAATGTGCGGTCGTGTGCGCTGCTGTGAGGATGAGGAAGCATTATCGACAGTCTCTCGGACTGTCAATATAACGGAGCGTCCCAAGCGACGGACATATGCTCCAAATGCGAAATATCTGTACCACAACATCCGGTGCCATATGTTGTTGTATGAGAGAGGGACCTCTCTCGCTCGCAGCCCGGATAGACCTGGACGAGCTAGGAACCGGGCTAACAGGCTTCCTCTGATCTGTCCTCTAATCCGCCGTCACTGGGTGTGCATTTGGTTGATTTATAGTGCTCGCATCACCCAAAACTCCTTCTAGACCGCAACGGACGAACCTGGCTGCCGAACCATTCGATGAATGGATGCTACACCGGGCGAGCTAGTGGACGCCAAAGGCCGTCGAACCTACTAGGGTCCTCTTAGGCAATTGACGTATTTACATGAGCACTTTTCCGCTAGCTCTTCATTAATTGTGACGACGGAGGCACACTTTTGGAAGACATCACGGATACATCACCCTGTTCTTGATCGTCTGAAATAGAGATTGATAAAGTAGAGTGACCCTGCGGGGAAAGGACCGGAATGGCCAATTCCCCACTAACATACCGTGACACACGCTTCCCATGTTGTCATCGAAATTAACGCATACAGAACAGGAGTTAGTGCGAGTACACTGACTACATATACAATGATTATGAAAGTCAGAGGAAGATTTCCTCTTATTACAATTGAACAATATCCTTTCATTGTGAAAAGAAAACAAAGTCCTAGTACTCGCACCAACCCCTGACAATCAAAATACATAATAACATGATCCATTAACATAGAAAAAATAATTGAAATCAAGAAATTTTGAACAAATATTTTTTCAGAACAGCCCAAGTTTCTGAAAAGTGACATTGAGCCCCAATGGATCCCAAGCCTAAGTGTGGACAAAAATTCTAAAAATATTTTAAACAATTTATGCAACACTTACGAACAATAATAATGTATCTAGTTATGATTAAATGAACATCAAGATATTATTTTCAAGAAATCCCCCCTCACACAGAGGGCTGTTGTAAATGTAAACAATAAGTGTAAAAACACCAGCAGAAGACTACAGGCACCCTGGCCCGAAATCAGTTACCAATAATACACTATCTGATGCAAAACAGAGACTTCCAGGGAAGAAACTGCAGAACATCAGATGGTAGATGCAGAACACTACGCCTAAACACCCATGGGTGAGAACGTAAACATGGGGAAAAGAACAGAATTCATTCTGTTACCCAGCTAAATCTCCCAAGAAGTTTTAGTAATAATATTACTCAAAAATATGCCAAAAGCATGGGAGAATAGCAAGGGGGGACTTAAAGGAAAAGGAGAGAGGAAACACTGAACAAGCTGTGAAACTTAATAGCAAGAATGACAACAACAGGCCCATGCCTCGAAAATAGGCAACTTAACATAATTTCATTAAAAATTTTTAAGTTACAGCCCTGAATATTTTCTGTCACTTATTTTTCCTCTCCTCCTTCTATATCCACTTTAGATCCACCATTTCTCTAATATTTATGTGTCTGGCATCATTTAAAGTGAGATTTACAAGCACAAATATCAGTCAGATGTGAACTGATGAAGGGCCAAACAAAGAATGATAATTGGCGCCAATTTCGGGACGTCCTTGACACTGCGCATGCGCAGTGAGGGCAAAGTATGGAGGACCTTCAGGACATGATTTCTTTTGGTTTTAGATGCAAATTTTGGGGATTGGGGGGCAAAATTTGTGTTTGGCCCTAGAATTTTAAGAGTTAGCACCAGCTATGTCTGGGTCGTTGGTACAGTATAAAAATACAATTATTTATGAGCAATACCTCGGTGAACTAAGGCTCCTTTTGCTGGTAGTGTGATATCTTTGAAAAAAAAATACTCACATTCTGACTATTAAAAAGTAATTTAGCACCTTACCAGTTAGGGATAATATTTATTTATTTATTGGTATTTAAGGTCACATACTTCTGCACAATGGCTAATCATGACCACAACATGGAGATGAAGTCAAGGTCAGTCAATCGTTTATACCCCATGTTGCATATTTTAGAGGACTCGCTCCCCAAGCATTAGTGACTGCGTCCTGTTTTACCAGTGAAACAGAGCTTGTTGACCACAGTAAACAAGCACTGCCTCACCTGCCAGTTCCTGTGGGGGTGGGGGGGGGGGGGGTGGGTGGGGTTAACCCTTTACCCAACGAATCGCCGCATCCGCCTGCATAATATGCAAATTCAGCAGCTGAAAAAAAATTATATTTTGAAAAATTTCAACAAAGCTCGTTCCAAAGAGGGGTCATATGATATGGTTTTGTTGAAATTTTTTGAAAAAAATTAAAAAATGATATTTAAAATAATAAATTTTGAAATCGTCTGCGTTGGGTAAAGGGTTTAGGATAATAAGTGGGAAAACAAGCAATTAAGTGTGAAGAGAGATCAACTAGGATAATCATGTGTCTACTGTTAAAGATTCCTTTGCTTACTATTTTCAAATATTTTGAATATTATTGTGTATAAAAAGTGAGGGCTGAAGCCTTTGCCCCACCCCTCAAACCCAGTCAATGGGAAATTCGGAAACATGATAGAATAGACATTTGAGAATACCTACATCGAACCAATATACCTTGCAATGTGCCCCAGGTTTGGTAGTTATCTTTTTATAATGATAAGCCTGGCTATTTCAACAAGAAAGTTAAAAAATTTATAGTAATTTATATATTTTTTATACTTACCAATGACCCAGACTTAGCTGGTGCTAACTCTAAAAAATCCAGGGCCAAACACAAATTTTGCCCCCAATCCCCAAAATTTGCATCTAAAACCAAAAGAAATCATGTCCTATAGGACCTCCATACTTTGCCCTTACTGCGCATGCGCAGAGTCAAGGACGTTCCGAAATTGGCGCCAATTATCATTCTTACTGGCAGTGCCTGGTCAGCGCTATGTACTCAGCGGGGAGGTAAGAGTTCCCAACTCCTGGGAGGGCCATCCCCGTCTGGGTCATTGGTAAGTATAAAAAATATATAAATTACTATAAATTTTTTAACATTTTTATACTGTACCAATGACCCAGACTTAGCTGAATAGTAAAAAGGCTGGAGGGCCTAGGACATAGAGGAAAATCCAATAAGCTCAACTATATAATATAGAAGCAACCCCTCAAGGAGAAAAGGAGTATTAGGCTTTACATGTATCTTTCTTATTTTATGTTAAATTAGAAAGATGCAATACCCTTCATAATTGAGCACAATAACATTCATGTTCTCTACTAACATCCAGTATAACCCTTTATACTAATTATTTTTAAAGTAAGCCAATAAATAAAGTTAGTCTAGAGAATTGAGACTCTTTATATTCTTTAAAAGTGTCCGAGGATTGTATATTAAAGCCCGTTTGACACTTGACATATACAAATGCTTCACACCGAGCTACACTTTAAAAATATGACATGAATGAATTTTAACAATAATATTACACTTTAAAACCATCCCAGAAACGACTCAGAAATACTGACTTCGGAGGAGGCATTCCCTTGCTTTTCACTATAAAGCAGGTGACCTAAGGGAACACCCTCCCCCCCCCCCTCCCCTTGCCCTGGGTCAAATAGCCCAGAGCGAAGAGGGCAGCCGGACGGAGTCACTGCCGGAACAGAAAGCCTGCATAACTATAGTTGCAACTGTTTAGTGGACGACATTCTGAGCAACAGATAACGGACCTAAACAATGCAGGTCTCCAGAAATGGACTAAATATTTCTGAGATAAAAATTCGTGAATGTGGATGGCTGAGACCAATAAGCAGCCTTCATTAAATCTGTAATAGCAATACTATTAGCGTAAGCCCAAGAAGTAGCAAGAGCTCTTACTTCATGAGCCGAAATCCTAAGCACAGACTGCTGAGAAGAAGATAAATTCTCATAAGCAGTACGGATAGTTAATTGAATTCATCTAGCAATAGAATGGACCGAAATGTCCTTTCTATTAGGCATCAGAGACAAAAAGAAACGTTTTCGTCCCTTTCTGATAAACTGAAATCTCTGTTTATAGATACGTAACACTCTAACAGGACAGAGTGAAGGCCTACGCCCGTCTGAAGACGGAAGAGCCTTAATAACAATAGGTTCCGGATATTTATTAGGAGCCTGATTCTTAGCTAAAAAACCCACATTAGTAGTGAAGGTGACAGTGTTCCCGACACTACGATAGTGAGAATCATCCACCGACAGTGCATGAAGCTCACTGACTCTTCTAGCAGAAGAGAAAGCTAAGAGAAAAGCTGTCTTATAAGATAAGAATTTGAAATCTACTGTCCCAAGAGGTTCAAATGGCTTTTCCTTCAGTTTAAGAAGAACCCAAGCTAAATTCCATTTAGGAATTAACCTAAGAGTTCTGGGTCTATTTATCGAGAAGTTTCTTACCAACTTAGATAAAGAGGCATTAGATCCAATTTGTAAACTATCATGATGTGCATAGGTATCAGATAACATAGACCTATAACCCTTAATAGTAACAGGCTGCAGTTTGATTTCGTCAAACAAGTATACTACAAAGTTTGCAATGTCTGGTATAGAGGGATCAAAAATATCCACAGAATGATCCCTACACCAACGACGAAAAACCTTCCACTTAGCCGCATAGTTTAGCGAAGAGGAGGTCCTCCTACAGTTAGAAATCGCGTCCACTGCTCGTCCTGTAAAGTGCTTGCCATGCAAGAAGGACCGCACAACGGAAAAACGTGAAGGTTGAGACCTTGCGGGTTGTGATGGAGTTGACGCGATTTCCTCTGCGAAAGAAGATCCTCCCGTGGAGGAAGCTTTCGCAGTAGGTCCCACAACAGACACCTGAGTAGATTTATCCACGGTCTCTGTGGAGACAGAGATGCTACCAACCGAATCTTGCATTGAGATTGTTTTATCTTTAGCAATACTTGCTGAATTAACGGCGCTGGAGGATACGCATATTCTATCATTCCGTCCCAAGGGATCGACAGAGCGTCTACTGCAAATGCTCTTGGATCCGGACACGGAGACACATACGTCTGCAACTGATTGTTGAGATGTGTCGCAAATAAGTCTATCATTGGCCGTTCCCATTGGTTGCAAGTCTGATTGAATACTTGTTTGTTGAGAGTCCACTCCGACGGCAACAAGCGACCCTTTCATGAAAGGGAGTCTGCTAGTACATTCAGACGACCCGGTATATGACGGACCGAAAGAAGAACCTGATGTTCTAGAGCAAACAGAAGGATTCTTTCCGTCAGATTGAACAACGGAACTGAATGAGTGCCTCCCTGATTCCGTATATACGCCACTACTGTCGTATTGTCGGACAGGATTTGGACATGAGCATTGTGAATAATGTCCATCCAATGATGTAACGCAAGCCAAATTGACATCATTTCATTGATGTTTATGTGCTTGCCCAGGAATTGCGGATCCCAAAGACCCTGGCATCTCGAATCCGTTGGGATCAATGATGCACCCCAACCTGTTTGACTGGCATCCGTCATAATGGTAAAACTCGGATCCGGCAACTGCAGTGGAACTCCCTGAGTTAACCACTGAATGTTTGCCCAAGTCTGAATCTCTCGTTTCACTTGATCTGACAAGAGAACGTCTATGTCGAGCGAATGAATTTTCACACTCCAATTCTAAGTCAAGAAAATTTGGAGAGGACGCGTGCGTAACCGCCCCATCGGAATGAGATCCGCAGCGGCTCCGCACAGACCTAGCAGTCTCATAAATTCCCTCGCTGTGACTTTGTCTGCGTGCAGACAATAGCGAGCATAACAACTGACTAATTTCGCTCTGGTTAACGGCAGACGAACGAGATTGTTGTGCGTCTCGAAGCTCATTCCCAGATGTGTGAATGACTTGGACGGCACCAGATCAGACTTCTCCTCGTTTATTATAAAACCGAGACGTCGGAGCAATAGAAGTAGATTCTGCACATCGTTCTGAAGCGTTAACTCGTTGCCGTACCTCTGAAGAATGTCGTCCTGGTAGGCCGATGTTACCGCAGACGAATGAGCTCGGAAATACATCATTACCGAGTTCATTACCCAAGTGAAAGCCCAGGGTGCTAGATTCAATCCGAAGCACATCGCCCGGAATTGATACACCACCCCTAGGACTGCGAAGCGTAGATACTTTCTGAATGTCGGATGTACCATGACGTGAAAGTATGCATCTTTGAGATCTATGCTCGTTGCATAATCGTTCACCCGAATACTCGCTTTGACCGACCGAATCGTCTCCATATAAAACTTCGGAGCGACGATCAGCTTGTTTATGCAGCTCAAATCTATGACTGGACGGAACGAGCCGTCTGGTTTCGGAACCAGAAACAGATGGCTGTAGAATCCCGGAGTCTCCTGGTTTTCTACGACCTCTACCGCGTTCTTCATTAAAAGAGACTGCACCTCTGATAATAGAGCGTCTCTTTTCTGCGGATTTGACGGAAGTTGAGTCCATTTTGGACTTCGAGTTAATGGAGGCTTTCGTTTGAAGGATATCTTTAGACCTTCTGAAATCACCCCTCTCACCCAAGGGTCGCCCGTAATCGACGCCCACTCTTGTGAAAAACTCGACAACCTTCCGCCAACCGGTACGCGATAGAGGTTGAAGCCATCACCTCCTGGACCTACGAGGCCTGCGGTAGGACAAACCACGTCCTCCACGACCCGCACCTCGTCCCGTCAACCTCGGGGCGTCTGACCGGTTGTCCCGGCCCGAAGGACGTCCCGAACGTGAGTCGCTATCTTGACGGTCTCTTGAATAAGACCAAGAGGACGCACTGGAACCTCTATAGGAACCTCTCTTGGGCGCATTAGACCCAGAAGTGCCTGTCTTACTCTTATCTGCTGTGTCCGACTTCTTAGAAGCAGATTTGAACAGCAGAGAATCCGAAGCTTTCTTTGCAATTTTATCGTAAATTGCAGAAAGCTTGCCGTCAAAGAGAAGTTCTCCGGAGACCGAAGCGACTCTGAGAGAGTTCTTCACCTTAGTATCCACGAGTGTGGATGTGGCTAGGGCTGCGTCACGTCTAACCAACTCCAGGTTTGCCACTGAAAGGGCGGAGTTACACGTGGAATAAGCTACTGCCCTTGAAAGAAGTCTTAAAGAGGATTGTATATCCTGAAATTCTTTCCCTTGAAGGCGCAGTGATAACGCCTTAGTAAGGTGATCTGCGTAAGATAAGGCATCTAAACTGGCTCTGTTAGACGAAATAGTTGTTTCCAACACCGCGGCTGGAATAGATGCCGACGACGGTAATGATAATTCTAAGTCTTCTGCCTCGTCGTCCATACGCAGAGGAACTCTCGGGATACCCTGTCCTGCCGTGTCGAATTTATTCCTTGCATTAATGAAAGGCAGGTTGAGAGTATTGGCGGACAAGAAACCTGCTTTTCCCATTTTGGAAGCAAGTTTGAATATAGCGTCGTTCAATAATTCAAATGTTCTTGCAACATTATTGGACTGAGACGGAAACTCGGGAGTGATGTCCCTGAACCGCTCAAAGAAATCAGAGTCCAATGACGCTATAATTCTCTTGTCCGGAACCGCAGCAGTCTGGCCCGACGGAACAACTTGAGGGAGAAAGTGCCGGATGAAGTCCACAGCAGCTTTATGTTGTTCCGAAAGGGATAGCTCCAAGTCATCCGTATCCCTTTCACCATCCGGTCGGACCTCATGATGCTCCCGGTCGTCCGCCCCCGATGCTTCGGCGGAGCGTACCGACCCAGCGCCGTTGGATAATTCCCAATCCGACACCGTTTCTGTCGGTTGCTGGGATGCTGCGATAAGTTGTGCTATCTGCACAAGTCCGTCCGACATCGAGGCCTGCGGAGGCGCAGTCTTTCGCTGCTTCGCCGAGGGCAGCTCCGCATCTGATGACTCCCGCATACTCTTCCTATGCGAACGTCCGGAGTCCATCGGCCTCGTGTCCCTGGCTACCGGATGGTGTGACCTGGTCGCCGAAGAATCCCTGATCGGCGAAGCTGGTAAAATATCGGCGGTCACGTAGCCAAGGTGCGGTCGTGTGCGCTGACGAGAGGAAGAAGCCTGAGCAGTCTCCGCGGACTGCCTATACAACGGAGCGTCCTGAGCGACGGACGTGTGCTCCGCTTGCGACACATTTTGTACCACAACATCTGGTCCCAGATGTTGTTGTACGAGAGAGGGGCCTCTCTCGCTCGCGGCCCGGCTGGACCTGGACGAGCTAGGAACCGGACTCAAAGGCTTCCTCCGATCTCGCCTACTATCCACCGTCACTGGGTGTGCACGTTGAATGTTTATAGTGCTCGCATCACCCAACATTTCCTCCTGGACCGCATCGGACGAACCCGGCTGCCGAACCATTCGGTGAATGGACGCTACACTGGGCGAGCTAGCGGACGACATTTGTTTAATCTCCATGAGCACTTTTGCCGCTAGCTCTGTATTCATTTGTGACGACGGAAGCGCACTTGCGGAAGATAACATGGAAACATCACCCTGTTCTTGTTCCTCTGAAATAGAAACTGATAGAGTAGAGTGACCCTGCGGAGAAAGAGCCGGCATAGCCCTTTCTCCACTAACAACATATCGTGACACACGTTTCCAATGTTTGTCATCCCAATATTGACATATAGAACAGGGATTAGTGCGAGAACACTGACTACAATTAATGCAATGATCATGAAAGTCAGAGGAAGATTTCTTCCTATTACAATTTGAACAATATCCTTTCATTGTGAAAAGTCAACAACAAGTCCTAGTTACTCGCACAAACCCCTGACACAAATATACATAATAACATGATCCATTAATAATGAAAAAACAATTGAAAATCAAAATAATTTTTGAAAAATATTTTTTCAGCGAAGTCCAAGTTTCTGAAAAGTAACGTTGAGCCCCAATGGATCCGATGGCTAAGTGTGGTCAAAAATTTTAAATTTATATTAAATAATTAATGCAACACTTACGGATAATAAAAATGTATCTTATAGTGAGATAAACTACTCCAAAGGCAAACAGCCCCCTTCAAAAGAGACTGTTGCCAATGTAAACAAACAGTGTAAAAACACCAGAAAACATGACTCCAGGCACTGACAAAACTGGCCCGAAATCAGTCATCAAAATTACACTCTATCTGATGCAAGACAGAGACTCCCAGGGGAGAATCTGCAGAACATCAGATGGAAGATGCAGAACACAAAAAACATTCTGTAACCAAGCAACTCTCCCAAGAGAATTTAGAAATGATCTTTCTCAAAAATATACCAAAAGCATGGGAGAATTGCAAGGGGGCACTTAGAAGACCAGGGGAGAGGAAACACTGAATAAGCAGTGCAACTTTTTAGCAAGAATGACAACAAGAGGCCCATGCCTCGAAAATAGGCAACTTAACATAATTTCTTAAAAAATTTTAAGTACAGCCCTGATTATTTTTTGTCACTCCTTTTTCCTCTCCTCCTTCTATATCCTCCTTAGAATCACCATTTCTCCAATAATTATGTGTCTGGCATCCTTTAAACTGAGATTTACAAGCACAAAGATCAGTGAGATGTTGACTGATGAAGGGCCAAACAGAGAATGATAATTGGCGCCAATTTCGGAACGTCCTTGACACTGCGCATGCGCAGTAAGGGCAAAGTATGGAGGTCCTATAGGACATGATTTCTTTTGGTTTTAGATGCAAATTTTGGGGATTGGGGGGCAAAATTTGTGTTTGGCCCTGGATTTTTTAGAGTTAGCACCAGCTAAGTCTGGGTCATTGGTACAGTATAAAAATATAACAGTATTCAAAACATGATGTTAAGTAAATAAGTAGTTTCTTTATAATCATTTGCAAAATCAATTTTGAAAGTACATGTACATCAGTGACTATGTGAAAATGAAATGCATTTCTCAAACTTGAAAGTTTTCATAAGCACAAGTCCTTCACAAGATAAACTGCAATACTCACATTATTTGATGAAACCAGGTCCCTGTCAGCAGCTTTTTTGAGTTTAACATTCTTTAAAGCATCTGCTGTTACTAATGGTCCATTTGCTTTTGAGGTAGACAGTTCTCCTTCAGATTTTTTTGTCTGAAACATGACAAGACATAAACTAGACTGAAGTATGTCCCTGCACAGCACATGGACACAGGATGTTGAAGAGCAAACAGCGTTTTATTACACGTACATGTACTTTGTCTGTAAGACACATATGATGACGCTGTGAGTTCTACCATGTACTTTAATTTTCAAATCATGTACCCTATACAGTGGTGCCCACTTAATTGGATATCTCTTAATTGTATATCCCTGTTAATTGAATATAATTTTCAAACACAAAACCATTTACCATACACAAATTTGATCTGTTAATTACATATGGGTTGTAGAGTAAACTCCTGTTAATTGTATATAAATTTTTGTAATATGTCTAAAAAATTACTGTGACACGCACCAAATTCCCCTTATTTATCAACCTTTTTGGCCTCACTAAATCAAATACAGGCATTTATTCTATTATATCTTGTTTGACAGAGGTCTATGAGCTCTGTCAAACAAGATATAATAGAATAAATGCTCAGTTCACCTCCAAATCACAGGAAACTGACCAATTCTCTGTTAATTGTATACTCCTGTTAATTGAATAATTTCCACTGCCAAAATGGATATTCAGTTAAGAGGATTCTACTGTATTAAAAATTTTACAAAAATTTACTAACTTCAACAACCAATAAATTTGTGAAAAATTGAACAAAATCAAATTCCTGACAATATGCACACCTTTCATATATGTATAAATACCCTGTAAAATAAAAAGGTCCTAGCTTAAAAACTGTGAAAGGACAAACGGATGGACAGACAGACAGGGTTAAAACAATATGCCCCCAGACTTTTTGTTGTGGGGGCATAAAAATTAATAATTAGGAGTTTTTTTAGTACCAGGCCTTAAAATTTGTCCCCCTTCATGAGAATCCATTTTCATTCTCATGAGCTCCTGCTGCAAGAATCAATTTTCAGTTCTTAAACTAGAGGTGTAACTGTCCCAGATGGGCCTGTCGATACCTCCCCCCCCCTTCCCGGGGACCCTATTCTAAGATGAAAAGGGACATAACTCTGGGAAAAAAGGTCCAATCAAAACTATAATCGCAGGTGCACAGGTTCCCATGGAAGTGGTCATCCATACCAGGTTTCAATGAAATCGACCCATAAACATCCGAGAAAATCTCCGGACAAAATTATAGGCAACTCAGGCATTCCAAGATGAAAAAGGGCATAACTCTGGCAAAAAAAAGTATGATCGAAACTATAATTGCAGGTGCATAGGATCCCATGGTAGTGAACATCCATACCAGGTTTGAAAGGAATTGACCCATAAACATCTGAGAAAATTTCCGGACAAAATTCAGACATTCTAAGCCGAGAAGGGACGTAACACTGGCAAAAAACGTCCGATCAAAATGATAAATTTGAATTAATTTGTATATTTTTTATACTTACCAATGGCCCATACTTAGCTGGTGCAAACTCAATATTATCAAGGGTCAAACACAAATTTTGAAACCCCCTATCTGGCCCTTCATACTTTTACTATCTGTGCATGCGCAGTACTCAGGAAGAGACCGGAATAGGTGCCAAAATCATTCTTTGTAGACGAGCCTACTAAAATAATAACTCAGCAGGGAGGTATCAATGCCCACTCATGGGAGGGCCATCCCCGTCTGAGCCATTGGTAAGTATAAAAAATATACAAATTAATTTAAATTTATATTTTTATAGTAATGACCAATGGCCCAGACTTAACTGAATCGTAAAAAGTGGAGGGCCTAGGACTTAGGAATTAGCAGACCAAATACAACTTCTAAGCCTGCATTCCAAGGTGAAAAGGAGATTAAATTTAAAAGGAATTACATGTATGTAGAAGACATATCATAAATAAAGAGCCATATCCAAGTAATTCCGTATTCTTAGCATGAAAGATTATGCTAATAGGGTGTAACGAGCCCCCAATTTTAAGGCTAGTCCAGAATAAGCCCCTTATTATTAGGATGGCGTATTTGATAGTGAGAGACTAACCCCCACAAACACACGCCATATATAAATAATAAACAAGCTGTATCTCGGATCAGTAATAATCTACAGACAAAAAAGCTTCACTCATAGTTACACACTTATCAAGCTAGAAGGGATGAAGAAAAATCACTCCCCTCCCTTTTTTTGAAGGAATATTCTTCACAACAAAGAGGGAAGCGCTCTGGAATCAGTGAAAAGCGGTACCAAATAATCAAAATATATTTGCCCAACAGGCACCTAGTTATTAATTATTATTAATAATTGGTGCTTAACACCACTTCAGAAGCTGAGGCTATCGTGGCAATCCCGGTTATTAACAGCACACGCTTCTAACGTATACCCGAGTCGGAATACGTAGATAGGTCGAAAACCAGTGATATAACGTGTACAACCATACACTTGTCCATTTGAATCCCAATGGAAAGTATCTGTTAGAGCAAACACACTTCTAAGGAACCCAACAGTCGACCCCGTTCAGGTGTACAATTAATTCCAACAATAAAACTCCAACTGAACCGTGCGAATATACGAGAATGAGAATTCTCCTGTGTACCGTCTCTGGTAGAAACCTGGATTTAGAACATGGAATGAGCTATGATTAACAGACTCGTCACAGACCGTCCCCGAAATAATTCATTGTTTCCTAGGTCCGTAACAACCAATGACTGTTCGGAGAAAGAATATACTACTCCGAATAATGATGCCAAAAATTGAGAACGTATGCATAGACAGCCTATTGGAAGTCCCATAACTGATCCAAATATCCCCAAAATTCTCATGAGCTCTATAAAGCAGAGCAAGAATTTATATAATCTGTTCAATAATGTGTCTGCCTAATAAATACACATATTATACATGCAGGCAATGAAATCCCGCATGTACTCATCTGAATACAGCCTGTATCCACGGTAAGACCGAGTGATACAAGTGTAATCAGGAAACTGAATGAATAATACGATGTTATTATGCAGTTAACTGAGTTATAAACTCATACGTCATAAAAGAAAAGGCCAGACCGCTCTGAGCGAAACTTTTCAGAGTGGACTAATTGCTACATTGGAGAATGTCGGCCAGATAACTGACATGTCAGCCACACAGGTATACGAAGGCTAGCAATTTTATTGATAAGGAATCATATGCTCGTATATGACTTATAAACGAACCACCACAGGAAACAAACCAACTAAATAGTGGATGTGCCCGTGAGGTCGAGGTTAGAACACGACCCAGCTGCCAATCGCAAAGCCATGAAAGCCATGCATATACTTGAATGCAATCGAGGCTTACAGGAAGAAAACTACGTCCTGCCCTGTAATAACCTCTTAACACATTGGCGCCAGGGGGCAGGGGGTTGACAAATAATTCCTATTCAGCCCCTCTCACCTGCATTTCTTGAATCGCCCTTGTGTTAGTTATCAAATAGTATAGGAACCGCAGGGTTCCCACTCGTCTAACCGACTCCATAATGCCACTAAGGGTGAAGACGGACCTGATGAACAAATAATACACCATATAGACATAATATCCAATCTCTAGTGTGGAAATATAATCCACAGCAATAGATTGGATAGAACTGAAAAGGGAGATGAAAACAATATTCCGACACCCGATCATAAAAACCTAGATGAATGAACTCCTTACGTTCAGTATAGGCGTTTGAAGAAACGCTCATTAATCACACTAGGTAAATATGTCGTCATCAATAGGGCTTATCGCAACATATAACTAACACCAAAGCATACTGGTAGGAAGAGAAAAACCTTCTCTAACATAATGGTATCATGTCCGATAGGACAATTAACCCAGCCTAGCTGAAGCAGCTAAAGGTCTTCTTATTCGTGAAGACAATAAAAAGGCTGATAACTGCAGCCTTAGAAGCTCACTAAGGAGACTTACAATGCCAGCCGTAGCTTATAAGTCTTCATCTCCGTGAAGACAGATATATTGGTGTAAGTTGTGACCTTCAAAGCTCACTGAACGGAGACTTACAATTATCATAGTGCAAGGCTGGGAATGAAGAGCCGCTATTTTAACAGCCCTTAATTCCCAAAGAGACAGTAGTCTCAAGAGATAATTATTTCAGTTATGTCATTGCATAATTACTGAAAAACATCGCTCATGATAGGCTACTATGGTGTCAACAATAAGAATCAAGTGTATGACACAGGAAAACAAACTGAAAAGCATTATTCCTTTAGTGGTTTTATTCCCAAAAGACAGCGGTCAGAGCCTAGCTAACGTAGCTTAGAAGTCTTCATCTCTGTGAAGACAGATATCTCAGTGAAACTTGCGACCTTGAAAGCTCACTAAACGGAGACTTTCAACCATCGGCAAGCAAGGTGGGGAATGACCTTCTGCGAGGATGGAGACTCACACTCCATAGCCCTCTCACCATCCAAATGTTCCATCTGAAAATATGGTCAACTCCATCGGATTGAAAGGATGACTGGATCAATGCAGCACTGTCCGACTGCTCACCATCGAAGCATGTTAAATGGTAGTACCAGCGACTACTGGAATGCTGCGATACGCAGAACAATCTGCAGCAGCCAGTCCGTGACTGAGGCGAGCAGAGCAATGATAATCCACTTGTTACCATAAGCTGCTCACGGGACGGAGATCAGGCCCCAGATCCTCGACACATGTCCCCTATAAAAATGCCTCGAACGACTAGCTATCGACCCGAACATGTGAAGTCAGATAGCCAGTCTGCGGTCAACATGCTTCATTAATGAAACAGGAAGATGCCATAGCTGCAAACTGATCCAGCTGTAGCGTGGAAGGAGCGTCCCGAACCGCAAGCGTGAACAGGCATCCTAACCCACTCAAGTTTCTCGAATCAAAAACAGTCGACCCCGACTGTTGACGGAAAGGAGAGGCTTCTCCAGCTCACGGTCTGCTCCAGACCTCACCAAGATTCCGTTAGAAACCTGTAGGCATCTATCCCTTAGCGTGCATATCCATGGAAGAAAAGGAAGCCATAACAACAGCCGATCCCAGCTGAAGTGCAGAAGAAGCATCCAATCTCGTCACACTTTGGACAGATGCTCCTACTTATTGAGGTTTCTTACAACACAAAACAGTCATCACCAACTGTTAACGGGAAGAAAAATGCTCTGCACTCGCAATCTGTCCCCAGATCTCGGTTAGAAATTTCTACGCTAATTCCCCTTTCGTGCGCTTCCATGTAAGCAGAATAAGCCATAACTACTGCCGGCCCCGGATCTAGCCGAGCATCCCATAGAGAAACTTCTGGCTTCTTCTACATGCACAAATGACTGGACCAATCCAGCACCGTTCGACGACTCACTATCGTAATCTGCTGATGAGTGCACCTTGCTGGGTTTTTAAGCTGTGCAAATTGTGACAGCATGTCCGTTACAGAGGCTTGTGGAGCAGCGGCTCAGAAAATATGGTCAACTCCATCCTTCTCCGCTGCATGTTGCTCCCGGGACGGAGATCTGGCCGCCGAGCTCTCCGTTGAATGTCCCGATGAATCAAGCCTCGAATCACTAGCTACTGGGTGGACTGACTTTCTTTTGCTTCTTCCTTTATTTTCTTTCTTCGAGGGTAAAGACTGGAACGTCTTTGCTCGGCTGCATGAACATCTATAGTCGGGTAGCTAGTGTGCAGTTGCATGTGCTTCGCTAATGCGGAGGAAGAAGCCTGATGCAGACCTCACCAAGCTTCCCGAAGAGAAACTTGCAGACTTCTTCCCCTTATTTTGCGTCGTCGCTGGTGAGCTTTTGATTAAAAGGTGCTCGCTCTACCCAAATCTACACTCTCCTCAACCGCATCGGACATACCCGGTATTACGGTTCCCACTATTGGGTAACTGCCTGACCGGTCGAGCTAGCTGCTGGAATAAGAGGCCTTATTCCTTATTTTCAAGAGCACCTTAGCATCTAGCTCTGTTTACTCCTCAGAGCACGACGATGGCAGCACATTCTGGATGGGTGTCACAATACTATTACCATGTTCCTGTTCCTCTGGAAAAGAAATTGAGAAATCAAATTATCTTACGGTGACAGCCCCGACATCGGAACTTCACACAAATACATAGCGCAACACCCGCATCCAACGTTAGTGTCCTAAAGAGTTGACCCTGACCATACAAATAGGACCAGAATCAGTAGGAGTGCAGTGACTACAGGCAAGGCAACAAGCATGTAAATCCATTGTAGACTATAATGCCCTTCACTGAGAGCATTAATTCATAAATAATTATAATCTAACAAGTTCACTGCACTCCTAACATCTAACATATAATCATACAATATAAGGATGCACGACAAAGACAATCAAAATAATTTTCGAAATAAATTAAAACAAATTTTTTCCGAAATGTTTTTTTGAAAATGTCTTAGTTCCCTTAGGGAACCACACAAGCCGAAGGGCATCCCGATAGAGCCTAAGTGTGGACAACACCAAAATATTAAAGCTACATTACCAGAATATTAATAAATGTATCCTAATATAATTGTGATGAAATAAAACCCTGAATATTACCTGTTAAGGACGTTGATAAAAGTAAACAACGTCAGGATAGAAAAACTAGACAAAAGGCACACCAAAGGCCCAAGTCAGAAAATAATTAACTGATACCTGATGCAAAGCTAGATCTTCATGTGAAGAAAAAACAATGCATATGGTAGGAGATGCAAGACAAAAATGGCCCAACACCCCTTGGGTGAGGACGTAATAGTGGGGATAAACAGAATAAACATTCTGTACAACACGTTAAACTCCCAAAAAATTTAATAAAAAATTTCAATAAAAAAACAGCCAGAAAGCTTAGGAGTTTAACCGGAGGGTTCATGGAAGGATAGGGAAAAAACACATAATCAACAGTAGGTAAATCATTAGCAAAACTAATGACGTCAAAGCGTATATCCCGAAATTGGGTAACATGAAATAATTTTCATATTATTTAAAAGTTACAGCCCTGAACATCTCAAACCACCGTTGTTCACTTTCATCATCCATTTACTGCCTTGAATCCACCATATACTTCATTGATTTGTGTCTGGCATCCACCAAAAGAGAGATTTAAAGCACAGATGTCAGTTGAGATGTTTACTGACTTTGGGCCAAACAAAGAATGATGTTTGCGCCTATTCCAGTCTCTTCCTGGGTACTGCGCATGCGCAAGTACTAAAAGTATGGAGAGCCAGATAGGACTTTTTAATTTTCATTGTTGTATGCAAATTTTGGGGATTGTGGGGTTCAAAATTTGTGTTTGGCCCTTAATAATGTTGAGGTTACACCAGCCAGCTAAGTCTGGGCCATTGGTTGTAGTTTTAAAATATGTCCGGCCAAGGGTTAATGTCATCTAATATTGATGC
Source organism: Pictodentalium vernedei (assembly GCA_031216915.1). Classification (NCBI taxonomy): domain Eukaryota; kingdom Metazoa; phylum Mollusca; class Scaphopoda; order Dentaliida; family Dentaliidae; genus Pictodentalium; species Pictodentalium vernedei. The sequence goes on from CM062294.1 coordinate 484,715,517, forward strand.
AAGTCCACACTGACAAAAAAGTCTAACATTGCAAAACAGGCCAGAAATTTTCTAAGTCCATACTGACAAAAAAGTCCAACATTGCATTAAAAAAGTCCAAAATCTACGAAAAAGGGTTAATATCATCTTATATTGATGCATTTAAAACATATATGAAATATGAAAGCCACAGCATTCCGGTGGTAGCCTCCACTCATGTACAGCAGAACAGGTAAGAAATTTTGTAAGTCCACACTGACAAAAAAGTCTAACCTTGCAAAAAGACTAAAAATCAATAAAATATCACTGGTTAAGGGTCTGTGGGTAATTGTAAGCCATAGAAACACAGTATGAGGTGCATGGTGGACTGGTACAATAACTTCAACACAAGTGTTGATGCCGACATGCCTCGGGTCATGAAATAAGCTCACACAACTTCGTTGGTGAGATACAAACCCTCCAACACACTGACAGTGTCCCAAACTCAGATGATGTCCTACTGTCACTACTCGGGACCCAGGTGTTGAAGGACTTTTCACGGCTTCTCTTTAAATCAATATTGAATATAATGACCTGAAGAGGAGAAATGAAAACTCACTTTTAACTGTCACGAAATGATCATGTGTTAGCACATGTATATTCAAGTATTAGTACACAAAGTGGTCTATTTCAACCAAGCCTGGAAATAAGCAATCTGTCATTTGAAGAATGAGGTCCCAGTGGGTGAGTTTGCTAATGCTATCCCATACAGTGGGCTAGAATCCCCCAATGTATCCTCTGAGTACCTCTTTCTCTTCAGGCATGAGATCTTAATTCAGATTGAGGTACACAGAGGGTAAATTTGGTAATGCTACCCTGCTTTAGCATCACCAAATTCACCCCTGGGGACCTCATTCTGTAGATGATAATTGATTTCAACTATGGTAATGTTCTGCTAAGTGGAATCAATCAAACTGATATAAAATCACAAATCACCATCCACTTTGAAATTTCACTTACCCTTTTCACAATGATGAGATGATTAGACGTTTTTTTCATCAGTGATGGAGGCAGAGGTGGTGGGGGAGGAGGTGGTGGTGGTGGAGGCAGTGGAAGAGGAGGAATTACTGGCACAGCAGATGATGGACATGTCACTGGTCGATCACCTAGAAAAGATATAACAATATTGATACAAATTAATTTACTACACATATTAATCATGGAGCAAACATCCTAAATACTAAATCATTGTAATCCCAAAATGTCCACAGTTCGTTCCTGACCTGTGGTAACTGCATACGAGTCCTTGGGCAAGACTAGGGCTTATACTTCACCCAATGTTGGAAAAACAATTTGGATTCTTGCAAAAATGGCTGCGAGAATCCATACCTGTTATGAGTGTCCCAGGATCCCATGAGGCCACCATGGTTGAATCACTTTTGTATACTGATAACACATTAACCCATTACCCAACACAGCTTCTTAATTTTTAAAACATCAATTGAATTTGATAATTTAAAAAAAAACAAAAACAATATTTACCAATAAAACCCTATAAATATGGATGTCATTGGAACCAGCTGATTGAACTGGTTCCAATGACAACCATATTTGTACAATTTTATTGACTAAGTGTCAGGCTACTTCACATCATGTTTGCCTTGTATTGGTTAATTTGCTGCCGTTATGTTAGGAATAGGGTTAAATTGACTCAATTCTTTTCATGCGAATCCTAGCAGAGGTGTTGCAAGAATCTACATGGATTCACACGGTTTTGTTGCATGAATCTTTGCATGAATAGATTCTCGGATTCTCGTCGAAATATAAGCCCCAAAGACACTTCAACCATATTCCACATGTTGGGGCACAGTAGTGCTGTGTGCTAAGGCATATTGCATGTTGATGGTACACTTGCCTTCAACTGCTGCTAACCATGCTTGTAAAACTTGGTAGTATGTTGGGGAGTCTGTCAGTTGCTTGCCACTGCTCAGTGGTTCTGTGTTCTCCAGCTCATTCCCCCTGTAAAACTGCCCAGCATGATGTGACCCTGGTTACTGAAAGTGTTGTTAAACCCCAATAAAAACAAACAAAAACTGAATATAATTTCTAAACACAGAATCATTTACCATACCTTCAAAACAAATTCGACCTGTTTAATTATTTATATATTGGTGTTTAAGGTCACATATTTTTGGAGAATGGCCACCCGTGTCAGCAGCATGGATATAAAGTCAAGACCAGACAATCGTTTATACCCATGTTGCTCATGACTGAGTCCTATTTTACAGGTAAAACAGAGCTTGTTTACCACAGTAAACAAGCACTACTTCACTTTCTGGGGTTCCCACAGGGATTTGACGTGTTAACTGCATATAGATTATAGAGAAAACTCCTGTTAATTGAATACAAAATCTTGCAATATGTCAAGAAATTCAACTTTTATCGTAAATTTCCTTTCTTATTATACCTACCACAATTGTTTACTACAGGCTTGAACTACAATGGAAGTCTTGGAAATATACTCTCTATTTTGATCTTTCCCAAGCAATTTGCAAAAGCACCAAGAAAAAATAAGCCAAAACTGAGTCGAGTGCTACCGGTGCACACCCATTAGGGGACGCTCTTCTTCTAGTACTGATCCACGGCTTCCAGTGCCAGTGCGCAGACGTGTAACCAATGACTAATTCTTTTGAATCCGTCAACATTGGAGTTATGTGATAAGCAGGGAGGAAGGATTTTTACTCAAATAAGAAGACGGGAGGGCCTCCATGTAAACAATTGTGGTAGGTATAAGAAAGGAAATTTACTATAAAATTTAAATTTCTTATGAACATACCTTACAATTGTTTACTACAGGCTGAATAGACAATAGGAGGAGGGAATTACATAACCAACCCCCACATAACCCGACTGCACTGGAACCGTGGACAGAAGAAGAGTTCCCTAGGCCTATCAAACCATAGCATCACAAACATTAGTAAAAGACAATGAGAGATGAGGCGTATGGCTCTGCATGACGCACAGCCAGAAAGGACAGCAAAACAGCACAGGGCTGGAACTGACCTTGTAAGAAGCCTAATGGTTAGGGTAGTCAACAGCCTGAGCAGAAGAAAGTGGGCCCAAAGAAAAAAAGGTCCTCAGACTGCTCCTATAACTGACGCAGATAGAAGGTGGAGAAAGTAGAAGCATTTCTCCAGTAGGCTGCCTGCATATCATCCGACAGCTTTATGGAGTTAGCTTAAGCCCAGGAGGTAGACAAGGGACGTACCTTGTGGGCAGAAATACAATTGGTAACACAATCGTCAGTCGCTAGATGAGCGTAGGCCGCACGAATAGCTAGACAAATCCATCGAGAAATGGATTGAGGGGAGATCTTCTGTCGACCAGGAATAAGAAACAGAAAGAATCGTTTCCTGCCTTTCCTAATGAACGGCGTCCGATTGAGATAAGTGCGAAGTGCACGAACCGGCCCCCCCCCCCCCCCCTCCCCCAGCAAATCAGCACCCAAGAAAGATTCCATCTTGGGGTAAGCTGCAAAATCTTAGGCCCTTTCAAAGAAAAGTGCCGAATAATCTTGGAGATGTATGGATTAGTGCCGATATAATGCATTCCCACATACGAAAAGGTCTCCAAAAGCATGGACCTGCACCCTTTGATGGTAACAGGCTGAAGACCCTGAGAATCAAACAGATGTACCAGAAACTCCACAATCTGTGTTATCGAAGGATCGGCATAATCAAAAGAGTGATCAGCACACCATCGACAGAAGACCTTCCACTTAGCCACATAGGCTAAACCAGTGGAGTGCCTCCTTGAAGAAGAAATGCACTCCACCGCTCATCTCGAAAAACCTCTACGGAGGAGACAGGACCTGACAAAAGATATGCGTGAAGGCATAATGAAGTTGGGTTGATGTGAAGCCTCCTCGGGTGACCTTGGCGAAGGTTGCGCCATAGAGGGAGACGTGCCGGAACCGCCGCCAACAGAGAGCGGAGCTGATTGATCCACACCCGTTGAGGCGACAGGGGAGCAATCAGAATGATTCGACAACTGCAGGTTTGTCACTAGGCTAGAACCTGAGGCAGAATCAGAACCGACAGGAAGGGGTAGCCAACTAGACCATTCCAATCGAACGACAGAGCATCCGCAGCGAAAGCCAGAGGATCTGGGCGCGGGGGACATGAAAGTGTCTACCTGATGGTTCCAATGGGTCGCAAAAAGATCGAGGGGGGGACAACCCCAGAGATCACATAGCGACTGGAACACTGCCCTGTGAAGCATCCAATCGGTGGAAATGACGAGTTGGCTAGGACGTTCAGTCGACTGGGAATGTGACGAACCACCACTCAGGCATTGATAATCTGAGCTAGCAGTAGAAGATCCTGAGCCAATTCGTACATGGGAACCGAGTGCTGCCACCCTGGTTCCGAATGTAAGTGGCCACTGTCGAATTGTTAGACAACAGAAAGACCTTCTGGTTGATGTGAAGAGCTGCTTGATCCTAGTCCCATACCCTGTGAAGGAATAGACCTAGAGGATCCAAAGTTGCACCCAATCCGAAATCGCTGGCGTCTGCCATCAGAATGCGATCGGAAGCGGGCAAGTCCAACAGCAGGCCTGGCATTTTCAGGAGAGTGATTTATTCGCTCACCTACTACTCGCTTTAAAAACAAGAGGCCCCACGTGGCCTTAATCGCTCACCTGACAAAGTGACTCTAAGAAGTATTTTAGGTCACCTTCACCATGTCATGCCTCATCAACATTAACTGGTTGAGTGATAGATTTTGTTTGAAGTTCAACATTTGTTACCTAAAATTAGTTTTATTTAAAATCATTGGTGTGTGGCCAATCTCCAATGATTTTTAATAAAGCAAATTTATCTCTGCAGACAAACTGGTTTAGCATGAAGCACAAACAAGGAATGTGAAGAGATAGCCTTGGACATCTCTCCCCAACTGTGGATATCTTCCATGTGCTACATGTATATATTTGCATGCAAGAAAACAAAAATTTTCACAAATTTTATTTTTTTTTATCATCATTAGAACAAGCTCAAACAGCTTATTCCAATAGGGGTATGGGAAGATCAGGTATATTTTTGAGACAGAAATGTGAATATATAAATAATGGTGTATTTTTGTGAATGATGCTGGAGAATTTTGCGTAAAGATATGGTAAATGGTTTGTTCTAGATACAGAATGATGCAAAAGTATTTAAATTTGATTAGGCAAGTTGTTCCTATAATGCATTTAAAAATTGAAGTAACTGTTTTTTTGCTGACGAACTTTTAGATGTGTGTGTCTGTGTTTGTGTGTGTGTTTGTGTGTGTGTGTGTGTGTGTGGGGGGGGGGGGGGGGGGGGGGGTAAGAGTGTTCTTGCAAACAAAATTCCTGAATAAATGGAAAATTTTATTTTTTGTGTGAAAGACATAGTGCGTGAATGTTGATTGGAACAAGCTTAGAGAGCTCATTTTAATGTGAAGTCATAAAGCTGTGTTTTACGTACGAAATTCTGGAATAACTAAAAAAATTGCTTTTTTGACTCAAAAAGCATGGTGTGCGGCCTCTCATTGGAATGAGCTCAAAAAGCTCATTCCAATGGGGTATTTACAAGCGATAAGTACATGTATGTTTAAGAGACAAAAATTAAAATTTGAATAGCGATTTTTGCGAAGAATGCTGACAAGTTTTGGCAGTTATGCTGGTAAAAAGGTAAGATATGCAAAGTGGTTGTTTTTTAGAGGCGACATTTAATTAAGGGGAATTAACCCTTGATTACTGAGGTAACTTCTAAAAGTACTGAAATTTCATGAAGCAATGTGAATAACAGACAACAGTTGCCTAAAAATTTCATGAATAACTAAAATTTTTATTCCTTTGTCTCGAAAACATGGCATATGACCTTTGTTGGAATGAGCTGAATGCGTGTGTTCCAATGAGGGGTCATAAAATTTGAACGAAGATTTGTGTGAATAATGCATTAGTACTGCTAGATTTGGGTAAACGGTTCACCCTGGATACCACCCCTTCTATAGTAGATCTTTTCTGCAAATTTTGTCTAAGATTCTATCAACTTTACAAATAAATACGTTCATGAATCACAATCAGATCCACCCTACAATGTTGCATACCAAATATCAAAAGATTCTGCCTGCTGGATCTGGAGAAGAAGATTTTTTAAGAAATATGCCTGAAACGCACTAAGTTAAAATTTGGGCTCCTATACGGAGCCCAAATATAAACCCAGGGGGCCGATTTGAACAAACTTGAATCAGATCCACCCCACAATGTTGCTTACCAAATATGAAAAGATTCTGAAGCTGGATCTGGAGAAGAAGATTTTTTAAGAAATTTGCCTGAAATGCACTAAGTTCAAATTCGAGCTTCTATAGTGAGCCCAAATATGAATCTAGGAAGCCGATTTGAACAAACTTGAATCAGATCCACCCCACAATGTTGCATACCAAGTATCAAAAGATTCTGCCTGCTGGATCTGGAGAAGAAGATTTTTTAAGAAATTTGCCTAAATGCACTAAGTTCGAAATCGGGCTCCTATACTGAGCCCAAATAAAAACCCAGGGGGCCGATTTGAACAAACTTGAATCAGATCCACCCTACAATGTTGCATACCAAATATCAAAAGATTCTGCCTGCTGGATCTGGAGAAGAAGATTTTTTAAGAAATTTGCCTGAAATGCACTAAGTTCGAAATCGGGCTCCTATACTGAGCCCAAATATTAACACAGGGGGCCGATTTGAACAATCTTGAATCAGATCCACCCCACAATGTTGCTTACCAAATATGAAAAGATTCTGCCTGCTGGATCTGGAGAAGAAGATTTTTGAAGAAATTTGCCTGAAATGCACTAAGTTCGAATTCGGGCTTCTATAGTAAGCCCAAATATGTATCCAGGGGGCCGATTTGAACAAACTTGAATCAGATCTACCCCGCAACATTGCATACCAAATGTCAAAAGATTCTGCCTGCTGGATCTGGAGAAGAAGATTTTTGAAGAAATTTGCCTGAAATGCACTAAATTCGAATTCGAGCTCCTATAGTGAGCCCAAATATGAATCTAGGGAGCCGATTTGAACAAACTTGAATCAGATCCACCCTACAATGTTGCATACCAAATATCAAAAGATTCTGCCTGCTGGATCTGGAGAAGAAGATTTTTGAAGAAATTTGCCTGAAATGCAGTAAGTTCAAATTTGGGCTCCTATACTGAGCCCAAATATAAACCCAGGGGGCCGATTTGAACAAACTTGAATCAGATCCACCCCACAATGTTGCATACCAAATATCAAAAGATTCTGCCTGCTGGATCTGGAGAAGAAGATTTTTTAAGAAATTTGCCTGAAATGCACCAAGTTCGAAATCGGGCTCCTATAGTGAGCCCAAATATGAATCCAGGGGGCCGATTTGAACAAACTTGAATCAGATCCACCCCACAATGTTGCATACCAAATATCAAAAGATTCTGCCTGCTGGATCTGGAGAAGATGATTTTTTAAGAAATTTGCCTGAAATGCACTAAGTTCGAATTCGAGCTTCTATATTGAGCCCAAATATGAATCTAGGAAGCCGATTTGAACAAACTTGAATCAGATCCACCCCACAATGTTGCATACCAAATATCAAAAGATTCTGCCTGCTGGATCTGGAGAAGATTATTTTTTAATAAATTTGCTTGAAATGCACTAAGTTCAAATTTGGGCTCCTATATTGAGCCCAAATATAAACCTTGAATCAGATCCACTCCACAATGTTGCTTACCAAATATGAAAAGATTCTGCCTGCTGGATCTGGAGAAGAAGATTTTTTAAGAAATTTGCATGAAATGCACTAAGTTCAAATTCGAGCTTCTATAGTGAGCCCAAATATGAATCTAGGAAGCCGATTTGAACAAACTTGAATCAGATCCACCCCACAATGTTGCATACCAAATATCAAAAGATTCTGCCTTCTGGATCTGGAGAAGAAGATTTTTTAAGAAATTTGCCTAAATGCACTAAGTTCGAAATCGGGCTCCTATACTGAGCCCAAATATGAACCCAGGGGGCCGATTTGAACAAACTTGAATCAGATCCACCCTACAATGTTGCATACCAAATATCAAAAGATTCTGCCTGCTGGATCTGGAGAAGAAGATTTTTTAAGAAATTTGCCTGAAATGCACTAAGTTCGAAATCGGGCTCCTATACTGAGCCCAAATATTAACACAGGGGGCCGATTTGAACAATCTTGAATCAGATCCACCCCACAATGTTGCTTACCAAATATGAAAAGATTCTGCCTGCTGGATCTGGAGAAGAAGATTTTTTAAGAAATTTGCCTGAAATGCACTAAGTTCGAATTCGGGCTTCTATAGTAAGCCCAAATATGTATCCAGGGGGCCGATTTGAACAAACTTGAATCAGATCTACCCTGCAACATTGCATACCAAATATCAAAAGATTCTGCCTGCTGGATCTGGAGAAGAAGATTTTTGAAGAAATTTGCCTGAAATGCACTAAATTCGAATTCGAGCTCCTATAGTGAGCCCAAATATGAATCTAGGGAGCCGATTTGAACAAACTTGAATCAGATCCACCCTACAATGTTGCATACCAAATATCAAAAGATTCTCCTGCTGGATCTGGAGAAGAAGATTTTCAAAGAAATTTGCCTGAAATGCAGTAAGTTCAAATTTGGGCTCCTATACTGAGCCCAAATATAAACCCAGGGGGCCGATTTGAACAAACTTGAATCAGATCCACCCCACAATGTTGCATACCAAATATCAAAAGATTCTGCCTGCTGGATCTGGAGAAGAAGATTTTTTAAGAAATTTGCCTGAAATGCACTAAGTTCGAAATCGGGCTCCTATACGGAGCCCAAATATGAACCCAGGGGGCCGATTTGAACAAACTTGAATCAGATCCACCCTACAATGTTGCATACCAAATATCAAAAGATTCTGCCTGCTGGATCTGGAGAATAAGATTTTTTAATGTTTTTCCCATTGCCTACAGTGTTAAAAAGTGCTGACTCAGCACTTTTTCAAAGTCCCGAAACTGTACCCTATGATAAAACCGATGGCAATTTTTTTTTACCAATCCTTTCTGTTGGTCCTAAGGAAGCTGCACACCAAATAAAAATTCTCAGTGCCGTGCAGTTTTGGAGATATGGGCGTTTTAAATTTTTTCTATTTTTAGCTCCTGCGGTTCCCACGGGGCTGCGGGAAAATTTTTTTTTGCATAAATCAAGTACTCATGACCCAATAAGCCCTCACATAAAATTTGGTTCAAATCAGCCTCTCGGTTTGGAAAATAGAAATTTTGGGCGGGGCAAAAAATTTTGCCCCTCTCATAACAACGTCAAGTATAGCCCCACAAACTTCTCTTGAACAAATCTGAGTCTACACCTCAAAAGGAAGCTGCACACCAAATATCAAGTCTCTGCTACTGCTGGTTCATGAGAAGAAGATTTACAAAGATTTTGGTGCCCCTTGGGGGTGTGGCACCACCCAGGAGGAGGGGCAACTTCATTTGAACAAATCTGAATTGGCATTAGGTAATAAACATTTAGCCATCATTTGAATAAAATTGGGCTAGTGGTTTAGGAGGAGAAGTCGATAATGTAAAGTTAACGCCGGACGGACGACGACGGACGACGGACGCCGGACGCCGGACAGAAAGTGATTAGTAAAGCTCCCCTTGAGCTTCGCTCAGGTGAGCTAAAAATTGAGGGGGACGAAAAAATAGCCCTCCTTGCCTTAGAAATTAATGATTACCACAACAGTCTATTCCTAAAACCCCTAGATTTTCAGATTTCTGCTATGTTAGTGGTCGCTGCAATATGGCCACACAGCCCCTCCCACACCTCCAGGCAGACCAAGGCCCGGAGGTGTGGGAAGGGCAGTGTAGCTGTCTCACAGAGACTACCTGGTGAGCAGCATCAAATAAAATGTACAAATCCCACAAGGCAGAATTCATTAATAGTACAACTTCATTTTGCCACCTTCAGGTTTTGTAAGCTTGAGGAGAGCTAATCGCTCCCCTAGGCCATGTGAGGAGAGTGATTTTTAGCCCTCCTGCATTTCTAAGAATGCCAGGCCTGTAACGGAACTCCCTGCATAATCCACTGAACATCCATCCAGGGGAGAAGGTGACGATGAAGAGAGTCTGAAAACTGAAGCACCAGATCCAGAGGATCGACATTCGGCCTCCAACAACTGAGCAGAAAGTGTTGGAGAGGTCTGACATGCAGCCGACCTAGAAGAATGAGATCAGTCACCGAACAGCAGGGACTGAGCAGCCGGAGAATACTCCAAGCTGTCGCGGACTGGGACAGAGTCAAGGCGAAAGCCAAGAGAATCACAGCCCTTGCCCAGGGAACTGCCACCATATTCAGCTGAGTATGGAAGTCCATCCTCAGATGACAAAAAGACTGAGAAGGGCCCAGGTCCGACTTCTCCTCATTGACTCTGAACCCTAGCAACGTGAGCAGGCTCAACAGCGTGTCAACATCTGACTCCAGAAGAGCAGCATTGGAGTGCCTCTGGAGGATATCGTCCAGATACGCCGAAGTAGTCACCCTGGACTGTGTGCAATGAAAAGCTATCACATGCGACATCAGTCGGGTGAAGGCCCAAGGAGCCAAGTTGAGGCTGAAAGGAATGGCCTTGAAGTAACTCGCCCCAGAAAAGCAAACCTGAGATACTTTTGCGATGTCCGATGAATTGGAACATGAAAGTAAGCATCTCACAGGTCGATGCTGGAAGCGAAATCTCCTTGGTGAATGGAGCGGTGAACCGACCTGAAAGTCTCCATGCTGAACTTGGGAGCAATGAGAGACTGATTCAGGATACTCAGATCAATAACCGGTTGGAGTCGGCTGACCTTCTTCGGAACCAAGAACAGGCGGGAATAAAATCCAACTGAATGAATGTTCTTGACAACCTCGATCGCCCCCTTTGACAGGAGATAGTCTATCTCTGTGATCAAAAGTTCCCAACGTGAAACGTCTGAAGGAACATGGGCTGCAAGAGGCACTCTCGACAGAGTGGAGTGCCTCCGGAAGGATATTTGCAGCCCAGACCGAACAACATCTAACACCCAAGGATCTGATGTGATCGTGGGCCAATGGTCTGCGAACTCTGATATCCTTCCTCCAACCTGGGATGAATCGAGGTGAGGACCTTCATTTCGAGCCCTGGTGAGGCCTGTGAGAGGAGAAACCACCTCCTCTGCTAGATGAAGGATCCTGATTCCTCCCTCTGGTCTGCCGATGCTTACCCTTACCACGTCAGTAAGAAGTACAAGCGGAGGCAGGAGGATCAGCCCTTGGCTTCGCAGAGGAAGCAGAAGGGTGTTTGTTAGGCTTAGAATGGCACTGGCCTCCAACAGAAGGCTGATCAAGCTGGCAAAGCAGCAGCTGATCTTTGGAATGATGCAGGACGTCATCCCGGACCGTTGCCATGGAACCATGGAATAGTCGCGGACCCGCCAAAGAAGTGGCTCGAAGAGCAGCGCGCTGCCCCTCAGGAAGGGAACGGCTTGTGTCCAACACATTATCCTGGCAAACTAATTCCAAGTTAGCCGTGTTACGGACATGCGTGTGAGTAAGATGCATGAGCGCCTTGGAAATCACATGCAAAGGAGCCTCTATGTCGTCAAACTTATCTGGAGGCAGATAAGCAGCCAAAGCAAAGACGATATAATCTGAGTGATCTGAGAGAGAAAGCATGCCCAGCATCTCTCTTGATAAGCCCAACAGGGACTCCAGAGTTGCCATAGGAATAACGGCCGACTTGGGCTTGGAAAGCCAAAGGGAGGGGAGTCCGGATCCAAGACCGTCAAAGTCTGGCAGATTGACAGATTGGCAGAATTGTAGGAACGATGATGCACTGGAGGCAAAAAGGTATCAGCCCTGGTGAAGAACGAAGTCTTCAAAGACTTGGAACTCAGCTTGGAGTCCAAAGATGCAAATGTTTCAACCACCTGTACCGACTGGCACGGTCGAAGGCACCCTGAAGTGGGTTGCTCCACAGGCTGTAGGCGTGCGACCGATGATCGCGGCCTGGCTGACACAGTCGGCTGGTGTGACGGTTTGAGATCCGGAAGGAACTAAACACAAAGTCAAGAGCTGCCCCCAAGTCGGAAGAATTGGCCCTCAAAGTCAGGTATGTCTGACCCATTCTCTGAGTTGGAAAACACATAGCCCATCACGGGCAAACCAGCCGATGCATCCCATGGTGTAGGCACACCAGGGGGATCAGAAAGTGGCCTGCTTCCAATCCCGGGAGGAGGCACCATGGGGGGGCACCTGGAAACCACTAGTAGCCTGACTGGAGGCCACGGAAAGGCTCTTGGAAAGAACCTGCGTGAGCAAGGAGAGGGCATCTCTAAGCTCACGGCCCGTGTCAGCCGGTTAGACGTAGGAACAACCCGGCAAAGTGGCTTCACTCCTGACACTTTTAACCAGCGAAAGGTCACGAACCTCTAGTACACCCGGCACGGGGCGACGAGTGGCAGCCAAAACATCGGAATACAGATGCTTATAGGGGTATGAAATACCCCGAGGATCTGAAGTGCCGCGGACCTCTAAGGGACAGAAGGGCCAGGCTGCACAAAATGCGTCAACCCTGCAAAACTGGCCATAGGACCAGAGTGCGTGGACGGAAATGCAACAGAGTCCATGGTGACCCCACCATGAACATCTGAATCCAATGAAAAAGCTGCTGGGCTCGACGGCTGAGAGACCACAGCAGAAGGTTTGGCCGGCAGCCCTTCCCACTTCGCCGAGTTGAAGTCCGGGAAGGTTAAGGCCGATATCCCACGTCCACACTACCAGACATCTCTGCAGACCCCAGCAGGGATAAGCCAAGGCCAGTTGAAACCATGACCGAGACGTTGCAGATGGGAACAGCAGTAGCAGCAGATACGTCGGGAGCTGTTGAAACTGGTGGAGAGAGCAACCAAGCTCGGCTCCAAAGGAGGAGTCAGGGGGGTATAACTCTCACCAGACATGGTTATGTCAGGAGGCCCCGAACGACAGCATTCCCCCTTCCCGCGAGTGCGAGAGGAATGGCCACGAGAACGCACCACATGGTTCACAGAAGCCCAAAAGGTGGATGACCAAGACCCACAGAGACGATTGGACGAACACCCATTACAAGTGGAACAAGAAGCATGGGAATCATCAACATACTTGGGCAAAAGGCATTGCCCACAAGGAACAGTCCTGGGCATAACAGAGGTAAGAGCAGTAGAAGAAAAGGTGAACTCAACAGATCTAGAAAGAAGTAGAACACCCCCAACTACAAGAGAAAGGTGGCAGAAATTAAAGGACCGGTGGGAACACAACTGAACCCAGACGGCCGACATGGACCCAAAAAACAGAAATTCTACACTCAATGGAGTGGAGAAATCCTGCCCATACAGCCCCCCACTGACATCTAACTCCAATAATAATAATATCCAAAAGGATAACATAAATTTATCAACCACAATTATAATGTCCGAACCACACAGTACACGAAAGTAGTGTGCGAACACGGAGAATATAAAAAATATAATGAGAATGTGGTTGAATTTAATAACGAGAATGTATAAAACACAGTCCTGTTATTATATGATCATCAGATCCATAATTCTAGTCACAGGTAACCATTATCAATGAGTTGAATTATCACTGTTTCTTAACGCAAATGAATGCACATCTTCCCAAGATGGTGGAAGAAAAAAGAATGAGTCATTAGTTACACGTCTGCACCCTGGTACTAGAAACCGTGGATCTGTTCTAGGAGAAGAGCATCCCCTACTGGGTGTGCGCCGGTAGCACTCGACCCAGTTTGGGCTTATTTTTTCTTGGTGCTTTTGCACCACTTTTCTTTCCCAAATCGCTTGGGAAAGATCAAAATAGAGACTTCCACTGTAGTGCAAGCCTGTAGTAAAAAATTGTAAGGTACGTTGATAAGAAATTACCCTGACAATTACAGAATTTCCCTTGTTAATTGACCAATTTGGCCTTTGTACATCCAATACGGGCATTTAATCTATTACACAGTGGACCTCTGTTAATTGAATAGCCACTTTGCCAATGAAAATTATTCAATTAACAGGAGTATTCAATTAACAGGGATTGTGTCACTTTTTTGTATTCTAGAGATAAACTTGGCAATAATTCTATTGCATCTTGTTTGACAGAGCTCCATGAACACTGTCAAACAAGATATAATAGATTAAATGCCTGTATTGGATGTACCAAGGCCAAATAGGTTTATAAACAATGAAAAACTGGGTAAAGTCAGGGTAATTTTTCAAGAGGTTAAAAGATTTTTTATTCAATTAACAGGAGTTTACTCTATAACCTACATTCAATAAACAGGTCAAATTTGTACTGGAGGTACGGTAAATGGTTTTGTGTTGGTAAATTATATATATATATCACTGTATCTTGTTTGACAGAGCTCTGTCAAATGCCCAGTTTATCTCTAAAATACAGGATAATGACTAAATCCCTGTTAATTGAATAGTCCTGTTAGGTAAATAATTTTACAAAGTGGTTATTCAATCAACATTGTTAATCTGTGTTATCATACCATTGATTTTTAGCATACACCAAATTACTAGTAGTCACTCTTAAACTTGACACTGAGAGTAAAATCCACAATACTCTTTACTGGTAGTTCACAAAGTATATTTTATGGGGAAAATATATCAAAAATTAAAGAAAAATATTTTTGTTTCATGGGAAGAACCAGGATATTCTATACTGTGTCAAAAAAGAAAATATAATAAACTTTGAGGAATAATTTTTTTAGTATTATCGACTTTAATCCCAAACAATTATTGTAAATTCATATTTCGAGTTTAGCTGTATGTATTTGCATAATTTCATGTTCCTACTGTTGCCAGCGTCACATCAGGACATCGCAATTCAGACATGGGGTGAAATGAAAAGTTCACACATGCAGTCAATAGAGTGTATGTCCACCGTTTGCCTCTTGGATGGCAAGACATTGACGGCGCATGGACCTGATAAGTCTCTGGATGTCACCCTGTGGTATTGCGTTCCACTCCTGCCATAGAACATTACATAAATCGTCTAATGTCCGAAGATCATGAAGTCATACCCGACAGTCCAATTGATCCCAAAGATGCTTGACTGGCGACAAATCTCGCGAAAGTGGGGGCCAGGGAAGAAGTTCAATGCTCTGCTCCTCAAGAAAGTCACGAAAGGGACGAGACATTGGGCAATATCTTGCTGAAATAACTGCAATACGACGTTAGCGTTGAATAACGGGACAACAACTATGTTACTAATTTCGTCCCTATATCGCTGTCCATTCAGATTACCATCGATGAAGATCAACTGCGTTCAATGGTGCAAGGAAACTCCTGCCCGAACCATTACACTATCCCTGCCAAAATGGTCGCATTCCCGCACACAAGCATCAGAAACCTGTTCTCCTCGTTGGCGATACACTCTTACCCTACCATCAGCGTGCCGTAGACTAAATTGTGATTTATCACTAAAAAGAACTGTGCTCCAACGCTGCTGAGCCCAGCAATCACGCTGACGTACCCATTCCATTCTGACAGTACTTTGATGTTGGGCAAGGATTGGTCCGTGGTATGGATGCCTACTTCAGATGCCGTGTTCAGCGAATCTGTTGCGGACAGTTTGTGCTCTAATTCTATTGTTAGTTCTACCAGGAGTAATTGCTGCTGTCCTCAGCGCCGGAAGGAAGCGATCCCGCAAGTGAGACGTCCTGATGTGTCCGTCTTGTGCAGGGGTTGTAACTTTTGGTCAACCTGAACACGGTTGATCGGCAGTAGATCCAGTGATTCTATACCTTCTAATGAAATCGTAAAAAATGGCCACAGTGACTCTGAACTCAGCAGCGAGCTCATCTGGAGGTATCCCAGCCTCATGCATACCAATGGCATGCAACCTCTGATTTTTGGTTAACCTTGGCATTTTTTAAAATGTCGGAAGACAAAAACTAGCATGTTTTCTCAATAACCAGGCTCTCTAGCACAACATAACACAAAGAAAATCGTGGGTCACCCATTCAATTTGACATTCTCGGATAGCACGTCCTATTTTGAAATCCGTAGTAAAATTGTATACGGTTGGGTGGACAAGATGGCATTAAACTCTTTGCACAACTTCTTGTCCACCTACTTGCAACATTATAACTATTATATTTCATGCTTTATGCTATTTTTTCACATTTGTTTCTATTATACGTTCTTTTTTGACTCGGTATATTTGCAACTGCAGGTGTGACTGTCCCAGATGGGCCTGTCCATACCTCCCGCCACCATGATTATTCTAAGACAAAAAGTGGCACAACTCTGGTAAAAAAGTTCGATCAAAACTATAATCGCAGGTGCACAGGTTCCCATGGTAGTAAACACCCATACCATGTTTCAAAGGAATCGACACACAAACATCTGAGAAAATCTCCAGACAAAATTCAGGCATTCTAAAATGAAAAGGGGCATAACACTGGGAAAAAAGTCTGATCAAAACTATAATCACAGGTGAACAGGTTCCTGTGATAGTGAACAACCTTACCAAGTTTCAATGAAATCGACCCATAATCATCTAATAAAAGCTCTGGACAAAATTCTAAGCAATTCAGGCATTCTGAGACATTCGAATAGGGACAAAACTCCGGTAAAAAAAAGTCTGATCAAAACTATAATCCCTGTTGCACAGGGTCCCATGGTAGTAAACATACATACCAAGTTTCAAACGAATCAACCCATAAACATCTGAAAAAATCTCCGGACAAAATTCAGACATTCTAGGACGAAAAGGGGCATAAATCTGGCAAAACAATTCCAATCGAAACTATAATCACAGGTGCACAAGTTCCCATGGCAGTATATATCCATACCAAGTTTTAAAGGAATTGACCCTTATACATCTGAGAAAATTCTAGGCCTGCTTTTTCAAGTTGAAAAGAGGCATAATGCTGGCAAAAATAATCTGACCGGAACTATAATTGCAGGTGCACAGGTTCCCATGGTGGTGAACATTCATACCAAGTTTTGAGCAGATTGGTTCTCATACGTCTCCGGACAAAATTATGTCTATGGACAGATGGATAGATGGATGGATGGACGGATGGACGACGCACGGACAAGGTGATTCCAGTATACTCCTGACCACATGCACATCTACACATGATACTGATTCTTCAGACCAAGTTTTGTAAAAATCTAATAAAAAATGTTGCATGAGTTTAGCAGACAAGCCTTTGTGATGGAAATTTTGATATTTCCAAGGGCCATAACCAAGTTTTGTAAAAATCCACTGAAAAATGTTGGAGGAGTTAAGCGGACAAACCTTTGTGATGGAAATTTTGCTATTTCCAAGGGTCGTAATCAAGTTTCGTACAAATCCACTGAAAACTGAAGGAGTTAAGTGGACAAAGCTTGTGACCGCAGGACAGACTGATAGATGGATGGACGAACACCATTTCAATATCCCCCACCAACGAAGATAACAACTAACGTCAGATCTCGCTTTGGCAAGCTTGCACAAATGTTTTTGCTATTTATTTTTGTAGAAATTCTGTTAAGATATAAAGGGTATGCCACTCATTGCATATGTGGATGTGATACGTAACATTCGCACCAAATTAATAGCAAAAGATTGTCAAGTCCGACTGGCAGACATGCAGGATTAGAAATTTTATTTATGTTGTATTATTTTGTTGTAACCTGTAGTTCCTTTGCTTATTTTACAATTGAAGTGCAGTGGTGCCCACTTAATTGAATATCTCTTAACTTCTGTTAATTTAAAAAAAAATCTTATAAGGCCAAAAAAAATAAAAATCTGTTTCTCAGGCCCTCCTGCATGGTCCTTTTGGCTGCCGCATGCTCTCTTTTTATAACCAATTTAAACTTAAAAAAATTAAAATTATATGGTTTATGTCTGATATTTTACCCACATTAAAAAAATTGATGAATTTGTCCCTTGAGTGCAAGAAGGCTTTGCAATGCTTCAGCATTGCAAAGCCTTCTTGCACTCAAGGGATGAAATACACCACCACCCATGCTATTCTGTAGATTATGAGGCCTAAAACTTGAACCAAAAACATGAACTTTTGATGGCAAAGAAGTAATTACTGAAATAAAAAATAAAATAAAAAAACGCTCGCCCGCATGCAATTTCACAAATAATGGCCCGAGAAACAGAAGACCTACTTTGTGTGGCTTAACCTGTCGAGAAATTACCCTGACTCGCCCAAGTTTTCCTTTTGTTTATAGACCTACTTTGTCTCAGTACATCCAATATGGGCATTTAATCTATTATATCTTGTTTGACAGAGCTCATCTGTACGGAATGGATTTTCATTTTCCGTGGTGCAGAAAGGAACTAGCACTATTTTCAAATCCAGTGGGCGATAGAGGGCAAAGTTGATCGCTCAACTTAAACTGACAGACAGGCTTAAATGAGCTTAACCAGACTTGATATAATTGGTTAACCCTTTACCCAGCGAATCGCCAGCATCCGCCCGCGTAATATGCAAATTCAGCAGTTGAAAAAATATTATTTTTTTAAAAATTTCAACAAAACCATATCATGTGACCCCTCGTCGAGCTCGTTCCAATGAGGGGTCACATGATATGGTTTTGTTGAAATATTTTGAAAAATTTGAAAAAAATGAGATTTAAAATAATAAATTTTGATATCGTCTGCATTGGGTGAAGGGTTAAATTCCCAAGTGCGCAAAGAAATATCATCTCTGCGGCAAATTTGATATCACAGTGCGACTTGTTAGGGATGATCGACAAGAAATATCTCTTGTTTTCTTACCATTATTTCTTTGTGTAAGATGGTGACACTTTTCACATATCTGTACTGGAGACTCATTGTTAATCTGCAAAGAATGCAACAATCTGTCAAAAACTAAATTTATTTATTTAATGGTAACAAGCTATTAATTTAAAATAGAAATATGTTTTAATTTTCGGAATTCACTTTAAAAAATTTTCACAATCCAGTGTATGCATTTGCATTAGTTCCTTGAATCCTGGACCCCATGTAACGTGTAACCAACTAACTCAGCATTTTTACACCATTAGTCAGTGTGTATTTTCATGTAATGTGTGATATAGCAGCGTATCATCTCATCTTGTGCAATGCCTGTGGTTAGCTAGTGTATGTAAGCTTACCAACACTGTGCAATGCGCATGGTTAGTCACTCATTTCTTTCTGGTTATAAGATCGTCTCTATTATTCGACTAACCCTGTGCATTGCGCAGCCTTAACTGGTAGAGTGCTGGAAGCCCTAATTTGGGTTTTACTAAAAGTGATGGGCAACAACTGTCTGTAGCTACATTCTGCCTGAGGAAGCCTTTATTGTCCCTGATATGAATCAGATTTTTTATACAATACCTTGCTCTCTGACATTTAATTGGATAATGCCTATAAGGCACTATCCAATTAAATGTAATAGAGCACTATATGATGAGCTTTGATTTGTTATCAGAAAAAACTCAGCACTTTAGCAGTTAATGAGTGTACATTTTCGTGTAGTGTGTGCAGGGTTTCTGCAGCTTGGGAAGGGCAAATTCAAGGGTTTTCAAGACTGTTTTCTTGTGAATTAAAGACTTTTCAAGGTAATTAACCCCCTGCACACTGATGTCAAAATATCTAAATTTCAGGCAGAAAAAATTTCCCATAATGCATCTAGAAATTTAACCAATTCAATCTCGTTTGACAGAGCTCATTGAGCTCTGTCAAACGAGATTGAATTGGTTAAATTTCTAGATGCATTATGGGAAAAAGCAGCTTCCTGAAATTTTGGTATTTTGACATCAGAGTGAAGGGGGTTAAAAAAGAGAATTCAAGACAGGCATTGCAAAACACCGATTAAAGACAGTCAATGTTCACAATATACAGAACCTCGGATGTATTTCCTGACTTCTGTCAATTTAAGACTTTTCAAGACTGAAACTTCGAATTCAAGACTTTTAAAGGGTCTCAATTTTTTTTTTTAAATTCAAGACTTTACAAGCTTTTTAAGAGCCTGTGGGAACCCTGGTGTGATATGGCAGCTACCATTTTTTTACGAGAAATATCATACATAAACCATTTAATTTTTATTTTTTCAAGTTTGCATTGGTTATAAAAAGAGAGAATGCGGCAGCCAAAAGGACCATGTGGGAGGTCCTGAGAAACAGATTTTTAACTTTTTTATGCCTAAAATGTAAATACATGTAACTGATAACCTTCATGCTCTGTATCATACCTTATGTTCTTTCAGTAGTTTTAGTTCCTTCTCCAGTTCTTCTACCTTTTGAATTGTCTTCTCCAAACTTCTGGCATATGAAACATTCTGGGGAAATATAAAGTCCCTTGCTGCTGTTAGACTCTACAATGGAATAAAGTAGAACCCACTTGACTGAATAACCCTTAATGAATAACCCTGTTAACTGCACATAACTCCCAAATACCAACAATTTACTATACCTTCAATACAAATTGGATCACTTAACTGCATTTAGAGATGGACGGTATGTTTTTTTTTTAAATTGAATAACCCTGTTAAGTGCACATAACTCCCAAATACCAACAAATTGGACTGCTTAACTGCATTTAGAGATGGGCAGTATTGGAATTTTGGGTTCGGTATTGGTTTTGGTATTTTTAAGGAGGTATACCATGGTATCAATAGTATTCCGTATCTGACTTGACTGAAATTTGCTGATATTACCAAGGGGAATTTCATATCAGGAAAATATAGAATAAGTTGTTTTTGCATCATTCTACCACTGTGCCCAGACCTGGAAATGAGACAGGTGCAAGTGCAATTGCTCCCATCAGCACCCATGTTTTCTATTTTACGGGACCTAAAAGATGCACTTGTTGAAAAATATTGTGGAGCACTAATATACTCTGAGGGCATGTAAATGTGTGTTGTATCAAGAAAGCAGCAATCTGTGGTCAGTGGAAAGTTACTGTCATAGTTCAGCCGGTCCTTATATATTGAAAGTTTCTGGGGTTTGGCGACAGTATTCCCTCAAAATTCATATACTAACATTTTGCGGGTGCAATTTACTCCCGTCTCTGATTTCGCGGGAGCTTAAAACTACCCCCGTCAATTTTGTTCATTTCCAGTTCTGGGCACCCTAACTGTTACTGCCAATGAGCTCAATATTTGCATTCTTTTGCCAACACAAATCATATCTACAGAAATTTTGTGACTTTCTCCAAACACACCATAACCTTCAAAGGCCTATTTCAGACTTTTGTGATTCTCTGAACATGTGTCTTAAACATACCATCATTGGGAGTCCTGCTGACAAGACACAAATCACCTGAGCAGTGGATTCTAGTGAAGTCTTGACTGCCTGTTAAGGCAGCCAAGACTTGACTAGAAATCACTCCTCAGCAACTGGACTACAACCTGTACATGTCCAATCAAGTGACTGGACATGTACAGGTTGTAGGCTAGTGGAAATTCAGGACAACTGTGCCAGGGTTTCCACTAGGGGAAAATTTGTGGGTCTGGTAGTTTAAAGAAAGTGAAACTCAGCCGCCGCATATAGAGGGGGGTCTGGGGGGGGGGGGGCACCCACCCCCTCCCCCCCAAAGAAAATTTTGATTTTTAGGTGCTCTCTGGGGGCATTCTGGTCGCTAAAATGCTGAATAATTGAAGTGAAAAATACGTATTTTTCCTCCTAAAATTCTCTAAATTCCCATGGGACACACAATACTACATCTGGTCGGAGGTTTCATAAAAATACAAACCCAAAACAACACAAAATCCACAAATCCTGACAGTGACTGAGCTTTGTTTGCGACCGCTCATGGTAATATTTGAAAAGAACCATGATGTGGACATGTGACGTCATGCACGTGCAATTGCATCATTTATCGCTCGAAATAAAAGCCAGTGATTTCGGGCCAAACACGACAATTTGAGTCCGAAATTTTATAGGTGACGTTTAGGATTTGAACTTTCTTTCCCCTCTCTCGTCTGGGGGTTATAAAGTATCAGGTTGATGCCAGTGATAGTAGGCATAGTATACAACATAATTATGCCTATATTACGTGGAAACAAAGGTTCATGAGTGTCGATACGATATAGCATTATACTCGACATTTTAACCACCAGCTTTTCTGACTGATCATAGTATGATCGGCGGAGGGAATGGGTCTGGTCAACGGACCCGCAGCCGGTCTAACGGAAACCCTGACTGAGCAGACCCAAAAGGGTTAACAAACTGAAAATAAAACCAGATACCCCTATCATGAAACAAACTCAATTGATGTCCATTCTCATCAAGGCACAAAAAGCAGCAAATACACATGTAAGAAAGTTTGAAAATTTGTACAGTATCAGTATTCAATGATGGGTTTGGTTTTCTTGGCATGCCCGCATGATATCGGTATTGGTTCGGTTTTTCGGTATATTGCCCATCTCTGTTATAGAGTAAAATCTGACACTTGTAATCTATCATAAAGAATAACTCTGACAGCAACTAAATTCTGTATGTTTATTCACTTGTTTGGTTTCAGTACAACCAATATCAGCCTTTAATTAACCCTCTGCACTCTGTCAAAATGACAAAGTATTCAGCAGTAAATATATCCCGGAATGCAGTTTGATATTTAACCAATTTATTTATTTATTGGTGTTTAAGGTCACATATTTCTGCACAATGGCTAATCATGACCACGACAGTTTTACGGGTGGAGGAAGCCGGAGTACCCGGAGACAACCACTGAGCAACGGCGAGCAACTGTCAGCTCCCCAACATACTAACTCCACACAAGCAGGGTTAGCATTGGTTGAAGACAGGTGCACCATCGACGTGCAGTACGGCCTAGTACACAGCGTCACCATGCCCCCACATGGGCAATGGGGGTGAAGTGTCTTGCCAAGGACACAACGCGGTTGCCGCAGGTGGGATTCGAACCGAGGACCTCTCGGCTTGCAGCCTGCACCTCTACCAACTGAGCCACTGTGCCCCCGATATTTAACCAAATATACCTTGTTTGACAGAGCTCAGTGAGCTCTGTCAAACAAGGTATAATTGGTTCAATTCATAGTTAAACAAGAGAAAAACAGAGTGACTTGAATAAATTCTGAAGCACTACCAGAGTGCCAAGGGTTAATCTATTACATCTTGTTTGACAGAGATCCTTGAGAGATATGGTAGAACAAGTCGTTCACATCAATGATTCTGGGGCCCAAGATGTAGTGGCTAAATAGGAATCTGAAACTAATGAAACTTATTCATTTGTTTATTTATTGGTGTTTAAGATCACATATTTATGCACAATGGCTAATCGTGACCTCAAGCCAAGTTTAGTCAATCGTTTATACCCATGTTGGCCATTTTAGAGGACTTCCACAAGTATTGATGACTGGATCCTATTTTACCTGTAAAACTGAGCTTGTTTAACCCTTTATCCAACGAATCGGCCGCATCCGCCCGCGTAATATGCAAATTCAGCAGTTGAAAAAATAGTATCTTTTAAAAAAATTTCAACAAAACCATATCATGTGACCCCTCATTGGGACGAGCTTGTCGAGCTCGTTCCAACGAGGGGTCACATGATATGGTTTTGTTGAAATTTTTTGAAAAAAATTAAAAAATGATATTTAAAATAATAAATTTTGATATCGTCTGCATTGGGTAAAGGGTTAAAACAGTAAACAAGCACTGCTTCACTTCCAGGGGTTCACACAGGATACTACTACAACTAGGAAACAATCTAAGAGGCATCAGACAAATTTGGTATAAATCAAATGAGTGTTCTAGTTATCGCGCTGACAGCTCCCCAGTCAGATATTCAAACAAGAAAACAATCTAAGGGGCATAACTCCTGAATTTTTTTTAAGCAGGACTGATTTTTTAACTCATCCAAGATATTCTTGAGTAGAAACCACAGACCAAATTTGATAAAAATAAAATAACAATTGTTCAAGTTATCGCACTGACGCCACCTGCGAGTCAGAAATTCAATGAAGAAAATAATCCAAGAGACATAACTCCTGAAAAAGATTCCAAGTTATTGTATTGGCACTGTGACAAGGATGGACAGATGGATAGACAGATGTCCGTCGACCTACATCAAAATATGAGTCGAATTGATGACATAACTTGATCAATAAATGTCCAGTTTATCACCAGAAAGAAGGGAAAAGGATCAAATTCCTGTTAACTGAATAATATTTCATGGCAAACTGGTTATTCAATTAATAGGGCTTCACTGTATACAATTGATAAATATTTGCAATCTTCAAGTACGAAACTTAAACATTTAACTGACTGACTGGTTGATTGCTTGATAAATTTTAAGGTTAAAATCATGTTTATTATCTGTTAAAAGTATTTTCCAGTCTGATCAAACCATTTTCACACAGCAAGTTATGAAAAGCTATGTGTAAGGGAATTACAAGAATGAATGCAAGAAGCTAGTATAGTAAATGAAGAAGAAAATAAAGAGATAAATTTTTTTGTCGTTAACCTGCACTTTATCTCCACAGTTACTGCAAACTGCTATGTAATTGGCATTTTAACTTCAATCAGGTATAAAAGGTGTGAACTGAAAGGGCTTATCTGAGGCACTTCTTTTTTATTTATTAACCAGCAAAGTGGCCTGTCCTAGGACAGGTGGTATTGTCCATTTGACGTAAAATTTCTATTTGCATTGCATATCAAGGGAGATAATCAAAGCTTAAATTTTCAATGCTTGTATTCCTAGTTGGATGCAAATGTGGACATGGAAGGAAACACACACTCCTCATTTATATAACAGGTCAGGCCTCATTTTTCGTAATTTTAGGTAATTTGGGGTAATCTAATTGGATTTCTGCAAATTTCTTTTACGGGAATGACCCAGAAACCAATAATTTGAGAGGACCAACACACACACCAGTTTGGCCCAATGTGCCAAAAGTTAGAACTGCAACCTTCTATGCATGGGGGTGGGGGCAAAGGTAGGAGATGAGTAATTCGATTGGCCACCCATCCACAACCTTGCCGTTCAGTACTGTTGGTGGAGTTCAGTTTTTATTCTTCGAACTCAACATACTCAATGATCATACTTCAAAATTAGGTAATATGTGACTCGTAACCCCACTTATTATCTTGTTGGATACACATGATCATATTTCAAAATTAGGTAACACATGACTCGTAACCCCGCTTATTATCTTGTTGGATACGTATTGGATCATGTTATTGTTAGCATATAATTAATAATCTGTTTTCAATTGATCAAATTCCATTAGCAATTTGCAATATTTCAAATATCAATATGATATTTATTTGCATTATTGCTGGACTAATGTTGACATATATTCAGTGTTGGTGACACGAGACAAAAAAAATCATACCACTGTCCAAACAGGTAGCCCTAATACCATATATGGAATTATGGGTCCCATTTTATGATTTAGGGATGCAATGATACGTCTCACTCACGGTACAATACGTATCGCGATTTTTTTTAACGATACGATTTTTTCATGATACATTACATGCAGAAAATTGAGAGTGAATTATCAGTAATAAAAGGCCCACAAACTGCACAGAGTCCAACTTTCATTTGGCCAGTAACATCCAATTTCTTTTTTAGTGCTTGAGAAAGACAATCAAGTTTAAGCCAATGGATCTCTGGGAGTCTGGGTTCAACTCAGAGGTGAGAGGTCTGTTGCCTCAAACTATGCTTATAATTTAGACAGAGTTGATATTTTACTGAAATACAAATGAACAAGTGGAATCACAGGAGTATGAAATTCTATCAGTATAGCTATAATTCACTTTCAACGTGATATTTATGTTCCCAACGTAATCCCCTTTTGGGGATTACGTTGGGAACGTAAATATCACGTTGAAAGTGAATTATAGCTATACTGATAGAATTTCAGACTCCTGTGGTGGGATTACAAGTTGGAAAAGCAAAAAATAGACTTGTTGGGCCTGAAAAGGCACCTTCTGACTACATCATGCCAACCTTCTGGAAGTGTATCGTTTGTATCGTGATACACATGAAACGATACGATATGCGTATCGTGTACAAATGTATCACGATGCATTGAAATCGCGATGAATCGTTGCAGCCCTAGTCCCATTCTATTTAATATGTGACTGCACCATGAAATTCAACTCCAATACTACAACCAATTGCAAGACTAACAGGAGAAATGATATATGCAATTTATCAATGACATATTTACCAGGAGAAATTCCAAAACATCTCAAGGAAAAAATATCCAAGTACAGTAGAGCCCACTTAATTGTATATCCCTGTTAATTGAATATAATTTCCCAACACAAAACCATTTACCATACCTCTAGTACAAATTTGACCTGTTAATTGAATATAGGTTATAGAGTAAACTCCTGTTAATTGAATAAAAAATCGCGACATCGACGCCGTAGCTGCGACGGGTGGGGCAGTCTCACAAAATTCTAAGTTCATCAAGGGCCATAACTCCAAGAAAAATATCTGGAACAACACATGCATTGAACAGTGGCTAGACATCAATAAGATACACTTACATGCCAAATATAAAGTCATTCCATCAAGTATTTCAAAAGTTATTGAGTTTTGAAACTCGTTGGTCAAAGACAAACTCGTAGGTCACAGACAGACTGACCAACCGACTGACAGACCGACATTGCCACTTATAGAGCTGCTAGTCACAGCTAAAAATCTTGTAACCCGTTGAGAAATTACCATGACTCTCCCCAGTTTTCCTTTGTTTATAGACCTATTTGGCCTAACTACACTCAATACAGGCATTTAATCTATTATATCTTGTTTGACAGAGCTCATGGAGCTCTGTCAAACAAGACATAATAAAATAAATGCTAAGTTTATCTCTAGAATACAGGAAAGTGACAATCCCTGTTAACTGAATACTCCTGTTAATTGAACAATTTTCATTGGCAAAGCGGCTATTCAATTAACAGTGTTCCTCTGTACTTCATATTTAGTAGATGTTTTTCATATTATCTTTAGAGTGATAGCATCAGGCCTCGAAATAAGGATTTTTTTCGTAACCTGTTTATAGGTTACGTTAATTTAACGGTTGTAACCCTGTTTATGGGTTACATGAGTGTCATATGATCATAACCTGTGGTAACCCATGTCTAACCATAGCCTTTATGGGTATGCTAAGACAATTAAATTGATTCCCAGTTTTAGACCACGGTCAATTAATTTTCAGTTTATTGTTATCCAACCCACTTTTGTTTTTTTTCTCGCTACCCTGCTGCGCACATTTCTTTATCACTGGCCCTTAAATTCATGGCTGATGCAGCCCTCATAATTCAGAAATTTCCCTTGCCGTAACAGTTTTCTGTAGCAAATTTCATGGGTTTAACATTGACTATGGCATGATAATGCAGTTCAACATGCATTCGCTTTTATGGGTTCGCATCATTGACACACTCATTACGCAGTTAGTTTGCCCGATTTACTTATTCCCTCGAATCAATCCGTGTCACTCGTTTGAGACTGAAACTTCAAATTTTCAGATCATAATTTGCGCCGCACACATGCGCAGTTGTTGTATTTTTTTTTTTTTCCTGAAGTGCTCAACAACTGCGCATGCAGATTGTTACTGGAGGGTTACGGTATAAAAAACACTGAACAAGTCATTCAGTGACAGTGCCTTTCCCCCTCATGACATAAGTTGTCGAGTCCGGATACAGATACTTTGAACTTAGGTTTAATTCGTGCATATGGTGAATTGTTTATACCTCGACCGTTTCTTAGATTCATTATGGGTTTTAAATATCTACAACACAAGTGCCAAAAATATAGATTCCACCTTAAGCATGGATGGGAATCCACTTGAATTACTGTATTTTCATTTTACGGGAAATTACTGGAATCAGATTCCCGTCGAAAAGTTAAAAAATTTATAGTAATTTCTATATTTTTTATACTTACCAATGACCCAGACATAGCTGGTGCTAACTCTTAAAATATAGGGCCAAACACAAATTTTGCCCCCCAATCCCCAAAATTTGCATCTAAAACCAAAGAAAACATGTCCTGAAAGGCTCTCCACACTTCGCCTCTACTGCGCATGCGCAGTGTCAAGGACGTTCCGAAATTGGCGCCATTAATCATTCTAATAACCAGTGCCTGGTAAGCGCTATGTACTCAGCGGGGAGGCAAGAGTTCCCAACTCCTGGGAGGGCCATCCCCGTCTGGGTCATTGGTAAGTATAAAAAATATAGAAATTACTATAAATTTTTTAACATTTTTATACTGTACCAATGACCCAGACATAGCTGAATAGTAAAAAGGCTGGAGGGCCAAGGACATAGAGCAAAATGGAATACGCTCAATAAAATAACATAGAGTCATCCCCTGTAGGGAAAAAGAAGTAATAGGCCTTACATGTATCTTTCTTATTTATGATAAATTAGAAAGATACAACACCTTCCAAAATTGAGCTTCATACATCCATGTACTCTATTAATATCCAATATAATCCTTATACTAATAATTTTTAAAGTAAGCCAATAAATAAAGTAAGTCTAGAGAATAGAGACTCTTATACTCCTAAAAGTGTCTGAGGATTGCATAATCATGTCCGTTGACATATGCAATATTCAAAAGCTATACTTTAAAAACTAAGACTTGAATGAATTTTAAAAACCTAAACTTCTCACTAAACAACCATCCCAATAACAGCTCAGAATTACTAACTCCGGAAGAGGTATCCCCTTGTTTTCATAGTAAAACAGGTGACCCAAGGGAACACCCTCCACCCCCCCCCCCCCTTTTTCTTGCCCTGGGTCAAATAGCCCAGAGCGAAGAGGGCAGCAGAACAGAGACACTGCCGAAACAGACAGCATACCTAGCTATAGTAGCAACTGTTAAGTGAATGACATTCTGAGCAGTAGATAATAGACCTAACAATAGAGGCCTCCAGAAATGGACTCGATATTTCTGAGATAAAAATTCATGAATGTGGATGGCTGAGCGCAATGAGCGGCCTTCAAAAATCTATAATAGCGACACTATTAATGTAAGCATAAGAAGTAGAAGAACTCTTACTTCATGAGCCGAAATCTTAAGCACAACTGCTAAGTCAATGATATACCATAAGCAGTACCGATAGTTAATAGAATCCATTAACAATAAAATGGAGCGTAACGTCCTTCTACTAGGCATCAAAGACAGAAGAAGCTTACGCCCATAGTAATAAATAGATATCTGTTTATAAATACATAAACTCTACCCGGAAAGAGTAAAGGCCTATGCCCATACGAAGACGGAAGGAGCTTAAAAATAATAGGTTCCGGATAATAGGAGCCTAACTCTTATGCAAAAATCCAACCTAAATAGTAACGGAAGTAGTGATTCCGAAACTACGAAAGTGAAAATCATCCATCGATAGTGCATGAAACTCACTGACTCTACAGTAAAAGAGAAACCAACAGAATTACTGTCTAAAAGGTCAGAATTTGAAAACTACTGTTTCCAGAGGCTCAAATGATAACTTAGCTAAATAAGAACCGAAGTTAAAATCCATATAGGAATTTAATCTAAAGATTCTAAGTCTATTTATCAAAAAGTTACTAACTGACTTAGATAAAGAGACATAAGACTCAATTGTAAACTATCGTAGAGTGCATAGGTATGAGGTAACATAAACCTATAACCTTAATAATAACAGGCTGCAGTAGATCTTGTGAAACAAGTATACTAAAAAATTGCAATGAGTAGTATGGAGGGATCAACAATATGAACATAATGATCCCTACACCAACGACGGAAGAGCCTCCACTTTAGCCGCATAGAATAGCGAAGAAGAGGATCTCCTATAGTAAGAAATCGCGTCCAAAGCTCGTCCAGTACAGTGCTTACAATGCAATACGGACCACACAACGGAATACATGAAGGTTGCGACCTTGCGGGTTGTGATAAAGATGACACGATTTACCCAGTGAAAAAAGATCCTCACATAGAGGAAGATTTCACGTTAAGACCCACAGTAGACAAGAGAGTAAATTACCCATGATCTCTGTGAAGCTAGAGATGCTATCAACAGAAATGTATTGTGGTTGTTTATCTTAGCAATACCTGCTGAAACAACAGCGCCGGAGGATATGCGTATCCTATCATTCCGTCCTATAGATCAATAGAGCGTTAACAACATTAGCTCAGAGATCTGGACAAGCCAACACATACGTCTGCAATTGATTAGCAAGCTGTGTCGTAAATAAATCATCATTGGGCGCTCCCATAGATAGCAAATCTGATTGAATACTTGTTTGTTGAGAGTCCATTCTGACAGCAACAAGCGACCCGTAAGAGAACGGGAGTCCGGTAAAACAATCAGACGACCCGGAATATGACGGACCAAAACAGAACTTGGTGTACTATAACCAACAGACGGATTCTTTCCATTAAATTGAATAACGGAAACGAAAGAGTGCCTCCCTGGTTCCGGAGATACGCCACTACTGTCGAATTAAAGGACAGGATTTGGGCATGCGTTTCTGAATAATGTTCATGCAATGACATAAAGCAAGCCTAAAAAACATTATTCCGCGGAAGAAAACTGGTTGCTAAGAGACTGCGGAACCCAAAGACCCTGGCACTTCGAATCCGTAGGGATCAGTATTATATCCCAATCTGTTTGACTGGCAACCGTCATAACAGCCACACTCGGGTCCGGCAACTGCGGTGGCACTCTCTGAGTCAACCACCGAATGTTTGCCCCAGTCTGAATCTCTTGTAACACTAGATAGACAAGAGAACGTATAAATCGAGCAATTCATGGATTGCCGAAAAGTTGCCGTCGAAGAGAAGCTCCTCCGAGAATGAAGCGACTCTGAGAGAGTTCTTAACCTTACTATCCACGCGTGTGGATGTAGCTAGGGCTGCGTCACGTCTAACCAACTCCAATCAGCTACTGAAGGGCGGAGTTATACGTGAACAAACTACTGCCCTCAAAAGAAATTACATTGAGAATAATATCCCGTAAATCTTTTCTTGAAGACGTAATGATAACGCCTCAGTAAGGCGGATTACGTATGATAAAGCATCTAAGTTAAGTCTACTATACATCATGTCGTTTCCAACATTGAAGTTGGAAAAGACATAAACGGCGAAAAAGAATATATCCAGTCTTTAACCACACCGTCTAGACGCATATGAACTCTCGGTATGCCCTGCTCTACCAAAATAAACTATTCGTATAAATGATAAAATGGCAGAAATGAGCAACGTGGACAAGAAACTAAACTATCATGCTTGGTAGCAGGCTTGTATATATATATATATAGCGGCGAAAAATAAAACACATGTTGTAATGACAATATTGGACTGCGTCGGTAAGTCAGGGACAATGTCCCTGAACCGATCGAAAAATCCGAGTCCAATGACGCTATAAGTCTCTTATCCAAGATCGCAGCAATGAAGTCCGAAATAACAATCACTGGAAGATAATGCCAGAAGATATGAAAGGCAGCTTCCGATACTACTAAAGGGAAAACTCAAAATCTTTCGAATCCCTTTCGCCATCCTGTCGGACCCTATAAAGCGTTCGGTCGTCCGTACCTGATGCAACCGCGGACCGCACCGACCCAGCGCCGTCGGATAATTCCTGATTCGACCGAGAAACTGTCGATTGCTGGGATGCTGCGAAACAACTGTGCTAACTCGGATAGCACGTCCGTCACTGAGGCCTGAGGAGAAGCGGTCTTACGATGCATTGCCGCTGGAAGCTCCGTGATCGTTACCACGTGCATACTACCAATATGCGAGCGAACGGAGTGTATAGGCCTCGTGTCCCTTGGCTACCGGATGGCGCGACCTATTCGCCGTGAATCACTGAATGACGAAACTGATTGGATACTCGAGGTCACGTAGCCAATGTGCGGTCATGTGCCCTGCTGTGAGGATGAGGAAGCATTAAGGACAGTCTCTCGGACTGTCAATATAACGGAGCGTCCCGGCCGACGGACATAAGCTCCGAATGTAAAATATCTGAACCACAACATGCGGTCCCCTATGTTGTTGGACGAGAGAGGGACCTCTCTCGCTCACAGCCCGGACGGACCTGGACAAGCCAGGAACCGGACTAACAGGCTTCCTTCCGATCTGTCCTCAATCTGCCGTCACTGGGTGAGTACAAAAGTAAATAAAGTGCTCGCATCACCCAAATCTCCTTTCCTAGACCGCAACGGACGAACTCGGCAGCCGAACCATTCGATGAATGTACGCTACACTGGGTGAGCTAGCGAATGTCACTCCGTAGGCGATAGACATATTCCATGAGCACTTATTGCCACTAGATCTTCATTAACTATGACGACAGATGCACACTTTTGAAAGACATCTCCGTAACTTTGCGAACAAGAAACCAGAAATGCTTGGTTATAGCAAGCATAAAATAATAATATATATAGCGTCGTTCAATAATTCGAAAGTTTGTGTGACATTATTGGACTATGTCGGAACTGAGGGACGATGTCCCTGAACCGAACCAAAAATTTCTAAGTCCACCGACGCTATCAGTTTCTTATCCGGCATCGCAGCATTCTGGTCCGACGAAAGAAGCTGTAGAAGACCAAGTCAGATGACATACACAACAGCATATGTTGTTTCGAAAGGGAAAGCTCGAAATCCTCCAAATCCCTTTCGGTATCCCGTCGGACCGGATGAAACTTTCGGACGTCCGTACCTGCTTCCGCGGAGCGTCCCAACCCAGCATCGTCGGATAAAAAATATGCGACAGATTCAGTTGATGCTGGGATGCTGCGATAAACTGTGCTATTTAGGAAAGCACGTCCGTTCCCGAGGCCTGTGCAGTAGCGGTCTTACGATGCATTGCCGCCGGAAGCTCCGTGTACGTTGACTCCCACACACTTCCTATGCGAACGTCCGGAGTCTGCAGGCCTCGTGTCCCTGACTACCGGATGGTGTGACCTGGTCGCCGAAGAATCCTTGATCGGCGAAGCTGGTAATATATCGGCGGTCACGCAGCCAAGGTGCGGTCGAGTGCGCTGACGAGAAGAGGAAGCCTTAGCAGTCTCCGCGGACTGCCTATACAACGGAGCGTCCCGAGCGACGGACGTATGCTCCGCTTGCGACACATTTTGTACCACAACATCTGGGGCCAGATGTTGTTGAACGAGAGAGGGGCCTCTCTCGCTTGCCGACCGGATGGACCGGAACGGGCTATGAACCGGACTAAAAGGCTTCCTCCGTTCTCCCCCCGATCCGCCGTCACTGGGTGTGCATTAGGTTGATTTATAGTGCTCGCATCACCCCAAAATTCCTTCTAGACCGCAACGGACGAACCCGGCTGCCGAACCATTCGGTGAATGGACGCTACACCGGGCGAGCTAGCGGACGTCAAAGGCCGTCGAACATACTAGGGTCCTCTTAGGCAATTGGCGTATTTACATGAGCACTTTCCGCTAGCCCTTCATTAATTGTGACGACGGAGGCACACTGTTGGAAGACATCACAGATACATCACCCTAATCTTGATCGTCTGAAATAGAAATTGATAAAGTAGAGTGACCCTGCGGGGAAAGGACCGGAGTGTCCAATTCCCCAATAACATACCGTGACATACGCTTCCCATATTGTCATCGAAATCATACGATACAGAACAGGAGTTAATGCGAGTACACTGACCACATATAGAATGATTATAAAGTCAGAGGAAGACTTCCTCTTAATACAATTGATCAATATCCTTTCAATGTGAAAAGAAACAAGTCCTGGTACTCGCACTAACCCCTGGCAATCAAAATACATAATAATAATATGATCCATTAATATAGAAAAAATAATTGAAATCAAAATATTTTGAAAAAATATTTTTTCAGAATAGCCCAAGTTTCTGAAAAGTAACGTTGAGCCCCAATGGATCCCAAGCCTAAGTGTGGACAAAAATTTTAAAAATATTTTAAACAATTTATTCAACACTTACGAACAATAATAATGTATCTAGTTACGATTAAAATAACATCAAGATATTATTTTCCAAAAATCCCCCCCTCACACAGAGGGCTGTTGTAAATGTAAACAATGAGTGTAAAAACACTAAAATAAGACTCCAGGCACCCAGGCCCGAAATCAGTTACCAAAAATACACTATCTGATGCAAAACAGAGACTTCCAGGGAAGAAACTGCAGAACATCAGATAGTAGATGCAGAACACAACGCCTAACCACCCGTAGGTGAAGACGTAAACATGGGGAAAAGAACAGAATTCATTCTGTTATTCAGCTAAAACTCCCAAGAAAATTTAGTAATAATAATTACAAAAACTATGCCAAAAGCATGGGAGAATAGCAAGGGGGGACTTAAAGGACAGGGAGAGAGGAAAACACTTAAAAAACAGTGTAACTAAATAATCAGAATGACAACAAAATGGCTGCTGCCTCGAAAATAGGTAACTTAACATAATTTCATTAAAAAATTTTAAGTTACAGCCCTGATAATATTCTGTCACACATTTTTTCCTCTCCTCCTTCTCTATCCTCCTTAGAATCACCATTTCACTAATATTTATGTGTCTGGCATCATTTAAACTGAGATTTACAAGCACAAAGATCAGTCAGATGTTAACTGATGAAGGGCCAAACTTAGAATGATTAATGGCGCCAATTTCGGAACGTCCTTGACACTGCGCATGCGCAGTAGAGGCGAAGTGTGGAGGGCCTTTCAGGACATGTTTTCTTTGGTTTTAGATGCAAATTTTGGGGATTGGGGGGCAATATTTGTGTTTGGCCCTATATTTTAAGAGTTAGCACCAGCTATGTCTGGGTCATTGGTACAGTATAAAAATATGAGTCCTGGGTCGTTTCTAAGTAAATAATTCACTATATTTGAGCGTTGTAATTGTCCATAAAAGTTTCCGTTTACCACTGAAAATGATCGTGAACGGTCACCAGGTTATGCATATTTCAAGCATCATAACCACCGAGTAACCTGAACGACCATTCACGACTTATTTCGAGGCCTATAGCATTTATTCTGTAAGGATTTGTCTTGTTACACTTTATGGGAGAGTGCCCATGCACTCTTCCATAAACTGTAACATGACAAAGACATGTGAACAAATTTTGATGGCCAAAAATAATTTAGCACTCTACCAGTTAAGTACTAACTTTCCAATAATTATTTCAGGCCACACTAAGTAGATCTTCTGTTTCTCAGGCCATTATTTGTGAAATTTCATGCGGGCGAGCGTTTTTTTATTTTATTTTTTATTTCAGTAATTTCTTCTTTGCCATCAAAAGTTCATGTTCTTGGTTCAAGTATTAGGCCTCATAATCTACAGAATAGCATGGGTGGTGGTGTATTTCATCCCTTGAGTGCAAGAAGGCTTTGCAATGCTAAAGCATTGCAAAGCCTTCTTGCACTCAAGGGACAAATTCATCAATTTTTTTAACTTGGGTAAAATATCAGACATAAACCATTCAGGGTTTCCGCTATACCGGCAACGGGTCCGTCGACCGGACCCATTCCCCCCGCCGATCATACTACGATCAGTCAGAAAAGCTGGTGGTTAAAATGTCGAGTACAATGCTGTATCGTAACGACACTCGGGATCCTTTGTTTCCACGTAATATAGGCACAATTATGTTGTATACTATGCCTACTATTACTGGCGACAACCTGATACCTTATAACTCCCAGACGAGAGGGGGAAACAAAGTTCAAATCCTAAACGTTGCCTATAAAATTTCGGACTCAAATTGTCGTGTTTCGTCCGAAATCACTGGCTTTTATTTTGAGCGACAAATGATGTACTCGTTTTGGAAGCTGTCACTTGTTTCAAATGAGTGTGCAGGCTGCTGTCAGTAGTTGTCTGAAACACTCCCACAACTCATAGTTTTCACAGTGGTTGAATATCATCAGAAAGATACTGATTGAACACTGCCACTTTCGAGCGGTGCACAACTCATTGTGAAAGAACACTGCCACTTTCGAGCGTGCACAACTCATTGTGAAAAACGGGTGTTCAGTAATTAATGAGAAAGTGGTAATTAAAAATAAAAAATAATTACAACTCTGGTATTTGAGAATTATATAACAATATAACCAGGGATATGATTTATGACTTATTGGTTCAATAAAACATGCTCATTTATCATTTCATCATGCCCTGCAACATGTGAAGTTATGACTTTCAGTGTAAAATCAATTTTTAGAATGGTGCCAAGGGAGGCAACTATTTTGTTATTCATATTTCGCTGTGTAAATTTTATCTGGTCTTCATATTATGCTTCTTTTATTGAGTTTGTGTGAAGCTATATTTTGTTTTATTCGTAAAATTTTTTTAAAATGTACATATTTAAAAAATCCTCTATTTTTAAACAGACAATGATTGTCTGTTTTCAACGAGGTGGTTTGCAGTGCTGATTGACATACTTAACGTCCATTTCTGGCTTCGACTTTCGAGAGCAGCCTGTACAAAAAAAAATGAAAACAACACCGCATGGTTTTCTGTTTGTTTTATTCATTAAATTGAGGATTAAAACCCGAAATCTGAAAATGAAACGTATGAACAAGATAATTATGAGAATTTTTAAAGCAAATTCTATAAAATTGGTAGGCGGTTTCCAAAGAAACGTAACATACCCAGTGGATATTTACTTGCCTTATATCGCCAATTTCAGATGCATCCCAACACGTCTTGCAAGCACTATTACTCGTCCCGAAGCCCCCCCCCCCCCCCTCTCCCACACACACACTTTGCAATTTATCCACTACAAGCACCTCCCTGGGCTTCTACATGAGTCAGTACGGGAATTGCACGTGCATGATGTCACACGTCAGCATCATGATTCTTTTCGAATATTACCGCGAGCGGTTGTAAACAAAGCTCAATCACTGTTAGGATTCGTGGATTTTGTGTTGTTTTGGGTCTGTATTTTTATGAAACCTCCGACCAGATGTAGTATTGTGTGTCCCGTGGGAATTTAGAGAATTGTAGGAGGAAAAAATACATATTTTCCACATCAATTATTCAGCATTTTAGCGACCAGAATGTCCCCAGAGGCCACCAGAGAGCACCTAAAAATCAAAATTTTCCTGGGGGGAGAACCCCCCCCCCCCAGGCCCCCTCTATACGCAAGGCACGTGCGGCACACGCCTTTGGCGTGTGAGTTTCACTTTCTTTAAACTACCGGAACCACAAATTTTCCCCTAGCGGAAACCCTGCCATTTAATATTTATTTTTTTTAAGTTTAAATTGGTTATAAAAGAGAGCATGCGGCAGCCAAAAGGACCATGCGGGAGGGCCTGAGAAACAGATTTTTTATTTTTTTAGGCCCCACCATAATTTCTTTTCACAACCTACCTCATAGAATGAAATGTGGAGGCTTTGTAAACTTAACTCAACAGGCCCAACTTACCAATTTTTGTTCTAACATAAAAGCTCAACATCGTGACTGGTTCACAATACGCAAATCAATTTTCGGGAATTGATTCGCCCTCCACATATATTAGTTCGTAAACAGAGATACGAAACCGAACAAACAATACCCTGTTATTATTAGAATATCAAACCGATCATATATTTTGTAATGAAAATTTGTGTACAGGCCTTTAGATTACCCCAATTTCACACCATTTACAGGTGTGCCCAAATTAGAGAAGGTGTGAAGGCATCAAGAAAAATATATAAATTCTCTCTGCCTCTTTTACATTTGAGAATAACTTCCATCATAATATGGCCATAGAAACACAAAGGAAGGCATGGCAATAAAACAAAACAGAATAAGGCTGTTATTTCTGGTTTTAATGTCCCTATATTAAGGCAAAAGGGTGTGCCCAAAATAAATGAATTTAAAGGCCTGGTGTATTAAGTTGGTCACATGCAGATACAAACAATTCATTAACAACAGTTTACCTTTAAACATAGAGAAAACTAGAGCTGGTCCATTGGGTTGACTAATCCCCCTGAAAAAATGCCCTGATACACCAACAAGAGCAGAAACAAAGAAAATTTGAAAATTAAAGGCCACAGTTACCTTGACCTTTGGCGCAATGATCCCCTCTTCATACCAAACCCACGTGTTAAGTTTGGTTTCCATCGGCCTTGCAGAACAATAATAAAACCAGGAAAATTTGTAAGTCAAACATCACTGTGACCTTGACCTTTGGCACAGTGACCCCAAAATAAAACGGGCTCTTCCTCTCATCATAAACACAACCTGCATGTCTTGTTTGGTTTTGATTGGCCCAGTGTAAATTTAATTAGAGCGGAGAACTTAGGAAATTTAATAAGTTAAAGTTTACTGTGACCTTGACCTTTGGTGCAATGACTTCAAAATATATAGGGTTCTTCCTTTCATCATTTCAAACCCATATTTCAAGTTTGGTTTCGATTGGCCTAGCAGAATTTTAATTAGAGTGGAAACCAACTTGTGACAAAATTTAAAGTTCAAGGTCACTGTTAGGGCTGAAACAGTCAACTGGTTAACCGATTAACCAATGGTTACAATATTGACTGGTCATAAAACCCATGACTGGTCATTAAGCGGTTATAAGCACCACTGTTAATAACAGTAAGTTACAGGGTATTCTGACAGTCAGACACAGCTTGTTGGCTGTTAAGTTAGTGGGGAACATTCCTGTCGCATAAAGTTCAGGCAATG
Organism: Pictodentalium vernedei; assembly: GCA_031216915.1. Lineage (NCBI taxonomy): Eukaryota > Metazoa > Mollusca > Scaphopoda > Dentaliida > Dentaliidae > Pictodentalium > Pictodentalium vernedei. Next base: position 484,754,107 of record CM062294.1, read on the forward strand.
TACATTGTCAAAACATCAAAGTGATTATGTCGTGTTAATGTAGCAAGTTGCAATGCAGCCCGTCTCTGAAACTAACTCCAAAGAGATCTGATATCAAAGGCTGCCAGTGGGTGATGTAAATTGATGGCATGGCTTCATTCTTGTTATACATGCTCTGCATACTGATCGACATTGTTAAATTGGTGTCTTAACCCTTTACCCAACGCAGACGATATCAAAATTTATTATTTTAAATATCATTTTTTTAAATTTTTCAAAAAATTTCAATAAAACCATATCATGTGACCCCTCATTGGAACGAGCTCACATGATATGGTTTTGTTGAAATATTTTAATTTTTTCAACTGCTCAATTTGCATATTACGCAGGCGGATGCGGGCGATTCGTCGGGTAAAGGGTTAAATGTACCAGTACCTAAATTGTTGGCAGGCTTGGCTAAATCATTTTGTTTCATTCTAGCCTTGTCACCAATTTATTCAATGGAGAAACTATGCTGCCAATTTGAAACACCTTCCTCAGCTTACCGGCATTACTGACGCAGTGTATCCTTCCTGGGCATTAAAATATGGAGAGAGAGATTCATTTCTATGTATCAACATTGGAATAAAAGAACTTTCATTTATTAATTTTTCATTCAAATGAAATGTTTTTTCTGTCAAATCGATGGATAATTGGGAAGCTTTAGTTGTTTGTTTTGTGTTTCAGAATATTTACCACTGGCTCGCTCATGTAACACGTGTAGCATTCTAGAATCAATGGCAAATTTTTTGAAACCCAAACAAACATGGTTGAAGTTTTGTACTATTTGTCTCTCCGTAATAAAAAACAACTGTGCTGGAATGCAGAGTTTATAAATAGTAGTTGTTTATTCGAAAGCTGATATATAGAAAGTTAAAAAATTTATAGTAATTTATATATTTTTTATACTTACCAATGACCCAGACTTAGCTGGTGCTAACTCTTAAAAATCTAGGGCCAAACACAAATTTTGCCCCCAATCCTCAAAATTTGCATCTAAAACCAAAAGAAATCATGTCCTAAAGGACCTCCATACTTTGCCCCCACTGCGCATGCGCAGTGTCAAGGACGTTCCGAAATTGGCGCCAATCACCATTCTTACTGGCAGTGCCTGGTCAGCGCTATGTACTCAGCGGGGAGGTAAGAGTTCCCAACTCCTGGGAGGGCCATCCCCATCTGGGTCATTGGTAAGTATAAAAAATATATAAATTACTATAAATTTTTTAACATTTTTATACTGTACCAATGACCCAGACTTAGCTGAATAGTAAAAAGGCTGGAGGGCCTAGGACATAGAGGAAAATCCAATAAGCTCAACTATATAATATAGAGTGAACCCCTCAAGGAGAAAAGGAGTATTAGGCTTTACATGTATCTTTCTTATTTTATTATAAATTAGAAAGATATAATACCCTTCATAATTGAGCACAATAACATTCATGTTCTCTATTAACATCCAGTATAACCCATTATACTAATTATTTTTAAAGTAAGCCAATAAATAAAGTTAGTCCAGAGAATTGAGACTCTTTATATTCATTAAAAGTGTCCGAGGATTGTATATTAACGCCCGTTTGACACTTGACATATACAAATGCTTCACACCGAGCTACACTTTAAAAATATGACATGAATGAATTTTTAACATTAATATTACACTTTAAAACCATCCCGGAAACGACTCAGAATTACTGACTCTGGAGGAGGAATTCCCTTGCTTTTCACTATAAAGCAGGTGACCTAAGGGAACACCCTCCCCACCCCCCCCCCCCCTTCCCCTGGCCCTGGGTCAAATAGCCCAGAGCGAAGAGGGCAGCAGAACGGAGTCACTGCCGGAACAGAAAGCCTGCATAACTACAGTTGCAACTGTTTAGTGGACGACATTCTGAGCAACAGATAACGGACCTAAACAATGCAGGTCTCCAGAAATGGACTCAATATTTCTGAGATAAAAATTCGTGAATGTGGATGGCTGAGACCAATAAGCCGCCTTCATTAAATCTGTAATAGCTACACTATTAGCATAAGCCCAAGATGTAGAAAGAGCTCTTACTTCATGAGCCGAAATCTTAAGCACAGACTGCTGGGAAGAAGATAAACTTTCATAAGCAGTACGGATTGTTAATTGAATCCATCTGGCAATAGAATGGACCGAAATGTCCTTTCTATTAGGCATCAGAGACAAAAAGAAACGTTTTCGTCCCTTTCTGATAAACTGAGATCTCTGTTTATAAATGCGTAAAGCTCTAACAGGACAGAGTAAAGGCCTACGCCCGTCTGAAGATGGAAGAGCCTTAATAACAATAGGTTCCGGATATTTATTAGGAGCCTGATTCTTAGCTAAAAATCCAACATTAGTAGTGAATATTTATTAGGAGCCTGATTCTTAGCTAAAAATCCAACATTAGTAGTGAAGGTGATAGTTTTCCCGACACTACGATAGTGAGAATCGTCCACCGATAGTGAATGAAGCTCACTGACTCTTCTAGCAGAAGAGAAAGCTAAGAGAAAAGCTGTCTTATAAGACAAGAATTTGAAATCTACTGTCTCAAGAGGCTCAAATGGCTTTTCCTTAAGTTTAAGAAGAACCCAAGCTAAATTCCACTTAGGAATTAACCTAAGAGTTCTGGGTCTATTTATCGAGAAGTTTCTAACTAACTTAGATAAAGAGACATTAGATCCAATTTGTAAACTATCGTGATGTGCATAGGTATCAGATAACATAGACCTATAACCCTTAATAGTAACAGGCTGCAGTTTGATTTCGTCAAACAAGTATACTAGAAAGTTTGCAATGTCTGGTATGGAGAGATCAAAAATATCAACAGAATGATCCCTACACCAACGACGAAAAACCTTCCACTTAGCCGCATAATTTAGCGAAGAGGAGGTCCTCCTACAGTTAGAAATCGCGTCCACTGCTCGTCCTGTAAAGTGCTTGCCATGCAAGAAGGACCACACAACGGAAAAACGTGAAGGTTGAGACCTTGCGGGTTGTGATGAAGTCGACGCGGTTTTCCCTGCGAAAGAAGATCCTCCCGTGGAGGAAGCTTTCGCGGTAGGTCCCACAACAGACACCTGAGTAGATTTATCCACGGTCTCTGTGGAGACAGAGATGCTACCAACAGAATCTTGCACTAAGATTGTTTTATCTTTAGCAATATTTGCTGAATCAACGGCACTGGAGGATATGCATATCCTATCATTCCGTCCCATGAGATTGATAGAGCGTCTACTGCAAATGCTCTTGGATCCGGGCACGGTGACACATACGTCTGCAACTGATTGTTGAGATGTGTCGCAAATAAGTCTATCATTGGCCGTTCCCACTGGTAGCAAATCTGATTGAATACTTGTTTGTTGAGAGTCCACTCCGACGGCAACAAGCGACCCTTCCGTGAAAGGGAGTCTGCTAGTACATTCAGACGACCCAGTATATGACGGACCGAAAGTAGAACCTGATGTTCTAGAGCAAACAGAAGGATTCTCTCCGCTAGATTGAATAACGGAACGGAATGAGTGCCTCCCTGGTTCCGTATATATGCCACTACTGTCGTATTGTCGGACAGAATTTGGACATGAGCTTTGTGAATAATGTCCATCCAATGACGTAACGCAAGCCAAATTGACATCATTTCCTTGATGTTTATGTGCCTGGTTAGGAACTGTGGATCCCAAAGACCCTGGCATCTCGAATCCGTTGGGATCAATGTTGCACCCCAACCTGTTTGACTGGCATCCGTCATAATGGTAAAACTCGGATCCGGCAACTGCAGCGGAACTCCCTGAGTTAACCACTGAATGTTTGCCCAAGTCTGAATCTCTTGTTTCACTTGATCTGACAAGAGAACATCTATGTCGAGCGAATGAATCTTCACACTCCAATTCTGAGTTAAGAAAATTTGGAGAGGACGAGTGTGCAACCGCCCCATCGGAATGAGATCCGCGGCAGCTCCGCACAAACCTATCAGTCTCATAAACTCCCTCGCTGTGACTTTGTCTGCATGAAGACAATAGCGAGCGTAACAACTGACTAATTTCGCTCTGGTTAACGGCAGACGAACGAGATTGTTGTGCGTCTTGAAGCTCATTCCCAGATGAGTGAATGACTTGGACGGCACCAGATCCGACTTCTCCTCGTTTATAACAAAACCGAGACGTCGGAGCAATAGAAGCAGATTCTGCACATCGTTCTGAAGTGTTAACTCGTTGCCGTACCTCTGAAGAATGTCGTCCAGGTAGGCCGACGTTACCGCAGACGAATGAGCTCGGAAATACATCATTACCGAGTTCATTACCCAAGTGAAAGCCCAGGGTGCTAGGTTCAATCCGAAGCACATCGCCCGGAATTGATACACAACTCCTAGGACTGCGAAGCGTAGATATTTTCTGAATGTCGGATGTACCATGACATGAAAGTACGCATCCTTGAGATCTATGCTTGTAGCATAATCGTTCACCCGAATACTCGCTCTGACCGACCGAATCGTCTCCATATAAAATTTCGGAGCGACGATCAGCTTGTTTATCCAGCTCAAATCTATGACTGGACGGAACGAGCCGTCTGGTTTCGGAACCAGAAACAGATGGCTGTAGAATCCCGGTGTTTCCTGGTCTTCTACGACCTCTACCGCGTTCTTCATTAAAAGAGACTGCACCTCCGATAAGAGAGCATCTCTTTTCTGCGGATTTGACGGAAGTTGAGTCCATTTTGGACTTCGAGTTAACGGAGGCTTTCGTCTGAAGGATATTCTTAGACCTTCCGAAATCACCCCTCTCACCCAAGGGTCGTCCGTAATCGACGCCCACTCTTCTGAAAAACTCGACAACCTTCCGCCAACCGGAACGCGATAGAGGTTGAAGCCATCACCTCCTGGACCTGCGGGAGGAGAAACCACGTCCTCCACGACCCCACCTCGTCCCGTCGACCTCGGGGCGTCCGACCGATTGTCCCGGCCCGAAGGACGTCCTGCACGAGAGTCGCTGCCTTGACGGTCTCTTGAATAAGACCAAGAGGACGCACTGGAACCTCTATAGGAACCCTTCTTGGGCACATTAGACCCAGAAGTGCCTGTCTTATTCTTCTCTGTCGTATCCGACTTTTTGGAAGCGGATTTAAACAACAGAGAATCTGAAGCTTTCTTCGTAATTTTATCGTAGATTGCAGAAAGCTTGCCGTCGAATAGAAGTTCTCCGGAGACCGAAGCGACTCTGAGAGAGTTCTTCACCTTAATATCCACGCGTGTGGATGTAGCTAAGGCTGCGTCACGTCTAACCAACTCCAGGTTTGCCACTGAAAGGGCGGAGTTATACGTGGAATAAGCCACTGCCCTTGAAAGAAGTCTTAATGAGGATTGTATATCCTGGAATTCTTTCCCTTGAAGACGCAGTGATAACGCCTTTGTAAGGTGGTCTGCGTAAGATAAACGTCTAAACTGGCCCTGTTAGACGTGATTGTCGTATCCAACACCGCGGTTGGAACGGACATAGATGACGGTAACGACAATTCTAAGTCTTCCGCCTCGTCGTCAAGACGCAGAAGAACTCTCGGAATACCCTGTCCTGCCGTATCGAATTTATTCCTTGCATTAATGAAAGGCAGGTTAAGAGCATTGGAGGACAAGAAACCAGCTTTGCCTGTTTTGGAAGCAAGCTTGAATATAGCGTCGTTCAATAATTCAAATGTTCTTGTGACATTATTGGACTGAGACGGAAACTCAGGGACAATGTCTCTGAATCGCTCAAAGAATTCAGTTGTCCAATGACGCTATTATTCTCTTGTCCGGAACCGCAGCAGTCTGGCCCGACGGAACAACGTGAGGAAGGAAGTGCCGGATAAAATCCACGGCAGCTTTATGTTGTTCCGAAAGGGATAGCTCCAAGTCATCCGTATCCCTTTCACCATCCGGTCGGACCTCACGATGCTCCCGGTCGTCTGCACCCGATGCTTCGGCGGAGCGTACCGACCCAGCGCCGTCGGATAATTCCCGATCCGACACCGATTCTGTCGGCTGCTGGGATGCTGCGATAATTTGTGCTATCTGAGCAAGCACGTCCGTCATCGAGGCCTGCGGAGTGGCGGTCTTTCGCTGCTTCGCCGCGGGAAGCTCCGCATCAACTGACTCCCGCATACTCTTCCTATGCGAACGTCCGGAGTCTACCGGCCTCGTGTCCCTGGCTACCAGATGGCGTGACCTGGTCGCCGAAGAATCCCTTATCGGCGAAGCTGGAAGAATCTCTGCGGTCACGTAGCCAAGGTGCGGTCGTGTGCGCTGGTGAGAGGATGAGGAAGCCTGAGCAGTCTCGTGGCCCGGCTGGACCTGGACGAGCTAGGAACCGGACTAGAAGGCTTCCTCCGATCTCTCCTAACATCCGCCGTCACTGGGTGTGCACCTAGTATATTTATAGTGCTCGCATCACCCAACATTTCCTCCTGAACCGCAACGGACGAACCCGGCTGCCGAACCATTCGGTGAATGGACGCTACACCGGGCGAGCTAGCGGACGACAGCACTGTCGATCCTACTAGGGACCTCTTAGGCAACTGTCGTATCTCCATGAGCACTTTTGCCGCTAACTCTTCATTCAATTGTGACGACGGAAGCGCACTCTTGGAAGATAACATGGAAACATCACCCTGTTCTTGTTCCTCTGAAATAGAAACTGATAGACTAGAGTGACCCTGCGGAGAAAGGACCGGCATAGCCCTTTCTCCACTAACAACATACCGTGACACACGTTTCCAATGTTTGTCATCCCAATATTGACATATAGAACAGGAGTTAGTGCGAGTACACTGACTACAATTAATACAATGATCATGAAAGTCAGAGGAAGATTTCTTCCTATTACAATTTGAACAATGTCCTTTCATTGTGAAAAGACAACAACAAGTCCTAGTACTCGCACAAGCCCCTAAACACAAAGATACATAATAACATGATCCATTAACATTGAAAAAAGCAAATGAAATTCAAAATAATTTTTGAAAAATATTTTTTCAGCAAAGCCCAAGTTTCTGAAAAGTAACGTTGAGCCCCAATGGATCCCAAGGGTAAGTGTGGTCAAAAATTTTAAAATTATTTAAAATAATTATTGCAACACTTACGGATAATAATAATGTATCTTGTAATGAGATAAACTACTCCAAAGGCAAAAAGCCCCCCCTCAAAAGAGACTGTTGCCAATGTAAACAAGAAGTGTATAAACACCAGAAAACATGACTCCAGGCACTGACAATACTGGCCCGAAATCAGTTATCAAAATTACACACTATCTGATGCAAAACAGAGACTTCCAGAGAAAAATCTGCAAAACATCAGATGGTAGATGATGCAGAACACAACGTCTAAACACCCATGGGTGAAAACGTAAACATGGGGAAAATAACAGAATTCATTCTGTAAACAAGCTAATTCTCCCATGAAATTTTAGGAGTAATCTTACTCAAAAATATGCCAAAAGCATGGGAGAATAGCAAGGGGGGACTTACAGGATAAGGAGAGAGGAAACACTGAATAAGCAGTGCAACTTCAAAGTAAGAATGACAACAACAGGCCCATGCCTCGAAAATAGGCAACTTAACATAATTTTATAACAAAATTTTAAGTTACAGCCCTGATTATTTTCTGTCACTCCTTTTTCCTCTCCTCCTTCTCTATCCTCCTTAGAATCACCATTTCTCCAATATTTATGTGTCTGGCATCATTTAAACTGAGATTTACAAGCACAAAGATCAGTGAGATGTTAACTGATGAAGGGCCAAACAAAGAATGGTGATTGGCGCCAATTTCGGAATGTCCTTGACACTGCGCATGCGCAGTGGGGGCAAAGTATGGAGGTCCTTTAGGACATGATTTCTTTTGGTTTTAGATGCAAATTTTGGGGATTGGGGGGCAAAATTTGTGTTTGGCCCTAGATTTTTAAGAGTTAGCACCAGCTAAGTCTGGGTCATTGGTACAGTATAAAAATATCTTTTTTGATATTTTAATGCCCAGGTATGACACGCTAGTTTAGACTACTTTAAAATGGGCCAAAATTTGACACAGCACGTTATGTCATGACCAGTGGCATTGCTATTAATACCAAAAAAGACCTGTTTATGTTGATTATCATTGGTGTTTAGCGGTTCATTCCCACTAGACCAATTCCCTTTAGACCAACTCCAACGAGGCCAATTCACAAAAGACCAATTCCCCTTAGACCAACTGATATGTTCTACTTTAAAAATAATTCTATATCAATAATTTGATATATTTATAAATATTTATAAATGTATTTAATATTATTGATATTCAAGCCTGAAAGTTAAAAAATTTATAGTAATTTATATATTTTTTATACTTACCAATGACCCAGACTTAGCTGGTGCTAACTCCACAAAAACCAGGGCCAAACACAAATTTTGCCCCCCAATCCCCAAAATTTGCATCCAAAACAAAAAGAAATCATGTCCTAAAGGACCTCCATAGTACGACTCTACTGCGCATGCGCAGTGACGCAGTCGTCCCGAAATTGGCGCCAAATATCATTCTTACTGGCAGTGCCTGGTCAGCGCTATGTACTCAGCGGGGAGGCAAGAGTTCCCAACTCAGGGAGGGCCATCCCCGTCTGGGTCATTGGTAAGTATAAAAAATATATAAATTACTATAAATTTTTTAACATTTTTATACTGTACCAATGACCCAGACTTAGCTGAATAGTAAACAGGCTGGAGGGCCTAGGACATAGAGGAAAATCCAATAAGCTCAATTATAAAATAAAGAGATAACCCCTTAAGGAGAAAAGGAGTATTAGGCTTTACATGTATCTTTCTTATTTAATATTTAAATTAGAAAGATACACTACCCTTAATAATTGAGCACAATAACATTCATGTTCTCTATTAATATCCAGTATAACCTTTATACTAATTATTATTAAAACAAGCCAATAAATAAAGTAGTCCAGAGAATTGAGACTCTTTATAATCATTTAAAAGTGTCCGAGTATTGTATATTAAAGCCCGTTTGACACTTGACATATACAAATGCTTCACACCGAGCTACACTTTAAAAATAAGACATGAATGAAATTAAACATTAATATTACACTTTAAAACCATCCCGGAAGCGACTCAGAAATACTGTCTTGGAGGAGGCATTCCCTTGCTTTTCACTATAAAGCAGGTGACCTAAGGGAACACCCGCCCCCCCCCTTCCCCTTGCCCTGGGTCAAATAGCCCAGAGCGAAGAGGGCAGCCGGACGGAGTCACTGCCGGAACAGAAAGCCTGCATAACTATAGTTGCAACTGTTTAGTGGACGACATTCTGAGCAACAGATAACGGACCTAAACAATGCAGGTCTCCAGAAATGGACTCAATATTTCTGAGATAAAAATTAGTAAATGTGGATGGCTGAGACCAATAAGCAGCCTTCATTAAATCTGTAATAGCAACACTATTAGCATAAGCCCAGGAAGTAGAAAGAACTCTTACTTCATGAGCAGAAATCTTAAGCACAGACTGCTGAGAAGAAGATAAATCTTCATACGCAGTACGGATAGTTAACTGAATCCATCTAGCAATAGAATGGACTGAAATGTCCTTTCTATTAGGCATCAAAGACAGAAAGAAACGTTTCCGTCCCTTTCTGATGAACTGAGATCTCTGTTTATAGATACGTAGTGCTCTAACAGGACAGAGTAAAGGCCTACGCCCGTCTGAAGACGGAAGAGCCTTAATAACAATAGGTTCCGGATATTTATTAGGAGCCTGATTCTTAGCTAAAAAACCGACGTTAGTAGTGAAGGTGATAGTGTTCCCAACACTACGATAATGAGAATCATCCACCGATAGTGCATGAAGCTCACTGACTCTTCTGGCAGAAGAGAAAGCTAAGAGAAAAGCTGTCTTATAAGATAAGAATTTGAAATCTACTGTCCCAAGAGGTTCAAATGGCTTTTCCTTCAATTTAAGGAGAACCCAAGCTAAATTCCACTTAGGAATTAATCTAAGAGTTCTGGGTCTATTTATCGAAAAGTTTCTAACCAATTTCGATAAAGAGACATTAGATCCAATTTGTAAACTATCATGATGTGCATAGGTATCAGATAACATAGATCTATAACCCTTTATAGTAACCGGTTGCAGTTTGATTTCGTCAAACAAGTATACTAGAAAGTTAGCAATGTCTGGTATAGAGGGATCAAATATATCAACAGAATGATCCCTACACCAACGACGGAAAACCTTCCACTTAGCCGCATAGTTTAGCGAAGAGGAGGTCCTCCTACAGTTAGAAATCGCGTCCACTGCTCGTCCTGTAAAGTGCTTGCCATGCAAGAAGGACCGCACAACGGAAAAACGTGAAGGTTGAGACCTTGCGGGTTGTGATGCAGTTGGCGCGATTTCCCCTGCCAAAGAAGATCCTCTCGTGGAGGGAGCTTCCGCGGTAGGTCCCACAACAGACACCTGAGTAGATTTATCCACGGTCTCTGTGGCGACAGAGATGCTACCAACAGAATCTTGCATTGAGATTGTTTTATCTTTAGCAATACTTGTTGAATTAACGGCGCTGGAGGATACGCATATCCTATCATTCCGTCCCAAGGGATCGATAGAGCGTCTACAGCAAATGCTCTTGGATCCGGACACGGGGACACATACGTCTGCAACTGATTGTTGAGATGTGTCGCAAATAAGTCTATCATTGGCCGTTCCCATTGGTAGCAAATCTGATTGAATACTTGTTTGTTGAGAGTCCACTCCGACGGCAACAAGCGACCCTTTCGAGAAAGGGAGTCTGCTAGCACATTCAGACGACCCGGTATGTGACGGACCGAAAGAAGAACGTGATGTTCCAACGCAAACAGAAGGATTCTTTCCGTTAGATTGAACAACGGAACTGAATGAGTGCCTCCCTGATTCCGTATATACGCCACTACTGTCGTATTGTCGGATAGGATTTGGACATGAGCATCGTGAATAATGTCCATCCAGTGACGTAACGCAAGCCAAATTGACATCATTTCCTTGATGTTTATGTGCTTGCACAGGAATTGCGGATCCCAAAGACCCTGGCATCTCGAATCCGTTGGGATTAATGATGCACCCCAACCTGTTTGACTGGCATCCGTCATAATGGTAAAACTCGGATCCGGCAACTGCAGCGGAACTCCTTGAGTTAACCACTGAATGTTTGCCCAAGTCTGAATCTCTTGTTTCACTTGATCTGACAAGAGAACGTCTACATCGAGCGAATGAATTTTCACACTCCAATTCTGAGTCAAGAAAATTTGAAGAGGCCGTGTGCGTAGCCGTCCCATCGGAATGAGATCCGCAGCGGCTCCGCACAGACCTATCAGTCTCATAAATTCTCTCGCTGTGACTTTGTCTGTATTTAGACAATAGCGAGCGTAACAACTGACTAATTTCGCTCTGGTTAACGGCAGACGAACGAGATTGTTGTGCGTCTCGAAGCTCATTCCCAGATGAGTGAATGACTTGGACGGCACCAGATCCGACTTCTCCTCGTTTACTATGAAACCGAGACGTCGGAGCAATAGAAGAAGATTCTGAACATCGTTCTGAAGCGTTAACTCGTTGCCGTACCTCTGAAGAATGTCGTCCAGGTAGGCCGACGTTACCGCAGACGAATGAGCTCGGAAGTAAATCATTACCGAGTTCATTACTCGAGTGAAAGCCCAGGGTGCTAGATTCAATCCGAAGCACATGGCCCGGAACTGATACACCACTCCTAGGACTGCGAAGCGTAGATACTTTCGGAATGTCGGATGTACCATGACGTGAAAGTACGCATCTTTGAGATCTATGCTCGTTGCATAATCGTTCACCCGAATACTCGCTCTGACCGATCGAATCGTCTCCATATAAAACTTCGGAGCGATGATCAGCTTGTTTATCCAGCTCAAATCTATGACTGGACGGAACGAGCCGTCTGGTTTCGGAACCAGAAACAGATGGCTGTAGAATCCCAGCGATTCCTGGTTTTCTACGACCTCTACCGCGTTCTTCATTAAAAGAGACTGCACCTCTGATAGCAGAGCGTCTCTTTTCTGAGGGTTTGACGGAAGATGAGTCCACTTTGGACTTCGAGTTAATGGAGGCTTTCGTTTGAAGGATATCTTTAGACCTTCCGAAGTCACTCCTCTCACCCAAGGGTCGTCCGTAATCGACGCCCACTCTTGAGAAAAACTCGACAACCTTCCGCCAACCGGAACGCGATAGAGGTTTGAGCCATCACCTCCTGGATCTGCGAGGCCTGCGGTAGGAGAAACCACGTCTTCCACGACCCGCACCTCGCCTCGTCGACCTCGGGGCGTCCGACCGATTGTCCCGGCCTGAAGGACGTCCCGAACGAGAGTCGCTATCCTGACGGTCTCTCGAATAAGAGCTAGAGGACGCACCGGAACCTCTATAGGAACCTCTCTTGGGCGGATAAGACCCAGAAGTGCCCGCCTTATTCGTGTCTGCTGAATCCGACCTTTTAGGAGCGGATCTAAACAACAGAGAATCACTAGCTTTCTTTTTAATATTATCATAAATAGCGGAAAGCTTGCCGTCAAAGAGAAGATCTCCTGAGACCGAAGCGACTCTAAGAGAGTTCTTCACCTTAGAATCCACTAGTGTGGATGTAGACAGGGCTGCGTCACGTCTAACCAACTCCAGATTAGCCACTGAAAGGGCGGAGTTACACGTGGAATAAGCTACTGCCCTTGAAAGAAGTCTTAAGGAGGATTGTATATCCTGAAACTCTTCCCCTTGAAGACGCAGTGATAACGCCTTCGTAAGGTGATCTGCGTAAGATAAGGCATCTAAATTGGCTCTGTTAGACGCAATAGCTGTTTCCAACACTGCGGTTGGAATAGAAGCTGACGACGGTAATGATAGCTCTAAGTCTTCCGCCTCGTCGTCCATACGCAGAGGAACTCTCGGTATACCCTGACCTGCCGTGTCGAATTTATTCCTTGCATTAATGAAAGGCAGGTTGAGAGTATTTGCGGACAAGAAGCCTGCTTTCCCTGTCCTGGAAGCAAGTTTAAAAATAGCGTCGTTCAATAATTCAAATGTTCTTGCAACATTATTGGACTGCGACGGAAACTCGGGAGCGATGTCCCTGAACCGCTCGAAAAAATCAGAGTCCAATGACGCTATAATTCTCCTGTCCGGAAGCGCAGCAGTCTGGCCCGACGGAACAACTTGAGGAAGAAAGTGCCGGATGAAGTCTACGGCAGCTTTGTGTTGTTCCGAAAGGGATAGCTCCAATTCATCCGTATCCCTTTCACCATCCGGTCGGACCTCCCGATGTTCCCGGTCGTCCGCCCCCGATGCTTCGGCGGAGCGTACCGACCCAGCGCCGTCGGATAATTCTCGATCCGACACCGTCTCTGTCGGCTGCTGGGATGCTGCGATAAGCTGTGCTATCTGCACTAGAATGTCCGACGTCGAGACCTGCGGAGGAGCGGTCTTTCGCTGCTTTGCCGAGGGCAGCTCCGCATCGGATGGCTCCCGCATACTTTTCCTATGCGAACGTCCGGAGTCCATCGGTCTCGAGTCCCTGGCTGCCGGATGGTGTGACCTGGTCGCCGAATAATCCTTCCTCGGCGAAGCTGGCAAGATATCGGAGGTCACGCAGCCAAGGTGCGGTCGTGTGCGCCGGCGAGAAGAGGAAGCCTTAACAGTCTCTGCGGACTGCTTATACAACGGAGCGTCCCGAGCGACGGACGTATGCTCCGCTAAAGACACATTTTGTACCACAACATCTGGTCCCAGATGTTGTTGTACGAGAGAGGGGCCTCTCTCGCTCGCGGCCCGGCTGGACCTGGACGAGCTAGGAACCGGACTAAAAGGCTTCCTCCGTTCTCGTTCACTATCCGCCGTCACTGGGTGTGCATCTATTATTTTTATAGTGCTCGCATCACCCAAAATTTCCTCTTGGACCGCATCGGACGAACCCGGCTGCCGAACCATTCGGTGAATGGACGCTACACCGGGCGAGCTAGCGGACGACATTTGTCTAATCTCCATGAGCACTTTTGCCGCTAGCTCTGTATTTAATTGTGACGACGGACGCACACTTGAAGAAGATAACATGGAAACATCACCCTGTTCTGGTTCCTCTGAAATAGAAACTGAGAGAGTAGAGTGACCTTGTGGAGAAAGAGCCGGCATCGCTCTTTCTCCAGAAACAACATATCGTGACACACGTTTCCAATGTTTCTCATCCCAATGTTCACATACAGGACAGGGATTAATGCGAGAACACTGACTACAATTTATGCAATAATCATGAAAGTCAGAGGAAGATTTCTTCCTATTACAATTTGAACAAGTTCCTTTCATTGTGAAGGAACAACAATAAGTCCTAGTTACTCGCAAAAACCCCTGACACAAAGATACATAATGACATGATCCATTAATAAATGAAAAAACAATTGCAAAACAAAATAATTTTGAAAAAATATTTTTTCAGAGAAGCCCAAGTTGCTGAAAAGTAACGTTGAGCCCCGATGGATCCGATGGCAAAGTGTGGTCAAAAATTTTAAAATTATATAAAATAATTAATGAGACACTTTCGGATAATATAAATGTATCTTATAATGAGATAAACTACCTCAAAGGCAAACAGCCCCCCTCAAAAAAGGCTGTTGCCAATGAAAACAAACAGTGTAAACACAGAAGAAAACATGACTCCAGGCACTGAAAAAACTGGCCCGGAATCAGTCCTCAATTACACTCTATCTGATGCAAAACAGAGACTCCCAGGGGAGAATCTGCAGAACATCAGATGGAAGATGCAGAACACAAACGTTATACACCCATGGGTGAAAACGTAACTATGGGGAAAATAACAGAAAACATTCTGTAAACAAGCAACTCTCCCAGGGAAATTTTAGAAATGAAACTTCTCAAAAATATGCCAAAAGCATGGGAGAATTGCAAGGGGGGACTTTAGAAGGTTAGGGGAGAGGAAACACTGAATAAGCAGTGCAACAATTAGCAAGAATGACAACAAGAGGCGTTTGCCTCGAAAATAGGCAACTTAACATAATTTTAACAAAAAATTTTAAGTACAGCCCTGCTTATTTTTTGCCACTTCTTTTTTCCTCTCCTCCTTCTATCCTCCTTAGAATCACATTTTCTCCAAGAATTACGTGTCTGGCATCCTTTAAACTGAGATTTACAAGCACAAAGATCAGTGAGATGTTGACTGATGAAGGGCCAAACAGAGAATGATATTTGGCGCCAATTTCGGGACGACTGCGTCACTGCGCATGCGCAGTAGAGTCGTACTATGGAGGTCCTTTAGGACATGATTTCTTTTTGTTTTGGATGCAAATTTTGGGGATTGGGGGGCAAAATTTGTGTTTGGCCCTGGTTTTTGTGGAGTTAGCACCAGCTAAGTCTGGGTCATTGGTACAGTATAAAAATATAAGCAGTCTGTCATTTGCAGAATGAGGTCCCCAGAGGGGGAATTTTCTGATGCTATCCCATACAGTGGGCCAGTTTATCCTCTGGGTACCTCTTTCTGATTATGTTTGAGACCTTGATTCAGGTTGAGGTTCACAGAGGGTAAATGTAGTGATGCTACCCTGCTGTGCCGATATTTTATAGATGTTGGGCCGATTTTTATAAATAATTGTTTTCCTAATTATCCTTAATCAACCCTTAATCAGAAACACTATAGATGGTCTAAGGGGAATTGGTCTAGTGGAAAGACACCGTGTTTAGCATTGATGTTTAGCAATTCATCTTTTACTTAACTGTCTCCACACATAGTTCAGAATTGACCACGGTTAACCCATTAACCACGATTTTGGGGCACAGTTAACGGGTCACGAAAAAAATCCTCGGACTGTTTCACCTCTAATCACTGTGACCTTGACCTTAGGTACAATGATCCCAAAACACATAGGTTTCTTCCTCTCATCATACCCAACCCACATATCAAGTTTGCTTGGGATCGGCAAAGCAGAACTTCAATTAGAAGAGGGCAGAATCCAATTCAATCTACAGACAGATGGACAGGCAGCGCCATGGCTATATCCCCCTGAATGTCTTTTGGGGGATAAAAATGTTGAAGCCGGTCCATGGGTACGGTAAAGATTTGATAAAACAAAAGAATTTTATTGCATGGCACACATAAGGAGCCAAAATATGAACCCAGACATGCTTTGAATCAACTTGAATCTCACCCCATGGATGCTGCATACCAAATATCAAAAGATTCTGACTGGCAGATCTGAATAATTAGATATTAAAAGAATTTTCCTCAAATTGCACTTAATTCAACTCTTGTGTGCCAACGAGGATCCCAAATATGAAACCACAGACATAGTTTGAACGAACTTGAATCTGATCCCCTTAGGATGCTGTATACCACAAATTTGAATCTGGCGACCCCTAGTACTGAAATGGTTAACCGGATAACCGGTTTTAAACTGGTTACCTACCTAACCGATTAAAAAAAAACGTCAACCGGTTATCTGAAATATCGAAAGTGATCATCATTCCACGGTTGAAACGTAGTAAATCTGCCGCTTCTTCTTTGAGATAGATTACACCTCGAAGCAGCACTGTATATATTTAGAAATAATCGACTTTGGAGTTCAAGACTTTGTTAAAGATCGGCAATTTCCGTGAGTACTGAGTAACCGCAGAAACTATTCCGTAGTATGTATACAAACGAATGTTGTCAAGTACTCAACAACGTTCGTTTGTATACACAATACGGAATAGCTTCTGAGAATACTGCTTTCCAATTCCTATAGTTTTGATCCAAGATTCGATGAAATAATGGCTGCGGTTAACTGGATATTATCCAGTTATACAGTACGTGGTAGAGTGGATTGTAACTAAATCACCCGCAGAGTGGAGTTATCACCCCAGCTATAACTTTCAAATTTTGTACATATCGACAAAAAACACAAGCAATGTTTCAGCCAATGGACCTCCGGGTTTAACCCAGAGATCCATTGGCTGAAACTTTGCTGGTGCTGTTAGGCTTTGCAACAAATATGCAATTATTCCTCGGGTGGAATCTCCACTCTGCAGGTGATTTAGTGATAATACACTCTCCACGTACTGTAGCTCTCGGTTAGTCGGTTGTGAAAATGAGTCAACCGTTTCAGCCGTAGCTACACGCCCCTGCCCCCCCTCCCCCCCACCCTAAGGAAGCTGTTTACTACATCTGAATAAGTTTTTTGAAGAATTTTCCCCATATTGCACTACGTTAAAATTCAGGCTTCCATACATGATTTGAACCAACTTTCATCTGATGAACCCCCCCCCCCCCTGCCCCCCCCCCTCTCCCTCCTCTAAGCATGCTGTACACCCCAAATATCAAAAGATTCTGACTAGTGGTTCTAGAGAACAATTTATAATTTGAAAAACAAAAATATTCTGGGTGCTAACAGAGTTATGCCCCCTATGGTGTCACCTGTGGGTGTGACAACTTTATTTAAACAAACCTGAATTGATATATCATAACAAACAAGTATATCAAATTTGGTAGTTTTTGAGAAGTCCATAATATAAAGTTCACGCCAGATGATGGACACACGAGAGATGGACTGAGACAACAGATGGAAAGCTCCCCTCGAGCTTTGCACAAATGGGCTAAAAATGAATTCACAGTCTTTCAGAAATGTGACACAATTGAATTTCTCAAATATGTTGCAGATGTGCTTTGCAAACTTATCAACTATGTGTTTGGACACTTTCCTACGGGTTATTGGTTTTAAGCATTATGATGAATTTTGCTTTTTATTTAATACACATGATTATAATGTAATAACAACCACTTCAAGAGATTAAGTAATGTCATATAATGAAATTCTCACAAGAGAAGAGAGCATCTTTGCAATCATTTATTATGGTGCAATGTGTATACATTTATACTATCTATTTGACTGTGAATACAACTCTTAAGAAAATAAAACTTTTAAGTTTCCGATTCTCTTTAGGTTCAAAGAGAGCATTAAATGTAAGCGTGTAAGCCCCCCCCCCCCCCCCCTCCTCCCCGTCGGAACGTCCCTAAGTGCTCTTCGTCTTTGCTGGCGAAGAGTAGTCTCTTGCGCATCCCATTTGCTTTCATCTAGGTGAAAGGCAGTGGGATGCACAGGAGACTAGGCAAGGAGGTCATCCCGCACTTTAATAGCACAGCCAAACGGAACGCACACCTGGCACGCGTCACTAGCCAAATCGGCTTCAGAGTGACAAGAACCGATCTTGCCGGTTTCTGAGAATATCATCCAAACAGGCCGCCAACAAAGTTATCCAAACTGCTCTCCAGTTTCCTTCTTAACCCTTTTGGAAAACATAATTTTGTACGCCATGTGTCCTGGTCATATCTTGATACACCCAAATCGGCCTCTCGACTCAGCAATTTCATTCAAACCCAGACCGGCCATTACATTATTCTATAAAATACACCTGCAACTAATATATTTTACTGATATATTTTTCCAGTTTGTCACGCCTGTAAACTGAAATTATTTACTCTCATTCAAGAACGTAACCGGAGTGGGGGGGGGGGGGCACATCCCCCACCCCAGGTTAAATGTGGGTGACAAGTTGAAAAGAGTGGTGGATAAGTTCGATGGTCTCTCGTGCCAGAAGCCGGCTGAGAAAAGATATGGAGGTATCTGAACCCTCTCTGGCAGCATCAGTTGCGGGGTTGATGATGTCACGGCGTGTTGTCCTATTGGGTGGGGAAGTAAAATGGCTGTCCTCTGTACGGAGAGAGACAGACTCCACACAGGCTAAAGATCCAGTCGAAGAACACAACAAATTGGAATTCTCTGCTCCTTTCGTTATCAGACTCGCTTCTAAACATATTCGTTTGGTTATTTTCTTCGTTTGCGTTTTGTTTTACACTGACCTCCAACATGCAATTTTAAAAATGTAGTTTACATGTATACCATATTTTTTCTTTGTTTATAGTTATACGATAACACACTGGAAAGGCGTTCATTTGAATCAGTTCCACATATTTATTTTTAAAGTAGAGTATAGTTGATTATTCAGGAGCGAAGGAAGGTAAAAATATTGGGGGTGAGGCGGGGGTGGGGCTATCAGAGCTAATCCCAAGGGGACCACCATGTATGCTCACCGTGTGCTGTGCAGCAGCATCCGAGCCGCACAGTGGTTAGATGGTGTGTGTGTGTGTGGGGGGGGGGGGGGGGGGGGGGGGGAGGGGAGGGGGTAGCACAAGAGGCGATATAGCCCTATCCCATTCTCGGTGGTGAGGTTCTGCGGGCTTTCTCTGGGATATTTTGAAAAATGAGGGCCAAAACTCACATGCTCAGTGATTCTGAGGCTGCTGTGACTGACTCCTCAGATGAGGACTGTTGAACGCTGCAAATTCGAATTCTCTGCTCCTTTCATTATTAGATTCGCTTCAAAATTCATTCGATTGGTTTACCCATTCGTTTGTGTGTTTTTTTCTTTCTTTGGGAGCATGTATTCTCTCTAGATCATACTAGCATGCCCAACACTCTGTAAAAGTGCGCATGCGCGCGCGTGTCTGAGTGGGTAGGGGGGGGGGGGGGGGGTAATTTTCTGCAACTATAGCTGACTTACCCAACAACTAAAAATTGGGTAAGTTAGCTATAGTTGCAGAAAGGTGCCCTTAAACTACAGTAAATACGTTCAGCATGAATGTTTCTTTGGAGTCTGCTAGATATTTGGTCTGCCTGTTGCAGTCCATTGAAATTTAGGGACCCACAAAAGTTAAGAACTCAACAAATTGTTATCATGTAAAGAAGCAAAGCACAAGAGGCTATTTAAATATAGCAGTGAGTTTATGTTATACCTTTTGTAGTTCACTGAAATTTACAGACCCGATGATTTAAGAACTTAACAAATTGGTGCTTGAGCCTAAAAATTCATAAAATTATAATTGCGTGCTATCTATACTGCCATATGCGTACGGGAATTTTTATTTTCTGGGTGGGGTGGGGGAGGATGTGGAGCTGAGGTCCACTTAATCCGAAAGAATCCTGAGTGCCCGAAAAAATCCTGACTGCCCCCCAAAAAAATTATTTCACCCCCAAAACGTGTTTTGGAACAAATTGTGTCTGAAAGAGTCAACTTACAGTAAATAATGCGGTCCAACTTGATCTGACATTGTTACGCTATGCCATAAAACCAGTCTCATCTTCATATAGTTCATCGCCTATCGTTAGATTCTGTAATGCAGTAAAATGGGCTATTTCTCTGCGTTGAAAAAGGTAACCTGTGGTTCGCTTTTTCAACGCAATGCAATATTGCATTCAACCCGGCTTGTGCGCGTATAGGCCTATCTTGCTTTCGGAACTTACAGGCTCCAAATTTACCAGATTCTCACATCGAAAGGGTCACAAGACAAGCATAAAAAATGTATACGACTCATCAACTGAAGATACGAGCGTATACAACTGGGCGTATAAAAAAATCGATAAGGTGACATTATATTTTGAACAGTTTTAGTAGCACCGAACCTCCTTCGTTGTTATGGTTGATAGTTTCTGGTGTGGAATTGAAAGCCGAATCTGTCAATCTATGATTTTAACATGTTACATTTGTGCGAACATGTGAAAAACGATATTTGAAGGAGAAATTTGCCCGAGAAATGCATTTTCCGAGATGATCAGCAGGTGTTTTTTCATACTACAAGAGTCGATTTTTCCATTAAGTTGTGTCGTTTCATTGTTAAATATTGTTTTATATAACATACTTACTGATTTTGCTTTTTTCGGTCATTCCTTTTATTAAAAAAATCTTGTTTTTGGTGATCTTGGATACGTTGCGACTGAAACTTTGAGATAAAAATAGAAATCTCTCGCCTCGCTTATCTCCACTTCCGGCTAAAGGATTATACGGTTTATACCCTGTGAGAACATCTGGTCCAGGCCAATCATCTCACAATGTTCCTGCCAGGAGCAGACCAAAGAAGGAAAGTGAGTTCTGACTTGATAATCCTGAACAAAACCATTATTCAGTGAATCCCTTGGTTAACATTAATTTAAGACCAGTAAAAATAACTTCAAAAGTTTTAATTCTGAATTTTTGGGCTCATTTAACAAACATTTCATTTGTTATTAAACAACCAGATGATTTAAAAGCAGATTACAAGTTTGCACCCAGATGCTAGAGCTGTAGGTTTTGAAATTTGTTCTTCGGTTTTTCAGGTGGAGTAAAACCTCCGTTCGGTTCGGTTCGGTTTTCAGTTTGTTCATGAGGCCAAATAAAATTCAATAAAACTCATTCTTGTGTCCGGAATCATAACTGAATGGCAGTGAAATTGAATGAAACTCAATGAATGCCCGAAATAAGCTATAATACATGTACATGAAGAATCAGGAAGGCCAATATAATAATTACCTAAATATACAGAACTTTTATTGTGCTTGGCCATTTTTCGAGGTCTGACACCTACATGCAACTTGAGGAAAGCTGAAAACACAACTAAGTTGAAATGTCGGAAATCCACAGAATGTAGCCTTCCCAGAGTAGTGAAAGTACCCAGACACTGCCTTTGGCAGTGTCTGGGTACTCTCACTATTCTGGGATGGCTACAACATTCTGTGAATTTCTGCAGCAAGAGAGTATTTTAATAAAAAACGAAAAACCGTAGATTACAGGATGTCGACGGTTTCGTTTTTTAAAAAAAACAAAAATCCTTGGTTCGGTTTCGGTTAACCTACAACTCTACCAGATGCATTTTCTTGTTGGACTTTTGATGGCCAGATCAAACTATTTAATACACTTCAAATGGTAATTAATTAGAACTTGAAAAGAACTACTCACTGTTCTTTGACGTTTAATCTTCACCCCTGTCAAACAATTAACCCCCTCACTTTTCTTTGAATGAGATGGAAACTCCACTAGTGCCTGTAATATTGATAAAAATTCTCCTGGCACTGAATACTGGAGATATGCACACAGGCGATATATGAATTTGTGAGTTCAATGTCTGTGCATGTTATCAAGGCATTTGTGCAATAAATGGCAACTCTTATTTTTCGTGATTGCTTTCTGTGTAATCAATCTGATTTACCTATATAGAAATGGATATATACTAAAATTAAGTGCAGGAAATTGTTAAACCTTTCATTCTTGATTTTAGCTTTTGAGTGATAGTCATTTTCATTTATTGGTGTTTAAGAACACTTTCAGTATCTACAGCTATGTAATGACCACAGCACATGTATTTATTATTTATTTATTTTATTGGTGTTTAAGGTCACATACTTATGCACAATGGCTAATCATGACTGTGACAGTTTTACGGGTGGAGGAAGCCGGAGTACTCAGAGAGAATCACCGAGCAACCACGAGCAGCTGGCAGCTCCCCAACATCGTAACTCTGCACTGCAGCACAGGCAGGGTTAGATTGGTTGAAGACATGCGCACCATCGATGGGCAGTACACCTTAGTACACAGCGTCATCGTGCCCCCATGTGGACAATCGGGGTTATGTGCCTTGTCCAAGGACATAACGCGGGAGTCCGAATCGATCGCTCAGATGGTCACCCATCCGAGGACAAACCGGGCTCGACATTGCTTAACTTTGGTGATCTGATGAGAACGGGTTACCACAACACCACCGCACCCCTCACAGCATGTGTATAAAATCAGGCTTAGCAAATTATTTTACCAATGTTGACTGCTTCAGTGGTCTCATAATCCAGGCATTGGCTTTTGGGTCCTAGTATACCAGTAAAATCTACTTTGTTTACCACAGCTATCAAGCACAGCTAAACTGCCCAGGTTCCAGCAAGGAATGTGACAACATTTATCATAATTCTATATGATAATTCTGAATATGAATTACGGAGTCTTCTGCATTTCCTGGATGCCAAGACCACAAACTATGTTGGTTGAGTTTCAAATCAATAAAGATCAATATAGTGGTAACCTGTCTATATTCTGAAGTGTCTACAATGTAGAAATGTCTTCTGCCAAGTAGTTCATAACATCCTTACCCCTTAAGAGCCAAATTCTGACACTGGTCACTTTTTCTACTTCAGAATAGGGGCTTCAACCAAAAGCCTTTGTGTTAACTTGCTGGTTAACCCTTTTCCCAGCGAATCGGACACATCCACCCACGTAATATGCAAATTCAGCAGTCGAAAAAATATTATTTTTCAAAAAATTTCAACAAAACCATATCAAGTGACCCCTCTTGGATCACATGATATGGTTTTAAATTTGTTAAATTTTTTTTTAAATTTTAAAAAATGCCATTTAAAATAATAAATTTTGATATCGTCTGCGTTGGTAAAGGGTTAAATTCAAAGTGATATCATAGTGGTTTTAGTGAAGTCTTGGCTGCTTGTATAGGCAGCCAAGACTTCACTAGAAACCACTCGACAGCCACAGGCATAAGCTTGTCTTGCACTGGAAAAATAGTGGAAATTATCCAGGCCTGAAGGGGTTAAGAATGGTACCATTTATACTTTGTTAATTAAACAAAACATATCGGTACTCAGTTGGTAAGAATTTACAGAAAACTTTACTTTTGGAGTCATAATAATGTTATTTATCAAATATCAAAAGATTCTGCCTGATCATGATGAGTCTGAAGAAGATCTTTGAAGAATATTCCTCATGTTACACTAAACTAAAATTTGGGCTCCCATTGATTTGGACAAACTGGAATCTGACCATCCTAAGGATGCTGTATTACCCAATACCAAAAGATTTTAACTAGTGAATCTGAAGAACAGAAAATGATCACAACAGCTCCCGTTGTGCTTCACTCAGGTGAGCTAAAAATAAACTAATATAAAATTTACTATTTTAGGAGAGAAACCATAAAGGATCATGCTGACGAGTAGGCAGATGCCCCATGTCAGAATGTTTGCAACCAGGCCAGTCACTCAGGTAAGAGGAAGTAAACTTGTTTTTTCGGAGTTCTACTTCTGATAGAGATGGGCAATATTGATATTTTGAATTCGGTATTAGTTTCGGTATTTTTAGGGGGTATACCTCGGTATCGGACCGGCATTCGGTATTTAACTTGACTGAGAATTGCTGATAGTACCAAATAATGCATGGGAGGTTTTTTTTCCGGGTTCGGTTTCGGTAATATTTTTTTTGAAACCTCTGTTTTGGTTCAGTTTTTCGGTATTATTTCCAGGCCTTTCAATTATTCTAAATCACTATCGTCTTACTAAGACCATAGAAATGTCACCTGAAAGCTATTTAAAGTGTGCTATGTCCTACAGGCAGTACTGGGATATAGCACACTTCACTAGTACTCAGTTGATGAAGTGTTAATATGAATTTGGGGTAGATTGTATGTCATTTGGTTATTTTCTTCTTGTA
The DNA here is from genome assembly GCA_031216915.1 of Pictodentalium vernedei. Lineage (NCBI taxonomy): Eukaryota > Metazoa > Mollusca > Scaphopoda > Dentaliida > Dentaliidae > Pictodentalium > Pictodentalium vernedei. The sequence goes on from CM062294.1 coordinate 484,778,439, forward strand.
TATGTTCTATTTGGTAAATGCTATGTATATACATCAGTGGCATTGCCGGGGGGGGGGGGGGGGGGGATGGCTAGAGACCCCCACCCCACTTTTCCTGCACCCCCACCCCCAAACCAAACTTTAAATTGCTGTCCGACACAATCTGGGCACCTTTGAAGACCAAGTCAGACATTGTCGAAATGCTCAGCTATCACTCCCATGGCATCCAAATTATCCAAATATGATTTTTTTTTGCCCTGGGACAGGGCCCATAGATCCCAATCCAACAGGTGGGGGACACACTCTCCCATGCCCACACCCCCGGCTCAGGCCTATGACTTTTGGGAGATGCCAAAGGCATCTTGACCTTCGACTTCCACATCTTACTGAGCCGCCCCCCCCCCCCCCCAACCCGAATCAAAAACCTGACGCCGCCACTGCTATACATTATATACCTGTTCCATTATCCTGTGTTCAGTTTTAATTTTGATAAAATAAATAATTTGGACTTGAAACTTTTCTGTTATGTTTAACATCGCCATAATTCAGGGACTCCATTCACTGTCCTGTTCCTCGATCCCTCGCTGAACCTCTTGCCTCCTTTCGAAGTACTGAGTATGATCTCCCCCTCATGTTTGTAATGTTATGTGCAGAATAAAATGGATTTACAGCATTGAGTATCACATGGGGAATAAATGGTCAATAACAATATATAATTTTGATTTATATTTTATTTCATGCATTTAATATGAGATAAATATGACTGAAATGAAAAAGAGAGAAAAAAAAACGTTCATGTGTTCCGACACTCACCAAATTTCGTGCAGTAGAAGCCCACACTCACTGGCCATAGTCATTCTTGTGTAGGTCCACCAGCTATTCTCACAATCGGGGTGTGACTTATACAAAAGTAATAGTAACAGGGGTGGTATTTTGGGCTGAAAATATTGCGTGCGACGTATACGTGGGAGCGACTTATACCCAGACATACTTATACGGAAATAATTGCATTTGGATTTGCCCGTTCTGCTGACGTTCGCTGCCATTTTCAAAATGAGATTACCAGGGGGTTGTTGTAAATTTTGAAGTTTAAAGTCAAGTGTTCAAAAACTGTATGGCCAGTTTTTTGGCGCATGTCGGTTCGGTTTTTCGATTTGCAGCAAAAATCGAAACCGAACCGAAAAACCTCCATGCTCTAGTACCAAAGAGGAATTCACATCAGGAAACACAAAATAAGTCATTGTAGTATCATCCTACCACATTATAAATGACACTCACTTCCAATGAGCTCAATAGTGGCATCCTTTTACAGCCACAATCAAATCTACAGTAATTTTATGACTTGTTCTAAATGCACCTTAATGTTTAAAGAACTTTTTCAGACTTTTGCGGCCTCAGAGCATGTGCCCTGAGCAGGCCATCTTTAGGAGGTCCTGCTGGCAATTAACAAAACACCTGGCAAAGATTTCTAGTCAGGTCTTGGCTGCCTAAACAGGCTAGAAATCACTGTTATGCAATTGGACATGTACAGGTTGTTGTCTAGTGGGGATTCAGGGCAGTTGCTCAGTCCACTGAGGGTTAACAATACTAAAAAGAAAAATCAGTCACTTCTTTCATGATGAATATGAACCTTTCAACTATTATCAAGTCTCAACAGAGACTTATAAATAACGAAAATGCAGACGGTGTCAGTATTCAACGATTGGTTCAGTAACTTCAGTTTGTTTTTTCAGTATCCCTATGATGCTGGTATCGGTCCATTTTTTTGGTATATTGCCCGTCGCTAACTTATCATGGGGCAGTGAGTTGAAAAGAATGAAAGTTTGATTACTTCTTTATTTGCACAGGCATCCCAAATAAAAACAGACACCAGTAAGCAAATATCCAGATACTGGATAAGGCAAAGGATCACATGGAATATGTGCTGGAAAAGCACCCAGTATTTTGCTTCTGAAGACAGTTTTGATGGTGGAGAAAATGGGAGTACCCAAGCACAGTCAATTTTTATTAAAACACCCACAGACTTGACTTTCCAACTGACAAAACTCAAAGTCTGTGAAAAAAAATTAGTGCCAACTGCTGAAACAAATAGCAGATTCGGAGAATCAACTAGACAGCTCTGCCCAGGGTCACTGCTTTTAGAGGAAGCTAAATACAAGAGAAGAATCCAACTGTTACTGCTTGTGACCTTAACCTTCATGTCATGACAATGGGTCAAGGTCATGACACATTTGGTTACGGGTAACAATTGTGTGAAATATGAACAAGATCTGTTACAGAGCTTCAATTATACAGACCAGTCAAGGGCTGTATAACAAGATCAAAGTTTTGCTGTCTGTGACCTTGACTTTGACTATATGACCTTGGATCAAAGTTGCAACACACCTTTGAGTCATGGGCAATAACTAAGTATAAATAAGATCTGTCAATCATACCAAGTTATATCGACTGGACAAAAGCGACAGTGAAATGTCAATGTTTTTCTAACTGTCACCTTAACATACATGTAGGGCCTGTGACCATGACCTTGATGGGCACATACACTGTATTTTGATAATACAAATTGTTATTAAGTTTTGTAAAAAATATTCAGTGGTTAAGAAGTTATGGCATTAGAAAACTCTGCTGATTTTGTCGGGGGAGCGAAAAATATCTTCAAAGTATTTGAATAATATTCAAATACTTGTTTCCGTTTTGCTCAAGTGAGACAGCATCCCGATATGTGAGTACAGTGAAGCCCACTTAATTGGATATCACTTAACTGAATAATCATGTTAATTGAATATAATTTCCAAACACAAAACCATTTACCATACCTCCAGTACAAATTTGACCTGTTATTTGAATATAGGTCATAGAGTAAACTCCTGTAAATTGAATAAAAAATCTTGTAACATGTCTAGAAATTGCCCTGACTCTCCCCAGTTTTCCTTTGGTTATAGACCTATTTGGCCTCAGTACATCCAATACAGGCATATACTCTCTTATATCTTGTTTGACAGAGCTCATGGAGCTCTGACTAACAAGATATAATAGAATAAATGCTATGCTTATCTGCAGAATACAAGAAAGGGACACAATCCCTGTTAATTGAATATTCCTGTTAATTGAATAATTTTCTTTGGCAAAGTGGCTATTCAATTAACAGGGTTCCACTGTATTATGAGCCCTCTATAGTCAGCATTTATTCACAACTTCACAAGAGTATGAAGAGATCCCGATGGTTTTTACTGAGACAAAGAAATCAAGTGATAATATTGCTGCAGTGCTGAAAGCTACTTTTGTGACCTAGACTGTGTGCATTAGAGCTTGTGGTTTGCTTGGCAGTAAATAAAAATGTGAATATAAAACAATTATATACTACTCAAAGTTTGCTCAACTACCTGTGTTATGTTTTAGTTGAAATATTGTAATGAAAAGTGTATATATTTTTTATTTAATTATATCTTTAATGATTTAAGTACAGAAATTAAGATTTTGTTTGTGTTTGACATTATTTTTTAGCTTTTGAATACGATAACCATGGAAAATGGATATTACTGGTAAAAGAGGAAATTTTTCAATATGCCAAAAAGTTGACGGGGCGAACTCGTATGGGTTCAATATCGAGTATGAGGCCCATTACTGTCAATTACAGCTTGACAATGCCGTCTCATGCTCCCAATCAGGTTCCTGGTGGTCCTTTGTGGGATGTTGTTCCAAACTTGGACCAGCATGGCACCAAGCTCCTGGACACTTCTTGGCTGGACAGGATGGGCTGAAATTGCAAGCTGCAACTCATTCCAGACATGTATGATTGAATTGTCCAGACATGTATGATTGGATTGAGGTCAGGGGATCTTGCTGGCCAGTCCATTCGCTCAATCCCCTCCCTCTGTCGGTACTCCCCAACAGCATGGGCAACATCAGGATGGGCATTAACGTCCATCACCCACTACACCTGCATACAATCTGAGGTGGACATCAAGGATCTCATCAATATACCGTTCTGTAGTCAATGTCCCACGTTCACGGACACAGAGCTCTGTACGTCCATCCCAGCTGATGCCACCCCAGACCATGATTAACCCTCCACCATAGCAGTCATGCTCAGCAATGTTGGCTGCATGGATTCGCTCTCCTGGTCTTCTCCATGCCCTAGAACGCCTATCTGTGTGGTCTAGGCAGTACCTTGACTCATCTGTAAAAAGGACAGGTCGTCAATCTTCTAAGAGAGAACCAACATGGTCCATGACGCATTCATATCGTGCCTGGCGGTGGTTCTGGGACAACGGAATGCGAATACATGGTCTTCACGATCGGAGAACACCTTCGTGCAACCTTGCCCGGATAGTCTGCGTCGAAACATTTACCCCGGATGCATTCTGAAGGTCACTGCGAAGCTGGGTTGCAGTGCAAAGTGGTTCTTATGGGCCTGAATGATCAAAAACCGGTCTTCAGCTGCAGATGTTGCCCTGTCTCTGTCACCATCATGCCATCTTACTGGTGTGCCATACTGCTGAAACCTTGCACAGGCTCTGGTGATCACCGTATGGTGTACACCAAGGGCTTCACCAACATGACGATGGATAGCCCCTTGCTCCATCCCTACAGCCCGCCACATTTCTGCTTCAGACAAAAGTCTTCATACATTTGAATTTGCCATATTCAATCATTAAATCACAAGGGTTTGTGTTGAAATGAAGATTGAATACCCTATACATGTCATGTACATGTAGACAGTACACAAAAACATCATGAAACTCAAGGGGTACATGCTTTCCATGACTGTCACGAAAAGTGTGCCTGTCAAGAGAGCTAATGTAAACACTGGGGACCATCTCAATACATTTCTCAATCATATCCACCAAAAATATCGCAAATATGTCACCAGCAAATTTCACAATGATGTGCTAAATATTTGGTGCTTAGAAACTTTGAGTAGTATATATAAACAAAATCCTGCTATACCAATGATCCCCTTTCGGGTGGCATGTTATCAGAAAAAACATACTCATGTTACAAATCATCTTTGAAAAATAATTTAGCACTCTACCAGTTAATATAGATGGTTAGACCTGACTTTGTGGAAAGTTTAATACCATTTTCATTTGTAAGTCTTGGCGCTGAGAATTTTTTTGGTTTGGTTTCAGTTCTCAGTGCAAATTGAAAAACTGAACAGACAGGTAGGGAAAAAAATTCCGAAATGATGTTTGTATACCATGACAGAAAATCTGTATTTTATACCAGTCAGGATCTCAAAATGGCTGAGTTGAAGGCAAAAAGTATTTGGTACCTGCATTTTGAAAGCATTTACACAAGACTGTAAATGCAAGCTTTGTTTTAAAAGACTATATGCTGACCACGGTAACTAGCAATTTGAAAGGCATTTGCAGTGGGCCCACAAGGCTGAATTTTACGCCCATCAGTCAGCGATTTAAGAAATTGATGTGAAAATGAAATACTCAGTGAACACATTTTTGTTATGTCCGAAAAACATTATTCTCAGGTCATTCAATTTACTGCTGCCACTCAGAAAAGGCTATATATTCAACACATCCCCTCACTATTAGCTTGTACGCCCAGTCCCACTGCTGTACGTTCTCAGCAGGCAAGTAACAACTCACCATTGTAGATACATAGCCTTGCCCCACACTCTTAGGCCCCAAAAAATAATGGTTTGGTTCCGGTTACCCAACCGACCCTAATTTTGCAGCCCGGCCCTAACGCTTTTTTATTGAAATTGAAAAAGAAACAGAAAAAAAAACACACAAATGTCAACTTTTACAACAAGGACACAAATAGCGCTGGCGGTTTTTTGGTATACCAATTTATATATGTAATCAGTACCATGTTCAAACATGTCATCGCCAAATTAAATTATAATTGGTAATTGCATACCAAGGTTGTTTTAACTGGTATGCAAATTTCAACTTGTTTATCATGGTTTATGATAAGTGAATTTACTTCACTGGTGCGGATTACTGTTGGTTTAAATTTGGGTCTTTCCCTTTTTACCACCTTGTCTAATCTCGCAGACTGTGGGATCTTTCTGTATTACTTTTCATTCCAAACTGCTCAAGTGGTTTGTTTCGACAATCACCATTATTACGAAAATGGTATAACATTGTTTACCTCAATTTGTCGGAAACAACTTGAGGTGAAAAGCCACAACAACGTATACTGCATTACACAAAGGTGGCGTAGTCAGTCAACCTGGAAATTTTTCTTGGGAAACTCCAAGGGATTCCCTGTAGTTTTACACTTGTACTTCAAAGTGATTGGCTGTTTGCACACGATGACGTCATGATAGCGTCTTGCCTTCAAAGTATTTGATGCAAGACTGACGCAAGGTACATTGTTTTCAAATAAACAAAAGCAAGTCAATTGTGTTTCCTCTGCCAAGATAAATACGATGATACTTAACCAGCTCATTACCACAATCACTTAAAATGTCAATTTATTTCATGTGCTGAGGTGCGCTAATTTTAACACTTCCCGTGATAAAGTGAGGCGTGCAAACGCACACTTTACTTCAGAATCTCAGGACAGCTGATGATAATATTATCACGACACCGCCAAGCCTGTTTCATTTTTACGTTTCAGAATTACACTCAAAATTTCCACTGCAATTGCGAATAAAGCATTTGCTGACAACCTGCCATTTGGGGTGTAATTTTGCAATTCAGACTCAACAGAATATCAAAGCAGTATATTTCTGTCACAACTGTTGGAAGAATTTGGTCCTAAAAATTAACTCAAGCACAAAATCAAGGGAAAACAAGAGATTCACTCGGAAGTGACTATGTCCCCCCCCCCCCCCCCCCCACCTACGTGGCAATGACCTTGATCTGTGACCTTGACCTCCATCAAACAAAAAAATTTGTAAAAAGTTTAATATTTGTACTTTGGTTCATTTCTGAGTTATGGCTGAGACACGAATATTGATGATTTTCAGTGTGACCTTGAAATGTGACCTTAACCTTACGGACCTGGCTGTGGTGTGTGACACATCCAGCCGTTGTCCTTTATAACTGAGTGGTGTTAGATGATTGTAGCCCTAATAGTTTTGGAGTAATGCTGGAGACACGAATTGTGACCTTGAGGTCAATTGTGACCTTCACCTTTCAGATGCAGTGGAAACTATTATACGCGACACACCTTCTGACTGTCCTTAACATTTGTAAAAAGTTTAACAATTGTACTAGGATTCGTTTCAGAGTTATGGCTGAGACACGAATATTGACCGATTTTTAGTGTGACCTTGATCTTGAAAGTACGAACCCGGCTATGATGTGTGACACATCCTCCCATGGTCCTTTATAATTGTGTGAAGTTTGATGATTGTGCCCCTAACAGTTTTCGAGTTATTGGCTCGGACACACACACACACATGGTCACACACACATACGGACGGACACATGCACACTTCAATCACTATATGCCACTCAACTTAGGTCAAGGGGCATAAAAAATAAAAATATCCTGACCTTCCGAACCTATTTTTTTCTGCTATGTAACAGGAACCAAACCATTAATTTTTTTTTGCCTTAACTGGTGAAACTGTACCTGACTGGCAAAAAAAGACTCACCTTTGACAAGTGTTAAGTTTTCTGCCATCAACTGTGCGAGTTAAAAGCATCTGCACTTTCAGCACAAGCTATCCATGAAACAATCATTTCTAAGCGATAAAATAGCCACATCATTTATAATTATCTGAATATTTCGCACAAACACTTAATAATCCTTTTTGACCCAAATATGCTGTTAAGTAATTTTCTACGATAATTTACCTGATACACATTAAACCAAAAGCATTTAGACACAGAATTAATCCGAGTAACCTTTGAGAAACAAATGCCAGAAGGCCCTCTTTTTTCAGAATGGCATTATTTCCAGCGAAAAACAGGAAGAGAAATTGTACTTTCACTACAAATCCTGATACTCTACCCTTATCGTTAACCATAAAGGCCAAGCCAAACTGACTCAATCAGTCATAGTGACGACCCAAGATAAGAATATGTAGGTTTAAGCTGCTGTAAAATATTTAACTATAGAGTAATAAGTCGCTTAATTTTGAGTCCCAGCTACATGTTTTTGCCCTCTTTCTTTAATCTATCTTCCCAGATGCGATATATTTTTCACAGTTTAGCCATTATGTTGGACACCTTCAGACTATCGATTCTCCAAAATTCTATCAGGTTTCCCAACACCAAAAATACAACTTATACAAGAAAATTTAGTGAATACACCCAGATCTATTTATAGTCCATCTGGAAGAAAGCAAATTTGACCAAGGGTACAATATGGGTGGGCGTTTGCCGATATGAGTCCTGAGGACAACCGAACCAAAAACAGGGTTTCTTTAAAACGAAACTGAACCTGATAAATCATAACTGCCCGGCGGCACTAGTCAGTAGAGCTGTAGGTTTTTAAATTTCTTGTTTGGTTTCGGTCTTTGGTTTTTCAGGTGAAGTAAAACCTCGGTTTGGTTCGGCTTTCGGTTTGTTCATGAGGCCAAGTAAAATTCAATAAAACTCATTCTAATGTCCGGAGTCATAACTGAATGGTAGTGAAAGTGAGTGAAACTCAATGAATGCCCGAAATAAGCTATAATACATGAAGAATCAGGAAGGCCAATATAATAATTACCTAAATATACAGAACTTTTATTGTGCTTGGTCATTTTTCGAGGTCTGACACCAACACGCAACTTGAGGAAAACTGCAAACACAACTAAACAGAAATGTCGGAAATTCACAGAATGTACCTTCCCAGAGTAGTGAGAGCACCCAGACACTGCCATTGGCAGTGTCTGGGTACTCTCACTACTCTGGGATGGCTACATTCTGTGAATTTCTGCAGCAAGAAAGTATTTAAAAAAAACCTGAAAAACCTTAGATTACGGGATGTCGACGGTTTCGGTTTCATTTTTTTAAAAATACTAAAAACCTCGGTTCAGTTTCGGTTAACCTACAGCTCTACTAGTCAGTCTTCTATCATTTTATTTACTGCATTGGAATGGCGATGAAATACTTGCAATCTTGCAAATGAAAGTTCCTGTGTACAGGAACTGTAAGGGACACATGTGGCAGATATTATGAGTTCAGTGATGTTTATAAATTATGTCTCGCATTAATAATATACATGCTCGCAAACGATTTGTTCAAGTAATTTTTCTTCCTCACAGAGCTAAATAATTGTTCTATGGTTTGGGAGATTAATATTATAAATTCATAGTAAGGTCTAAAAAATAAAAAATCTGTTTCTCAGGCCCTCCCGCATGGTGCTTTTGGCTGCCGCATGCTCTCTTTTTATAACTAATTTAAACTTACAAAAAATTTAAATTAAATGGTTTATGTCTGATATTTTCCTGAAATTAAAAAAATTGATGAATTTGTCCCTTGAGAGCAAGAAGGCTTTGCAATGCTTTAGCATTGCAAAGCCTTCTTGCACTCAAGGGATGAAATACACCACCACCCATGCTATTCTGCAGATTATGAGGCCTAAAACTTGAACCAAGAACATGAACTTTTGATGGCAAAGAAGAAATTACTGAAATAAAAAATAAAATAAAAAACCGCTCGCCCGCATGCAATTTCACAAATAATGGCCTGAGAAACAGAAGATCTACTTTGTGTGGCTTAATTTGTATATTTTTATACTTACCAATGGCCAAGACTTAGCTGGTGCTAACTCAACATTATCCAGGGCCAAACACAAATTTTTCACCCCAATCCCCAAAATTTGCATGTAAAACCGAAAATTTGATGTCCTATCTGGTCCTCCATACTTTGACATCTGCGCATGCACAGTGTCCAGGAAGCACCGAAATTGGCGCCAAGCATCATTCTTTCTACAGTGCCTGCTAAATGTTATAATCAGCAGGGAGGTATGAGTGCCCACTCATGGGAGGGCCATCCCTGTCTGGGCCATTGGTAAGTATAACTAGATATCATGGAGATGGAATCCATCTCTGCGGGCCCCGCAGCAACTAACCGATGTTAGGTATAAACTGATGTGAACCGTAATACTAAAATATTTCAAGCAATAGGTAAAATCTGATTAAAATCCCTTCCCGGACACAAACTTGTCAGAAAAAAACCCAAATTCTGAATAATTTGACCTTGAGGTCAAACTTCAAGGTCAATGCATGGCAACCTTGGTACGCGACGCGTTATCTTGAGATAATCTACCCACATACCAAATATCAAAACCCTATCTATTAAGGGAAAAAAGTTACAGCCCGGACACGAACTTGTCAGAAAAAAAAAAAAAAATCTGAATAATTTGACCTTGAGGTCAAACTTCAAGGTCAAAGCATGGCAACCTTGGTACGCGACACGTCATCTTGAGATAATCTATCCACATACCAAATATCAAAACCCTATCTATTAATGGAAAAAAGTTACAGCACGGACACGAACTTGTCAGAAAAGAACCCCGAATTCGGAATAATTTGACCCTGAGGTGAAAGTTCAAGGTCAAAGCATGGCAATCGTGGTACGCAACACATCGTCTTGAGATAATCTACCCACATACCAAATATCAAAACCCTATCAAGGGAAAAAAGGTTACAGCCCGGACACGAACTTGTCAGAAAAGAACCCCGAATTCGGAATAATTTGACCTTGAGGTGAAACTTCAAGGTTAAAGCATGGCAACCTTGGTACGCGACACATAATCTTGAGATAATATACCCACATGTCAAATATCAAAACCTTATCTATTAAGAGAGAAAGATTACAGACCAGACAAGTTTTGTTACGGATGGACGGACAGACGGATGGACACAAGCCAGACCTGTTAAGCTCTGAAGGTGACTGTCAGTGAGATTAGAATGCTTGTCAGTGAGATTTTTGCATGTGACCAGTACATCAATATTTTCCTTGTTATGCCTCCCACGGTCCCACCCGGGCACCCCCCCCCCCCCAACCCAAATGCATTATACATTTCATTTTAATAATTTATTTTAACACTTTTAATGGTATTTGTCAGTAAAAGCATACAAATATGGATATCACTGGTCCAAGGCCCCGCTCCCCAGGGACAATGACCCCCCCCCCCCCCCCCCCTCGACACACACACAAATTTTATGTGAGTGGATGCCTATCTAGCCTTTGCCTGTACCAACCGCCCGCCCCCCTCAGTCCGGCAATTTTTCCTTGCTCATGCAAGCCCATCCCAGTGCTTTAAAACATGGAGGCTGAAACATCTTGGGCCAAAATGCCCAGGACCAAAACGTTCAAGAACCAAAACAAGCATTCCTTCTTCGTTTATGCCATTTTTTCAAGTAAATTCTTTATTCAGCCTGTACATTTTTAGTGAGGAAATACTCATTCTTATTATGCTAACAATACATATCGTTTTGTTTAAAAAAAACCCACCTGTTGTTGCCGGTACAATGAAGTTGTGTGTGATTGTGGTAATTTCGTTTTCGTTTTCTTTATTAAAAAAAATATTTGAACTGTGTTTTGTATTACTCACATTAGGGAAGGTGCCCTCAGTATTCATAACTCCCACTGTGAAAAAAAAATACAAACAAAATAATCCTGTTGGTTCAAAATGAAGACAAAATACTCTGCTGGAGCCTGGACATGATTGTTCTAAATCTGTTTGTATATAAGTAAGGGGAGGTAACTTAATTCTTGTGAAATCTTTCAACAGATTTTTTTCAGTTTTCAACAAACTTTCAATTGTATTTTTTTTTACACAAAACGGATAAATTTGGTATGAACCATAACAATAGTATATATAAAAGGTCAGCTGAAGTTAATTATACTTGAGAGATTATGTTTTTATTTAATTTATATTTTGTGTTTATATAATTTTGGTTTCTTTCACGTAACCACGACAGTATGAGAATATATTTGGCATACAATGCAACTTGTTTCATTTTTAAAATAGAATGAGACAACTATTTTTGAAAAGTGTCAAATCGGGAGAAAATAGGATGTGACCGTGAGAGCGTGAGTTGGTGCCACAAACCGGGAGACTCACGGTGAAACCGGGAGAGTTAACAGGTCTGATGCATGCACGCACGGACGGATGCACGGCGGGCCCTAAAAATATACAAATTTCTATGAATTTATAATATTTTTATACAACAACCAATGGTCCAGACTTAACTGAATAGTAAAAAGGCTGGAGGGCCTAGGACATAAAGGAAAATCCAGTTACTCAATCACTTCTTAAAGGATATCTTCTACAGGAGAACAGGAGAGAAAGGAATTATATAGGTCTTTCTCATTTACAAGAAATAAGAAAAACAGAACACCAACAATGTAATTGAGAATTACATAATAAATTCTCCATTTTAATGCCAGCATAACTCATTAAGCTAATTCGGTGAAGGGAAGCCAATATATAAAGATAGTCTAGAGAATGAGACTCTTTATACTCATTTAAAAGTGTCCGAGGATTGTATATTAATGCCCGTTTGACACGTGACATATACAAATGCTTCACACCGAGCTACACTTTAAAAACATTACATAAATGAGACATATTAATTGCTTCACACCAAGCTACACATTAAAATCATCCCAGCACCGACTTGGGACTACTGACACCGGAGGAGGTCTTCCTTTGCTTTTCACTATAAAGCCAGATGATTTTAGAGGAAAAACCGCCCCCCCCCCCCCCCCCTGTTCTGGGTTATGTAACCGCAGAAAGAAGAGGGCAGCGGAACAGCGTCACTGCTGGAACGGGATGCCTAAATAACTATAGCTGTAAAACTTTAGTGGACGACATTCTGAGCAACAGATAGAGGACCTAAACACCTAAGGTCGCGGAGATGGACTCTATATTTCTAAGGTAAAACTTTGTAAATGTAGAAGGCTGCGTCCAGTTCAGAGCTTTCATGAGATCAGTAATGGCTATACTGTTAGAATATGCCCAAGAAGTGGACAGCGCTCTAAGTTCATGCGCTGATATCTTATTTACAGAACGCTGATCGGAAGATAGATTTACACAGGCAATACGTATTGCCAACTGAATCCATCTAGCACTAGACTGGACAGATATATCTGTTCTGTTAGGAATCAATGATGAAAAGAAGCGTTTTCTTCCTTTTGTAATAAACTCTGATCGGTGTTTATATATGCGCATAGCCCTGACTGGACACAGCAAAGGTCTACGGTTGTCCGTAGACGGTAGAGCCTTTGTGATAATACTCTCAGGCAGGGACCAGCCTAGGGGGGAATTTTAGGGAGACTTCAGGTCTCGCTCCAGAATAAATAGGGAGACTGCAGAGTCAAGTAGGAAGACTTCATAGGCAAGTGCCGCCCCTTCATATTTTCACCTTGTGGTCCTCCATCAACGTCCGATTAATCCAGGTTCAGTTGTCTATGATGCGTCTCACTAAGTAATTATTGACTGAAAATCCCCCAACAGCTACCATCTACTTCATGACCCCTCCCCTCTTCTTCATGCCAATCCCCCCAGCACCCTCCTGTGCTTGCCTTACACCAAAGTCTACTAAGCTAATAATTTCCTAAGTCTGAAAGTGTGAACAGGACCAGATGTAAGAAGGTTGCTTGGAAGGTACTTTGTTAGTTAATAAACAAAATACACACTGGGGTTGAGAATTTTGTAAAATAAATGTCATTCCACATCATTTTTATGGCATTCCGGTGTCATTCTGCGACATTTCGTGTCATTCCGGTGTTTAGGAGGACCGCTTTTTCAAGATCCTTCACATGCACACTAGTGCCCTGTACAAAGTTTTTCTTGACATCACTAAAGCTTTTTTTTTCACGTGTTTCAATTCCATTTGTGTTTTTCTGGGAATAGACGGCCCAACAGTTAACAGTCGTCAGCAAAACGAAATAAAAATACAGTGTCAGAAAATTCGGCTGTTGTGTATACATTTTCGGCATCCTAAGCGAGGTAACCTGCTTTCAAACCGGGTTATTTTGTTGAGTCGCGAAAGTCACCTATTTTCGTTTCGACACTTGAAGCTCTGACTGAAACAGAACAAAATAGAAATAAAAAATCTTCCAAAAGAGACAATGCCAATTGATCACCGTGTGATTTCAAATAAATGGTCGCTTATTTGACGAATGAAAATGCCCATTTATAACACTCAAGCACATTTGATTTTTGAAAATAATCGTTTTTATGTAAACCTTGGACCACTCAGTTAAGCCTTTCCTCATTTTGGCCAATTTTTAGAGGGCGACTTGTAATCGCCCCAACTATTTTTCTAGGCAACTTGGAGCTTAGAAGGGCGACAAAATTGCCCTAGTCGCCCTCATGGCTGGTCCCTGGGCTCAGGCCGTTTATCTGGAACCTGATTCTTAGCCAAAAATCCCACTTGTGTAGTTACAGTGATGGTATTTCCAACACTACGGTAGTGAGATTCATCAACAAATAAAGCATGGAGTTCACTAACTCTTTTAGCAAAGGCTAAGAGAAATGCTGCTTTATAGGTCAAGAATTTGAACGTCTAACGGCTCAAACGGAGCTTCTTTAAGCTTCAACAGAACCCAAGCTAAATTAATCTGAGAGTTTTAGGTCTATTTATAGAGAAATTTCTAACTAATTTGGATAATGAAGCATTAGATCCAATTGCCAAGCTATCATGATGGGCGTAAGTGTCCGATAGCATAGACCTATAGCCCTTAATAGTGACGGGCGGCAGTTTATGCTTTATAGGTCAAGAATTTGAACGTCTAATGGCTCAAACGGAGCTTCTTTAAGCTTCAACAGAACCCAAGCTAAATTAATCTGAGAGTTCTAGGCCTATTTATAGAGAAATTTCTAACTAATTTGGATAATGAAGCATTAGATCCAATTGCCAAGCTATCATGATGGGCGTAAGTGTCCGATAGCATAGACCTATAGCCCTTAATAGTGACGGGCAGCAGTTTGAGAACGTCAAACAGGTAGACCAGAAAGTTGACAATATCTGGTATGGACGGATCATAAATGTCTATCGACTGATCCTTACACCGGAAGAAAACCCTCCACTTTGCTGCATAATTCTGCGAAGAGGAGGTCCTCCTACAGTAAGAAATTGCGTCCACTGCTCGTTCTGTAAAATGCTTGCCATGCAAGAAGGACCCCACAATGGAAATACGTGAAGGTTGCGACCTTGCGGGTTGTGATGCAGTGTGCGTGACTTCCCCTGATAAAGAAGGTCCTCCCGCAGAGGAAGCTTCCGGGGAACGTCCCATAACAGATACCTGAGTAGAGTGATCCATGATTTCTGTGACAACAGAGATGCTACTAACAGAATCTTGCAATGCGATTGCTTGGTCTTTAACAAGATCTGTTGAATTAACGGAGTTAGAGGATATGCGTATCCTATCATTCCGTCCCATGGAATTGAGAGAGCATCTACTGCATATGCTCGAGGATCTGGGCATGGCGACACGTAAGTCTGCAACTGATTGTTGAGGTGTGTCGCAAATAAGTCTATCATAGGTTGATCCCACTGGTAGCAAATCTGTCTGAACACTTGCTTGTTGAGAGTCCACTCTGAAGGCAACAGGCGACCTTTCCGAGAAAGCGAGTCTGCTAGTACGTTCAGACGACCCGGTATATGATAGACCGATAGATGAACTTGATGTTCCAAGACATATAGGATTCTTTCCGTTAGTTCGTATAACGGAATCGAATGCGTGCCTCCCTGGTTCCTTATATACGCTACTTTTGTCAAATTATCCGACAATATTTGAACATGTGTGTTCTCTTTAATGTGAATCCATTGTTGTAGCGCTAACCATATTGACATCATTTCTTTGATGATTATGTGTTTTTTCAGGAACTCTGGGTCCCAAAGACCCTGGCACTTTGAGTCAGTCGGGTTCAGGGTCGGGCCCCAACCTGTTTGACTCGCATCCGTCATAATAGTGAAAGCCGAATCTGGCAGCTGCAGCGGAACTCCCTGAGTTAACCACTGAATGTCTGCCCAAATCTGAACTTTTTGTTTTACTAGGTCCGTTAAAACAATACTGGTCTCGAGCAAATGCGTCTTCACACTCCAGTTCTCAGTAAAGAATATCTGGAGTGGACGTAAGCGACCCATCGGAATGAGATCCGAACCACACAACCCCATCAGTCGCATAAATTCCCTCGCTGTTAATGCGTCTCTGAGTGTAGACAAAAGCGAGCATAACAACTGACTAATTTTGCTCTGGGTAATGGCAGACAAACCAGATTGTTGTGAGTCTCGAAGCTCATCCCCAAGTGAATGAACGACTTGGACAGAGCTAGATCCGACTTCTTCACGTTTACGATGAAACCGAGACGTCGGAGTAATAATAGCAGACTCTGAACATCGTTGTTCTGAAGAGTAGTTTTGTTGCAGTACCTCTGAAGAATGTCGTCCAAGTAAGCTGACGTTACTGCAGACGAATGAGCTCGGAATTAAGACATTACCGAGTTCATTATTCGAGTGAACACCGAGGGTGCTAGATTCAGACCGAAGCACATTGCTCGGAACTGATATACTATCCCTTGAACGGCAAACCATAGGTACTTTCTGAATGCCGGATGTACCAGGACATGAAAGTACACATCTTTTAGATCTATTCTTGCCGCATGGTCGTTCACTCGTATGCTCGCCCTTACTGACCGAATGGTCTCCATATAGAACATTGGAGCTACGATAAGTTTGTTTATCCAGCTCAAGTCTATTACTGGTCGGAACGAGCTGTCTGGCTTCGGTATGAGGAACAGGTGACTGTAGAAACCTAGAGACTCTTGCTTCTCTACGACCTCTATTGTTTCCTTTTCCAAGAGAGACTTTACCTCCGAAAGAAGAGATTCTCTTTTTACAGGATTTGGCGGAAGTTGTGTCCAATGTGGACTTCGTGTTAGCGGTGGTTTTGCTTGGAACGATGGCCTTAGGCCGTCCGAGATCACACTGGTCTCCCATAATAGTTATCCACTTTCTCACGAATCTTGATAACCTTCCGCCAACTGGAACGCAATAGAGGTCCTGACCATCACCTGTAGGACCTGCGAGGCCTGCGGGAGGAGAAACCACGTCCTCCCCAGGATGAACCTCGACCCTCCGGCTTGGAGGCGTCTGACCGGGTTGCCTCGGCCAGACCCACGCCCCCGACCTGAGTTGCTATATTGACGATCTTGAGAGTAAGAATATGAGGATCTTTTATATCCTCGTGAGGAGTTCCCTCTCTTTCGTCCCGAACCTCCTCCTTTACTCTTCTCTGCTGTTGTGGGTTTATTAGACGCCGACTTAAGTAGCAGAGTATTTGACGCTTTCTTTGTGGCTTGGTCGTAGACCAAAGAAAGTTTGTCGTCAAAAACATCGAGACCCGATACAAGAGCGAGTCGAAGAGAGTTTTTCACCCTGTCATCTATTAAAGATGACGATGCAAGGGCTCCATCACGTGTAATTAACTCCAAATTAGCCACTGTTAGGGCAG
Organism: Pictodentalium vernedei; assembly: GCA_031216915.1. Lineage (NCBI taxonomy): Eukaryota > Metazoa > Mollusca > Scaphopoda > Dentaliida > Dentaliidae > Pictodentalium > Pictodentalium vernedei. The sequence continues at coordinate 484,795,796 of CM062294.1, forward strand.
AGTTATAGGTGGTAAACATTATAGCCCTGGAAAGAACTCTTAAAGAGGTGCGAACGTCCTCAATTTCCATCCCATTGAGACATTGCGCCATAGCTCCCGTAAGGTGATCTGCGTGAGACATAGCATCTAAATTTGCTCTGTTAGAAGAAATTGCCGTCTCAATTGTGGCCGAGCGAATTGTGAATGACGGAGGTAAGGACATATCTAGGTCCTCAGCCTGCTAATCCAAACACAGAGGAACTCTCTGAACACCTTCCCCTACCGTTTTAAATAGACGTGGTCCAATAAAGGTTGACATACGGAAGATGATGATAAAAAGCTGCATCTTTTCTTTCCACTGGAAAGACTAAATATGGCTTTGTTAAGAAGACCGAAGGTCTGTGACACCTGTCTAGACTGCACCGGAAAGGAAAGGACCTCCTCCTTTGAACGGATATAGTCAGCGTCTAACGACACTAGCAGCTTCTTATGAGCGGTCGCAACACTCTGATTCTCAGGAACAAATTCAGGAAAGTATTGATGAATTAAATCCATCACTACCATATGTTGTTCCGAAAGAGAAGCGCCATTTCCCTCCGAATCCCTTTCACCATCCGACGAAATCAGATAAGACTCACGATCAAAGACATCTGAACGCGCAGATGACTCGACCGACCCAGCGTCATCCGACAGCTGCGCGATTTGCGACAGCAAGTCCGTTACGGAGGCTGAGGAACAGTGGCCTTTTGTTGCTTGGCCACTGGCTGCTCCTGGGACAGAGTGTCCGAGATGGCTCTTTTCTGTGGACATCCCGATGAATGAGGCCTCATCTCCTTGGCAACTGGATGGTGTGACTTTCTTGACAAAGAGTGGTCCTTTCTCGGCGATGCAGGCTGGATATCCGAAGTCACGTAGCCAAGGTGAGGTTGTTTGTGCTTTGTAGACGTTAAAGAAGCCGTAATTGTAGCCGACCCCGGCTGTGTACTGAACGGAGCATCCCGGACAGGAGGCATGGGCGTAAGCTCCGACTGACGCAAGTTCCGAACTACAACATCTGGCCCCGGAATATATAATATATCTTACAATAGTCCTACCATAGTTAATAAATAGGAAACTACATATATAAGCAGAGCGCTGTCAATGTAAACAACGTCAAAAGAAAACCGGAAACAAGACTCCATGCACTGAACAATACAGCCCAAAGTCAGTAACAGATTTTAAACTATCCGATGCAAAGCAAGATCTTCATTAGAAGGAAATACCATACATCGGATGGAAGATGCATGACCAAAAATGCCTAAACACCCTTAGGGTGAGGACGTACCCAGGGGCATTTTCTCTTAAGTTTTTAGTTACATCAAATCACCAATGTCGATTGTCTGTCTTACTTCCAACATTTTGACAATTCAGTCACTTTGTCTGCTGCAAAGCAGCGATCTGCAGCTGAGAAGTATATAAAAAAAATGCCGATAAAATCACCAATCCAATGTCGAGTTGTGACAGCATAAAAGTGGGTTTAATCACTATCAAATTATTGTTCGGAAACCAGTTGTTTACAACTTACTATGTGAAGGGTCACTGTGACCTTGACCTTTGACCTAGTGATTCCAAAAAAAATAGGGTTCTTTCTTGCACCAATGCCAACCTACCTATGAAGTTTCATGAACGTGGATGGAACCATTGTCAAATTATCATCTGGAAACCAATTGTTTACGATTTATTATGTTCAAGGTCACTGACATTGACCTTTGACCTATCGAGTCCAAAATAAATAGGGGTCTTCCACTCACCTTGGCCAACCTACCTATGAAGTTTCATGAATGTGGGTCAAACCATTATCAAGTTATCCGGAAACCAATTGTTTACGATTTACTATGTTGAAGGTCACTGTGACTTTGACCTTTCACCTAGCAAGTACAAAATAAATAGGGTTCTTCCTCTCACTGATGCCAACCTACCTATGAAGTTTCATGAAAGTGGGTAGAACCATTATAAAGTTATCCGGAAACCAATTGTTTTGATTTACTATGTTCAGGGTCAATGTGACCTTGACCTTTGACCTAGTGAATCCAAAATAAATAGGGTTCTCCCTCTCATGAAGGCCAAGCTACATATCAAGTTTCATGAATGTGGGTTGAACCATAGTCAAATTATCATCCGGAAACAGTTGTTTACAATTTACTATGTTCAAGGTCACTGTGACTTTGACCTTTGACCTAACAAGTCCAAAATACATAGGGTTCTTCCTCTCACCGATGACAACCTACCTATGAAGTTTCATGAACGTTGGTAAAACCATTATCAAGTTATCGTCTGGAAACCAATTGCTTACGGATTTACTATGTTGAAGGCCATTGTGACCTTCACCTTTCACCTAGCAAGTCCAAAATAAATAGGGTTCTTCCTCTCACTGATGCCAGCCTACCTATGATGTTTCATGAATGTGGGTCACACCATTATCAAGTTATCATCCAGAAACCAATTGTTTTGATTTACTATGTTCAGGGTCACTGTGACTTTGACCTAGGGAGTCCAAAATAAATAGGGTTCTTCCTCTCACGAAGGCCAACCTACATATGAAGTTTTATGAATGTGGGTTCAACCATAGTCAAGTTATCATCCAGAAACCAATTGTTTATGATTTAGTATGTTCAAGGTCACTGTGAGCTTCACCGTTGATGAAGTGAGTAAATAGGGTTCTTCCTCTCACTGAGTCCAATCTACCTTTGAAGTTTCATGAACGTGGGTCGAACCATTATCAAGTTATTGTCCGGAAACCAATTGTTTATGCCCGCCCAACATTCACCAAACTATATGTCGAGTTTGACTTCGTCACAGCTTGACTAATATCAATACCGCCCAGCTCTAATGGAGGGTTGGGATGGATGCCTGCCCCACTGGAGAATTTTTAAATAGCAAATTGCAATAACCAGCTTTCTCTTTGAAGATTCTTCAAAGTACTTTGGAAGTTACATTTATATATTTTTATCTGATAACATTACAATACCAATATAGTTACAACACTTACCCTGTTTACCACTCTGTTACACCATTGAAAGACTTCAGTGGATGACATGTTTCTAATAGATATACATCAGGCTTTGTGACACAAGCTTTAAGTGCAACTAAAATTCAAATTTCTTTGATAGGAATTTCTGTTTTTATTCCTGACAATATAAAATGTACAATACAAGTATGTATTCAGAGAGGCAGAGAGCCATTCAAAGGCCCACACATCTTGGAAAACATGTTGGAACTACTGAAGATACTAGCCGATTTTCATGACAATTTAAATAATTCTTACTTGATTTTCTAAATACATGTGTCAGTGCTATATCATGCATTACTCGATATTTTGAACCATCTTTGCTGCTTTTGTGCCAGTTGAGATGGTAAGAAACACAGTGAAAATGAAATGCAGAATGTGGAGAGTGGTTTTGCACTGAAAGTGTTGAAGGGGAGGTTCTGTCCAGATATAATAACTCTCAATTCCAATTCATTTATTTATTAGGGTTTACTGACACTCTTATCAGCCAGGGTCACCTTGTGTCAGACAGTTTATGGGTGGAGGAAACCTAAGTCCCTGGAGAGAACCACTGAGCAGTGGCAAGTAAATGTCAGACTCCCAAACAGGGGTGCACGGTATATTGATAAACCGATATATACCGGTATTCAAACCAATATCGATTGAATACCGGTGCAAATACAAAAATATCGGTTTATCGTCATTATTTATTTCCTCACAATTTAATTTTCAAGATGTCTTGAGATTTTTAACTTTAGCCCCGAATGAATAATATTATCCCTTTACCAAAGGAATTGTCTGCATGTGCACACGTAATACACAATTTCAGAAGCTGAAAAAATAATTTTCGAAAATTTTAACAAAACTATATCATGTGACCCCTCATTGGAACGAGCTCGTTCAGCTCGTTCCAATGAGGGGTCACATGATATGGTTTTGTAGAATTTTGGGGGGAAAATCTGATAAACTTTTTTTTAAAAATATTTTGATATCGTCTGCCTTGGGTAAAGGTTTTTCGAACCGCATCATCAAGGCATGCTAATTTGTTCCGACTGTTAATGCCTCAAGCCTCGGTTGTGGATCTTATGTTCATTTTTCTGAACAATTTTCGATATACCGGTATACCGCGTTATGTTTTTGAATACCGATACCGGTATTCAGTTTTGAATATCGTGCAGCCCTACTCCCAAACGTACTAACTCTGCATAAGCAGTGTTAGCACTGGTTGAAGACAAGTGCACCATTGACATGCAGTTCACTCACTTACACAGTGCCAACTTGCTCCCACATGAGCAACTGGAATTAGGTGCCTTGCTCAATGACACAACACAGTTACCATTGGTCAAATTGAACCATGGACCTTTCAGTTTGAAATACAATGCTCAAACCACAAAGCCACCTCACTCCAATAAATTCCTGTTATAATGCATACCAGAGAAACACAAAGACTTGGCAATGGCTGACATTTTGTTTGTCATTCTTATGCTTTTTTGGATAAGTTTTCGTCTGTGTAGAAATATGGTAACAGACTTGCAGGAACTGTCTATGACTGCTATCTAGTACTGAAATGGTTAACCGGATAACCGGTTTGAAACCGGTTACCTACCTAACCGATTAAAAAAAGCGTCAACCGGTTATCCAAAATAACGATAGTGATCGTCATTCAACGGTTAAAACGCAGTAAATCTGCCGCTTCTCCTTTGGGATAGATTACACCTCGAAGCTGCGCTGTATGTATTGAGAAATAATCGACTTTGGCGTTCAAGACTTTGTTAATGATCGGCAATTCCTGTGAGTTCTGAGTAACCGCAGAAACTATTCCGTAGTATGTATACAAACGAACGTTGTCGAGTACTCAACAATGTTCGTTTGTATACAAACTACGGAATAGTTTCTGAGACTACTGCTTTCCAATTCCTATAGTTTTGATCCCAGATTCGATGAAATAATGGCTACGGTTAACCGGATATTATCCGGTTATAGCTCTCGGTTAGTCGGTTGTGAAAATGAGCCAACCGTTTCAGGCCTACTGCTATCAACTGTGGGAGTTAAAAGAATACGTTTTTCGGGTTCTATACACAACAACCTTAATTGCGGTGTATAATTTGTGCATACCAAACAAAACCACCGTAATTTGTCAAAACTTACCACTATTTTATTTTCAACCTGCAGCCTTGTGTCTGAAGGTTGAAAACATTACATTAGAGGCTATTGAGCCACTTTATGGGATACCTCTTAACTGAATAACCACAATGTCACTATTTATTTTAAGGAATTTCACACTTGGGATTTTCAAAGTAAAATCTTTGCAGTTAATTATATAGCACCTTAAAGAGCTATATAATTAACAAATGAATTTACTGTGAAATTCAAAGACTGAAATTCCATAAAAAACAAGCTATTAATTGAAAATAGAATATGTTTTCACTTTTGGAATTCACTAAAAACAATTTCGTTAATCCACTATAAATATTTCCATTAGTTCATTGAATCCTGAACCCTATGTAACATGAAATCAACTAACCCTGTGGATTTTTACAGCCTTAGTCAGTGTACATGTATATTTTCATGTAGTGTGTGATATGACAGCTACCAATTTTAACTAGAGGGAACTGTTTTAGAGAACTAAAACACATGTCTCCCCTGCAATTAGTTCCATGCTTCTAACTTACAACTAACAAAGATCAAACTAAAAGTCAAATGTCAAGATCATGAAAGTTCAAGATAGAATGTGACACATCAGCCTGGATGTTGCATTCATATGCCAAATATCATAAACCTAGCTGAACAATTCAATAATTTGACCTTGATGTCAAAGATCAAGGTCATCGGCCATCACAACAGTACATGATACAATGTTGTCATGTTGATACACCCACATGCCAAATATCATAAGCCTAGGTGAAAAGATAAAAAAAAAATCAATAATTTGACCTTGAGGTCCAAGGTCAAGGTCATATGTAGGTCATGGTGGTACATGACACATTGTCTTTAGGTGATATGCCTAGGTCAAAAGATTTTTAAAAAAGTCAATAATGTGACCTTGAGGTCAAAGGTCAAGGTCATATGTGGATCATGATGGTATGTGACACATTATCTCATGGTGATACACCCACATGCCTAATAACATAAACCGAGGTGAAAAGGTAAAAAAGTTCTGGCCCGGACAAGCTTACTTGCCACGAAATCATTAATTTTACCTTGAGGTCAAAGGTCATTGTCATATATGGGTCATGATAGTACGCAACACATCGTCTTATGGTGATACACTCACATGTCAAATATCATAAGCCATGGTGAAAAGGTAAATAAGTTCTTGTCCGGACAAGCTTACATGCCAAAAAATCAGTAATTTGACCTTGAGGTCAAAGGTCAATGTCATATGTGGGTCATGATGGTACATCGTCTCATGGTGATACACCCTTGTGCCAAATATCATAAGCCTTGGTCAAAATATGAAACAAATCAGTACTTTGACCTCAAGGTCAAAAAAAGTCAATAATGTGACCTTGAGGTCAAAGGTCAAGGTCATATGTGGATCATGATGGTATGTGACACATCATCTCATGGTGATACACCCACATGCCTAATATCATAAACCGAGGTGAAAAGGTAAAAAAGTTCTGGCCCGGACAAGCTTACTTGCCAAGAAATCATTAATTTTACCTTGAGGTCAAAGGTCATTGTCATATATGGGTCATGAAGGTACGCAACACATCATCTTATGGTGATACACTCACATGTCAAATATCATAAGCCATGGTGAAAAGGTAAATAAGTTCTGGCCCGGACAAGCTTACTTGCCAAAAAATCAATAATTTGACCTGAAGGTCAAAGGTGAAGGTTATATTGTGGGTCATAATGGTATGCAACACATCGTCTCATGGTGATACACCCACATGCTAAATATCATAAACCTAGGGCAAAAGATAAAAAAGTTCTGGCCCAGACACGGTTGTATGATAAGAAGAAGAAGAACAACAACAACGAGAAGGAGAAGAATTCATGGTAAAACAACATGTCTGCCTTCGGTGAAGGGGAGACATATTAACCAGAAAGTGTGACTAACCCTGTGCATTGCACAGGGTTAGTCACACTTGTGGGTTGTATAAAATTTTCATTATTAACTGAGTACCTAGTACTAACTGTGTGCACAGCACAGTCTTTGTGTAAATCTCATTTAAATATCTCTTACCCCAACATTGTGGCCAAAACTATTCTCAAAAAGCTTTCAAACTCAACTTAAGACCCCTTATTGTTTTTTTTTTAAAGCGAATTCCAAAAATGAAAACATATTCTATTTTCAATTAATAGCTTGTTAAAACTCAAATAAGTATACACAAACTATACACTAAAATGAAGGCTGTGATGTATAGACTCCTGAAGGCAAGAACTGATATAATTCATGGCCATTTCAAATTTTTGTACACCCAACAAGTCAAATTCAAGGATTTCTAAGGTCCCCACCTTCACTAATCCTATCTAGGATCTTCTGGTCAGGATTTCAAGGCCCTGAATGACCCTCAGTCAAATTCAAGGCTCTTCCTTGAATCCATAGCCCCACAGGAACCCTAATATAATACTAATAAATAAATATTTTTGACTGACATAGTTGATAGCAAGCAGGAATGGATCCTGAAAGTCTACCAGACACTGCATTCATACCGGAGCTCATAATAAAATAATACTTCCTGAGAACAACTCATGGTGGAATTTGCTTCAGACATCAAAGAACAAAGCTCGGGATTTAAAACACTTCAAAGTGCTACAACAGGACTGCAAGCAGGAAAATACCAACACTGTCAGCCTTTTTACTTCAGTGATGCCATATTAATAATACATGGTATGTGTTTTAACCCTTTTCCCAACACAGACAATATTAAAATTTATTATTTTAAATACCATTTTTTTAAATTTTTCAAAAAATTTCAACAAAACCATATCATGTGACCCCTTGTTGGAATGAGCTCGAGCTCGTTCCAACGAGGGGTCACATGATATAGATTTCTTGAAATTTTTGAAAAAAAAAAATTTTTTCAACTGCTGAATTTGCATATTACGTGGGCGTATGCGGCCAATTTGTTGGGTAAAGGGTTAATCAATGATACACCCTACTTGATTAGAAAATGATTTTGAAATTCTAGGGAATTCAAACAAGTGTCATGATATCTTGTAAGTAAAATATCAACTGTGGTTTTCTTATGATGACAGTCTGTAGTGCGAAGGTGATCGGTCCTTTTAGGAGGCAATGTATACAGGTGTTTTTTGCCTTTGTTGACCTTGACCAAAACTTACACACACAACAAATAGCATGTCATTCTTCCCAAAAGAATGCCAATGGTGTTGCCATTTTCCTCCACATACCCCTATAGTGGAACCTATATTGAAACCTGGCCTGTATTACTAGCTGGAAAATACACATATCAACTTTGGTTGAAATCAAATAATCCAAACTGGAGTTATCAGCCGGAAACCAATTGTTTACAGACAGATGGATGGACCGACAGATGGACGGATGAAAGTCATGACTATAGCCCTGACTATAAACAGTCAGGCTAAAAATGCATTTTGTACCAAAGAAAAAATATTGCAGGAATGGCCCTGGGTAAGGAGGAGGTGGGGTGAAGGGTGAGGGGTGGGGCAGGGTGGGGCAGAGTGGGGCTGTGTTAGGGGAGTCCATATTTTTTTCCACATATGGTCAGTCTAAATCCTTCATAATGCATTTTGAGCAGAGAAAAAAAAATACCTAATTGGCACCATGGGGGGGTGGGGGGGGGGGGGGTGGGGTGGAGGTGTTTGTCTGGGTTTTTAACCACAAAACTGTAAAAAAGCATTTTTGACGAAAGAAAAAAATAGTGCCTAATTGGCCCCCCGGGGGTGGGGTGGCAGGGCTACATGAGTTTAAAAAAAGGTTCCGGGGGTGGGGGGGGGGAGGGGGAGGGGACAAAAGGAAAAAAAAAGGTTCTGCATGTAGTGACAGTAAATAGTTCAAAACGCATATTGGAGGGAATAAAAAAAAAAAAATGCCTAATTGGGGGGGGCGGGGGGGGGGGGGGGGGGGGGGCTGTGGTTTTTAACCAAAACTGTAAACAAGCACTTTTGACGAAAGAAAAAAAAGTGCCTAATTGACCCCCGGTGGGTGAGGAGGTTGGGGTGGGGTGGGGGTACGTAAGTTTAAAAAAAGGTTTGGCATGTAGTGACTGTAAATAGTTCAAAATGCATATTGGAGAAAAGAAGAAGAAAAAAAGCCTAATGGGGGGGTGGGGTTGGGGGTGGGGGTAGGGGGGTAGTGGTGTTTGTCTGGGTTTTTAACCACAAACTTAGAGTCATCCAACCAAGCTACAATGAAATCCCTTCATAATTATGGCCTGTGGAATATTCTAAAGGTTTTTGAGCTTCGGGCCTCTGTTGCCGTCACAGTTGCCCAAAAGGGGACGTTCTCATCTAGACATTATATGAAGTCGACCTATCAAGTTACAATGAAATCCCTCCATAAATATGACCTGTAGACTGTGCTAAAGGTTTTCGGGCTTCGGGCCCCTGTTGCCGTCACAGTTGCCCAAAAGGAGATGTTCTCATCGAGACATTATATGAAGTCAACCTATCAAGTTACAATGAAATCCCTCCATAAATATGACGTGTAGACTAAAGGTTTTCGGGCTTTGGGCAGCCATCATGGTTGAATGATCGCATCCAAAAGGGGACATTCTCATCTGGGCATCACGTGGATTGATCCTATGAAGTTACAATGAAATCCCTTCATAAATATGACCTGCAGACTGTGCTGAAGGTTTTCGGGCTTCGGGCACCTGTAGCCGTCACAGTTGCCCAATCACATCCAAAAGGGGGCTTTCTGATGTAGATATTATATGAAGTCAACCTATCAAGTTACAATGAAATCCCTCCATAAATATGACCTGTAGACTGTGCTAAAGGTTTTTGGGTTTTGAGCTCGGGCAGTCATGACAGTTGATAGATCACGCCCAAATGGGGAAATTCTCATGTAGACATCATACAGAGTCATCGTATCAAGTTACAATGAAATCCGTCCATATTAAACATGACCTGCAGACTGTGCTTAAAGTTTTTGGGTTTCAGGCTTGGGCAGCCATCACTGTTGACAGATCATGCCCAAACGAGGACGTTCTCATCTAGGCATTATACAGAGGCATTCTAAGAAGTTGCAATGAAATCCCTTCATAAATACGACCTGTAGACTGAGCTAATGGTTTTCGGGTTTTGGGCTTGGGCAGCCATACCAGTTGACCGATCACGACCAAATTTGAAAAGGGGACGTTCTCAAGTAGACATGACCTAAAACCTGCATATGACATTTTGTGACAATCAGACAAGAACTGCCGGGTATAGCCTGTACTTGAAGGTTGAATAAAAAACTTTAAGTTTTTTAACCACAAACTTTAACCAAAACTCCAAATGTCAACTAAACAAGAAAAGAAAAAAAAAAAAAAAAAACCCACTTGAACCTTCAGTAAAAAACTTTAACCAAAACTCTGTTAAGAGACGGACAGACGGACGGACGGATGGATGGATGGATGGATGGATGGACGGACAGACAAACGTCATTACTATAGCCCTCACTGTAAACAGTCGGGCTAAAAAGGAGGTTGTGGTGTTCTGAACATGAACAAGGTGTGACCTTCACCTTGCAGATGCGGCGGAAACTATTAATCGCAACACACCTTCTGACTGTCCTTAACATTTGTAAAAAGTTTAACAATTGTACTATAATTCGTTTCCAAGTTATGGCTGAGACATGAATATTGACCGATTTTTAGTGTGACCTTGAAATGTGACCTTGACCTTGAAGTTTCGAACCCGGCTATGGGGTGTGACACATCCTCCCATGGTCCTCTATAATTGTATGAAGTTTGATGACTGTGGCCCTAACAATTTTTGAGTTATTGGCTCGGACACGCACACGGACACTTCAATCACCCAAGTCGGGGGGCATAAAAATATATGTGAGCGGCTAGTGTTCAACCGATTACCAAAAACAGCCGCTGACTGATTATTTCAGCTCACAATCAGCCGATTCTGATTCTAATACTGTGCACTACTAGACAAGTCGAGGCTCAGGAGAACTACATTAAACTGAACTTATTTTACGGGTTTTCAGACTGTTTACTACTAGACAAGTTGAGACTCAAAAGAACTACATTAAATTGAACATATTTCACAGTGTTAAACTCTGTTGACTCAGGTCAAGTAAAAATACCAGTCGCACAAACTTGGGCAGTAAATGTGGCTCTCAGAGCCATATTTACCACCCAAGTGCGCACAACTCCTAATCTTTACTGCGACCTGAGTCAATGGAGTGCAACCTTCACTTTTTGCGATATGAACTGACGATTGCCACAAGTATGCTCAATTGAAAGCTTTACATGTCGTTTAACTTGTATATCCAGTTAAGGGGCATCTAGAGAGGTTAACTCTCTTCACTCTGATGTCAAAATATCCAAATTTCAAGTAGCCATTTTTCCCATAATGCAAGTGGAAATTTAACAAATTCAATCTTGTTTGACAGAGCTCAATGAGCTCTGTCAAACAAGATTGAATTGGTTAAATTTCTAGTTGCATTATGGGAAAAATTTGCACCCATAATTTTGTATTTTTCAACATCAGTGTGCAAGGGGTTAAGAACAGACATTGTGGTGGTTTTTCAACTTTAATGAATTGTATCACTGACATCATTTTACATTTACAATTGAACAATTGCAGAAGATAATAAGATGTGGTTAATGAATCATCACAAAAAATGTTTGGCAACAATCAGTTGAACCGATGTTCCAGGAGCCGATGATGTTGTCATCCGACTGCCCACAAGTGCCCAATTGGGGTGGCCGATTCCAATCATCGGTTGAACACTATGAGCAGCTCACATAGTTGATAGCTGGTATCCACACCTGCTGAAAGTCTGATGCCACATTCGTACCAAAACTGACAAAAAATAATATTTCATGAGAACTTGTGGCCAAATATTCTTCAGGTATCCAAGAACAAGGCTTGGAATTCAAAATACTTCAAAGTGCAGCAACACTGTTGGCATTTTTCCTTGAAGGAATAGTTTATTATTGTCATATTAATGGAAACTGATTCATAATTCTAGGAAACCCAAGAGTCACAATACCCTAGAAGTAATATTTATTTTCACTGTTTTCTAATGGTGACAGCCTATAATGGAAGGCAATCAGTCTTATAATGTCGTTCTAAAAGACAGCGAATGTTCGTGCTGAATCAACCTCCACAATGAACGAACTGTCCTCTAGCATTTTGACATGAACCGTCCTCCAGAAAAGGAGTGATTCTTACGAACAGAACACAAATTATTATTTATTTTTTTATGTTCAACTTCAGTTTATTTTTAAAAAAAACATACAATAGAGATATAAAAACACATGCTGGAAAACTTAACTGCACCAAAAAAAATATGATCGAAAAATGAAGAATGAGATTCCAAATTTGTGGTAATAACTAGTAAATGTTATGTGGGGGCTTTTTCAGTTATCTTATTTTTATTGGCTATTGAGTTATACCGAGGACAGTTTTCTTGTCTACTGAATGGGTGTGGTGCCGTGTACAAATATTACTTTTACTTTACTATCCAGTATTAAAAATTTCCAACTGCAATGTTTAATGCCTTATAACAAAATAATATTCATGATTAAGCACACAATTTGCCATTAGTTAACTGCGATAAGGGCCTTGTTGTAATGGGTGCGACGCCATTCACAAATATTATTTTAATAACAAATAACAAAATGAAATTTATGAACAAGTGCATGATATCATTAATAGCAGAGATATCACCAGCTGATAAGTAGGTCTAAATGGCACATATTTATGAACAAGTCCACGATGATTGTCCATTGCTACAGGGCTCGATTTAACTGGATTAGCATAGCACTTTGCTCTCCAATTTCTGAATTTTGCTATTCAAGATTTATTAGTTTCAAGTGCTTTTGGATCAACTGCTAATCAATTTTCCAGGGTGAATAGTAAATTGCTATTCAAAATTTTCAGATTAAATCAAGCCCTGCATTGCTATGATGATTGGTGTACAATGATTGTCATCTGATTAACTGTACTCAACTAGTGTTAACTGCTACTTCTAGTATAGACACCACCCCCCCCCCCCCCTCCACTCCCAAATAAAACAAAAAATCTATCCAATTCCAAAGTTTAGTCAACACTGTCTAATGTAGTAATGAGTATTATAGTGATGAAGCTATAGAAAATGTCCATTTTCTCAATATATCGGCTGAGGATGGTTTAGGTCTATTAGCAGCCGGTTTGGGTCAAAATGTAGCAGTTGGTTTGGGTCAAAATGTAACAGCCGCTTTGGGTCAAACGGGTTCGACGATTTACCCCATAGATCCCCATAGAGCATGACAGGTACCTCATAGAACATCATGACGGGTACCCCATAGAACATCATGGAGTGATAAACAAACATTATTGCACCATTCAAGTGTCAGTTACTCATTTGTTGACGGAAGTTACTTCACTTGTTCGAGTTCTTGGAACCAAATGCGTCTGACTCTTGGATAATGAAAATTAATCACCAAAAATCCAATATATAAAATCATTATCAAATATTACACTTATAATCATATCATAAATATTTTATGATTATAAGAGTAATATTTGATAGTGGTCTTATATATTGGATTTTGGGCGATTATTTTTCATTAACTAAGAGTCAGGCGCCAGTGGTTGAACAGGGTGGCAAAAAGAAATGGAGCATGAACAAATAACGAAAACATGTTTATGGTGTTTAGTGGTTTATTTATACTCATGCAACAGAAGAAAAAGCTGAAACAAAATGAAGATAAAAACAAGATTAACAACTTCAAAGATCAACAAATAAAGAGACTTGTAAAAAAAACTATACAAGACTTTTTTGGCTGGTTAAGGTTCTTGAACAAACCTCTGCTGAACTTTCGAGACATACATGTATAGTTAGGCATAAAAAAGGAGGTCTGTAAACACCCCTATTGTGGTTTGATGAGGGGGTTGGGGCAGCACACGTGGCACGTTAATTATCAAAGAATACAGTATTGTAGCCTGATGGGTGGGTCAGGGGGGGTGGGGCACATCTAAACTATCCACAACTAAATTACCAAATATTTTCAATTTTATTCTAAAAACATCAAGACATATCCATTCGATATGCACACAACGTTCCTGCATGAGTGTGTGGAGGGGGAGGGGGAGGGTGGGAGGAGCTGATAAAATATAAAAATAAAAAATTACTCAGATTCAAGGTCGGGTGTTTTCTGTGGGGGAGTTGGCCCAAAAGCATACAACAGGGAGAGGGGTTAACGTATTGGGTAAAAGGGAGTTAGGTCTGGTACTCTTCTATTGGGTACCTGTCATGCTCGATGGGGTTCTATGGGGTAACTATGGGGTAAATCGTCGAACCGGGTCAAACTGCAGAGCAGCTGCCCTAAACCCCCGTAATCCCCCGGAATCCCCCTAAAACACCCGGAATACCCTCGAAATATCCCAGATTCTCCATGGGAATGTCTTTTTAAAGCACCGTAGAAGACTTTAAAAAATATGTTCAAGCATGTTCACCTTTTAAAGTGATGTTTGCAGCTGACGAAAAGGAATCACTTAAAATGAAAAACGGGTATGTTTGACTGTTCTGTTTGGTTCAAGAATCACTAAAAATGAAAAACAGGTATGTTTGACTGTTCTGTTTGGTTCAAGAATTTGAAGTTTCGATTCGTTTCCAACTTTCAAAATTAGTATGTGTCATTCTGTAGGATTTTGTGACCCTTGTGAACCATTAGATTTGCGACAAAAATGCTTATCGGGTTGTGGGGATGGGGTCACAGAACAGTATTATCACAGTAAATACACACATAATAACAGATAAAAGAAAATAGCGGTAAGCTGTCGCCAAGACAAAATGTCTTCATCACAGATATGAACGGAATAGTATTGGACGGTTGGTAAGTTCGTCGGGGAGAGCTTCTCACTGCAAGCTTGTTTTCACCAGGGTTTGCAGCAGAAAATCAGTCACATCAATCATGGTGATGAACTCTTCTTGCTTCATGGGACTACATTTTAGAAAATTGTACAGAAATGCCTTTATTTTGAGGTTTTAGCGATCATAACAACTCTATTTGTCCAAGCGAAGAAATAGCGCCTTTCATTCACATGCCCATGTTTACTTAACAGTCTCGAATTTTGCATCGGAACTGAGTTCTCCCATAAATTGGGGGGGGGGGGGGGGGGCGACTTCGCTCGCTGGCTGACTTTTCCATACGACTTTAGACCAACTTCTCCTGGGGCCGAGTTCGCAATTGTTGGACTACTCAGCATACTCATGTTTGTCTAACCACCCCGAGCTGTTATCCCGACCACAGACAGATCTGTAGTTACCCGGGTTAGTTATTGGACGACTGGACCATGGACGCTTTACGGAATGTTTGCTCTGATACCTTCTTCACACCTCTCTCAGATTCAAGGGTGGGAATGTATGTTAGATATTCTGACTAGCTTTTATGTACTATATTTCCATCAACTCACTCTGGCACTGCAACAATCTCAATACTGTAAGAAAAGTAATTCAGAATGCATGATTGTAAATTGTAATTAACTGTAGTG
Source organism: Pictodentalium vernedei (assembly GCA_031216915.1). Classification (NCBI taxonomy): domain Eukaryota; kingdom Metazoa; phylum Mollusca; class Scaphopoda; order Dentaliida; family Dentaliidae; genus Pictodentalium; species Pictodentalium vernedei. Next base: position 484,811,436 of record CM062294.1, read on the forward strand.
GACCTATGTGAGTGAGGGGAAACCCAACCCAAAACTTCAATAAAAATATAAATCGGCCGTGATCGTATGGAAAGGGTTTACATCAACCCTCAGGTCCTAGGTTCTCCATTTGGCAGAAAACGAGTGAAATAAAGTCAACACATAATTAGAAATCACAATATTTATTTTATAATCCATATATAGCCACTTTATGGAATTACTTATAGAGAAATTTCTACCCCGTGACCTTCAATTTCTGTTTATAGTGGTTAAGAGTGACCTTCGTTTCCTACGACTTAAAGATTCTGAAAGAAAACATGCTGCTTTCTATGAACGCTAAACAGATCACAAATTAGACCAAGTTTAGAAAATTTGGCATCAATTAATGCGGCGGATAAGGATGTTGGAAATTCAAAAGAATCATGGGGAAACCTAAGGCTAGGAGACGGATTTCCGTCTCTCGTATGGATGGTAATACTAGTGATCTCAATGAGGTGAAACAGAAGCTCAAGAAAATGGGAAGGATATCCTTACCCGTTGAGTTCGTCTCAAAAGTAACCCCAAGAAATTAATTGCAACTGATATTTATGCTTATTCGAAGAAGGAAACAATGTGACAGAGAAACTACACACCACACGAGTTACTTAAGCGAAACCAATAACTGACTGCTGACTGAATTACAAAATTGGGAAGCACGGGATTCTGAAAGTGTCAGCAAGACGATGTGAAAATATGAACATTAAGGTTCAGTCAGAGTGAAATGGGTATACCGAAAATTTGGGGAAATATAACTTTGGATTTTCCAGAAGACATATTTATGTGCGAAAGTGGAACCAAGGGCTCTACCACATAACCACCATACCTTCGGTTGCTCGTAAAAGGGTTAAAACCTCCTCGAAATTGACAAATTAAATGAGGATTCCGGATATTTTAGGGGGATTCCGGGAGATTTGGGGGATTCCGGTGTTTAGGGCGATCCCTGCCCTGGCCCTGCAGAGGGTGGTTTAGGCATATTTGTGCATGATTGCTCCCACTCCCAGTCGCTGACTCGGTTGACAGAAAATTACTGTTGGCGTATTTGTCCATAAGCTAAATTAGCCGTTTTGCCAAACATTTTAAGCCATTTCGTCAAATGTTCGCCATTATTTGGCGAAATGTCCTGGTTCCACTGGCATATTGTGGTAATTTGACACTTGCAACACCATTTTTACTTGTTTTGATTCTTCAAAATTTCAAATCGTCTGTATGAAATGTCTGGTTTGCAGACTGTAAAATCAACACTTGGAAAGTAAACACGTTAGCGTTACTCGAATGATGAAAACCTGAAACCTTCAGCAGGTACGTGCGATTTATTTCAATTTTAAAGTGAAAATTGCAAAATTTGATTCACGCGCTGCGAACGTTCCTCCAATGAGTGTGTTTATCCAAAATAACATCCAATCAAATGTTTGACGGAAATGTGGAATAATAACGCAAAATGGAGGAAGGAGTGCGGAATTTGGAAGCTTTGGTGATTAAATTTCTTTTTAAAATATCGATCTAACGCATGTAACAGACCAAATAAACCTATTTTAGGCCATGTACGGCATGGTGCAAACTTAAAACGTTTAATTTTGATGGTCCTCTATCAGTCAATAAGATTATTCAACCGACCCGCGGGAAGAACTGACGCTGACAGTGCCCGATTCATGCCACCCATCACTCTCTGTTGACATTTCTTAAAATAGATTGTGTTGTAAACAGACACACGTGGGGAAGTCGAAACTGTCTCAAGTTATTTTCAGAGGTTTCTACTGTTACTAACCCATTCATACAATCTGTGAAATTTAGCTAAAGCATACAGGGAGTTACATTTCCACCCATGCAATTTCTCATCTGCAACAAAACGTTCAGGCTTCTAGCCTAGTCTATTCTCTAATTTCTAAGCCTAGCCATCCTATTGATGAACATCCAACAGTGGCAACAGAGTGGAGTCCCCACCAAGACAATAAATCTTAGATTCTGTGAAAAAGCATAAAGTTTTTTCAGTGGACTTCCAAGCTTAACTGGCGGTCCATTGGCTGAAACTTTGCTTGTGCTTATCATGTTTTGTTTCAAAATATGTGCAGTGATAACCACCGTCCACATATTGTTTGTGTTTGTGACTTCATTACATACCAAGGTAATACTAAAAAAGTCCAAATAAACAGGACCACCAGTGAGAAAGTTGGTGGATAACGTTAAGTATGTTTCTTCATTGAAATCAGTGAAGCCGGATCTGCCATTGATTCTTAGAAAGCTCTCAGTTGGTTGCTATCGTATGAGCCATCCTTTTACAGGCTTGCAGCTTCTATCAATATCATGGTACAGTGGACAACTGGTAATTGACAGGGTTCGCACAGCCTTGAAAAGTCCTTGAATTTTAGTCAAACTCCTTGAATTTGAAATATTCAGAAAATACCCTTGTACTTGAAAATGAGCCAGACTCCTTGAATATCCTTGGATTTTTTCTGCTATCGATGCAGCTTGCTTATTTGAGTCCACACTTTTGTAAAATTTTCAAGTTTATTTGGTTTTCATTTTTAGCTCAACTTTGACGAAGTCAAATTTGAGCTATTGTCATGGCCCGTCGTCTGTCTGTCCGTCCGTCCGTCCGTCTGTCCGTCTGGCCATCTGTCCGTCTGTCCGTCTGTCCGTACGTCAACAATTGGCTATGGCTCGGGCTAGAGGTCGTATTTATGAACCGATCTTTACGAAACTTCTTGTGTACCTTTGTTATGACCCTGGGACGGGAACGAGTGTTTTTAGGTGTGGTCCGAAATTCAAGATGGCTGCCAGTGGCCATTTTGTACCGATGATGCAAAAATCAGTTTTTTGTACAGAACTTCTGTATGAAAGTTCTGATTTGAATAAAGTTTTGTATAAATGTTTAGTACCATGGGATACATCACATATAATACGAGTTTTTTTCTCGTGCGTAAATTATGCAAATTAGACTGACTTTGATTTATTTAGTGTTACTTTCAAAGCTGTAAGTGCCAAGCTGCTGTGGCTTGGGCTAGAGGCCGTATTTATGAACCGATCTTTACGAAACTTCTTGGGTACCTTTGTTATGACCGTGGGACGAGAACGAGTGTTTTTGGGTGCGGTCCGAAATTCAAGATGGCTGCCAGCCGCCATTTTGTACCGACGATGCAGAAATCTGTTTTTTGTACAAAACTTCCATATGAAAGCTCTGATTTGAATAATTTTTTGTATGAATGTTTAGTACCATGGGATACATCACATATAATACGGGTTTTTTTCTCGTACGTAAATTGTGCAAATTAGACTAATTTTGATGTTTTTTGGGGTTACTTTCAGCACTGTAAGTGCAAATGCCAATACGGCTCGGGCTAGAGGCCGTATTTATGAACCGATCTTTACGAAACTTCTTGGGTACCTTTGGTATCACCGTGGGACGAGAACGAGTGTTTTGGGGTCCGGTCCGAAATTCAAGATGGCCGATGGCAGCCATTTTGTACAAAATTAGGTGCAATCAGATTTTTGCACAGAACTTCCATATGAAAACCCTGATTTGAATAATTTTTTTGTGTGAATGTTTAGTACCATGGGATGCATCACATATAATACGGGTTTTTTTCTCGTGCAGAAATTATGCAAATTAGATGAACTTTGATTTTTTCAGTGCGACTTACACACAGTAAGTACACATGTCAATACGGCTCAGACTAGAGTCTGTATTTATGAACTGATCTTCACGAAATGTCTTGGGTACCTTTGTTATCACCTTGGGACGAGAACAAGTGTTTCTGGGTGCGGTCTAAAATTCAAGATGGCTGCCAGTGGCCACTTTGTACCGAAATTAGGTCTAATCATTTTTTTGTACACATCTTCTATACAGCTCAGACTAGAGGCCATATTTATGAACCAATCTTTACGAAACTTCTTGGGTACCTTTGTTATCACCGTGGGATGAGAGCGAGTGTTTTTGGGTGTGGTCCAAAATTCAAGATGGCCACCAGCAGCCATTTTGTACCAAAATTAGTGCAATCAGTCTTTTGTATAGAACTTCTGTATGAAAGTTCTGATTTGAATAAATTTTTGTATGAATGTTTAGTAACATGGAATACATCACATATTGTAAGGGGTTTTTTTTCGTGCAGAAATTATGCAAATTAGATGAACTTTGATTTATTCAGTGCTACTTACACAATGTAAGCACACATGTCAATACGGCTCAGGGTAGAGGCTGTATTTATGAACCGATCTTCACAAAACTTCTTGGGTACCTTTGTTATCTCCTTGGGATGAGAATGAGTGTTTCTGGGTACGGTCCAAAAGTCAAGATGGCTGCCAGTGGCCATTTTGTACCGAAATTAGGTCCAATCAGTTTTTTGTCACAAGTTCTATACAGCTCGTATTTATGAACTGATCTTCACAAAACTTCTTGAGTACTTTTGTTTTTACCTTGGGACAGGAACGAGTGTGTTTTGGGGTGCCTTTGTTATCACTGTGCTATGAGAACAAATATTTTGGGGTTCAGTCAGACCCACTCTGGGACTCAAAGATTTTTTCTAGTTCAGCATCTGACTGTCACCCACCTTTACAATACTTTACCTATACATTTGTTACAGGCAACGGTCAGTATTTATGTACAGACCGTTACAATACTTTATATGTACCTTTGTTATCAGGTCATTACCTAGATGTTTGTCATTGCTGTGTCACATACTATACATGTACATGTCTTTGTCTTGACAAGTTGAGCTACAGTGTCATTGACACTTTCATTTTAAAAAGGTGAGGAAAGAAAACATGCATATCGGAAATAACAGGTGGAGTGCTGAAAATCACCATCAATTTAACTGAAGAATGAGAGAACTTTAACCCTTTACCCAATGCAGGCGATATCAAAATTTATTATTTTAAACATCATTTATTCAAATTTTTCAAAAAATTTTGACAAAACCATATCATGTGATCCCTCATTGGAATGACCTCGTTCCAACGAGGGGGTCACATGATATGGTTTTGTTGAAATGTTTTGAAAAATAATATTTTTTCAACTGCTAAATTTGCATATTTCGCGGGCGGATACGGCCGATTCGTTAGGTGAAGGGTTAAACAAGTCTTTATATTCTTTGTGCAGACTCAGTTTGCAGCAGTCGGTGGCAAATGACACTCTTTACATCAATTTACTTTATTATAAATCATTGGAGAGTGCCTATAGGCACTTTCCAATGATTTATAATAAAATAAATATTGATTAAATTGTAACCATCAAACACAATCTAGCACCCAGCCAATTGTGCAAGAAATAGATTTTAGATGCAGGTGAGATTTTTGAGAAATGACAATCCCGTCAGAAAACTGCTGCTTGAAAAATGCTTATTTGCCCTTGAAGTGCCCTTGAAAAGTTCTTGAATTTTTTCTGTCCTGGAGTGTATGAACCTTGATTGATGTCCCTCTGTGAAACCTTTCAGCTTCCAGCTAGTGAAAAATATTCAATAAACTGGAGTATACAATTCACAGTAATTGGGGCCTTTTCCTGTCTTCTGGGGATAAACTAAGCATTTATTCTATTGCACCTTGTTTGACAGAGCTCGTTAAACTCTGCCAAACAAGATATAATAGATTAAATGTCTATTCTGGATTTAATGTTGCCAAAAATGTCTATAAATGTATGGAATTAGTTGTATCCAGAGAAATTCAAAGATTATATATTCAATTTACAGGAGTTTACTGTATAACCTATAAGCAATTAACAAGGCCAAACTTGTATGAAAGGTATGGTAAATGGTTTAGTGTTTGGAAGCAGGGGTTCCAGTACCCTCTTTGGGAAAGGGTCCGGGATCCATGCAATTGGGAAAATTCCTGTCATGAAGGCTCCAATTGGGAATTTGTTTGGAAGAAGAAGCACACAAAGAATAAGGAATGTTACCTTCATATTGAGCTGAGAACAATAATACAGAAGCTACTACTACATGTATAGTACATGTAATTTTTATAACAAACAGTCACATGAAATAATAATCAGTCTTTGTAATCTCTATTATAAATTGTTGTATTTGCTACACATGGCCAGTCTACATTCTGTGGCTTAGCAGTTGTGTCTAGGCAAGACTTGGCTGCTTATATAGGTAGCGAAGACTTGCCTAGAAACAACTGTCAGGGTTTTTGGCATGTAACTTGAAAATGTATTAAAAAACTGGCTGTTGAGGCACCTGATTTGTTGCAGTATAAAGTGATTAAAGTCAAAATAAAGCCTTCAAGAGTAAAAAGAAGAATTAAATTTTTATTTCAATGACGACTGAGATTGGGGAATTTTTGGTTTGAATTGGGAAAAATCATGCCAAAATGCCATTCGGAAAGGGTCCCATATTCGGACCCTGTAGACACCCAAAAGAAAACGATCCCTGGGAAGTCATCCAGTTAATAGGGATATTCAATTAATAGATATCCAATTGAGTGAGCTTCACTATACTACAAGCCTGAAAAAAAGCAATCTGTCATCTGCAGAATGAGGTCCCCAGAGGGTGCATTTGCTGATGCTATCCCACACAGTGGGCTAATTTATCCTCTGGGTAACTCTTTCTGTTTAGGCTTGAGACCTTGATTCAAATTGAGGCACACAGAGGGTAAAGTTAGTGATGCTACCCTGCATAGCAGGGTAGCATCACCAAATTCACCCTCTTGGGACCTCATTCTGAGGATGACAGTCTGCTTATTTTCTAGCTTGCTATACTATCAAATGATTGACCTAAAATTGGACATGTATGTATTACAGTACCTCGGTTTCACGTCAGGATATTCAATTATGAAAAATCAAGTGAAATTTAGAACTCTTGCAGTCAGTGTTTGAGTTGTACCACATATACTGATCATCGTCTGATGGATAAATTTAATGGTGAGGTAGGTGAACTCACTTACCCAGTTAACCAAAACTTTAACTGGTAGAGTGCTGGAAGCCCATATTTGGACTTTTTTCTGAAGTGCAGGTGCCATAACTTAATGGCTTCATATTCTGTAGATATGTGTCATATTATTTTTGAACTGAGAGTATTTAGTCTGTGGGGATTTGGCTTGTTACAATTTATGGGAGAGTGCCACTAGGCACTCTCCCATAAATTGTAACAAGGCAAAGAGACGTGGAAAAATTTGGATGACCAAAAATAACTTAGCACTCTACCAGTTAAAAGTGCATTGTGTGAAATGTTATCAAAGAGATAAAATTCTTGTGTGTGCCTCACCATTGCAATGTAATATAGTACACTAGGCCCCTGCGAATATTCGATTATTCGAGTCAAATTCGAGTCGATCAACAAATACGAGTCAAAAATAAAATCCCGAATATAAAAATCAAAATATGAAAAAAAACTTATTAATACATGTTTTTTACAGTGGATAAAGTCAATGCTATATACACTTGTAATACATGTACATGTAAGACTTCATACAAACCCCAAGCGACGGGGACTACATCTCACCTCCAGTACACTTTAGTAAGAAGCATCCATCACTTCATGATGAGGCAAGATCGCACAATGCCAACCTTAAAGTCAAGAAGGGAGCAAAGCAATCACAGGTACATACAGATTCTTTGTCTCCTATTCAACCATGCGTTCAGGTGTGCAATACTGCATGTACATACTGTTGAGTGTTAGCCTGAATATGTGGATAAATCATCAGTACAGTGCCAAAACAATCATAATGTGGCTATTTTAAACTGCAAATATCGCATACGAAACCACACTTGGACACCTGGTTTTGGCAAACTTGGTTTGAATTCAATGTTCGGTCGACTCGAACATTTGTTTGGCAAGTTTGAGTCGAAAGTCAAGTCGGATAAAAATCCATATTGCCAGGGGCCTATAGTACACGTTTCTGAATGTAATGAGTAATGTCAGATGAGACATTGTTTGATTTTACTGGGTTTAATGCTGTAATATTCTTTTCAACTAGAGCTGTAGGTTTTTAAATTTCTTGTTCGGTTTTGGTTTTGGTTTTTCAGGTGGAGTAAAACCTCGGTTAGGTTCGGTTTTTGGTTTGTTCACGAGGCCAAGTAAAATTCAATAAAACTCATTCTTATGTCCGGAGTCATAACTGAATGGTAGTGAAATTGAGTGAAACTCAATGAATGCCTGAAATAAGCTATAATACATAAAGAATCAGGAAGGCCAATATAATAATTACCTAAATATACAGAACTTTTATTGTGCTTGGCCATTTTTCGAGGTCTGACACCTACACGCAACTTGAGGAAAACTGCAGACACAACTAAACTGAAATGTCGGAAATTTACAGAATGTAGCCTTCCCAGAGTAGTGAGAGTACCCAGACACTGCCATTGGCAGTGTCTGGGTACTCTCACTACTCTGGAATGGCTACATTCTGTGAATTTCTGCAGCAAGAGAGTATTTAATAAAAAACGAAAAACCTTAGATTACGGGTTGTCGACGGTTTCGGTTTTTTAAAAAAACTAAAAACCTCGGTTCAGTTTCCGTTAACCTACAGCTCTAATTTCAACTTTCAAGCAATTATCCTGTTTTTTTTTAATTGAGCAACATTGTTTTTTCTTCAACCGTATGTATTGACCACGTTGTTCTTTCTTCTACCCTGTGTACTTGGACAATATAATTTTTCAGCAGCCTCAAGTTAACAATTTGTAACTTCTCAAAATTGAAACCAGCCATCACAGCTCAACACAACTGTAACCTCATTGCTTCAGATAAGATTTCATATTCGCATTAAAAAGTCAAGGCTTATATTTCATCTAAATTTGGGAGAATCCATTTGGATTCTCGCAAAAATAGTTGGGAGAATCCATACCTGCTGTGAACGTTCCAGGATCCCATAAAGCCACCATTGTTGAACTTGAACCCCTGTTGCATACTGATAACACATGTTAGCCCTTAGTCCAATAATATTAGCCTTCGCCTGTGCTCCGAATTTATTATTTTTTGATTTTTAATATGTCGCACCGTCGAAGTCTAATCTGATCTTTCGTTTTTCCAGCAGCAAAGTACGAAATTAGGCGACATAACACTAATATGATGAATACTCATTCTCCATACATGTTCCCACATTCGACAAGAATAATATTCCTTCACATTCATATTAGATGTATAAATTTCCTATACTTCTTGTCGAATAACGTATTAAATACCAGTAATTAAATAAAAACATTTTTTTCAAGCGGTAATGTTACAGCGGTTGGAAAATTGTTAAAAATCGTATCCCATTTCCGGGAACGGACCTCAGCGGTATTGCAACGACTGCCGCGTCGTTTGACTTGGTGTGCACTACATTATCGGTATTCCGTTTTTCACTCCGCGTTTTCCTATCAACCCATCTTCCGGTTCAACAGTTTGTTTCGAGTTGAAAAAATTGCAGTGCAAATGACGTCTAAATAATTCAAAATATCGATTTATTTGCAAGAAAATGACCACCAGAATGACGAAAAATGTGTTTTACACAACTGTCGATCGGAAGTAGGAACCAGGTGGGGAAATTTGATCTTTAATCGAGGTCCAACCGTTCAGCGAGAGTCTCTCGCTGAACTTTACTGTTGGAAAAACGAATGATCAGATTAGACTTCGACGGTGCGACATATTAAAAATCAAAAAATAATAAATTCGGAGCACAGGCGAAGGCTAATATTATTGGACTAGTTAGCCCTCTACCCAACACAGCTTTTTAATTTTTAAAATGTAAACTGAATTTGATAATTTAAAAAAAAAAGTACTTATTGATAAAACCTTACAAATATAGATGCCATTGGAAACAGCTCATGGAGCCGGTTCCAATGACAGCCATATTTGTACAATTTTATTGACAAAGTGTCAGGATATTTCAGGTCATGTTAGCCTTGTATTGGTTAATTTGCTGCTGCTGCTGCTGCTATGTGAGATAAAGGGTTAAATTGACTCACTTATTATACCCCCACTTTCGAAGAAAATGGTGGTATACTGGATTACATGCGTCCGTCCATCTCTGTGTGAGTCCGTCCGAGAATATTCATAACTTAAGTAAATTATTATTTTTTATAATGTTTGTTGGTCATAGGTATGCCCACACTAGTTATTTTTTTTTTTATTATTTTTTTTTTATTACTTGTTCACTTAGAAATTGTGTCCGTCCAAGCCAAATTTGTCTGTTCTTCCTGTATCTCAGGTATCGAATGTTCTATTGCAATGAAATTTGCCATGAACACTGCTTATGGTATAGGCTTTAAAAAAGGATTCAGCAATATTTCTCACATTCTCTTTTTTAGAGTTATCCCCCTTTTTTGACTTAGAAATTGTAGGAAATAGACCTTATTTGTTTGTTCAGCCTGTATCTGAGGTATGGGTTATCTGATTTCAGTGAAATATGGCATGCAGTTTGCCTATGACAAAGGCTTCTGCCTCATTGCATAAAACTTCCAAACACCAAACAATTTACCATACCTTTTGACTTAGAAATTGTTGGAAATTGTTGAAAACTTTTCAAAGAAAATGGGAGGGGAGGGGGGGCATACTGAATTGGGATTATCGGATTTCAGTGAAATATGGCATGCAGTTTGCCTATGACAAAGGCTTCTGCCGCATTGCATAAAACTTCCAAACACCAAACAATTTACCATACCTTTTGACTTAGAAATTGTTGGAAATTGTTGAAAACATTCGAAGAAAATGGAAGTGGGGGGGGGGGGGGGGGGTATACTGGATTGCGTCCATCCATCTGTGCATCCATCTGTTAGTCCGTACGAGACTATTCATAAATATTATTTGTTGGTCATAGGTATGCCCACACTAGGCGGTAGATGACCACACCCGAAACCTGGGAGCGAATCTGGTTGCTACTGTCCCTTCATTATCACCGCCGCGGTACACCATTTGGGGGTATGCACCGGACGAAAGTCCAGCTCTTGTTTTCATGTGAATCCTATAGCAGAGGTGCAGCCAGAATCTACATGGATTCTCGCTGGCTTTGTTGCGCAAATTTTTAGGTGAATGGATTCAAAGATTCTCGTCGAAATATAAGCCCTGAAAGTATTACATCTTTGTAAAAATGTGTTTGAAATCATTTTGTGGATAGGCCTTTAGATTGATTCAATGTGGGGATATCGCTGACTCAGTAAACAAATCATTTTGATGGGTTACTCAACATCTGTTTACTCACAGCAATGCCCGTTCTTTGAGATGAATAGATTTATCAAGCCATATATAAATTAAATGGATTGTGTGGACTCACTAATTCGTGATTTAAAAATGGAAGAAAGTATTTAGGAAATAAGTTGAAAATAAAGTTTATTCCAGAGCTCCAGATAAGCTGCATATTTACCAAATAAAAATATGCAAAAATGCAAAAAATAAAAAAATTGGGTTGGGTATCAAACATCAAAGAACCCACCAAATACGCAATTGATGAAAAACCTCTAGCGTAATTTACGTGACTGGTCTTTTTATCACAGTGTTCTGAATAGAGCTGTAGGTTTTTAAATTTCTTGTTCGGTTTCGGTTTTGGTTTTTCTGGTGGAGTAAAACCTCAGTTCGGTTCGGTTTTCGGTTTGTTTATGAGGCTAAGTAAAATTCAATAAAACTCATTCTAATGTCCGGAGTCATAACTGAATGGTAGTGAAATTGAGTGAAACTTGGCCATTTTTCGAGGTCTGACACCTACACGCAACTTGAGGAAAGCTGCAGACACAACTAAACTGAAATGTCGGAAATTCACAGAATGTAGCCTTCCCAGAGTAGTTAGAGTACCCAGACACTGCCATTGACAGTGTCTGGGTACTCTCACTACTCTGGGATGGCTACATTCTGTGAATTTCTGCAGCAAGAGAGTTTTTAAAAAAAAAAACGAAAAACCTTAGATTACGGGATGTTGACGTTTTGGTTTCAGTTTTTAAAAAAAAACTAAAAACCTTGGTTCGGTTTCGGTTAACCTACAGCTCTAGTTCTGAATTCATGTGACAACCCTTTTTAACCCAATATTCTGTAAACAGCTTTGCTTGTATTTTATTGTTACAACTTCAGTAAAAAGTGTACTCCCAGACCAGTCGGAGTCCGAGTCATTGAGTGTGAAAATAAAATAAATTCTAAGTTTGGTTGAAAAACTTCTTTCCATCTCAGAGTGGAACTACACATTTTAGTGACATGTCATTACTGTATGTTCTAGTAATGATGGGGTTGTACTAAAAGACGACTGTAGATGAGTGTAGGAAAAGTAAAGGGTGGGAGTGGAAAAATACAGGTGTAGGGAGGTGTATAGAGGAGAAAAAGACCACCGTAGATAGAAAACTTAATTGACTGAATGAGAAAAGAGAACTGAGATAAAATACAAATTCCACAGTCGTCTTTCATTGCAATACTAAAGGTATCACTGAACTAAATATTTGAATTAGAAATACCCGCCTTGAAATGTTGCACTTGGAAATGATGCAATCTCTAAAAATAAACAGCCTTGGGAAAATAAATTGTTTCAATAAATGTTTGAAGCATTCTATTGACATCTTGCATTATTGATGAATATTCTAGATAAAAAAGAGGGTGATTTGATGACTTTTGGACCTAAAAAATACAATTTACATTTGGTATGTTTTTGTAGGGAATTCCCTGAAAAATATGTGCACTTGACCGGTACTTCCCTTTCTGTCAATTTTTCTCTATTATTTGTTTCATGACCCCCTGTTTTGGGGTCAGAAAAAGTTGTCTGAAGTGCTATACTTGACAAAGATATTTGAATGCCAAAATTAAAGTGATGTGATCATATTTGTTTTTGCCTGAACGTTATAATGGTCGCCTATGGGAAAATATTTAGTTCTGTGATACTTAAGAGTCTTATATTGGCAGCCATCAATGAGTTTAGAAACAACACCCAGGGACCGACCTGAGCATTTAAAAATAAGATTTATTTATTTATTGGTGTTTAAGGTCACATTTTCTGCACAATGGCTAATCATGACCACGACAGTTTTACGGGTGGAGGAAGCCGGAGTACCCGGAAAGAACCACCGAGCAACGGCGAGCAACTGTCAGCTCCCCAACATACTAACTCCACACAAGCAGGGTTAGCATTGGTTGAAAACAGGTGCACCATCGACGTGCAGTACGCCTTAGTACACAGCGTCACCGTGCCCCCAAATGAGCAATGGGAGTGAAGTGTCTTGCCCAAGGATACAACGCGGTGGAAAAATAAGATACCAGACTTGGAGCCTACTTTTGAAATCTGGAAGCTAGATTTACTCCTAAATCGGTAGAGTGCTAAATTTATTACTGATTGTCAAAATGTGTTTTACCTTCTAACAATTTATGGGAGAGTGCCTAAAAGGGCACACTCCCATAAACTGTAACAAGGCAAGTCCACACAAATAATTTCACTTCAGAGAAAACATGAAGTCCCTTTACAGAACATGAAGCCTTTAAGTTGCAGCACCTGCACACCAGCATAAATCCCAAACATGGGGTTCAAGCACTCTACCAGTTAACTGTGGTTATATTACTTTTGCATTTAATTACATACTTTTTTGACATAATTAAATAGCGGGGGAGGAATTCGTCACATACAGGTGAATTGTGCACTTGGTGATACCTTCTTGAAATTTGGCACACTGTTAGTGTAGGCTATGAGGTTCTCAAAAACGATCGGCTACAAGTTGACACCGACCGGTGGCGACCAGTAGCGGCACAATCCAAAATGGCCGCCAGCGGCTGAAGGGAACCTCCTTTTCGACGGTCTACCGACTATACATCCGATTGTAAGGGCGCGAAAGTGAACTCTGATCCACGCACGTGTTGGAAACAGACGTGGGAGATGATGTAGAATAAAACGAGATTCTCTATACGGACGCATCAATTTCTTGGAACTTGAAAAGAGCGTTGTTTCTCCGGGATCAGCGTCATTCAGGCAAACCTGAATGACGCTGATCCCGGAGAAACAACGCTCTTTATGAAGCAGTCTCTTTGCCATACAATCTCTTGTTTGGCGTAATTCCGCAAGCAATTCTGATTTGTCTGTCGAAATTAATTCGAGAACGCGATTGTTCACAAAAATCATTCACAGAATGAGTGAGAATCCTCTTCGTGTACGGACTAGTACTGACTGGGAACGTTGTTGCTTTTGCCAGCAAGACAGTTCCAAGAAATTGATGCGTCCGTATAGAGAATCTCGTTTTCATGACGCCTATAAAGCTATTGAGGAAGACATAACGCGCTTCCTAGATAATGGCGTTGAGCTTCCATATAATTTGACCATTGATTGTTTGATGAGAGAGAGTGATGAGTGTATGTCGATGTCACTGTTGACGAATAAGGCAATATATCATAAGACATGCCGTGACAGTATTCGGACTCACATCGTACAGCGCGTGCTACACAAGCGAGAGCGAAATGAGGCAGTGGCATCCTGCTCCACGCTGAGTCCTAAAAGAACACGGACAAGTTTTGAATCTGGCTGTGACAGGAAACTGCCCCAGTGTGTTTATTGTCACAAACGCGAAGGTGACAGCAGTGAGCCTATTTGCAGATCAATGTCTGATAACAATAAACTCAAAATTATGGCAAAGGAAGCCGAGAACTGGGTTGTTTTTTCTCGGGTCAATGCAGCATTTGATTCCGCTGCTAGTGATCTTTACTATCACAAAACCTGTTATTGTAAGCTTGCCAATGAAGCACGAGCGGCTAAATCTAAAAAGTCGAAGAACGCCGAACATTCCGCGTCAGGCCTGCCCTATGACCCTCTCGTTATGGCAGAGCTCATAACATTTGTTGAACACAACGATTCCGCGATGAAGCTTGTCGATCTCAAGAATCTGTACAGTCGGAGGTTGAAGCAAGTCGGTTCTGATTGGCTTAGTGAAGAAATACATTCCACTCGATTCAAAGAACATTTGTTGCAGAAATTGGGCGATGGCTGGGACGCCTTCACACAGGGTAGAGATGTGTTTATTTCAAGTAGGTTTCGAGTTGGCTCCTTGTTGTCCGAATCTTTAACTCGTATAGTGTCTGAGGAAGAGGCAAAAAAGATAGTTGATGTGGGTCTTCTTCTGCGTAAACACATACTCATATCTCAAGCTCCTTTCACGGGATCATTTTCATCTTATTGCTTGAGCGAGCCTGTACCCAACTCACTCCTGACTCTTCTTAGAGTTCTACTTGAGGGCACATGTAGTATACAGAACTTAGGCGATGATGAGACTGTTAATGCCAAGACTCGAGTGGCTTGTACTATTTCACAGATGTTGATCAGCAATTCAGCGAAACGCTCCGAACATGCACAAAATGTTCACCAGAGACGTGACAGAGAAACTCCAATGCCTCTTTATGTGGGTTTGAAGTTGCATGCCCATGATCGTATGAAAAATCTTATCAGAGATTTTCATCAAATGGGACTCTCTGTCTCTTATGATCGCGTAATGGATGTTCGCAGGAGTTTCGCGAGAGCTGTTTCACTGCGGTTCAAGAACGAAGGTGTTGTAGTCCCAGCTAACTGCAAACGTAATGTTTTCTCGATAGGAACCACTGATAACATTGATGTATCTGGTAGATCTGATATGCATGGTACGTCCATCACACTCATTGGTCAACTGAGCAGGGACAATGTGGGTACTGATCCCCCACCACTGAGTTTAGATGTTCCAGAAGACACACAAATTGAACTCCCAGACGACTATGCATTTGTTCCTTTCGTTGAAGACTTTGGTGGGGACATCAGGCTTGAATCTCCAGATGAATGTAATGTACGGCCCAATGAATATGCAGATTTGAACGTGGGAGAGAATGACTGGTTGTCTCATGTGTCACAGATCAGCAATAAAGGGAAGGTTGATGGCAGCTGGCAGCTTGATGAAGTCCCTGTGACCTTTTCAGGCTTCTTTTCAAAACATGAAGATCAAGACAATGTCAAACCTCGTGTAGTTATTGGGGTATTCCCTGTTTTCAGTGAGCAGAAAGCGGACTCACTCAGTATGCAGAAGCATGCTATGTATGTGGTCAGGGAAGCTACTGCTTTCGTAAACCCCGGCCAGATACCTGTCATTGAAGGTGACTGTCCGTTGTATGCCAGGCAGAAAAAATGTCAATGGCTGTTCCCAGAGGAGATAGGTGAGGATCGAATGGTGTGTATGATTGGATTCCTGCATCTTGAAATGTGCACCCAAGAAGCTGGTGGTAAGCTTATGGGTGGTTCTGGTTGGGAGCGAATGTTTCACCTCGCAAAGATATTCACACCCGGTGTAGCATCATCCCTACTTGGTGGGAAACATGTCAAGAGGACGCGACAGGCATATCTTCTCACTCTAGCTTGGCTTGAGATCCTCAGAAAGAATGCTTATGAGATTTACTGTCAGCAGACTGGGCCCCATGAGTCATTTGAAATGTGGGAACAGAGGATTCTTTCACAATCTCCAACTGCGCGCTATTGGGGTGAAATCGTTCGGAACTTTCTCTTGACAAGCTGTCAATTCGTTCGGAACCAACGAATCGGTAACTGGCCTGGTACACTGTGTTCTATCGATGAGTTGTGCAGTTACTTTTTTGCCCTAGGACATACAAATTATTGTCGGTGGGTCCCCGTATTTCTGAGAGACATGTCTCAGCTACCCAGGCGGCATCCTTCAATCCACAACAAATTCATGGAAGGCCATTTTGTGGTCCAGCGTAGTGAGAGGAAGTTCAGTATGATGGGTTTAGATCAGAGCCAAGAACATAGTATCCAACTACTCAAAGAAGACAGTGGTCCAAAAGGTCTCTATGGCCAGGCTGAAGAGAAAGTCGTTATTGAGCTTTCAAGGTCAGAAGTTCTGCGTGTTATAGATGAGTATGAATATGCAAGTTTCCACACAACATCATCAGATAACACGGAACACCCGGAAAGTTCGGTATCAGAGCAGAAAAAATTTCTGAATCAATTGAAATCTCTCCTCGATCTGGTGAATCAGGGACTCATTATCAACCCTTATGATGAAACTAGTGGTCAGCTGGTGACATTAGATACTGGTGAATATATGGACCCCGAAGTTAGTAAGAGTTTACGGTCATTACCCGAAAGGGGCAAGCATTTATATTCCACTTTCTTGAAGGAAAGGCTTGTGGAATGCACCGTACCCCTGAATGATGTTATTCCCAAGGCAAATATATATACCTTCCTTAACCCACCCCCAGCCAACCTGGACAAAGGCCGAGACAAACTCATGTCAAGTAAAGCAACTGCCGCAATAGTTACCCAGATGTTCGTTTCACTGCAAGCCCGGCCTGATTCAAACATGGATGAGTTTTTCATGCACGAGAATGCACGTGATCCGCCAGCATTATCCGATAGAGGTAAGCTACGGAGTGGGACAAAATCTCAAATTCTCAATTGTTTACCAGCTATTCCTGCACAAGGGAAGAATTCAGCAGCTAGACAAGCTTCAGTTGTCGTCTTGGATATGCCTGCTGTAGTCCATGTAATCAAACCACAGAAAGCGGATCTGTTTGGAGAATATGCTCGATTGCAATTATTGCCATACATCGAATCTCTGATTAACACGAACACCACAAGGGTTGATGCGATCTATGACTGTTACCCCGAAGGCAGTTTGAAGAATCAGACGCGAGCAAAACGCCTCGGTGAGACAGCAGTTAGGTTGATACGGGTGTCCGAGAACGTCCCTTTACCTAAAGGGAAGAATTGGCAGGCATTCTTGAAAGTTAGTGAGAATAAAGACGAATTTTTCAAGTTCCTGTCTGCTGAACTGCTGAAATTAACATCAACATCCGAGTACCAGTTGTTAACGACATCAGGAGAATATGTACTATGCAATAAGGATGTTAGCTTATGTGACATATCTCCATCGAACCACGAGGAAGCAGACACGCGCATGATGCTTCATCTCAACCATGCAGTCTCACAAGGTCACAAAATAGCTTTTCTTCGCACGGTTGATTCTGATGTCGTCATTCTGTCTTTGCACCATTTCGCAACATTCCGTGACCTTGGACTCAGTGAGCTGTGGATTGGGTTTGGAATTGGAAAGGCATATAAAGATATGCCAATTCATGAGATAGCTTCACAACTTGGACCTGATTACTGTAAGGCCCTGACTTTCTTCCACGCCTTCACAGGTTGTGATGTAACATCCAGCATGCTCGGCATTGGGAAGAAGACAGGATGGAATGCATGGATGAATTTTCCCGCATCAACTGAAATGATGATAGAATTGACTGAGAATCCGCAAGTCTTTTCAGAGGATTCCCCTCATATGCAGCATATCGAAAAACTCACCATACAGATGTACAGTAACAGTTGTGTCAGTACACGTGTCAATGATGCGAGACGGCATATGTTCACACATGGCCTTAAGTCTATGGAAAACATCCCGCCCACCAAAGCAGCTCTGTATCAACATGTAAAAAGGGTAATTCTTGTGTCATCTTTCATTTGGCATCGTGCTCTGCAGAAACACTTATGTGTGCCAGACCCATCACAGTACGGATGGGAGTGGAATCCACGTCTCAATATTCTGGTCCCATTTTGGACTCACCTAGGAGACGCAAGTGCTGCATGTGCACTGATGCTCCACTGTAGTTGTGCCAAGGCCTGCAAGGGCAATTGCAAATGCTTGAAAGCTGGATTAAGGTGCACACCTTTGTGTAAGTGTGAAGGTGGCTGTTGTAACAATATTGAGTAGTATACTGTCATGTTAGGACCAGTCATCTCCTATTCTGGTATTTTTTTTTCCATTTTCGGCCAGTTAACACATGTCATGTTTCTAGTTGAGTTGATTTTGCTAACAAATGTTCATCCCATGTGGCTTGCTACATTGTCCGGGGTATAGGAATACAGTTTTAGATTTCGGAAAATAGTCTGTTATTTACTGCACAAGACGGTGTTAATTCATGCATAGCATGATACAATATCCCCAACTATTTTGCCTCTGTACAACAGTTGATACCTTCGTTCACCCGTGTGTTCATCTATGGTATCCTTGTCTTTCTCTGGCCATAGGCCACATGTGACTAGTCAGTTCCTACTCCATAGCAAATCAACTTGGAAATCCTTCATCTTGTAGCGCACTCATGTCTCAATGAATCCATACCTGAGTTGATCTAATAAATCTAACGTAAGGTATCAAATTGCCATACCGGATCATATTTCGATAAGTTATTCGCTAAAACATTTCGACCACTCATCGACATCAAAGGTCATGTTTTGGCTCCCAGTGGTGGCTATATCTCTATATCCCTGGTAAAGTAGCATACCATGAGGGATGGGCATTAAGTGTCGGCAACATTAATCCTGACTTGGAACACACCACATCTTAACTGGCCGAAAATGAAGAATACTACTTGTAGTCAAAAAATATTCCTGTACCTCGAATGACTGCAAACATACACTCACCCCTTCTAGTCCCATTTTGCCAATGTTCTATACTGGCAAGATAACATTGTATAATTAACAACGGGAACTAATGCATCCCGAGTTCATTCCAGCACTGCCCTTGCTGGCAGACGTGTCGCTATGGTGTTGAGATTGAACCAGAACTCCTCTAGAAATTTGATAGTTTTATTTTCTTAGAAAATAAATCTATCGAAAATGCCGGAAGTTGAGAATAGACTGTCACTTTAATTGGATTATCAAATGTCCAAGTATCCCCACTGCTGCATACTATCGAGTACCCTTGTTCATGTGTTGACAGGAATCTCTCATACCATGTTCATTTGACCATTGCATTCCCGAGAAACATTCAACACTAATTTATCTACGGACGGACGATCATACTGACAGTCAGACACACAGACGCACACATCGACGGAAATTCTGATCCCATTATCCATTAATCTTCCCCCCAACTTGTTCCAAGGGCTTCACTCCATCATTCACATCAATTACAGCACATGTATGGTGTTAGGTTTGGAGCTTCAGTTGTGCGATCGGCGAAAATAGCTTTTTTTCGATCCGCTTGGCGGCCATTTTGGATTTCGCTGCTAGTGGTGGCTAGAGGATGGTGCCAACTTGTAGCCGATCGATTTTGAAATCTCTGATGCCTACCCTTACATCATGCCAAATTTCAGGAAGGTATCACCAAGTGCACAATTCTAGCGAATTCCTCCCCCGCTAAAAGTTGTTTCTCATTTGATTGAAAAATATTTTTAGATCACCACAATAACACTTCATTTTCACAATACAGTAGAATCCTCTTAATTGAATATCCATTTTGCCAGTGAAAATTATTCAATTAACAGGAGTATACAATTAACAGGGATTTGGTCAGTTTCTTGTGTTCTGGGAGGAAACTGAGCATTTATTCTATTATATCTTGTTTGACAGAGCTCATAGAGCTCTGTCAAACAAAATATAATAGAATAAATGCCTGTATTGGATGTAGTGAGGCCAAAAAGGTTGATAAATGAGGGGTATTTGGTGTGTGTCACAGTAATGTTTTCGACATATTACAAAAATTTATATACAATTAGCAGGAGTTTACTCTACAACCCATATGCAATTAACAGATCAAATTTGTACTGAAGGTATGGTAAATGGTTTTTTGTTTGAAAATTATATTCAATTAACAGGAATATACAATTAAGAGATATCCAATTAAGTGGGCTCCACTGTAGTTCCTTTTCAAGTCTTCACTGACTAAGTGACCAATGGCAGAAATGGGGTCTTATGGTTACAAGCCACCTTATGCTAAGCCGATGTATGATTCAGGAGCCAAATCAGAATTTTCAAATTCACACTACTTACTAGGTTGGTCCCTGACAACACCACCCCAAAACAATATTATGCTATGACAGGCCATTAATTTCCCATGCAGCCTGATGCAGCATGCTTTTACTCAATCCAACGAGATATTTAGGAGTACTAAATGGCATTTTATGCATTTGAAATAAAAAATACTCAATTCATCAGAAAGTGGTGAAGTAAATACCCAATACACTGATAGGTTATCTGGGGCTCTGGTTTAGTCTGCCTTTTCAAAGGTGCAAAATGTATTGGATCAGGCATGTATATAGTAGTTGTTTTCATTGTAGTTTCAGAAAGCTGACTCAGATCTGAATTATTTGACACGAAAACTTGAATTTGATTTAGAGAAAAGTCAAGGAGATGGACAGGTATGTATTTATCAAGATGTTTAAATATGAAGAGAACAGAACTTAGGCCTAAAAAAATAAAAAATCTGTTTCTCAGGCCCTCCCGCATGGTCCTTTTGGCTGCCGCATGCTCTCTTTTTATAACAAATTGAAACTTAAAAAAAATAAAAATTAAATGGTCTATGTCTGATATTTTACCCAAGTTAAAAAAATTGATGAATTTGTCCCTTGAGTGCAAGAAGGCTTTGCATTGCTTTAGCATTGCAAAGTCTCCTTGCACTCAAGGGATGAAATACACCACCACCCATGCTATTCTGTAGATTATGAAGCCTAAAACTTGAACCAAGAATATGAACTCTTGATGGCGAAGAAGAAATTACTGAAATAAAATATAAAATAAAAAACCGCTCGCCCGCATGCAATTTCACAAATAATGGCCCGAGAAACAGAAGATCTACTTTGTGTGGCCTTAGATAACAAATAAAATATGTACTCCTTGAGCAATTTCTTTTCTGCTTTTATAACTTAAGTTGACTCTTACCTTTTACATACATATTATCGCAACCGTGAAGTGATCTGGGTCATAGTATCACATCAAATTTAGGAGGTCAGATCGCCAGATCAAACGAGTTTCCACAGACAGCGGGTTTGATCCGGTGATTTGACCTCCTCAACAAGACGTGATGCGACGAGTCCAGATCACTTCACTGTAGCAATAAAAGATTTATTATATGACTTATAGTTCAACATCGCATGCCAACGCTAGCATTAACAATTCCCCTAATCTTTGTTTGGTAAATTGGATTGAAGTAAAAAAGAACTATTTTTGTTTACACTTATTTTTGTAACAGGTGTACACTTTCGGGGGAATCCTCCAATACGCATGAATACGATAAAAAAATATCATGAATACGAAGAAGAAGAAAAATGGACTGCCATTGGAGCACACTTATTCCAGCTCGGAGTAAAGTACCCTTTGTGACCGGAATAGCTAATTATGCATTTTCGAAGGCACCCAAAAATAATCCATCACACTGCAGTGATACGGAATCAGATTCCACACTGGATTTTCTGGGGACCAGGAGAAGATCATCAAACAGTAATGATATTTAGCGGTTAAATTACATAGTCATATAATAAATGTTCTTATCATATGACTCGTCCGTTTTGTTCTCTTTAAAAATTTGATATTTTGTTTTCATATTAATCAGTGATAAATAAATCCTTCCGTCAATTTCATTGGTCAATTTCAAAACTAGACAATTTGATTGGCTGAACAAAATACAACTGGGCCACATTTTCATAATTTGCATAATTAGAATTGGGAGCTTTCATTGGTCAATTTCAAAACTGGACAATTTGATTGGCTAAACAAAATACTACTGGGTCACATTTGCATAATTTCAATAGGGAGAATTTACGTTATCTGTCCTATTTAGGGTGGGTTATATTGTATTAATCTTTTACCTAAAGAAAAACGCCATTCATTTTTTTTTATATTTTCACTTTTTGCTTCCAAAACATAGGCTATGACCCCTCATTGAAACGAGCTCGATGAGCTCGTTCCAATGAGGGGTCATAACCAATGTTTTGGAAGCAAGAAATGAAAATTTTTTGTTATAGGAGGATGTTTTTTCCAAGTGCCGTCTGCAACTCAAGTTAGGTGATGTGTTAAAAAGTCATACTAAGTGGCTAATTTGTGCATGTGTGTCATATGATAAATAGAATATGAAATGAGTGTTTTTCTCATATAATATTTATGAAACTCGTCCGAATTTTCCCGTTTGGGCTCGCCAAAACGGAAAATTCTTAGACTCGTTTCATAAATATTATATGAGAAAAACACTCATTCCATATCTTCTATTTATCTCATGATATATGTGTTTATGTTGATTGCATGTTGATATCAGATCTATGAAAAAAATGTCAATTTTAAATTGGCGGTAATTGATGATCACCAATGAGAGATAATTCAAAGATGTATAAATTGGGTATTGCTTAACATTTTGTATCACAATATTTCCTGAAACAACATTCGTATTATGATACACATTACACACCACAATATTTTGGATTTCTGGCTTGAGTAGGCCTGGAAATAACAGGCGAACGATCATTTAGGTTACGCTGAGGTTATGAACAGTTGTAAAATATGCAAACATATTTAGGGCTGCACGGTATATCGATAAACCGATATATACAGGTATTCAATCCAATATCGATTGAATACCGGTGTAATTACCAAAATATCGGTTTATCATCATTATTTATTTACCCACAACTTAATTTTTAAGATGTCTTGAGTTTTTATATGCCCGTTTTGAAAAAACGGGTCGTATTATGGTATACCGCTGTCCGTCTGTCCGTCCGGTCATATGTCGTACGATAACTCAAGAACGCTTTGAGAGATTTTCGTGATTTTTGGGTAGGTGGTGTGTATTGATGGAGGGAAGCTCCCTTTCGTTTAGTGTCGCCATTCGATTAGTCATTCCAGAGTTATGGGACTTTATTACTTAGAAAATTGTTGATTTTTTACACGTCGTACGATAACTCGAGAACGCTTTTAGAGATTTTCTTGATTTTTGGGTAGGTGGTGTATATTGATGGAGGGAAGCTCCCTTTCGTTTAGTGTCGCCTTTCGATTAGCCATTCCAGAGTTATGGGACTTTATTACTTAGAAAATTGTCGATTTTTTACACGTCGTACGATAACTTGAGAACGCTTCGAGAGATTTTCATGATTTTTTGGTAGGTGGTTTATGTTGATGGAAGGAAGCTCTCTTTCGGTTGGTGTCGCCGCTCGATTAGTCATTCCAGAGTTATGGGACTTTATTTTTCACATGATGAACAATAACTTGAAATTGCTTGGAGCAATTTTCATGATTTTTTGGTTGCAAGTATATGTTGATAGAAGGAATCTCCCTTTCGATTTGTGTCACTGTACGATTTGTCATTCCATAGTTATGGGACTTTATTCATCAAAATATAGGCAATTTTCCACATGTTGGACTTTGAGCAATTTTCATGATTTTTTGGTGGCAAGTATATGTAACCTGACAAGTACACATGTATACTCATATTGTGTGGTTCCCTCTTGTAATTAATAATGGGCGTATCATGTGCTCGTGGCGCAGCTGTTTATTTTTAACTGTAGCCCCGAATGAATAATATTATCCCTTTATCCAAGGAATCGTCTGCTTGTGCCCTCGTATTATACAAATTCAGCAGTTGGAAAAATAATTTTCGAAAATTTCAACAAAACTATATCATGTGACCCCTCATTGGAACGAGCTGATTGAGCTCGTTCCAATGAGGGGTCACATGATATAGTTTCATTGAAATCTTTCGAGAAAATCTGATAAATTAATTTTGAAAATAATAAATTTTGATATCGTCTGCGTTGGGTAAAGGTTTTTCGAACCGCATCATCAAGGCATGCTGATTCGTTCTGACTGTGATGCCTCGAGTCTCGATTGTGGTACTTGTGTTCATATATCTGAACAGTTTTCGATATACTGGTATACCACGGTATCTTTTTGAATACCGATACCAGTATTCAGTTTTGAATATCGTGCAGCCCTAAACATATTACAGGTTACGATAAAACAACGTAGGATAAATTAACTTCCTAATCCAGCATGTCTTGCCAGTCAGATATGACGATCTTTCAGAACAAACTCGACTCAAACATTGTGCCTTGCATCCACGTATGACTTGAGTGGCATGCCATTTACATCTTAACAGAATTTCCATCAAAATAAATAACAACATCTGACACATGATCTTGTCAAAGAGGCATCATATGTTAGATGTTGCTATTAATTTTGATGGAAATTCTGTCAAAACGTAAACAACATGACTTACATAGTAAAAACAGAGAAGGCAGAAAAGCATTACAACACTTTTTTCCCTGTAGGTTACCGTCATGTTATACGCAGTACAGTCACCGTGGACTGGTCATAATCCACGTGTGGGCAGTGATGCCCACACATGCGTTTACCAGGTAATAAAAATCATCAGCAGCAAAATTTTAATTAATGAAGCACTGGGTTGTACCCGGTGCTTCATTAATTAAATTTTTGATGATTATTCCCATAATTAGTATTTGGTATTTAATATTAATGCGTTCTTGGAAATATTGCCCACCGCGGAAAGTGACTAGTCCACGACGGCCGTACTTTAGCATAACCTGCTAACATGTTCCAATTTAAGTTTTTAGCTTAACTCGACAAAGTCAAGATAAGCTATTGCTATCACGCATGCGAAAGTATGTGAGTCTGTTCACATTTTCCTTTTCAGCCCAGTCTACAGGTCATATTTAATATGGAGGGATTTCATTGTAACTTGGTAGGATTACTCCGTATGATGTCTAGATGAGAACTTCCCCATTTGGTCGCGTTCTGCCAACTGTGCCGACTGCCCAATCCCAAAACCCGAAAACCTTTAGCACAGTCTACAGTTCGTATTTATGGAGGGATTTCATTGTAACTTTATAAGATGACTCCATATAATGTCTAGATGAGAACGTCTCCTTTTGGTCACGATTGGGCAACTGTGACGGCTGCAGAGGCCCAAAGCCCGAAAACATTTAGCACAGTCTACAGGTCATATTTATGAAGGGATTTCATTGTAACTTGGTAGGATTACTCCAGTAATGTCTAGATGAGGACATTCCCTTTTGGTCGCAATCATTCAGCCATGACAGCTTTCCGAGCCCTAAACCCGAAAACCTTTAGCACAGACTACAGGTTGTATTTATGAAGGGATTTCATTGTAACTTGGTAGGATGACTCAGTATAATGTCTAGATGAGGACGTCCCATTTTGGTCGTGATCAGTCAATCATGATGGCTGCCTGAGCCCAAACCACAAAACCTTTAGCACAGTCTACAGGTCGTATTTCTGAAGGGATATCATGGTAACTTGGCAGGATGACTCTGTGTGATATCTAGATGAGAATGCCCCTTTTGGTCATGATCTGTCACCCATGATGGCTGCCGAAGCCCAAAACCTGAAAATGTTCAGCACAGTCTACCGGTCTTATTTATGGAGTGATTTCATTGCAACTTAGTAGGATGACTCTAGATAATGTCTAGATGAGAACGTCCCCTTTTGGCCGTGACCATTCAACAGTGACAGCTGCCCAAGCCTAAAATCCAAAAACCAGGGACCAGCCGTGAGGGCGACTAGGGCGATTATGTCGCCCTTCTAAGCCCAAAGTCGCCTAGAAAAATAGTCGGGGCGATTACAAGTCGCCCTCTAAAAATTGGCCAAAATGAGGAAAGGCTGAACTGAGTGATGCGAGCTTTGTGTGAAAACGATTATTTTCAAAAATCAAATGTGCTCGAGTGTGATAAATGGGCATTTTAATTTGTCAAATAAACGTCCATTTAATGATATCACATGACAATCAATTGTCCATTGTCTCTTTTGGCGGATTTTTTTATTTCTATTTTGTTGCGTTTCAGTCGGAGCTTCAAATGTCGAAACGAAAATAGGTGACTTACGCGACTCAACAAAATAACTCAGTTTGAAAGTAGGTTACGTCGCTTAGGATGCCGAAAATGTATACACAACGGATGTATTTTATAACACAATATTTTTATTTCGTTTTGCTGACGACTGTTAACTGTTGGGCCGTTTATTCCCACAAAAACACGAATGGAATTGAAACACATGAAAAAAGCTTTAGTGATGACAAGAAAAGCTTTGTACAGGACACAAGAGTGCATGTGGACGATCTTGAATATTCTTAATTTTCCCCACTTGCCTTTTAAGTCTCCCTACATGACTCTGCAGTCTCCCTACTTTTTCTGGAGGGAGACATGGAGTCTCCCTAAAATTTCCCCCTAGGCTGGTCCCTGCCAAAAACCTTTAGCACAGACTACAGGTCGAATTTATGAAGGGGTTTCATTGTAACTTGGTAGGATGACTCAGTATAATGTCTGGAAGAGGACATCCCCTTTTGGTTGTGATCAGTCAACCATGATGGCTACACAGGCCCAAAGCCCGAAAACCTTTAGCACAGTCTACAGGCCATATTTATGAAGGGATTTCATTGTAACTTGATAGGATGACTCGTTTTGGAATAATTTCACTGTAACTTGGTAACTTTGGTTGACAAACATTAACTGTGAGGGCCACATACATTAACTGTGAGGGCCACATTAACCCACCCCTCAATTCTTTAGTACAGTCTACACCTCAAATTAATTTTATTGAAAACATAGCATACAGGGAACAGAAATTAACATATTCCCAATTATCATAATTCTTGTCTTATTTCATAATCCTTTAATAAACATTGAACATTATCCTTTTCATCAAACACAACACACAGTCAAGAAAAGCCACAGTGTCATTGACACTTTCATTAAAATTTTGTTGTCATTTGGTACTATAAATGTACATGTAGCAGGCCCGTCGGAACGAAATTTATATTGGGGGGGGGGGGGCGGAGATTGCTAATTTGGGTGAACTGGCTGATACTAAAGGGGTATGGCATATCAATCATTGTTGTGATCTTTTGAGAGTGTTTTAATGACATCTTGGGTGATAGCGCTGCCCTCAGCAGCTGACATCTTGGGGTCTTGCAAGGTTCTACTTAGGTTATCAGTTTGCTTTAGCAGGAGTATTCCGAGAGAACATTTTAGCACTCTACCAGTTCAGCAGCTTTTCTTGTGTCTTGATAGATCTTTAGGCTTTTGCCGTGAGAGGCTACATATGTTTCAGTTCCATGCAATATATGAACAGTTGTTAATGATAAAAAAAAGTAGTTTCCTAAGAATTTTTACATAGCCAAGCGTTCGGTTAGCCATTTCCAATCCACATAAATTGTCAGTCGGTTAGAGTCATTTTTAGTTTAACTTGACGAAGTCAAGATAAGCTATTGCCATCACGCGTGCAGAAGTCTGTTATTCTGTGAGTCTGTTAGTCTATGAGTCTGTTCACATTTTCCTTTACCACAGGCTACACTCCATAGTTCTTGTCCGATCGTCCTGAAATTTCATGTGCAGATTTGAGGTCATGTCTAGATGGGA
Organism: Pictodentalium vernedei; assembly: GCA_031216915.1. Lineage (NCBI taxonomy): Eukaryota > Metazoa > Mollusca > Scaphopoda > Dentaliida > Dentaliidae > Pictodentalium > Pictodentalium vernedei. The sequence continues at coordinate 484,839,497 of CM062294.1, forward strand.
ACGTCCCCCTTTTGGTCGCGATCGATCAACCGTGATGGCTGCCCGAGCCCAAAACCTTTAGCACAGTCTATAGGTCATATTTATGAAGGGATTTCAATCATTTCATTGTAACTTGGTAGGATGACTCTGTATAATGTCTAGATGAGAAGATCCCCTTTTGGACATAATCTGTCAACCATGACGGCTGCCCAAAAACTTTTAGAACAATCTACAGGTCATATTTAATATGGATGGATTTCATTGTAACTTGGTAGGATGACTCCGTATGATGTCAAGATGAGAACTTCCCCATTTGGCCACGATCGGTGAACCGTGACAGCTGCCCGAGCCCAAAACCCATAAACCTTTAGCAAAGTCTACAGGTCATATTTATGGAGGGATTTCATTGTAACTTGGTAGGATGACTCCATATAATGTCTAGATGAGAATGTCCCCTTTTGATCGTGATTGGTCAGCTGTGACGGCTACAGGGGCCCGAAGTCCCAAAACCTTTAGCACAGTCTACAGGTCGTATTTATGAAGGGATTTCATAGTAACTTGGTAGGATGATTCCAGATAATGTCTAGATGAGAAATCCCCTTTTGGTAGCGATCATTCAGCCGTAATGGCCGCCCAAGCCCAAAACATGAAAACCTTTAGCATAGACTACTGGTCATATTTATGAAGGGATTTCATTATAACTTGGTAGGATGACTCCATATTTATTTATTTATTTATTGGTGTTTTTAAGGTCACATATTTATGCACAATGGCTAATCATGACCGTGACAGTTTTACGGGTGGAGGAAGCCGGAGTACCCGGAGAGAACCACCGAGCAACGACGAGCAGCTGCCAGCTCCCCAACATCGTAACTCCGCACTGCAGCACAGGCAGGGTTAGATTGGTTGAAGACATGCGCACCATCGACGTGCAGTACGCCTTAGTACACGGCGTATCGTGCCCCCACGCGGGCAATGGAGATGAAGTGTCTTGCCCAAGGACACAACGCGGGTGCCGCAGGTGGGATTCGAACCGAGGACCTCTCGGCTTGCAGCCTGCACCTCTACCAACTGAGCCACCGCGCTCCCGGATGACTCCATATAATGTCTAGATGAGAATATCCCCTTTTGGTTGCGATTAGTCAACTGTGATGGCTACAGGGGCCCAAAGCCCGAAAACCTTTAGCACAGTCTACAGGTCGTATTTATGAAGGGATTTCTTTGTATCTTGGTAGGATGATTCACTATAATGTCTAAATGAGGACAACCCCTTTTGGTTGAGATTGATCAACCGTGATGGCTACACAGACCCAAAGCCCGAAAACCTTTAGCACAGTCCACAGGCCGTACATATGAAGGGATTTCATTGTAAATTGATAGGATGACTCGTTTTGCAATAATTTCACTGTAACTTGGTAACTTTGGTTGACATACACTAACTGTGAGGGCCACATTAACCTACCCCTCTGGAGTCATCCTACCAAGTTACAATGAAATCTCTTCATAAATTTTACCTGTAGACTGTGCTAAAGGTTTTCGGGCTTCGAACCCTTAGTCGTCACAGTTGACCAATCGCGATCAAAAGGGGACGTTCTCATCTAGACATTATACTGAGTCATTCTACCAAGATACAATGAAATCCCTTCACAAATAGGACCTGTAGTCGATGCTAGAGGTTTTCGGTTTTTGGGCTCGGGCAGCCGTCACGGTTGAATGATCGCTACCAAAAGGGGACGTTCTCATCTTGACATTATCTGGAATCATCCTTCCAAGTTACTATGAAATCCCCTCATAAATACGACCAGTAGGTGTGCTAAAGTTTTTCGGGCTTTGGGCCCCTGTAGCCATCACAGTTGACTAATCGCAACCAAAAGAGGATATTCTCATCTAGACATTATATGGAGTCATCCTACCAAGTTATAATGAAATCCCTTCATAAATATGACCAGTAGTCTATGCTAAAGGTTTTCATGTTTTGGGCTTGGGCGGCCATTACGGCTGAATGATCGCTACCAAAAGGGGATGTTCTCATCTAGACATTATATGGAGTCATCCTACCAAGTTACTATGAAATCCCTTCATAAATACGACCTGTAGACTGTGCTAAAGGTTTTGGGACTTCGGGCCCCTGTAGCCGTCACAGCTGACCAATCGCGATCAAAAGGGGACATTCTCATCTAGACATTATATGGAGTCATCCTACCAAGTTACAATGAAATCCCTCCATAAATATGACCTGTAGACTTTGCTAAATGTTTATTGGTTTTGGGCTCGGGCACCTGTCACGGTTCACCGATCGTGGCCAAATGGGGAAGTTCTCATCTTGACATCATACGGAGTCATCCTACCAAGTTACAATGAAATCCATCCATATTAAATATGACCTGTAGATTGTTCTAAAAGTTTTTGGGCAGCCGTCATGGTTGACAGATTATGGCCAAAAGGGGATGTTCTCATCTAGACATTATACAGAGTCATCCTACCAAGTTACAATGAAATGATTGAAATCCCTTCATAAATATGACCTATAGACTGTGCTAAAGGTTTTGGGCTCAGGCAGCCATCACGGTTGATCGATCGCGACCAAAACCTTTAGCACAGTCTACAGGTCATATTTATGAAGGGATTTCATAGTAACTTGGTAGGATGATTCCAGATAATGTCTAGATGAGAAATCCCCTTTTGGTAGCGATCATTCAACCGTAATGGCCGCCCAAGCCCAACACACGAAAACCTTTAGCATAGACTACTGGTCATATATATAAAAAGTATTTCATTGTAACTTGGTAGGATGACTCCATGTAATGTCTAGATGAGAATGTCCCCTTTTGGTTGCGATTGGTCAACTGTGATGGCTACAGGGGCCCAAAGCCCGAAAACCTTTAGCACAGTCTACTGGTCGTATTTATGAAGGGATTTCATAGTAACTTGGAAGGATGATTCCAGATAATGTCAAGATGAGAACGTCCCCTTTTGGTAGTGATCATTCAACCGATACGGCTAACCGAGCCCAAAACCTGAAAACCTCTAGCATAGACTACAGGTTGTATTTATGAAGGGATTTCTTTGTATCTTGGTAGGATGATTCACTATAATGTCTAAATGAGGACAACCCCTTTTGGTTGAGATTGATCAACCGTGATGGCTACACAGACCCAAAGCCCGAAAACCTTTAGCACAGTCCACAGGCCGTACATATGAAGGGATTTCATTGTAAATTGATAGGGTGACTCGTTTTGCAATAATTTCACTGTAACTTGGTAACTTTGGTTGACATACACTAACTGTGAGGGCCACATTAACCTACCCCTCAGTTCTTTAGTACAGTCTACACCTCAAATTATTTTTATTGAAAACATTGCATAGAGGGAACAGAAATTAACATATTCTCAATTATCATAATTCTTGTCGTATTTCATAATCCTTTCATAAACATTGAACATTATCCTATTCATCAAACACAACACACAGTCAAGTTAAGCTACAGTGTCATTGACACTTTCATTTATTTCCAGGTCTGCTTGATGTGATAAGTTCGTGGAATGTCACTGTGCAGAGCTAATTTTTTCTTTTCAGACACATTTTAACAAAACAATAACATGAAATCAAGGTGCTAATTGTTGGTAGTGTTATTTTTTATTGGTCATTGAAGACATTTCAGTGACCAGGAATGCAAAGTCACATAGGAAACCAGACATATTCTTGAGGAGTGTTGAAACTGAAAAGTCGGATTGATTTCAGTTTCAGTTCTCTTAATCCTTTACCCAATGAATCGACCGCACCCCGCCCGCATAATACGCAAATTCAGCAGTTGAAAAAATATTATGTTTCAAAAAATTTCAACAAAACCATATCATGTGACCCCTCGTTGGAACGAGCTCGTCGAGCTCGTTCCAACGAGGGATCACATGATATGGTTTTGTTGAAAAATGTGAAAAAATGATATTTAAAATAATAAATTTTGATATCGTCTGCGTTGGGTAAAGGGTTAAAGTCTTTTATCACTTCTGACATAAAGTTTGGTTCTCTTGAAAATGAGTTATTCAATTTCTTAATTAAGGTATTAATATTGTGACTGAAAAATTGTACTACATTCAGCTACATAGTGGAAAAATTGGCACACACATCTTCTCATTATTCAAAATGCAATTCTTATGTGACTCTCTTCTACACTCAAAATCTGTCGAAATGTGACACAAAATGGGTCATCAATTATTGCGAATCAATTTATTGTTTATTTATTGGTGTTTTTTAAGGTCACATATTTCTGCACAATGGCTAACCATGACCATGACAGTTTTACAGGTGGAGGAAGCCGGAGTACCTGGAGAGAACCACTGAGCAATGGCGAGTAACTGTCAACTCCACACAAGCAGGGTTAGCATTGGTTGAAGATATGTGCACCATCGACGTGCAGTACGACTTAGTACACAGCGTCACCGTGCCCCCACGTGGGCAATGGAGGTGAAGTGTCTTGCCCAAGGACACAAAGCGGTTGCCGCAGGTGGGATTTGAACTGAGGACCTCTCGGCTTGCAGCCTGCACCTCTACCAACTGAGCCACCGCACCCCGTGCGAATCAATGCAACATTGACAAATCGTCCCCTGAGTTTCATTGGAACTCAGGGGACGAAATCATATTAGATTTTAAAGGCAGTTCCAAACAGGTCTGGCATTCCAGAAAATCAAAGGGTGCAAAAAATTTCCCTCCTCAATAGGTGTGCAGCACTCCTGCACTCCCCAAAAATGCCAGGCCTGGTTGGTTCTGGAAATAGAATTGAATTAATCTCCTTTGTTTTTTAAGTCAATTATTTTGTTAACTGTTTCCCTACATGTCTGGCAGACAACATTTGGAAAAATATTTCCTGAAAGAGTTTCATTTTTGCCTTGAAAATGCAGCTTATGACCCCTCATTGGAATGAGTTAAATGAGCTGGTTCCCATGAATGTCATAAGGTATTGCAACGTCTCGCATCATTTGTAGATAGTCACAAAATATAGTTTGTAAAACAGTAATTATTCAAATAGGAGTCCAATAAACAAAAAAAAATTATCTAATATTATTATTTATAAAATTCAGTAATTAGCAATTAATTCTTATTAATCAAAGTAAATAATAAACAGTAGTCAGATAAAAATAAAAGTTAAGACCGTAATTTATTTATAAAATGGTAATTAATTAAGTGAAAAATTAACTTAAGTTTAATCAATAATTAAAGTTGGTAATTTAGTGGAGCTCCGAATCCCCTGCCCAAAGCCATTCTCCATTTCGGTATTTTTCAGCGTGTCGGCGCAATAAACGTTTGTAGGATTTGACCCCTTTTATTTATATTAAACGTTAAATAAGAGTAAATCACGTAAGTTTCAACAACTCTAGTTTTACCTTTGGTGCACCGTTCGTTACGGCTAGGGTTCTCAATGTGTTAATATTTGACAAAATGCACATTGCAAGATCATTTATTAGCGCAAAGTTTTCTTCTGTCAACCATTACTACGCAAGGTATTATGGGACTAAATTTAGCTACGTTTCTCAGTAGTTATGGTTGTTTTCCCACACTCCAACTCAGGGACCAGCCTAAGGGGAAATTTTAGGGAGACACCATGTCTCCCTCCAGAAAAAGTAGGGAGACTGCAGAGTCATGTAGGGAGACTTAAAAGGCAAGTGGGGAAAATTAAGAATATTCATGTACCACCCCCGCCGCCCTTTCATATTTTCAATTTGTGGTCCTCCATTAATGTCCCAATAACCCAGGTCCAGTTGTCTATGAGGCATCTATGCCAGGTTAAAAAATCACAAAGTAATTATTGACTGAAAATCCCTCACTGCTACCCTCTCCTTCATGACCCCCTCCCCTCTTCTTCATGCCAATCCCCCAGCACCCTCCTGTGGTTTGCCTTTCACCAAAGTCTACTAAGCTAATAATTTCCAAAGTCTGAAAGTTTGAACAGGACCAGATGTAAGAAGGTTGCTTGGGAGGTACTTTGTTAGTTAATAAACAAAATACATTCTGGGGTTGAGTATTTTGTAAAAGAAATGTCATTCTTATGGCATTCTGGTGTCATTTCGTGTCATTCCGTTGTTTAGGAGGACCCTTTTTCAAGATCGTCCACATGCACTCTTGTGTCCTGTACAAAGCTTTTCTTGTCATCACTAAAGCTTTTTTCATGTGTTTCAATTCCATTCGTGTTTTTGTGGGAATAAACGGCCCAACAGTTAACAGTCGTCAGCAAAACGAAATAAAAATACTGTGTTATAAAATACATCCGTTGTGTATACATTTTCGGCATCCTAAGCGACGTAACCTACTTTCAAACTGAGTTATTTTGTTGAGTCGCGTAAGTCACCTATTTTCGTTTCGACATTTGAAGCTCCGACTGAAACGCAACAAAATAGAAATAAAAAAATCCGCCAAAAGAGACAATGGACAATTGATTGTCATGTGATATCATTAAATGGACGTTTATTTGACAAATTAAAATGCCCATTTATCACACTCGAGCACATTTGATTTTTGAAAATAATCGTTTTCATGCAAAGCTCGCATCACTCAGTTCAGCCTTTCCTCATTTTGGCCAATTTTTAGAGGGTGACTTGTAATCGCCCCGACAATTTTTCTAGGCGACTTTGGGCTTAGAAGGGCGACATAATCGCCCTAGTCTCCCTCACGGCTGGTCCCTGCTCCGACTTCCGAAATTGGAAGTAGTTTTACTACGTCCAATACATCCACTTTTTCATTGGCCCTTTTGGAAGGTGAAGGTACATCCGAGCAACATCCAGAAGCTCATTGGCTGAACTGGAGCCGGAGGTACTTTCCGGAGGTCAGGTTATAAAAGGAGAGACGCCCATTCCACTGAAAAGAAGCCAACCAAGTTACCAACGTCTTTTTATTAATAAATGACCTGTGTTCCTTGTACTTCCTTTTCAGAGTTTTTCATGTATACCTTGTTATATATGTGCATTTACCCTAACTGAGCTCCTAGAGCTTGGCTTATTGTGTTTGGGGTATTTTCACATCGACTAACTTTTTTCGGCACTTTCTTGTCTCTTGCAAACTCACGCCGCCTGTTCACCCATCTCTTGCTCATATTTTATGTAGCCCATAGGGAATGGCGTAAATATTGAAGGGGTACTATAATCGGGTATTAACTACTGATGGCCCACATTTACAGAGATCAAGAATAACCGCATTTAATAGAAAGAAGAAACTAACATATGCACTCCAACAACTCAAGAATAACAGTTTTTAATGGAAAGAAGCAACTAAAACATACGCTCCAGTTACTCCAGAATAACAGCATTTAACAGAAAGAAGAAACTGGACCTTATACTCCAGCTAATTTACATATTGTCGGTAATAACCACCAGGTGACACAGTGACCCAACACTATTGGTGACCCAGTTACCTGTATGTTGAACTAGCATATTGCTACCAACACTGAAGTCATTGGTTATCAGTAATTGAACCAAGCACTCTACCAATTTGTTATATTATTATTACTGGTGATCATAAGTATATGAACTTTGGGGTAACTAAAGTTATAAGGGATTTCAGTGTGCGGGTTTTCCTGGGTTGATCCTCTGAGTCAACGGTTGGCCCAAAAAGTGTGTGATCAGTTGAGGCGAGCTTAGAGGGCTAGACCGTTACAGTATGTTTTTGAGATTTGAGGAAAAACAATAAAATGTGACTGGCGATTTTTGTGAATGGTGCTGATCTTTTTTGGCAATTCCGTCAGATAAAAGGTTAAATTATAGGGCTGTATGGTATATCGATAAACCGATATATACCGGTATTCAAACCAATATCGATTGAATACCGGTGTAATTACAAAAATATCGGTTTATTGTTATTATTTATTACCCAGAATTTAATTTTCAAGATGTCTTGAGTTTTTTAACTGTAGCTCCGAATGAATAATATTATCCCTTTACCCAAGGAAGGTCTGACACCTACACGCAACTTTAGGAAAGCTGCAAACACAACTAAACTGAAATGTCGGAAATTCACAGAATGTAGCCATTCCAGAGTAGTGAGAGTACCCAGACACTGCCAATGACAGTGTCTGGGTACTCTCACTACTCTGGGAAGACTACATTCTGTGAATTTCCGACATTTCAGTTTAGTTGTGTTTGCAGCTTTCCTAAAGTTGCGTGTTGGTGTCAGACCTCGAAAAATGGCCAAGCACAATAAAAGTTCTGTATATTTAGGTAAATATTATATTGGCCTTCCTGATTCTTCATGTATTATAGCTTATTTGGGGCATTCATTGAGTTTCACTCAATTTCACTGCCATTCAGTTATGACTCCGGACATAAGAATGAGTTTTATTGAATTTTACTTGGCCTCATGAACAAACTGAAAACCAAACCGAACTGAGGTTTACTCCACCTGAAAAACCAAAACCGAACAAGAAATTTAAAACCTACAGCTCTAGTGGGCAGCCTTTTTTAGCTCACCTGAGCGAAGCTCAAAGGGAGCTTTACTAATCACTTTTCGTCCGTCGTCCGTCCATCCAGCGTTAACTTTACATTATCGACTTTTTCTCACAAACTGCTGAACCAAATTCAACAAAATTTGCTGTGCATGTTCCCTATCATATGTCAATTCAATTTTGTTCAAATCAAGTCTTATAGCCCCCATATTATATTGAGATTGATATATCCTTAAGTTGGTAATTATGTGAGAAAGATTTTTTTTTTATTTCTGCATTTTCTGACTGGTCTAACTCTTTTGCACTCAGTGACCTTGTTTACATCTTTGTTACACTGATATATTGTACATATAGCTGTTGATTGTTTAATTGTTTAAATAGGTCAATGACCTTGTTTACTTGAACTTTAACAGAATCCCCCAGAAACTAATAGAACATTGCAGAAACTTCCTCTTCTGGGACATTCTATCTGGTTACTATATAAAGGTTTGTCAACAGAATTCAAAAACTCATTTTAGAAAGCCATTTCAGAAGAACTTATTTTCACAGCAGTTGTTTCCGTTGGAGATTATTATTGTTTCAGAACAGTGCATTTATTATAGAAGCAGTGCTTCTTTGTGAATTTGGAAGATTGATTCCAAAAGAGAATTTTGAAGAGAATTTGTTCGTCTTGGAAAAGAGAATTTACACTTTCTGTGAAAAAGAATAATACTTTGTGAAAAGCCAGGATTCTACTGGATTGTTTGGAAATTACCTGTGGCGCCAATACTTCTTGGATTTTTACTCCATTCGAATTTTGCGGAGAATTTTATTATATTTTATTGGAGACTGCTGAAATTTCTAAGTGAAAATTTTATTATAAATCTACGGGATACTGTTTCTGAAGAGACATTCTTGGATTTAATTCTATATCTACCAGCTGGTAACTTTCTTCAGAAGATACTTCACCACTGGATTACTGGATTCTGTCAAACTGTACTTTGGACTAATTCTCTTATTGATAAGTACCATTGTTTTTTTTTTATTTTCTGTAACCCAATTAGTGTAAAAGATCTTTGTATCATTTTTTTTTTATATCAATTTTTTTTAATTAAATTTCAGAATAGTTAAATTCATAGTTTTGTTGCTGATTCTCAGATTTCTTTCTGTTACCAATATCATTAATAATTCCACACCGTAACAGAAATTGGGGGCTCGTCCGGGATTGAATATTAGATAACGAGAAAGCTTTATTTGCATGTTGCAATTATTATTTTGGCTCACTTTAAAAACATTTAAACTTTCTTAGAAAATTTCAGTATTATTTATCTAATCTGAGAACCAGCAAACCTTTTCATCATGGTATTTATTGTGACAGAATTTATTTCTGAATTTGAAAGATCTCCTAGTTTGGCCCTTTTAGAATCTCTTAAGAAGGAGGATTTATTTCAACTTGCTCAGTATCTAAAATTACCTGCCACCCCTGGTCTAAACAAGTATAAACTTAAACAGCTCATTGTTAATCATTATATGGAAGAAGGTCTTTTGCCTCAGTCTGAGACTCCCCCCTCTGAACCACAACCTACTGATGCCCTTGAACTCAAAAAGTTAGAATTGGAATTAAAAAAGTTACAAATGCAACAAAAAATGAGGGAAATTGAAATTCAGGCCCAAAAAGAAAAAGAAGAAAGAGAAAATGAAATTAAATTAAAAGAATTAGAAGCTCAAAAAGAAAGGGAACAAATTCAAGCTCAAAAAGAAAGGGAACAAATTCAGGCTCAAAAAGAAAGGGAACAAATTCAGGCTCAAAAAGAGGAAAGGGAATTAAAATTAAGGGAAATAGAAGCTCAAAAAGAAATGCACTTAAAAGAATTAGAAATTCAGGCCCAAAAGGAAATAAAAATAAAAGAATTAGAATCTCAACGTCAAGTCTCAAATGTAATTTCTCCAAGTAGATTTGATGCAACTAAACATGTTAGGCTAGTTCTCCCCTTTCAAGAAAAAGAAGTTGATAAATATTTTTCACATTTTGAAAAAGTGGCAACAAGTTTAGAATGGCCAAGGGATGTCTGGACTTTGCTATTGCAAAGTGTTTTGAAAGGGAAGGCCCAAGAAATCTATTCCGCTCTATCTTCTGAGCAAAGCAACAATTATGACGCTGTTAAAGAGGCAATACTTAAGGCATATGAACTTGTTCCAGAGGCATATAGGCAGAAATTCAGAAATTATTATAAAAATGAAAATCAAACTCATGTGGAATTTGCCAGAGAAAAGCAAAATTTATTTGACAGGTGGTGCCACTCAAAAGAAATAGGGAAAGATTTTACAAAATTAAAGGAAATGATGCTGATTGAGGAGTTTAAAGGAAAGATACATTCAGATATAAAGGCCCACCTGGATGAACAAAAAGTTGACACATTAAATAGAGCAGCAGTACTGGCAGATGACTATGCCTTAACTCATAAAATGAGTCGTAACGCCACAAATTTTTGGCCCCACAAGAATTCTTTCCAAAGTGGACCTAGACCAACTTCAGATAAAACTCATCCTTCCAGTCCTCCAAACTTTTCACCACCCAAATTTAATAGGAAGCCTAATGAGAATAAATCATCTAATGCAAGTCCAACACCATTACGACCCAACAGTTCAAATAAAACCTGTAATTATTGTAAGAAACCAGGTCATTTATTATCTGATTGCTGGCTGTTAAAAAGGAAAAATGAGTCCTCTACTTCACAGAATGCACTAGCATGTGCTCCGTGCCCTGAAAATTATGTAATAAAGCAAGATGCTTTAGAAAATTATAAGCCATTTATTTCTGAAGGCTTTGTTTCCCTTGATGGGGATAAGCACTGTTCCTTACCAATAAAAATACTGAGAGACACAGGGGCTACTCAGTCATTAATGTTAGAAGGCATTTTGCCATTTTCTGAAGAAAGTGCTACAGGGGCACAAGTTCTAATATCAGGTATTGAGTCAAACTCTTTAAAGGTCCCACTTCATAAAATAAATTTAAAAAGTAGCTTAGTAAATGGGACTGTGACAGTAGGAATCAGACCTACTCTACCTGTAAAAGGTATTTCTTTATTATTGGGAAATGACTTAGCTGGTGACAAAGTCACTGTAGAACCTCAAGTGGTGGATAAGCCGAGCACAGATGAAAGTATTATTAATTTGAAGGAATGTTTTCCTTTTGCCTTTCCAGCATGTGCTGTGACTCGGTCCATGGCAAAGAAAACTGAGGTTGATAACAACCTCAATTGTGTTGATTCAAACAGCAAAGCTGAGGATAAGAACTATCACAGAATTACGGATTCTGAAGACATTGATTTGTCTCAGACATTTTTGAGTCAGTGTGATGACTCGTCCAGACATTGTAAAGAGGCCACTACACCTGAGAGTGATAGGGGGACCTCCTTGAATGTCATTTCCCAGACATCTTTAATTTAGGAACAGGAAAGTGATCCTGACCTTGTCGAGCCACGTGAAAAGGCTCTAACACAGGCTGAAGACCAAAACTCCCCGGTCTGTTATTTCAGAAAATCTGGTGTACTTATGAGGAAATGGCGACCACCAGAAGTACCCTCCAATAGTGATTGGGAGGTTATTTATCAAATAGTTGTCCCCACTAAATACCGGAATGAAATAATAATCCTGGCTCATGAAAATCCAATGGCTGGACATTTGGGAGTTAGGAAAACCTACTCTCGTATTCAGCAATGTTTTTACTGGCCCAAGCTTCGACAGGATGTTGTTGAATTTTGTAAAACCTGCCACACCTGTCAAATTGTAGGAAAACCCAACCAGAAGATTCCTCCTGCTCCCCTTCAACCAATCCCTGCTTTTGAGGAGCAATTTAGTAGAATTATTATTGATTGTGTTGGCCCATTGCCTAGAACAAGATCTGGAAATGAATATCTTCTTACCATCATGTGTGCTTCTACACGATTTCCTGAAGCTATACCTCTAAGAAATATTAAAACTAAGACAATAGTTAAGGCCTTGATAAAATTTTTTACAACTTTCGGTCTACCCAGGTCAGTGCAATCGGACCAAGGCTCAAATTTTATGTCCAACCTTTTTCAGCAGGTGATGTATGAGCTCAAAATTAAGCAGTACACATCAAGTGCCTACCATCCCGAAAGTCAAGGAGCTCTAGAACGCTTTCATCAAACACTGAAGACCATGATAAAGGCCTATGGGGAGGATAATGAGAAGGATTGGGATGAAGGAGTACATCTCCTCTTATTTGCAGTCAGTGAGACTGTACAGGAATCTCTGGGGTTCAGCCCTTTTGAATTAGTGTTTGGACACATAGTGAGGGGTCCACTCACTGCTTTGAAGGAGAAATGGCTCGAAGAAGAGCCACCTGAAATTTCTCTTCTGGACTATGTGTCCACTTTTAAGGAAAAATTGCACCGGGCCAGAGAAATGGCAAATAAACATTTACAGAAAGCCCAGAGTCATATGAAGACCTGGTATGATAAAAAGGCGAAATTTCGCTCCTTTAAACCTGGGGACAAGGTGCTAGTATTATTCCCTTTAAAGGGCAATGCTTTACAAGCAAGATATTCAGGACCTTATATTGTTAAGCACAAGATCAGTGATACTGATTATGTTGTTGAGACTCCCGATAGACTCAAAAATACTCAGCTGTGCCATATAAATATGTTGAAAACTTATTATGAGAGAGAACCAAACTCTCTACCAGTCTCAACAGTCATCCACATGGATGAACTGGAAAATCCTGTAGAGGATATTCATGAAGGCGGCAAAAATGTACCTCTGAAGTTACAGAACTCAGATGTCCTGAGAGATCTACAAAATAAAACAGATTATTTACTGCCTGACCAAAGAAAAGATTTAGTTGATTTAATTTTCAAATATCAACACATATTTCCCAATGTGCCTAGTAGGACATCTGTTATTTTTCATGATGTTGATGTAGGAGAGGCAAATCCCATCAAACAGCATCCATATAGATTGAACCCTTTCAAAACTGAGATCATGCGAAAGGAAATACAGTATATGCTGGACAATGATATCATAGAACCTAGCCATAGCAACTGGAGTTCGCCCTGTATACTTGTCCCAAAACCTGATGGCAGTTACCGATTTTGTACGGATTACCGAAAGGTGAACAGCCTCACCAAAACAGACAATTATCCAATTCCAAGAATTGATGACTGCATTGACAAACTTGGCCATGCTAAATTTGTGACAAAATTTGACTTGTTAAAGGGTTATTGGCAAGTCCCTTTAACAGAAAAAGCAAAAGAAATATCTGCTTTTGTTACCCCATTTGGGTTATATCAATATAAAGTAACCCCTTTTGGCATGAAAAACTCTCCGGCAACGTTCCAGCGCATGGTTAACCACTTAATTGCAGACCTAGATCACAGTGAAGCTTATATTGATGATGTTATTATACACACAGATACAAATTGGGCTGATCATCTAAAGCATATTCAAGAATTTTTTGACAAAGTGACCCAAGCCAACCTAACTATTAACTTGGTAAAATCAGAATTTGGCAAAGCAACTGTAAATTATTTAGGTCATGTTGTGGGGCAGGGGCAGGTGAGGCCGATTGCAGCTAAAGTTGATGCCATTGTAAATTTTCCAGTACCAAACTCTAAAAAAGAGCTCATGAGATTCTTAGGCATGGCTGGATATTATAGAAAATTTTGTTTAAATTTTTCAGATGTTGTCTCCCCTTTGACCAGTTTATTGAGCAAAAGGGTTAGGTTTGTTTGGACTGAGGAATGTCAGAAATCCTTTAACAGAATAAAAACTTTATTAAATAATTCCCCTGTCCTGGCCAGTCCCAATTATGAAAAGCCCTTCAAATTATTTATAGATGCAAGTGACAATGGAGCAGGTGGGTACATTGCCCAGGAAGATTCCCAAGGTATTGATCACCCTGTATGTTATTTTTCCAGAAAATTTCTCAAACATCAAAAGAATTACTCTACAGTAGAAAAAGAAACTTTGGCTCTAATTTTGGCATTAACCCATTTTGATGTGTATCTAGGAGCCGCCCAATGTCCAATTACAGTTTACACCGATCATAACCCCTTAACATTTATCAATAAAATGAAAAACAAGAATCAAAGATTATTGCGGTGGAGTTTAGCCCTTCAAGAATATAATTTAGAGATTAGGCATATTTCGGGAAGAGATAATGTTGTAGCTGATGCTCTTTCCAGAATATCCTAATTTAAAATATGATCGGTCCCTATTCACTTCAAGTGTATATATGTTTATTAAAAAAAAAAAAAAATTGTGAAGATTATGGTGTGTGTGTATTGTAAACCAGTCAGAGTCTGCTAAAATTATGTAAAAAGTTTTCAGTACCTTCAAACTTTTTCTTTTAAGGCGGGGTGTGTTATAGCCCCCATATTATATTGAGATTGTTATATCCTTAAGTTGGTAATTATGTGAGAAAGATTTTTTTTTTATTTCTGCATTTTCTGACTGGTCTAACTCTTTTGCACTCAGTGACCTTGTTTACATCTTTGTTACACTGATATATTGTACATATAGCTGTTGATTGTTTAATTGTTTAAATAGGTCAATGACCTTGTTTACTTGAACTTTAACAGAATCCCCCAGAAACTAATAGAACATTGCAGAAACTTCCTCTTCTGGGACATTCTATCTGGTTACTATATAAAGGTTTGTCAACAGAATTCAAAAACTCATTTTAGAAAGCCATTTCAGAAGAACTTATTTTCACAGCAGTTGTTTGCATTGGAGATTATTATTGTTTCAGAACAGTGCATTTATTATAGAAGCAGTGCTTCTTTGTGAATTTGGAAGATTGATTCCAAAAGAGAATTTTGAAGAGAATTTGTTCGTCTTGGAAAAGAGAATTTACACTTTCTGTGAAAAAGAATAATACTTTGTGAAAAGCCAGGATTCTACTGGATTGTTTGGAAATTACCTGTGGCGCCAATACTTCTTGGATTTTTACTCCATTCGAATTTTGCGAAGAATTTTATTATATTTTATTGGAGACTGCTGAAATTTCTTAAGTGAAAATTTTATTATAAATCTACGGGATACTGTTTCTGAAGAGACATTCTTGGATTTAATACTATATCTACCAGCTGGTAACTTTCTTCAGAAGATACTTCACCACTGGATTACTGGATTCTGTCAAACTGTACTTTGGACTAATTCTATAATTGATAAGTACCATTGTTTTTTTTTTATTTTCTGTAACCCAATTAGTGTAAAAGATCTTTGTATCATTTTTTTTTTATATCAGTTTTTTTTAATTAAATTTCAGAATAGTTAAATTCATAGTTTTGTTGCTGATTCTCAGATTTCTTTCTGTTACCAATATCATTAATAATTCCACACCGTAACATCAAGTTGACTCGCCCCTCGGTAGGGCCACGCCCAAAAAGTGTGCTTAAATCTTAAAAAATCTTCTCATGAACCAGCAGTAGCAGAGACTTGATATTTGGTATGCAGCTTCCTTTTGAGGTGTAGACTCAGATTTGTTCAAGAGAAGTTCGAAGAGCTATATTTGCCTTCGTTATGGGAGGGGCAAGAATTTTTGCCTCGCCCAAAATTTCTATTTTCCAATCCGAGAGGTAGATTTGAACCAAACTTGATATGAGGGCTTATTGGGTCATAAGTACTTAATTTATGCCAAAATTTATTTTCCTGTCACTCCATGGGAACCGCAGGAGCTAAAAATAGAAAAAAATTAAAACGCCCATATCTCCAAAACTACACGGCACAGAATTCTTATTTGGTGTGAAGCTTCCTTAGGACCAACAGAATGGAATGGTAAAAAAAAATTGCTATCGGTTTTATCATGGGGTACTTTTCTGGGACTTTGAAAAAGTGCTGAGTCAGTATTTAACACTACTTTTCTCCCAAACCACTGCTCCAAAAGGTTTTATATTTCACATATAACATCTTTGTAAGATTGTTTCATATGTTTATTGAAATCAATTCCCTGGGTCCATATTTGGGCTGTCTATGGGAGCCCAAATGTTTCAATTAGCGCAGTATGAAGTATATTCTTTAAAAATCTTCTTCTTCAGATCTACCAATAAGAATCTTTTGATATTTGGAATGCAGCATCCTTAGGGAGGTGAGATTCAAATTTGTTCAAGCCAATTCCCTGGGTTCATATTTAGGCTGAAAATTTGGGGTCCCGGTCCGGACTGAGAAATTTTGGACCAAAATCCAGAAATGAGTTTTTTGTTTTTTATACGTTTTGGTCAATTTTAAGACCCAAAATTTTTTTTTTTTTTACACTGAAAATTTGGGGTCCGGGTGGGACTTGGAAATTTTGGACCAAAATCTGGAAATTACATTTTTGGTTTTTTATGCGTTTTGGTCAATTTTAAGAAGAAAAAAAAATTTTTGTCTGTACATATCTGTTTTTTATGCGTTTATCTCAATTTTGTGGCGTAAAAGTGTAGGAACTGAAAATAGAAGGAAAATCCTGTGTATTGTGTGGGCACAATCGCTTCATCTAGTTGGTATATGCTTTTCTTAGGAGGGGCGTATGCAGCTTATTCAAGTCCCTGGTTTGATATTTAGACTACCATGTCAGGTGAGTGCCCTCAGGCCCCCTGAGGCCTCTTGTTTTATTTTATTTTTAGCTCACCTGACTTTCAGTCAGGAGAGCAATAGTGATCACTCACCGTCCGTCGTCCGTCGTCCGTGAACATGGTGTTTGCGTCTTCTCCTCCCAAACCGCTGAACCAATTTAATTGATATTTGAGATAATAGTTTGTTATGACATCGCAATTTGATTTTGTTCAAATCAAGTTGCCCCGCCCGTGGGTAGGGCCACACCCAAAAAGTGAGCTGAAATCTTAAAAAATCTTCTTCTCATGAACCAGCAGTAGCAGAGACTTGATATTTGGTGTGCAGCTTCCTTTTGAGATGTAGACTCAGATTTGTTCAAGAGAAGTTTGTGGGGCTATACTTGGCGTCGTTATGGGAGGGGCAAAATTTTTGGCCCCGCCCAAAATTTCTATTTTCCAAACCGAGAGGCTGATTTGAACCAAATTTTATGTGAGGGCTTATTGGGTCATAAGTACCTAATTTATGCTGATTTTTTTTTTCCCGTAGCCCCATGGGAACCGCAGGAGCTAAAAATAGAAAAAAATTAAAACGCCCATATCTCCAAAACTGCACGGCACCGAGAATTTTTATTTGGTGTGAAGCTTCCTTAGGACCAACAGAAAGAATTGGTAAAAAAAAATTGCCATCGGTTTTATCATAGGGTACAGTTTCGGGACTTTGAAAAAGTGCTGAGTCAGCACTTTTTAACACTGTAGGCAATGGGAAAAACATTAAAAAATCTTCTTCTCCAGATCCAGCAGGCAGAATCTTTTGATATTTGGTATGCAACATTGGAGGGTGGATCTGATTCAAGTTTGTTCAAATCGGCCCCCTGGGTTCATATTTGGGCTCAGTATAGGAGCCCGATTTCGAACTTAGTGCATTTCAGGCAAATTTCTTAAAAAATCTTCTTCTCCAGATCCAGCAGGCAGAATCTTTTGATATTTGGTATGCAACATTGTGGGGTGGATCTGATTCAAGTTTGTTCAAATCGGCCCCCTGGGTTTATATTTGGGCTCAGTATAGGAGCCCAAATTTGAACTTACTGCATTTCAGGCAAATTTCTTTGAAA
This sequence comes from Pictodentalium vernedei, assembly GCA_031216915.1. Classification (NCBI taxonomy): domain Eukaryota; kingdom Metazoa; phylum Mollusca; class Scaphopoda; order Dentaliida; family Dentaliidae; genus Pictodentalium; species Pictodentalium vernedei. Next base: position 484,857,553 of record CM062294.1, read on the forward strand.
ATCTTCTTCTCCAGATCCAGCAGGCAGAATCTTTTGATATTTGGTATGCAACATTGTGGGGTGGATCTGATTCAAGTTTGTTCAAATCGGCCCCTTGGGTTTATATTTGGGCTCAGTATAGGAGCCCAAATTTGAACTTAGTGCATTTCAGGCAAATTTCTTTGAAAATCTTCTTCTCAAGATCCAGCAGGCAGAATCTTTTGATATTGGGTATGCAACATTGTGGGGTGGATCTGATTTAAGTTTGTTCAAATCGGCTCCCTGGGTTTATATTTGGGCTCAGTATAGGAACCCAAATTTGAACTTAGTGCTTTTCAGGCAAATTTCTTAAAAAATCTTCTTCTCCAGATCCAGCAGGCAGAATCTTTTGATATTTGGTATGCAACATTGTGGGGTGGATCTGATTCTATTTTGTTCAAATCGGCTCCCTAGATTCATATTTGGGCTCACTATAGAAGCTCGAATTTGAACTTAGTGCATTTCAGGCAAATTTCTTCAAAAATCTTCTTCTCCAGATCCTGCAGGCAGAATCTTTTGATATTTGGTATGCAACATTGTGGGGTGGATCTGATTCCAGTTTGTTCAAATCAGCCACCTGGATTCATATTTGGGCTCACGATAGAAGCCCAAATTCGAACTTAGTGCATTTCAGGCAAATTTCTTAAAAAATCTTCTTCTCAAGATCCAGCAGGCAGAATCTTGTGATATTTGGCACGCAGCATCCTTAGGGGGGTGAGATTCAAGTTTGTTCAAGCCATGTCCCTAGGTCCATATTTAGGCTCACTGTGGGAGCTTGAATTGTAACTTTGTTCGAAATGAGGAATTTTCTTAAAAAATCTTCTTCTTCAGATCCAGCAGTCCGAATGGTTTGATATGTGGTGAGTAGCATCCTTGGGGGAGGGGGGGGGGGGGGATTCAAGTGTGTTAAAGCCAAGTCCATGGGTCCATATGTGGGCTCCCTGTGGGAGCCCAAATTATAACTTAGTCAATATGAGGAATTTTTCTTTAAAAATCTTCTTCTTCAGATTCAGCAGTTGGAATGTTTTGATATTTGGCATGGAGCAACCTTGGGGGCTGAGATTCAAGTTTGTTCAAGCCAAGTCCCTTGGTTCATATTTGGGCTCACTATGGGAGCCTGAATGACAACTTAGTTCAAAATGAGGAATTTTCTTTAAAAATCTTCAGATCCAGCAGATGAATGTTTTTGATATTTTTTATGCAGCATCCTTAGGGGGGTAAGATTCAAATTTGTTCAAGCCATGTCCCTAGGTCCATATTTGGGCTGATTGTGGGAGCTCGAATTGTAACTTGGTTCAAAATGAGGAATTTTCTTTAAAAATCTTCTTCTTCAGATCCAGCAGTCGGAATGTTTTGATATTTGGTGTGCAGAATCCTTAGGGGTGTGAGATTCAGGTTTGTTAAAGCCAAGTCCCTGGGTTCATATATGGGCTCCCTGTGGGAGCCCGAATTATGACTTAGTTCAGTATGAGGAATATTCTTTAAAAATCTTTTTTTAGATCCACTGGTCAGAATATTTGGATATTTGGTTTCAGCTTTTCTTAGGAGGAGCAGATGCAACTTGTGGAAATCAATTCTGTGGGTTGATATTTAGGCTACCATGTCAGGTGAGCGCCCTCAGGCCCCCTGGGGCCTCTTGTTGTAATTATTTCTTTGCCATCAAAAGTTCATGTTCTTGGTACATGTATGTTTTAGGCCTCATAATCTACAGAATAGCATGGGTGGTGGTGTATTTCGTCCCTGGAGTGCAAAAAGGCTTTGCAATGATAAAACGTTGCAAAGTCTTGTTGCACTGAAGGGACAAATTTGTCAGTTTTATTAACTTGGGTAAAATATCAGACAAAAAGGCATTTAATTTTTGTTTTTTTTCAAGTTTGCATTGGTTATTAAAAGAGAGCATGTGGCAGCCAAAAGGACCATGTGAGAGGTCCTGAGAAACAAATTTTCAACTTTTTTAGGCCTAACAAAGCTCATATATTTACACTCACTCTACAGTCTCCATCCGTATCAGTTCTGTATCCACTGACATGATACTCGTAGGTTTTTCTGCGGTACTTTTCCCACTCGTGTGTCACATTGTACTGCCATAAGATATATTTTTCTGGAGCACTGGTAAAGGGTTGCGTATATATATGTACCTTCTACCATGGTTGCCACAAAAGGTAAAATGTTTGGGACCATTTGGTGCCTAGGGAAAACATTGATAATCCATACTAGATCAAAGAGCTTTGAGCATCATTGTAGCTAAACACCATCAAAGCTGTTGACAAGATGAAATTGCCAACATAATCAACATCAAATTTGGTTATTGGAAGGCACATTTTGCACGCAAAGCATGTCCAACTTACTCCGGAGCATTCAACAAGGGTAACGTATCGTTTATTAGCTCACCTGAGCGAAGCTCAAGGGGAGCTTTACTAATCACTTTCTGTCCGTCGTCCGGCGTCCGTCGTCGTCCGTCCGGCGTTAACTTTACATTATCGACTTCTCCTCCTAAACCACTAGCCCAATTTTATTCAAATGTTGGCTAAATGTTTATTACCTAATGCCAATTCAGATTTGTTCAAATGAAGTTGCCCCTCCTCCTGGGTGGTGCCACGCCCCCAAGGGGCACCAAAATCTTTGTAAATCTTCTTCTCATGAACCAGCAGTAGCAGAGACTTGATATTTGGTGTGCAGCTTCCTTTTGAGGTGTAGACTCAGATTTGTTCAAGAGAAGTTTGTGGGGCTATACTTGGCGTCGTTATGGGGGGGGGCAAAATTTTTTGCCCCGCCCAAAATTTCTATTTTCCAAACCGAGAGGCTGATTTGAACCAAATTTTATGTGAGGGCTTATTGGGTCATGAGTACTTGATTTATGCAAAAAAAAATTTTCCTGCAGCCCCGTGGGAACCGCAGGAGCTAAAAATAGAAAAAATTTAAAACGCCCATATCTCCAAAACTGCACGGCACTGAGAATTTTTATTTGGTGTGCAGCTTCCTTAGGACCAACAGAAAGGATTGGTAAAAAAAAATTGCCATCGGTTTTATCATAGGGTACAGTTTCGGGACTTTGAAAAAGTGCTGAGTCGGCACTTTTTAACACTGTAGGCAATGGGAAAAACGTTAAAAAATCTTCTTCTCCAGATCCAGCAGGCAGAATCTTTTGATATTTGGTATGCAACATTGTAGGGTGGATCTGATTCAAGTTTGTTCAACTCGGCCCCCTGGGTTCATATTTGGGCTCAGTATAGGAGCCCGATTTCGAACTTAGTGCATTTCAGGCAAATTTCTTAAAAAATCTTCTTCTCCAGATCCAGCAGGCAGAATCTTTTGATATTTGGTATGCAACATTGTGGGGTGGATCTGATTCAAGTTTGTTCAAATCGGCTCCCTAGATTCATATTTGGGCTCACTATAGGAGCTTGAATTCGAACTTAGTGCATTTCAGGCAAATTTCTTCAAAAATCTTCTTCTCCAGATCCAGCAGGCAGAATCTTTTGATATTTGGTATGCAACGTTGCGGGGTAGATCTGATTCAAGTTTGTTCAAATCGGCCCCCTGGATTCATATTTGGGCTTACTATAGAAGCCCGAATTCGAACTTAGTGCATTTCAGGCAAATTTCTTAAAAAATCTTCTTCTCCAGATCCATCAGGCAGAATCTTCTCATATTTGGTAAGCAACATTGTGGGGTGGATCTGATTCAAGTTTGTTCAAATCGGATCCCTGGGTTAATATTTGGGCTCAGTATAGGAGCCCAATTTCGAACTTAGTGCATTTCAGGCAAATTTCTTAAAAAATCTTCTTCTCCAGATCCAGCAGGCAGAATCTTTTGATATTTGGTACGCAACATTGTAGGGTGGATCTGATTCAAGTTTGTTCAAATCGGCCCCCTGGGTTCATATTTGGGCTCAGTATAGAAGCCCGATTTTGAACTTAGTGCATTTAGGCAAATTTCTTAAAAAATCTTCTTCTCCAGATCCAGCAGGCAGAATCTTTTGATATTTGGTATGCAACATTGTGGGGTGGATCTGATTCAAGTTTGTTCAAATCGGCTTCCTAGATTCATATTTGGGCTCACTATAGAAGCTCGAATTTGAACTTAGTGCATTTCATGCAAATTTCTTAAAAAATCTTCTTCTCCAGATCCAGTAGGCAGAATCTTTTGATATTTGGTATGCAACATTGTAGGGTGGATCTGATTCAAGTTTGTTCAAATCGGCCCCCTGGGTTCATATTTGGGCTCCGTATAGGAGCCCGATTTCGAACTTAGTGCATTTCAGGCAAATTTCTTAAAAAATCTTCTTCTCCAGATCCAGCAGGCAGAATCTTTTGATATTTGGTATGCAACATTGTGGGGTGGATCTGATTCAAGTTTGTTCAAATCGGCCCTCTGGGTTTTTATTTGGGCTCAGTATAGGAGCCCAAATTTGAACTTACTGCATTTCAGGCAAATTTCTTTGAAAATCTTCTTCTCCAGATCCAGCAGGCAGAATCTTTTGATATTTGGCATGCAACATTGTAGGGTGGATCTGATTAAAGTTTGTTCAAATCGGCTCCCTAGATTCATATTTGGGCTCACTATAGGAGCTTGAATTTGAACTTAGTGCATTTCAGGCAAATTTCTTCAAAAATCTTCTTCTCCAGATCCAGCAGGCAGAATCTTTTGATATTTGGTATGCAACGTTGCGGGGTAGATCTGATTCAAGTTTGTTCAAATCGGCCCCCTGGATTCATATTTGGGCTTACTATAGAAGCCCGAATTCGAACTTAGTGCATTTAGGCAAATTTCTTAAAAAATCTTCTTCTCCAGATCCAGCAGGCAGAATCTTTTGATATTTGGTATGCAACATTGTGGGGTGGATCTGATTCAAGTTTGTTCAAATCGGCTTCCTAGATTCATATTTGGGCTCACTATAGAAGCTCGAATTTGAACTTAGTGCATTTCATGCAAATTTCTTAAAAAATCTTCTTCTCCAGATCCAGCAGGCAGAATCTTTTGATATTTGGTAAGCAACATTGTGGGGTGGATCTGATTCAAGTTTGTTCAAATCGGCCCCCTGGGTTTATATTTGGGCTCAGTATAGGAGCCCAAATTTGAACTTGGCGCATTTCAAGTAAATTTATTAAAAAATCTTCTTCTCCAGATCCAGCAGGCAGAATCGTTTGATATTTGGTATGCAACATTGTGGGATGGATCTGATTCAAGTTTGTTCAAATCGGCTTCCTAGATTCATATTTGGGCTCACTATAGAAGCTCAAATTCGAACTTAGTGCATTTCAGGCAAATTTCTTAAAAAATTTTCTTCTCCAGATCCAGCAGACAGAATCTTTTGATATTTGGTATGCAACATTGTGGGATGGATCTGATGCAAATTTGTTCAAATCGGCTCCCTAGATTCATATTTGGGCTTACTATAGAAGCTCGAATTCGAACTTAGTGCATTTCAGACAAATTTCTTAAAAAATCATCTTCTCCAGATCCAGCAGGCAGAATCTTTTGATATTTGGTATGCAACATTGCGGGGTGGATCTGATTCAAGTTTGTTCAAATCGGCCCCCTGGATTCATATTTGGGCTCACTATAGAAGCTCGAATTCAAACTTAGTGCATTTCGGGCAAATTTCTTCAAAAATCTTCTTCTCCAGATCCAGCAGGCAGAATCTTTTGATATTTGGTATGCAACATTGCGGGGTGGATCTGATTCAAGTTTGTTCAAATCGGCCCCCTGGATTCATATTTGGGCTTAATATAGAAGCCTGAATTCGCACTTAGTGCATTTCAGGCAAATTTATTAAAAAATCTTCTTCTCCAGATCCAGCAGGCAGAATCTTTTGATATTTGGTATGCAACATTGTGGGGTGGATCTGATTCAAGTTTGTTCAAATCGGCTTCCTAGTTTCATATTTGGGCTCACTATAGAAGCTCGAATTCGAACTTAGTGCATTTCAGGCAAATTTCTTAAAAAATCTTCTTCTCCAGATCCAGCTTCAGAATCTTTTCATATTTGGTAAGCAACATTGTGGGGTGGATCTGATTCAAGTTTGTTCAAATCGGCCCCCTGGGTTTATATTTGGGCTCCGTATAGGAGCCCAAATTTTAACTTAGTGCATTTCAGGCATATTTCTTAAAAAATCTTCTTTTCCAGATCCAGCAGGCAGAATCTTTTGATATTTGGTATGCAACATTGTGGGGTGGATCTGATTGTGATTCATGAACGTATTTATTTGTAAAGTTGATAGAATCTTAGACAAAATTTGCAGAAAAGATCTACTACAGAAGGGGTGGTATCCAGGGTGAACCGTTTACCCAAATCTAGCAGTACTAATGCATTATTCACACAAATCTCCGTTCAAATTTTATGACCCCTCATTGGAACACACGCATTCAGCTCATTCCAACAAAAGTCATATGCCATGTTTTCGAGACAAAAGAATAAAAATTTTAGTTATTCATGAAATTTTTAGGCAACTGTTGTCTGTTATTCACATTGCTTCATGAAATTTCAGTACTTTTAGAAGTTACCTCAGTAATCAAGGGTTAATTCCCCTTAATTAAATGTCGCCTCTAAAAAACAACCACTTTGCATATCTTACCTTTTTACCAGCATAACTGCCAAAACTTGTCAGCATTCTTCGCAAAAATCGCTATTCAAATTTAAATTTTTGTCTCTTAAACATACATGTACTTATCGCTTGTAAATACCCCATTGGAATGAGCTTTTTGAGCTCATTCCAATGAGAGGTCGCACACCATGCTTTTTTAGTCAAAAAAGCAATTTTTTAGTTATTCCAGAATTTCGTACGTAAAACACAGCTTTATGACTTCACATTAAAATGAGCTCTCTAAGCTTGTTCCAATCAACATTCACGCACTATGTCTTTCACACAAAAAATAAAATTTTCCATTTATTCAGGAATTTTGTTTGCAAGAACACTCTTACCCCCCCCCCCCCCCCCCCCCACCTCCCACACACACACACACAGACACACACATCTAAAAGTTAGGCAGCAAAAAAACAGTTACTTCAATTTTTAAATGCATTATAGGAACAACTTGCCTAATCAAATTTAAATACTTTTGCATCATTCTGTATCTAGAACAAACCATTTACCATATCTTTACGCAAAATTCTCCAGCATCATTCACAAAAAAACACCATTATTTATATATTCACATTTCTGTCTCAAAAATATACCTGATCTTCCCATACCCCTATTGGAATAAGCTGTTTGAGCTTGTTCCAATGATGATAAAAAAAACTAATATTTTGGAAAATTTGTGAAAATTTTTGTTTTCTTGCATGCAAATATGTACATGTAGCACATGGAAGATATCCACAGTTGGGGAGAGATGTCCAAGGCTATCTCTTCACATTCCTTGTTTGTGCTTCATGCTAAACCAGTTTGTCTGCAGAGATAAATTTGCTTTATTAAAAATCATTGGAGATTGGCCACACACCAATGATTTTAAATAAAACTAATTTTAGGTAACAAATGTTGAACTTCAAACAAAATCTATCACTCAACCAGTTAATGTTGATGAGGCATGACATGGTGAAGGTGACCTAAAATACTTCTTAGAGTCACTTTGTCAGGTGAGCGATTAAGGCCACGTGGGGCCTCTTGTTGGATAACAGTTAGCTAGGGGAATGTGACCCTAAAAGTGGCCCTTCCCTCTAGTAGAAATCCTGCCTTCAGGTAACGTAACAGCCAAGTGCGATTTGGAACAATCACAATTCCAATTTTTGTCTCATTGAGCTCCTTCTAGTTAACCATTATAAGCTATGTGTTTGAGGTAGTACTCAAACGATTAGTCGACTAGTCGATGTCGACTCTGGGCAAACCAGTAGTCGACTCTCAATTGTGCAGTCGACTAGTCGGAGGAGTTCAAGCTTTTAGGTAAATAGTATCCCTTCTGTGCCACTGTCAGACAGTTTGAACAGCAATATTGGGCAATCAATGTATACATCTATTGCCATCTAATAGTAGTGACAGTAGTTTGTTTTAACTGGTACTAGTAGAGTACTGAATTATTTTGGGCTATCAGGATGTGTTATTAATTTGCCTTGTTGCAATTTATGGGAGAGTGCCTATAGGCACTCTCCCATAAATTGCAACAAGGCAAATTAAATAAGACTATATAATTTCACTCTTAGCATAATTAGAAGCACATTAACAGAATAATGTTCCAGTAAGTTGCTGTATATGAATGCCCAAGTGAAGCCAAATTTGGACCTTCAGCACTCTACCGGAACACCAACACTGTTATAAGGAGACAGGTTATCACCAATGACTAGTCGAAGTCGACTTGACTTTTGGGTATTGACTAGTTGACTTTGGTCGTTTGAGCACTAGTTTGAGGTCAAGAATGAAAATGTTCATTGATTGAAGAAATCTAGTTTTGCCAATGTCGTCTTTTAACTTTTTCATCCATGTTAGGAAAGGATTAATAGATATTAACAGTTTTTGGTGATTCTTATCTGGATTTATAATCTTTATATTTTCCAGGTCAATCCTGCAAAGTTGATACAAAAGTTGGATAAAGTTAAAAAGGATTATGCATCTTTAAGAAAAGAAGCTGATGAAATTATGGAAATGCAAAAGGTGCAACAAGTTTAAAATAAGATTGACTTCTGGAAATGCTTTTGGTTAACCCTTTACCTAACATGAAAAGCACGACACTTGCAAAAAAAATTCTTGAATAACTAATTTTTTTCATTTTTTGTCTCCAAAAAATAGGTTATGACCCCTCATTGGAACGAGCTCGACGAGTTCGTTGCAACGAGGAGTCATAACCTATGTTTTGGAGACAAAAAATGAAAAAATCATGAAAATTAATTGGCGATTTTTTAGAATAGCGCTGGCCAGTTTTGGCCGTTACGTTGGGTAAAGGGTTAATCAGATCACATTTTTTTCTGGTTTGTGATTGATTCATTGTCATGAATATTCAGGGCAGTCAGAAACACAATCAGTGATGGAAATCTGACAAAAATAATTTTTTTGAGTGCACACCACTCATACAATTTTAATCCCACTTCACTTCGCTTGAGACTTGATATAAATGTTCACCGCCACGGGAACCTGTGCACCTGCGATTATAATTCCGGTCGGATTATTTTTTGCCAGAATTATGCCCCTTTTTGACTTGAAAAATCAGGCCTAGAATTTTGTCCAGAGATTTTCTCGGATGTTTATGGGCCGATTCCTTTCAAAACTTGGTATGGATGTTTACTACCATGGGAACCTGTGCACCTGTGATTATAGTTTTGATCGGAATTTGTTTGCCAGAGTTATGCCACTTTTCATCTTAGAATGCTTGAATATTGTCCGGAGATTTTCTCAAATGTTTATGGGTCAATTTCCCTGAAACTTGGTCTGGATATTCCTTTAAAACTTGGTATGGATTTTTACTGCCATGGGAACCTGTGCACCTGTGATTATAGATTTGATCAGACTTTTCTTGCCAGAGTTATGCCCCTTTTCTTCTTAGAATACCTGTATTTGTCCAGACATTTTCTCAGATCTTCATTGGACAATTCGTTTGAAACTTGGTAATGATGTTCACTACCATGGGAACCTGTGCACCTGCAATTATAGTTTCTATCAGACTTTTTTACCAGAGTTGTGCCACTTTTCGTCTTAGAATAATCATGGCAGCGGGGGATATGGATAGGCCCATCTGGGAAGCCACACCTCTAGTTGGCATTGATTGGCATGAATGCACTCCATTTACTAGGCATTTAGAGGATATGTGGGAAGCAAAACAAAGAAAAATAGTCCAGGAGAGCAATTTTCGTGCCCAAGTATGGATTTTTAACAAAATTAAGCCTGAACATTCAGTTACCACATAACACTGTTCAAAATATGTTCTTTCTGTGCCAGCCAAAGTGATGGGATGTCTGGCACACTTATGCCATTCAGTGTAACACCTGATATATTTATACCCCCAGCAAACAAAGTTTGGTTGGGGGGGGGGGGGGGGGGGGGTATATAGGAGGTATATAGGGGGGGGGGGGTATATAGGAATCGCCCTGTCCGTCCGACCGTCTGTCCGTCCGTCTGGGCTTAGCAGAGGTACATTTTGGTGTTTACAATTTAGGGTCAGTGGCAGTTGTGGAGTTGGGTTAGTACAGTGGCCACTTGTGGGGTTATTTTTTGCACTGTGCGGTTAATTTTTTGACCTTGTGAGGTTAGAGTTTAACTTGGGAAAAACCTCACAAGTAAGAACGTGTAAGAATGTCTGTCCGTCTGTCCATCCTTATAAGTGCAACTCCTCCTAAACCGTTTGAAGAATTTTCATGACACTTTATACAATGGAAGAACTCCATATGAAGATGTGCATGAAGCAATATAATTCCGTTCTGACATTTACAAGGGAAGATAGTCTAACTTATACATTTTAATGTACCAAAAAGGCTACAACTGAGGCGCGGGGGGTATCACTTTGTGAGCTTGCTCACAGTACCTCTAGTTTAATCTGTCATTCTGAAAGAACTCCTGTTTGTCCTCATCACATTAGTTTGATAGTTGTTCAGGAACAGTTTTATAACATGTCCAGGAAAATTAGCTGTGCCTCCAATATAACATCACAGTGCATATACATTTGGGCACAGACTCAAAAACAAGTGACAAGTGTTTGTTTAGTTCTTAACCTGCTGAGTATATTTTTATACTGTACCAATGACCCAGACATAGCTGGTGCTAACTCTTAAAAATCTAGGGCCAAACACAAATTTTGCCCCCCAATCCCCAAAATTTGCATCTAAAACCGAAAAATTCATGTCCTAAATGGTCCTCCATACTTTCCCTCCACTGCGCATGCGCATGCGCAGCGTCAAGGAGGTCTCGAAATTGGCGCCAATTATCATTCTTTGTTTGGCCCTTCATCAGTTCACATCTGACTGATATTTGTGCTTGTATATCTCAGTTTAAATGATGCCAGACACATAAATATTAAAGAAATGGTGGATCTAAAGAGGAAATAGAAGGAGGAGAGGAAAAATGAGTGGCAAGAAATAATCAGGGCTGTAACTTTAAATTTTTTTACGAAATTATGTTATGTTGCCTAATTTCGAGGCATGGGCCTGTTGTTGTCATTCTTGCTATAAAGTTACACTGCTTGTTCAGTGTTTCCTCTCTCCCTTTCCTTTAAGTCCCCCCTTGCTATTCTCCCATGCTTTTGGCATATTTTCTGTAATATTATTACTAAAATTTCTTGGGAGTTTTAGCTGGGTAACAGAATGAATTCTGTTCTTTTCCCCATGTTTACGTCCTCACCCATGGGTGTTTAGGCGTAGTGTTCTGCATCAAACCATCTGCAGTTTCTTCCCTGGAAGTCTCTATTTTGCATCAGATAGTGTGTTATTGGTAACTGATTTCGGGCCATGCTTATCAGTGCCGGGAGTCAGGTTTCTGGTGTTTACACACTTCTTGTTTACATTGACAACAGTCTCTGTGGAGGGGGATTTCTTGTCTTTGTAGTAGCTTAATCATAAAAAGATACATTAATTATTATATGTAAGTGTTGCATTAATTTTTTAAAATATTTTTAAAATTTTTGCCCACACTTAGGCTCTTGGGATCCATTGGGGCTCAACGTTACTTTTCAGAAACTTGGGCTTTTCTGAAAAAATATTTTTTCAAAAACTTTTTTTGATTTCAATTATTTTTTCTATGTTAATGGATCATGTTATTATGTATCTTTGTTTTCAGGGGTTGGTGCGAGTACTAGGACTTTTTGTATTCTTTTCACAATGAAAGAATATTGTTCAAATTGTAATAAGAGGAAATCTTCCTCTGACTTTCATGATCATTGTATTAATTGTAGTCAGTGTACTCGCACTAACTCCTGTTCAGTATGTGTCAATTGGGATGACAAACATTGGAAACGTGTGTCACGGTATGTTGTTAGCGGGGAAAAGGCCATGCCGGTCCTTTCTCCGCAGGGTCACTCTAGTGATGTCTTCCAAATGTGTGCCTCCCTCGTCACAGTTAAATGAAGAGCTAGCGGCAAAAGTGCTCATGGAAATACGTCAATTGCCTAAGAGGTCCCTAGTAGGATCGACGGCGTTGACATCCGCTAGCTCGCCCGGTGTAGCGTCCATTCATCGAATGGTTCGGCAGCCGGGTTTGTCCGTTGCGGTCCAGGAAGGAGATTTGGGTGATGTGAGCACTATAAATAGACAAAGTGCACACCCAGTGACGACGGATCAGAGGAGAGAACGGAGGAAGCCTATTAGTCCGGTTCCTAGCTCGTCCAGGTCAGGACGCTCCGTTATATAGACAGTCCGGAGAGACTGTCGATGAGGCTTCCTCATCCTCACGGCAGCGCACACGACCACACCTTGGCTACGTGACCACGGATATCCAGCCAGCTTCGCCAATCAGGGATTCCACAGCGACCAGATCACGCCATCCGGTAGCCAGGGACACGAGGCCTGTAGACTCCGGACGTTCGCATAAAAGAAGTATGCAGGAGTCAGCGTACACGGAGCTTCCAGCGGCAAAGCAACGTAAGACCGCTACTCCACAGGCCTCAGTGACGGACGTGCTATCCCAAATAGCACAACTTATCGCAGCATCCCAGCAAACGACAGAATCTCTGTCGGATCCGGAATTATCCGACGACGCTGGGTCGGTACGCTCCGCTGAAGCATCAGGTACGGACGACTGAGAATTTCATAGGGTCCGACAGGATGGCGAAAGGGATTCGGAGGATCTGGAGCTTTCCCTTTTGGAACAACATAAAGCTGCCGTAGATTTCATCCGGCATTATCTTCCAGAGGTTGTTCCGTCGGACCAGAATGCTGCGATGCCGGATAAGAGACTGATAGCGTCATTGGACACAGAATTTTTTGATCGGTTCAGGGACATCGTCCCTGAGTTTCCGATACAGTCCAATAAAGTTACAAGAACATTTGAATTATTGAACGACGCTATATATAAGCTTGCTACCAAAACAGGCAAGTCTAGTTTCTTGTCCGCAAATGCTCTAAATCTACCTTTCATCAATTCAAGGAATAAATTCGAAACGGCAGGACAGGGCATACCTAGAGTTCCTCTGCGTCTAGACGACGAGGCTGAAGACTTGGAATTGTCTATACCGTCGTCTTTGTCAATTCCAACCACGACGTTGGAAACGACAATAATGTCTAACCGAGTTATAGTAGACGCTTTATCATACGCAGACCACCTTACTAAGGCATTATCATTACATCTTCAAGGGAAAGAATTCCAGGATATACAATCCTCATTAAGACTTCTTTCAAGGGCAGTAGCTTATTCCACGTATAACTCTGCCCTTTCAGTGGCAAACCTGGAGTTGGTTAGACGTGATGCAGCCCAAGCTACATCCACGCGCGTGGATAGTAAGGTGAAGAACTCTCTCAGAGTCGCTTCGGTCTCCGGAGAGCTTCTCTTCGACGGCAAGCTTTCAGCAATCTATGATAAGATAACTAAGAAAGCTTCGGATTCTCTGCTATTCAAATCCGCTTCCAAAAAGTCAGATACAGCAGAAAAGAGTAAGACAGGCACTTCTGGGACAAGTACGCCCAAGAGAAGTTCCTATAGAGGTTCTTATACGTCCTCTAGGTCTTTTTCTAGAGACCGTCAAGGCAGCGACTCACGTACGGGACGTTATTCTGGCCGAGACACTCGGTCAGATGTCCCTAGGTCGACGGGACGAGGTGCGGGTCGTGGAGGACATAGTTTCTCCTTCCGCAAGCCTCGCAGGTCCAGGAGGTGATGGTTTGAACCTCTATCGTGTTCCGGTAGGCGGAAGATTATCGAGTTTTATGAACGAGTGGGCGTCAATTACGGACGACCCTTGGGTCCGAGGGGTAATTTCGGAAGGACTAAGAATATCCTTCAAACGAAAGCCTCCATTAACTCAAAGTCCAAAATGGACTCAGCTTCCGTCAAATCCGCAGAAAAGAGATGCTCTTCTATCAGAAGTCCAGTCTCTTCTGACGAAGAACGCGGTAGAGGTCGTAGAAGACCAGGAATCACCGGGTTTCTACAGCCATCTGTTTCTGGTTCCGAAACCAGACGGCTCGTTCCGTCCAGTCATAGATCTGATCTGGATAAACAAGCTGATCGTCGCTCCGAAGTTCTATATGGAGACAATTCGATCAGTCAGAGCGAGTATTCGGGTGAACGACTAAGCTACAAGCATAGATCTCAAAGATGCGTACTTTCACGTCATGGTACATCCGACATTCAGAAAGTATCTACGCTTCGCAGTCCTAGGAGTTGTATATCAGTTCCGAGCGATGTGCTTCGGTTTGAACCTAGCACCCTGGGCTTTCACTCGAATAATGAACTCGGTAATGATTCATTTCCGAGCTCATTCATTTGCGGTAACGTCAGCCTACCTGGACGACATTCTTCAGAGATACGGCAACGAGTTAACGCTTCAGAACGATGTGCAGAATCTGCTTCTATTACTCAGACGTCTCGGTTTTATAATAAACGAGGAGAAGTCGGATCTGGTGCCGTCCAAGTCATTCACTCATCTGGGAATGAGCTTCGAGACGCACAACAATCTCGTTCATCTGCCGTTAACCAGAGCGAAATTAATCAGTTGTTATGCTCGCTATTGTCTTCACTCAGACAAAGTCACAGCGAGAGAGTTTATGAGACTGATAGGTCTGTGCGGAGCCGCTGTGGATCTCATTCCGATGGGGCGGTTACGCACTCGTCCTCTCCAAATTTTCTTGACTCAGAATTGGAGTGTAAAGATTTATTCGCTCGATATAGACGTTCTCTTGTCAAATCAAGTGAAACAAGAGATTCAGACTTGGGCAAACATTCAGTGGTTGACTCAGGAAGTTCCACTGCAGTTGCCGGATCCAAGTTTTACGATTATGACGGATGCCAGTCAAACAGGTTGGGGTGCAACATTGATCCCAACGGATTCGAAGTGCCAGAGTCTTTGGGATCCGCAGTTTCTAGGCAAGCACATAAACATCAAGGAAATGATGTCAATTTGGCTTGCGCTACATCATTGGATGAACATTATTCAGAAAGCACATGTCCAAATCCTGTCCGACAATACGACAGTAGTAGCGTATATACGGAACCAGGGAGGCACTCATTCCGTTCCGTTATTCAATTTAACGGAAAGAATCCTTCTGTTTGTTCTAGAACACCAAGTTCTGCTTTCGGTCCGTCATATTCTGGGTCGTCTGAATGTATTAGCAGACTCCCTTTCACGGAAGGGTCGCTTGTTGCCGTCAGAATGGACTCTCAACAAACAGGTATTCAATCAGATTTGCTACCAATGGGAGCGGCCAATGATAGACTTATTTGCGACACAACTCAACAATCAGTTGCAGACGTATGTGTCACCATGTCCGGATCCCCGAGCATATGCAGTAGACGCTCTATCGATCCCGTGGGACGGAATAATAGGATATGCGTAATCTCCAGCGCCGTTGATTCAGCAAATATTGCTAAAGATAAAACAATCACAATGCAAAATTCTGTTGGTAGCATCTCTGTCTCCACAGAGACCGTGGATAAATCTACTCAGGTGTCTGCTGTGGGACTTACCGCGAAAACTTCCTCCACGAGAGGATCTTCTTTCGCAGGGGAAATTGCGTCAACTTCATCACAACCCGCAAGGTCTCAACCTTCACGTATTTCCGTTGTGCGGTCCTTCTTGCACGGCAAGCATTTTACAGGACGAGCAGTGGACGCGATTTCTAACTGTAGGAGGACCTCCTCTTCGCTAAACTATGCGGCTAAGTGGAAGGTCTTTCATCGTTGGTGTAGGGATCATTCTGTTGATATTTTTGATCCCTCCATACCAGACATTGCAAACTTTCTAGTATACTTGTTTGAAGAGATCAAACTGCAGCCTGTTACTATTAAAGGTTATAGGTCTATGTTATCTGATACCTATGCACACCATGATAGTTTACAAATTGGATCTAATGTCTCTTTATCTAAATTAGTTAGAAACTTCACGATAAATAGACCTAGAACCCTTAGATTAATTCCTAAATGGAATTTAGCTTGGGTTCTTCTTAAACTAAAAGAAAATCCAATTGAGACTCTTGACACAGTAGATTTCAAATTCTTGTCTTATAAGACAGCATTTCTCTTAGCTTTCTCTTCTGCTAAAAGAGTCAGTGAGCTTCAAGCACAATCGGTGGACGATTCTCACTATCGTAGTGTCGGGAACACTATTACCTTTACTACTAATGTTGGATTTTTGGCTAAGAATCAGGCTCCTAATAAATATCCGGAACCTATTGTTATTAAGGCCCTTCCGTCTTCAGACGGGCATAGGCCTTTACTCTGTCCGGTTAGAGCTTTACGTATTTATAAACAAAGATCTCAGTTTATCAGAAAGGGACGAAAACACTTCTTTCTGTCTCTGATGCCTAATAGAAAGGACATTACGGTCCATTCTATTGCTAGATGGATTCAGTTAACTATCCGTACTACTTATGATAATCTATCTTCAACTCAGCAGTCTGTGCTTAAGATTTCGGTTCATGAAGTAAGAGCTCTTTCTACATCTTGGGCTTACGCAAATAGTGTTGCTATTATAGATTTAATGAAGGCTGCATATTGGTCTCAGCCATCCACATTCACGAATTTTTATCTCAGAAATATTGAGTCCATTTCTGGAGACCTGCATTGTTTAGGTCCGTTATCTGTTGCTCAGAATGTCGTCCACTAAACAGTTGCA
Source organism: Pictodentalium vernedei (assembly GCA_031216915.1). Classification (NCBI taxonomy): domain Eukaryota; kingdom Metazoa; phylum Mollusca; class Scaphopoda; order Dentaliida; family Dentaliidae; genus Pictodentalium; species Pictodentalium vernedei. The sequence continues at coordinate 484,874,253 of CM062294.1, forward strand.
ACTATAGTTATGCAGGCTTTCTGTTCCGGCAGTGACTCCGTCCTGCTGCCCTCTTCGCTCTGGGCTATTTGAAAAGTGAAAGTGAAAAGTGAAAAGCAAGGGGATACCTCCTCCGGAGTCAGTAATTCTGAGTCGTTACCGGGATGGTTTTAAAGTGTAAAGCTAATGTTTAAATTCATTCATGTCATATTTTTAAAGTGTAGCTCGGTGTGAAGCATTTGTATATGTCACGTGTCAAACGGGCGTTAATATACAATCCTCGGACACTTTTAAAAGAGTATAAAGAGTCTCAATTCTTTGGACTAACTTTATTTATTGGCTTACTTTAAAAATAATTAGTATAAAGGGTTATACTGGATGTTAATAGAGAACATGAATGTTATGATGCTCAATTATGGAGGGCGTTGTGTCTTTCTAATTTATCATAAAATAAGAAAGATACTTGTAAAGCCTAATACTCCTTTTCTCCTCGAGGGGATGACTCTATTTTATATAGTTGAGCGTATTGGATTTTCCTCTATGTCCTAGGCCCTCCAGCCTTTTTACTATTCAGCTATGTCTGGGTCATTGGTACAGTATAAAAATGTTAAAAAATTTATAGTAATTTATATATTTTTTATACTTACCAATGACCCAGACGGGGATGGCCCTCCCAGGAGTTGGGAACTCATACCTCCCCGCTGAGTACATAGCGCTGACCAGGCACTGCTTGTAAGAATGATAATTGGCGCCAATTTCAAGACCTCCTTGACACTGCGCATGCGCAGTGGAGGGAAATTATGGAGGACCATTTAGGACATGAATTTTTCGGTTTTAGATGCAAATTTTGGGGATTGGGGGGCAAAATTTGTGTTTGGCCCTAGATATTTAAGAGTTAGCACCAGCTATGTCTGGGTCATTGGTAAGTATAAAAAATATATAAATTACTATAAATTTTTTAACTTTCAAGATATTTTTCATTAAATCTAGTCATGTCTGCTTTGAAAAAAAAAATTGATCTAAATTTAACAGAAGTGATTACTGGTGGAAAAAATCCGTTCAATTTACAGAGAGAAAATTGGATTCAATATGCCCAAATTAAACTTATTTTAGTGGCATGCAAAATCCTGTCCTGGGCAGCAATCTACTGCTATCATGTCCTAACAGTAGAACCAGACTTTTCATAAGATCCAAAATAGATATGTTTGGTGAATTCAGGGGTGCGATTTTTCATTTTTAGCTGCAACGAGCAGCTCTATATGTGGCAATGTCGGTCTGTCTGTCGGTCAGTCTGTCGGTCAGACAGTCTGTCACCAACGAGTTTAAAAAACACCATAACTCCTAAAATACTTGGTATGCAAGTGTATCTTCATGATGTGTACACCCTGTCAATAGTGCATGTCATTCGGATAATTCTGTCACATTTATGGACTTGTCACCAACAAGTTTTTTTTGTCACCAACATGCAGGGTTGGGGTATTCGGTATTCAGTCGAATTCAATACATTTTTTCAAGTATTCGAATGTATTCAGTATTTTTATACTGTACCAATGACCCAGACATAGCTGGTGCTAACTCTTAAAATATAGGGCCAAACACAAATTTTGCCCCCCAATCCCCAAAATTTGCATCTAAAACTAAAGAAAACATGTCCTGAAAGGCCCTCCACACTTCGCCCCTACTGCGCATGCGCAGTGTCAAGGACGTTCCGAAATTGGCGCCATTTATCATTCTAAGTTTGGCCCTTCATCAGTTAACATCTGACTGATCTTTGTGCTTTTAAATCTCAGTTTAAATGATGCCAGACACATAAATATTAGTGAAATGGTGATTCTAAGGAGGATAGAAAAGGAGGAGAGGAAAAGAATGTGTGACAGAATATTATCAGGGCTGTAACTTAAAATTTTTTAATGAAATTATGTTAAATTACCTATTTTCAAGGCAGCAGCCATTTTGTTGTCATTCTGATTATTTAGTTACACTGTTTTTTCAAGTGTTTTTCCTCTCTCCCTGTCCTTTAAGTTCCCCCTTGCTATTCTCCCATGCTTTTGGCATAGTTTCTGTAATTATTATTACTAAAATTTCTTGGGAGTTTTAGCTGAATAACAGAATGAATTCTGTTCTTTCCCCATGTTTACGTCTTCACCTACGGGTGGTTAGGCGTTGTGTTCTGCATCTACCATCTGATGTTCTGCAGTTTCTTCCCTGGAAGTCTCTGTTTTGCATCAGATGGTGTATTTTTGGTAACTGATTTCGGGCCTGGAGTCTTATTTTAGTGTTTTTACACTCATTGTTTACATTTACAACAGCCCTCTGTGTGAGGGGGGGATTTCTAAATAATAATATCTTTATGTTATTTTAATCATAACTAGATACATTATTATTGTTCGTAAGTGTTGAATAAATTGTTTAAAATATTTTTAAAATTTTTGTCCACACTTAGGCTTGGGATCCATTGGGGCTCAACGTTACTTTTCAGAAACTTGGGCTGTTCTGAAAAAATATTTTTTCAAAATATTTTGATTTCAATTATTTTTTCTATATTAATGGATCATATTATTATTATGTATTTTGATTGCCAGGGGTTAGTGCGAGTACCAGGACTTGTTTTCTTTTCACATTGAAAGGATATTGATCAATTGTTTTAAGAGGAAGTCTTCCTCTGACCTTATTATCATTCTATATGTGGTCAGTGTACTCGCATTAACTCCTGTTCTGTATCGTATGATTTCGATGACAATATGGGAAGCGTATGTCACGGTATGTTGTTGGGGATTTGGACACTCCGGTCCTTTCCCCGCAGGGTCACTCTACTTTATCAATTTCTATTTCAGACGATCAAGATTAGGGTGATGTATCTGTGATGTCTTCCAACAGTGTGCCTCCGTCGTCACAATTAATGAAGGGCTAGCGGAAAAGTGCTCATGTAATACGCCAATTGCCTAAGAGGACCCTAGTAGGTTCGACGGCCTTTGACGTCTGCTAGCTCGCCCGGTGTAGCGTCCATTCACCGAATGGTTCGGCAGCCGGGTTCGTCCGTTGCGGTCTAGAAGGAATTTTGGGGTGATGCGAGCACTATAAAATTAACTTAATGCACACCCAGTGACGGCGGATCGGAGGGAGAACGGAGGAAGCCTTTTAGTCCGGTTCATAGCTCGTTCCGGTCCATCCGGACGGCAAGCGAGAGAGGCCCCTCTCTCGTTCAACAACATCTGGCCCCAGATGTTGTGGTACAAATGTGTCGTTAGCGGAGCATACGTCCGTCGCTCGGGACGCTCCGTTGTATAGGCAGTCCGCTGAGACTGCTAAGGCTTCCTCTTCTCGTCAGCGCACACGACCGCACCTTGGCTGCGTGACCGCCGATATATTACCAGCTTCGCCGATCAAGGATTCTTCGGCGACCAGGTCACACCATCCGGCAGCCAGGGATTCGAGACCGATGGACTCCGGACGTTCGCATAGGAAAAGTATGCGGGAGCCATCTGATGCGGAGCTGCCCTCGGCGAAGCAGCGATAGTCTGCGCCTCCGCAGGTCTCGACGCCGGACATTCTTGTGCTCATAGCACAGCTTATCGCAGCATCCCAGCAGCCGACAGAAACGGTGTTGGATCGAGAATTATCCGACAGCGCTGGGTCGGTAGCCGGGGACTCGAGGCCTGCAGACTCCGGATGTTCGCATAGGAAGTGTGCGGGAGTCAACGTACACGGAGCTTCCAGCGGCAATGCATCGTAAGTCCGCTACTGCACAGGCCTCGGGAACGGACGTGCTTTCCTTAATAGCACAGTTTATCGCAGCATCCCAGCATCAACTGAATCTGTCGCATATATTTTATCCGACGATGCTGGGTCGGGACGCTCCGCGGAAGCGGGTACGGACGTCCGAAAATTTTCATCCGGTCCGACGGGATACCGAAAGGGATTCGGTGGATTTCAAGCTTTCCCTTTCGGAACAACATATGCTGCGATGCCGGATAAGAAACTGATAGCGTCGGTGGACTTAGAATTTTTTGGTTCGGTTCAGGGACATCGTCCCTCAGTTCTGACATAGTCCAATAATGTCACACAAACTATCGAATTATTGAACGACGCTATATATATTATTATTTTATGCTTGCTATCCAAGCATTTCTGGTTTCTTGTTCGAAGAGTTATGGAGATGTCTTTCAAAAGTGTGCCTCTGTCGTCATAGTTAATGAAGAGTTAGCGGCAATGAGTGCTCATGGAATATGTCTATCGCTTACGGAGTGACATTCGCTAGCTCACCCGGTGTAGCGTACATTCATCGAATGGTTCGGCTGCCGGGTTCGTCCGTTGCGGTCTAGGAAGGAGATTTGGGTGATGCGAGCACTTTAATTACTTTAGTACTCACCCAGTGACGGCAGATTGAGGACAGATCGGAGGAAGCCAACAACATAGGGGACCGCATGTTGTGGTTCAGATATTTTACATTCGGAGCATATGTCCGTTGCTCGGGACGCTCCGTTATATTGACAGTCCGAGAGACTGTCTTTAATGCTTCCTCATCCTCACAGCAGGGCACACGACCGCACATTGGCTACGTGACCTCGAGTATCCGATCAGTTTCGGCATTCAGTGATTCCACAGCGAATAGGTCGCGCCATCCGGTAGCCAAGGAACACGAGGCCTATACACTCCGTTCGCTCGCATATTGGAAGTATGCACGGGGTAACGATCTCGGAGCTTCCTGCGGCAATGCATCGTAAGACCGCTGCTCCTCAGGCCTCAGTGACGGACGTGCTATCCGAGTTAGCACAGTTGTTTCGCAGCATCCCAGCAATTGACGGTTTCTCGGTCGAATCAGGAATTATCCGACGGCGCTGGGTCGGTGCGGTCCGCGGTTGCATCAAGCTACGGACGACCGAACGCTTTATAGGGTCCGACAGGATGGCGAAAGGGATTCGAAAGATTTCGAGTTTTCCCTTTAGTAGTATCGGAAGATGCCTTTCATATCTTCTGGCATTTCTTCCAGTGATTATTTTTCGGACTTCATTGCTGCGATCTTGGATAAGAGACTTATAGCGTCATTGGACTCGGATTTTTCGATCGGTACAGGGACTTTGTCCCTGACTTACCGACGCAGTCCAATATTGTCATTACAACATGTGTTTTATTTTTCGACGCTATATATTTATATATATATACAAGCCTGCTACTAAGCATGATAGTTTAGTTTCTTGTCCGCGTGGCTCATTTCTGCCATTTTATCTTTTTTACATATAGTTTATTTTGGCAGAGCAGGGCATACCGAGAGTTCATATGCGTCTAGACGGTGATTAAAGACTGCATATATTCTTTTTCGCCGTTTATGTCTTTTCCAATTTCAGTGTTGGGAACGACATTATGTATAGTAGACTTAACTTAGACGCTTTATTATACGTAATCCGCCTTACTGAGGCGTTATCATTACGTCTTCAAGAAAAGATTTACGGGATATTATTCTCAATGTAATTTCTTTTGAGGGCAGTAGTTTGTTCACGTATAACTCCGCCCTTCAGTGGCTGATTGGAGTTGGTTAGACGTGATGCAGCCCTAGCTACATCCACGCGTGGATAGTAGGTTAAGAACTCTCTCAGAGTCGCTTCGTTCTCGGAGGAGCTTCTCTTCGACGGCAACTTTCCGGCAATCCATGAATTGCTTGAATTATACATTCTCTTGTCTATCTAGTGTTACAAGAGATTCAGACTGGGGCAAACATTCGGTGGTTGACTCAGAGAGTGCCGCCGCAGTTGCCGGACCCGAGTGTGGCTGTTATGACGGTTGCCAGTCAAACAGATTGGGATATATACTGATCCCTACGGATTCGAAGTGCCAGGGTCTTTGGGTTCCGCAGTCTTTTAGCTATCAGTTTAACTTCCGCGGAATAATGTTTTTTAGGCTTGCTTTATGTCATTGCATGAACATTATTCAGAAACGCATGCCCAAATTCCTGTCCTTTAATTCGACAGTAGTGGCGTATCTCCGGAACCAGGGAGGCACTCTTTCGTTTCCGTTATTCAATTTAATGGAAAGAATCCGTCTGTTGGTTATAGTACACCAAGTTCAGTTTTGGTCCGTCATATTCTGGGTCGTCTGATTGTTTTATCGCACTCCCGTTCTCTTACGGGTCGCTTGTTGCTGTCAGAATGGACTCTCAACAAACAAGTATTTAATCAGATTTGCTATCTATGGGAGCGCCCAATGATGTTTTATTTATGACACAGCTTGCTAATCATTTGCAGACGTATTTGTTGGCTTGTCCAGATCTCTGAGCTAATACTGTTAACGCTCTATTGATCTATAGGACGGAATGATAGGATACGCGTATCCTCCGGCGCTGTTGTTTTTGCAGGTATTGCTAAGATAAACAACCACAATACATTTCTGTTGATAGCATCTCTATCTTCACAGAGATCATGAGTAATTTACTCTCTTGTCTACTGTGGATCTTAACGTGAAATCTTCCTCTATGTGAGGATCTTTTTTCACTGGGTAAATCGTGTCATCTTTATCACAACCAGCAAGGTCGCAACCTTCATGTATTCCGTTGTGTGGTCCGTATTGCATTGTAAGCACTGTACTGGACGAGCTTTGGACGCGATTTCTTACTATAGGAGATCCTCTTCTTCGCTATTCTATGCGACTAAAGTGGAGGCTCTTCCGTCGTGGTGTAGGGATCATTATGTTCATATGGTTGATCCCTCCATACTACTCATTGCTATTTTTTAGTATACTTGTTTCACAAGATCTACTGCAGCCTGTGTTATTTAGGTTATAGGTTTATGTTACCTCATACCTATGCACTCTACTATAGTTTACAATTGAGTCTTTTGTCTCTTTATCTAAGTCAGTTAGTAACTTTTTGATAAATAGACTTAGAATCTTTAGATTAAATTCCTATACGGATTTTAACTTCGGTTCTTATTTAGCTAAGTAATCATTTGAGCCTCTGGAAACAGTAGTTTTCAAATTCTGACCTTTTAGACAGTAATTCTGTTGGTTTCTCTTTTACTGTAGAGTCAGTGAGTTTCATGCACTATTGATGGATGATTTTCACTTTCATAGTTTCGGAATCAATACTTCCGTTACTATTTAGGTTGGATTGTTGCATAAGAGTTAGGCTCCTATTATCCGGAACCTATTATTTTAAGGTCCTTCCGTCTTCGTATGGGCATAGGCCTTTACTCTTTCCGGGTACAGTTTATGTATTTATAAACAGATATCTGTTTATTACAAGGGCGTAAGCTTCTTCTGTCTTTGATGTCTAGTAGAAGGACGTTACGCTCCATTTTATTGTTAATGGATTCTATTAACTAGCGTACTGCTTATGGTATATCATTAGCTTAGCAGTTGTGCTTAAGATTTCGGCTCATGAAGTAAGAGTTCTTCTACTTCTTGGGCTTACATTAATAGTGTTGCTATTATAGATTTTTGAAGGCTGCTCATTGCGCTCAGCCATCCATTCATGAATTTTATCTCAGAAATATCGAGTCCATTTCTGGAGGCCTCTATTGTTAGGTCTATTATCTACTGCTCAGAATGTCATTCACTTAACAGTTGCTACTATAGCTAGGTAGGCTGTCTGTTTCGGCAGTGTCTCCGTTCGGCTGCCCTCTTCGCTCTGGGCTATTTGACCCAGGGCAAGAAAAAGGGGGGGGGGGGGAGGGTGTTCCCTTGGGTCACCTGTTTTTACTATGAAAACAAGGGGATACCTCCTCCGGAGTTAGTAATTCTGAGCTGTTATTGGGATGGTTGTTTAGTGAGAAGTTTAAGTTTATAAAATTCATTCAAGTCTTAGTTTTTAAAGTATAGCCTTTGAATATTGCATTTGTCAACGGACATGATTATGCAATTCTCACACACTTTTAGAAGTATAAGAGTCTCTATTCTCTAGACTTACTTTATTATTGGCTTACTTTAAAAATTATTAGTATAAGGATTATTGGATATTAATAGAGTACATGGATGTATGAAGCTCAATTTTTGGAAGGTGTTGTATCTTTCTAATTTATCATAAATAAGAAAGATACATGTAAGGCCTATTACTTCTTTTCCCTACAGGGGATGACTCTATTTTATTTTATTGAGCGTATTCCATTTTGCTCTATGTCCTTGGCCCTCCAGCCTTTTTACTATTCAGCTATGTCTGGGTCATTGGTACAGTATAAAAATGTTAAAAAATTTCGGAACGTCCTTGACACTGCGCATGCGCAGTAGGGGCGAAGTGTGGAGGGCCTTTCAGGACATGTTTTCTTTAGTTTTAGATGCAAATTTTGGGGATTGGGGGGCAAAATTTGTGTTTGGCCCTATATTTTAAGAGTTAGCACCAGCTATGTCTGGGTCATTGGTAAGTATAAAAAATATATAAATTACTATAAATTTTTTAACATTCATGCAATTTTAAAGTATTCATATTCGTATTCGAATACAGTCAAATTTGAGGTGTATTCATGAATACTTTTTGAATACTTTCCTTGTTTTTAATACACATGTATACAGTATTTGTAAAAAAATATTATCTCTATTAGAAAGTAGTAAAGAATTAAACTAATACTTTTGAAGTGCCTTTTAACAGAAACAGGCTAATTCACTTTAATGGCTGTTTCAAATAGCTTGTTTGTCTTGACCTTCAAAGAAATGTTTATTAGCAGATGGCCAGGAGTGATATGGATTCATGATCAAGTATTCATATTTGTATTCATGAGTACATTGTAAAGTATTCGTATTCGTATTCAAATACATTTGAAATTTGTGTATTCGTATTCGTATTCATAAAATTTCAAAGTATTCATATTCGTATTCAATATATTTACAATGTATTCGCCTCAACCCTGCCAACAAGTTTTTTTTGTCACCATCAAGTTTTAAAACATCATTGGCATTGCACGAATCGTCGCAGCTTCGGGACTGTGACAATGCTTCTAATTTTTTATCCGATTTCAGTTTTTTCTCAATGCAACTTTTCCCACAAGGCAACTACAAATTTTAACCAATTCAATCTTGAACTCAGTGTGCAGTTCACAAGGGGTAAAAATGTATGGCTTGGAATTACAAAACTATTTTTGCTTGAAATTGTTTTGAAGATTAAGTTTATAATCTCACAATGGAATGAGCTTAGTTTTACACATTATCCTTTTTAGCTCACCTGGCCTAAAAGGCCACGTGAGCTTTTCACATCACTTGGCATCTGTCATCGTCCCTCGTCCGGCGTCCGTAAACATTTCACATTTTCATCTTCTTCTCTGTAACCGCTGAGCTGGTGTGAACCAAACTTGGCAGGAATGGTCTATTGGAGGTCCTCTACAAACAAACCTCATTTTGTTCCCGTCGGATGGAAAACATGGCTTCCAGAGTCATTCTTTGATTCTGGTTGGTGGATTTTCAAAAATCTTCTCTGAAACCGCCAGGCCAAATGTTTTGAAACTTTGCATGGTTGATGACCCCCCCTCTACCAACAATCCTCATTTAATGTTGATGGGGTTGCAAACATGGCTTCAGTTGTGGCTTATAGTTACTATACAAATCCTATGGGAAATCACATTTTCATCTTCTTCTCTGGAACTACTGAGCTGACGTGAACCAAACCTGGCAGGGATGGTCTATGGAAGGTCCTCTACAAACGATTCTCATTTTGTTTCTGTGGGTTGAAGAACATGGCCGCCAAAGGCATTCTTTGATTCTGATTGGTGGATTTTCAAAAATCTTTTCCTCTGAAACTGCCAGGCCAAATGTTTTGATACTTCACATAAATGATGACTGGGACCCCCTCTACCAACGATCCTCATGTTATGTTGATCGGGTTGTAAACATGGCCACAATTGTGGCTTATAGTTACTATAGAAACTCTATGGGAAATCACATTTTCATCTTCTTCTCTGGAACTACTGAGCCAACGTGAAACAAACATGGCAAGGATATTCTACAGAAGGTCTTCTACAAATGCTCCTTACTTTTAGCTCAACTTTGACGAAGTCAAATTTGAGCTATTGTCATGGCCCGCCGTCCATCTGTCCGTCCGTCCATCTGTCCGTCTGTCTGTCCGTCCATCTGTCCGTCTGTCCGTACGTCAACAATTGGCTATGGCTCGGGCTAGAGGTCGTATTTATGAACCGATCTTTACAAAACTTCTTGTGTACCTTTGTTATGACCCTGGGACGGGAACGAGTGTTTTTAGGTGTGGTCCAAAATTCAAGATGGCTGCCAGCGGCCATTTTGTACCGATGATGCAAAAATCAGTTTTTTGTACAGAACTTCTGTATGAAAGTTCTGATTTGAATAAAGTTTTGTATAAATGTTTAGTACCATGGGATACATCACATATAATACAGGTTTTTTTCTCGTGCGTAAATTATGCAAATTAGACTGACTTTGATTTATTTAGTATTACTTTCAGAGCTGTAAGTGCCAAGCTGCTATGGCTCGGGCTAGAGGCCGTATTTATGAACCGATCTTTACGAAACTTCTTGGGTACCTTTGTTATGACCGTGGGACGAGAACGAGTGTTTTGGGGTTTGGTCCGAAATTCAAGATGGCTTCCAGCCGCCATTTTGTACCGACGATGCAGAAATCTGTTTTTTGTACAGAACTTCCATATGAAAGCTGTGATTTGAATAATTTTTTGTATGAATGTTTAGTACCATGGGATACATCACATATAATACGGGTTTTTTTCTCGTGCGTAAATTATGCAAATTAGACTAACTTTGATGTTTTTTGGTGTTACTTTCAGCACTGTAAGTGCAAATGCCAATACGGCTCGGGCTAGAGGCCGTATTTATGAACCGACCTTTACGAAATTCCTTGGGTACCTTTGTTATCACCATGGGACGAGAACGAGTGTTTTTGGGTCCGGTCCGAAATTCAAGATGGCCGATGGCAGCCATTTTGTACAAAATTTGGTGCCATCAGATTTTTGCACAGAACTTCCATATGAAAGCGCTGATTTGAATAATTTTTTGTGTGAATGTTTAGTACCATGGGATACGTCACATATAATACGGGTTTTTTTCTCGTGCAGAAATTATGCAAATTAGATGAACTTTGATTTTTTCAGTGCTACTTACACACAGTAAGTACACATGTCAATACGGCTCGGGCTAGAGTCTGTATTTATGAACCGATCTTCACGAAACGTCTTGGGTACCTTTGTTATCACCTTGAGACGAGAACGAGTGTTTCTGGGTGCGGTCCAAAATTCAAGATGGCTGCCAGTGGCCATTTTGTACCGAAATTAGGTCTAATCAGTTTTTTGTACACAACTTCTATATACGGCTCAGGCTAGAGACCGTATTTATGAACCGATCTTTACGAAACTTCTTGGTACCTTTGTTATCACCGTGGGATGAGAACGAGTGATTTTGGGTGTGGTCCAAAATTCAAGATGGCCACCAGCAGCCATTTTGTACCCAAATTAGTGCAATCAGTCTTTTGTGCAGAACTTCTGCATCAAAGTTCTGATTTGAATATATTTTTGTATGAATGTTTAGTAACATGGAATACATCACATATAGTACGGGTTTTTTTCTCGTGCAGAAATTATGCAAATTAGATGAACTTTGATTTATTCAGTGCTACTTATACACTGTAAGTGCACATGTCAATACGGCTCGGGCTAGAGGCTGTATTTATGAACCGATCTTCACAAAACTTCTTGGGTACCTTTGTTATGTCCTTGAGACGAGAACGAGTGTTTCTGGGTGCAGTCCAGAAACCAAGATGGCTGCCAGTGGCCATTTTGTACCGAAATTAGGTCCAATCAGTTTTTTGTCACAACTTCTACACAGCTCATATTTGTGAACTGATCTTCACGAAACTTCTTGGGTACCTTTGTTTTCACCTTGGGACAGGAATGGGTGTGTTTTGGGGTGCCTTTGTTATCACTGTGCTATGAGAACAAATATTTTGGGGTTCAGTCAGACCCACTCTGGGACTCAAAGATTTTTTTCTAGTTTAGCATCTGACTGTCACCCACCTTTACAATACTTGACCTATACATTTGTTACAGGCAACGGTCAGTATTTATGTACAGACCGTTACAGTACTTTATATGTACCTTTGTTATCAGGTCATTACCTAGATGTTTGTCATTGCTGTGTCACATACTATACATGTACATGTCTTTGTCTTGACAAGTTGAGCTACAGTGTCATTGACACTTTCATTGTTACTGTGCATCGAAAAACATGGCTACCAGAAGCATTTTTTGATTCTGATAGGTGGATTTTCAAAAATCTTCTCCTCTGAAACCACTAGGCCAAATGTTTTGAAACTTTGCATGGTTGATGACTGAGATAGCCTCTACCAATGACCCTCATTTAATGTTGATCGGGTTACAAACATGGCTGCAATTGTGGCTTATAGTTACTATAGAAACCCTATGGGAAATCACATTTTCATCTTCTTCTCTGGAACTATTGAGCTGATGTGAAGTTGAACCAAACCTGGCAGGAATAGTCTATGGCAGGTTCTCTACAAACGCTCCTCATTTTGTCACTGTGCATCAAAAAACATGGTTGCCAGAAGATTCTGATTGGTGGGTTTTGAAAAATCTTCTCCTCTGAAATCACAGGGCCAAATGTTTTGAAACTTTGCATGGCTGATGACTGAGATAGCCTCTACCAACAATCCTCATTTAATATTGATCGTGTTACAAACATGGCCACAATTGCACCTTATAGTTACAAAAGAAACCCTATGGGAAATCACATTTTCATCTTCTTCTCTGGAACTACTGAGCCGACATGAACCAAACTTCACAGGAATGGTCTATAGGAAGCCTTCTACAAACGATCCTCTTTTTGTTTCCACTGGTTGGAGAATATGGCCACCAGAGACATTCTCTGATTCTGATTGAAGGATTTTGCAAAAATCTTCCCCTCTGAAACTACAAAGTCAAATGTTTTGAAACTTCACATGATTGAGGACTGGGATACCTACCAACGATCCTCATGTAATGTTGATGTAATGTTGTAAACATGGCCACAATTGCAACTCATAGTTACCATGGAAAGCCTATGGGAAATCATGTTTTTATTTGTAGTTCCAGGTGAGCGATTAAAGGCTCTTTAGAGCCTTAGTTTATTGAAACCTTTCTTAACATGTATTTTTCATTTACAGACTGCCATGGAATCATTCCAGTCCCAGCTACAGACAGCTTCCAAGCTTTTACAGAAATTACAAATGCAAACTGGAGCTCAGGTTGGTAAAAGTCTTAGCAATTTGACCCACCACCATGTAACAGAGTAGATGCAATAGTTTTATTCATGATTCAGTATTGAGATACCGTGGTGATGATGATGATATAGAGGATATCTACGCTGTTTTAGTGAATACAGTGGAGCCCACTTAATCGGATATCTCTTAATTGTATATCCCTGTTAATTGAATATAATTTTCAAACAAAAAACCATTTACCATACCTTCAGTACAAATTTGATCTGTTAATTGCCTATGGGTTGTAGAATAAACTCCTGTTAATTGTATATAAATTTTTGTAATATGTCGAAAAAATTACTTTGACACGCACCAAATTCCCCTTATTTATCAACCTTTTTGGCCTCACTACATCCAATACAGGCATTTATTCTATTATATTTTGTTTGACAGAGCTCTATGAGCTCTGTCAAACAAGATATAATAGAATAAATGCTCAGTTTACCTCCAGAACACAGGAAACTGACCAAATCCCTGTTAATTGTATACTCCTGTTAAATGAATAATATTCACTGGCAAAATGGATATTCAATTAAGAGGATTCTACTGTATCGGGAATTATCTCATGAGTATGGACTTGAAAGTTTTATTTTTCACAAGCGCTTGAGATAATTCCCAATATTCACTAAAACAGTAGATTTTCTTTTTATTATAGGGCAGAGACCAGCCGTGAGGGCGATTATGTCACCCTTCTAAGCCCAAAGTCGTCTAGAAAAATAGTCGGGGCGACATTTCTTTTACAAAATACTCGACCCCAGAATGTATTTTGTTTATTAACTAACAAAGTACCTCCCAAGCAATCTTCTTACATCTGGTCCTGTTCACACTTTCAAACTTAGTAAATTAGTAGCTTAGTAGACTTTGGTGAAATGCACCCTCAGGAGGGTGCTGGGGGATTGGAACAAATAAGAGGGGAGGGGGTCATGAAGGAGAGGGTAGCAGTGGGGGATTTTCAGTCAATAATTACTTTGTGATTTTTTAACCTGGCATAGATACATCAAAGACAACTGGACCTGGATTATTCGGACATTAATGGAGGACCACAAATTGAAAATATGAAGGGGCGGCGGGGGTGGCACATGAATATTCTTAATTTTCCCCACTTGCCTATGAAGTCTCCCTACATGACTCTGCAGTCTCCCTATTTTTCTGGAGGGAGACATGAAGTCTCCCTAAAATTTCCCCCTAGGCTGGTCCCTGTTAAAGGCTACGTGGCATTTTACTGTGCAATATTCAGCCCAATTCGACTGCAATCTGTTTCAAGACAATAACAAAAAGCTGTTGATAGTTCCTTCAAGGCGACATCATGTGCCAAAGCATAACATCATTTAGGAAGCGACTGAAAAAATTAATTGTGTTCACCTGAAAATATTATTTTTTACTCACGCAAGCGCTCCTGAAAAATAAAACTTTCAGGTCCAAACTCATGAGATAATTGCAGACACTGACTAAAATAGAGTTAATTTTCTTTTTTATCATATGCTACAAGACATTTTATTGCACAATATTCAGCCCAATTCGACCCCAAATGCATACGTTTCAAAACAATAACAAAGATAAGCTGATCATTCCTTCAAGGCGATGTCATGTGCTGAAGGGTGACATCATTTAGGAAGCTACTGAGGAATATTTCTTGATGTCTATCGAGTCGATAGATATCGAGAAATATCTTAGATAATTTGCGATAATTCACAGGCTAGCATATAATAAACATTTTAGCTTAACTTGACAAAATCAAGATAAGCTATTGCCATCATGCGTGCAGAAGTCTGTTAGTCTGTTGATCTGTTCACATTTTCTTTTAGCACAGGCTACACACTGTAGTTCTTGTCCGATCATCACAAAATTTAATATGCAGGTTTGAGGTCATGTCTAGATGAGAATGTCCCCTTTTGTTCTCGATCGGTCAATCGTCATGGCTGTCCGAGCCGAAAACCTTTAGCACAGTCTACAGGTTGTATTTATGAAGGGATTTCGTGGTAACTTGGTAGGATGACTCTGTATAATATTTAGATGTGAACGTCCCCTTTTGGTCATGATCTGTCAACCATGACGGCTGCCCAAATTGCAAGCCTGTAAACCCCCAAAACGTTTAGCACAGTCTACAGGTCACATTTAATTTGGAGGGATTTTATTGTAACTGTGTAGGATGACTCTGTATGATGTCTAGATGAGAACTTCCTCATTTTGTCGTGATCTGTCAACCATGATGACTGACCGAGCCTAAAACCCGAAAACCTTTAGCACAGTATACAGGTCGTATTTATGGAGGGATTTCATTGTAACTTGGTAAAATGACTCCATATAATATCTAGATGAGAACGTCCCCTTCTGGTTGCGATTGGTCAACTGTGACGGCTACAGGGGCCCGAAGCCCGAAAACCTTTAGCACCATCTACAGGTCATATTTATAAAGGGATTTCATTGTAATTTGGTAGGGTGACTCCAGATAATGTCTAGATGAGATTGTCCCCTTTTGGTCACAGTCATGCAGCTGTGATGGCAGCCCGAGCCCAAAACCCCAAAACCTTTAGCACAGACTACAGGTCGTATTTATGAAGGGATTTCATTGTAACTTCGTAGGATGACTCAGTACAATGTCTAGATGAGGACATACCCTTTTTGGTTGTTAATGGGCAACCATGATGGCTGCCCGAGCCTAAAACCCCAAAACCTTTAGCACAGTCTACAGATTATATTTATGAAGGGATTTTATGGTAGCTTGGTCGGATGACAGTATAATATCTAGATGAGAATGTCCCCTTTTGGTCATGATCTGTCAACCGTGATGGCTGCCCAAGCCTGAAACCTAAAAAGTTTTAGCACAGTCTACAGGTCATATTTAATATAGAGGGATTTCATTGTAACTTGTTAGGATGACTCTGTATGATGTCAAGATGAGAACTACCCCATGTGGTTGTGATCTGTCAACCGTGATGACTGCCCCAGCTCAAAACCCCAAAACCTTTAGCACAGTATGCAGGTCGAAAACCTTGAGCACAGTCTACAGGTCGTATTTATGAAAGGTTTTCTTTGTAACTTGGTAGGATGACTCAGTATATTAAATGTCTAGATGAGGACGTCTCCTTTTTGTTGCGTTTGGTCAACTGTGATGGCTACTCAGGCCCAATGCCTGAAAACCTTTAGCACAGTCTGCAGGCCGTATTTATGAAGGGATTTCGTTGTAACTTGATAGGATGATTCATTTTGGAATAATTTCACTGTAACTTGGTAACTTTCGTTGACATACATTAACTGTGAGGGCCACATACATTAACTGTGAGGGCCACATTAACTCATCCCCTCAATTCTTTAGTACAGTGTACACCTCAGATTATTTTTATTGAAAACATAGCATACAGGGAACAGAAATTAACATATTCCCAATTATCACAATTCTTGTCTTATTTCATAATCCTTTCATAAACATTGAACATTATCATTATCATCAAACACAACACACAAAGTTAAGCTACAGTGTCATTGACACTTTAACTCCCTGCACACTGATGTCAAAATATCTAAAGTTCAGGGTGCAAATATTTCCCATAATGCAACTAGAAATTTAACCAATTCAATCTTGTTTGACAGAGCTCAATGAGCTCTGTCAAACAAGATTGAATTGGTTAAATTCCCTGTTGCATTATGGGAAAAATGGCTACTTCAGATTTGGATATTTTTACATCAGTGTGCAGGGAGTTAATTATGTACACTAACAGTTTATGAGTCCTTTACTCTATGTTTTCTCAAGCCTTTAAATTCCACCAAATTAAACCCACATCGATGACCAGTGTCCCCAAATTACAGTGATGTTCCCAAATTAGAGAGCAAAATATATAGTTGTGTTTGTTTTTTATGCCTTTCTGCCAATTTCATAAGAAGTGATTTACACCCGTATTTACTCTATGTATTGGGACAGCTAAAAATAAATATTTTCACAGATGTCTCACATCTTAGAAAATGAGGAAAAAACACAACCTGGTTTTGTTTTGATGCTGAATCAAGTTGTGTGTGATTCGTTTTCCATCACTATATACGAAAATCGCCATCCAATTTTTTTTTAGATTTTCATTTTTTGCTTCCAAAACATAGCTTATGCCCTTCATTGGAACGCGCGCATTGCGCGCATTCTAATGAGGGGTCATAAGCTATGTTTTGGAAGCAAAAAATGAAAATTTTTAGTTACACAAGAATTCTTTTTATGATTGTCATCTGCCACTGGCGTTCAGTAAAGGGTTGAAGACTGTCACAATGTAATATTAAATAGTCTTCCTCATGTCAGTCCGGACTGTAAATATTAAAACTTAGGAACAGATTTAAATAAAAACAACACAAATCAGTATGTATTATCAATTTTTTATTGTTTAAAAAGGAAAATTAAATACAAACTCAGCTTTATTATTGAGCATTTTGTACCGTTTTCCGGTGACTGGGCCAACTGGAAACAAGTCTCCTGAGTGTCCCAAACATTGGAGCATAAAAAAAAAAATATTTTTCTGGAAAAAATGTGTGTCCCAAATTATAGAGTGTCCCAATATATAGAGTAATCCTGGGGATTTTTTTCTCATCTTGACAATGTCCAGTATGAGCTATTGGGATGGGTTACGATCCGGCATCCATCTCGACATCTGTCTATATGTTCTTCAGTTTATCCTCAATTCCTTTAGCACACCCTACAGGCCGTAGCTCTCACCCGATCAGTTCCAAATTTCATATATGGCTTAGGGGCAATGTCTAGGTGAGAGCTATTAAATTTTTCTGAATTTCATTGAAAAACATGGCTGCCAATGCCCATCGTAGATTTGGCATGTAAATTGTCAACAATTCCATTGGCACTCCCAACAGGCCGCTTCTCTCACCCCGTCTTTTTCAAATTTAATATGTAGCTTGGGTGCGATGTCTAGATGAAAGCTATCAAATTTTTCTGAATTTCATTGAAAAACATGGCCGTCAGTGGCCATCTTGAATTTGCCATATAAATTGTTAACAATTCCATTAGTACACCCTACAGGCCGCATCTCTCACATGATTTTTTTTCAAATTTCATATGTAGCTTTGGTGTGATGTCTTGATAGGAGCTATTGGATTTTTCTGAATTTTGTTGAAAAATATAACTGCCAGCTGCCGTCTTGGATTTGGCATATAAATTGTCAACAATTCCTTTAGAACACCCTGCAGGCCACAACTCTCACCCAGTGTTTTTTAAATTTCATATCTATCTTTGGTCTGATGTCTAGATGGGAGCTTTCAGATTTTTCTGAATTTTGTTAAAAAACATGACTACCAGTGGCCATTTGGGATTTGGCAT
Source organism: Pictodentalium vernedei (assembly GCA_031216915.1). Classification (NCBI taxonomy): domain Eukaryota; kingdom Metazoa; phylum Mollusca; class Scaphopoda; order Dentaliida; family Dentaliidae; genus Pictodentalium; species Pictodentalium vernedei. The sequence goes on from CM062294.1 coordinate 484,892,749, forward strand.
ATGAATTGTCAGCAATTCTATTAGTACACCCGACTGGCCGCACCCCTCACCTGATCTTTTTCAGATTTGTAGCTCTGGTGTGATGTCTTTTCTGTAGAAACTAGAAGGAATGACTTAGCATTATTACTGAAACATTCTATTTCGTTCAGTCCTTTCTTGAACAAGCTGAGCTGCAGTGTCATTGACACTTTCATTATATATTTTAAAGGTTGACATAATTAAGTCATTCAACAAAGTTGAATTGACCTATTGCGATCATTAGCCTGTTTTTTTTTTCTTTTACGTTTACCGAATCATGGCCACAGTTTTCACACGATTATCACTAAATTTAGCACAAATGTTTGTCCGGCACTGAAAGTAATGGAGCCTGATTTTTGGAAAGAAATGGAGCCCGATTTTTTTATTTTCCACCTTTGTCCAAAACAGTACCCTATTAAGACGTTTTTCCTCATCTTTTAATATCGACTGCTGTATCAAGCTTCTCTGAGAAATATCATCTCCAACTAAACCCATATCTAAGAATGTGGTCCCGACCTGATCAATTCTGAAGAGCTCGGCCACATTTTGGGGTGACGTTATTGACTCGACATCACAAAAAATGAAATTTTGGCCGATTTTCTTGAAATTTTATTATGTTGTTGAGTTAAAAAAAATAAAAAGACCAGTATTTTTTTATTCCTTGATATATTACCATTTTTTTTTTTTACTTTTTATCCCTTTACCCAATGTAGACGATATCAAAATTAATTTTTTTAAATATCATTTTTTAAAAATTTTTCAAAAAAATTCGACAAAACCATATCATGTGACCCTTCGTTGGAACGCGCGACGAGCATGTTCCAACGAGGGTTCACATGATATGGTTTTGATGAAATTTTTTGAAAAATAATATTTTTTCAACGACTGAATTTGCATATTTCGCGGGCGGATGCGGCCGATTCGTTGGGTAAAGGGTTAACACTTTACCCAACATGAAAGGCAGACGACACTTGCAAGTCAAATTTTAATACTTTTTTTTCATTTTTTGCATCAAAAATATAGCTTATGACCCTTCATTGGAACGAGCTCAATAAAATAAAAATAAATGGAAAATTGAATGGTAATTCTTGTGAATAGCGCTGTCCGGTTTTGACCGTTACTTTGGGTAAAGGGTTAACATTACTTCAAATTTAGGGGTTATATTGCACATTTCTCATTGAAAACACTGATTTTTAATAATGCACAGCACCGTATATATAATACACACAGCTTTGAAACTTCATACAGTTTTGCCTTCATGATGCCTCTATTAGATGCATTTGTTACAATTTTGTGAACCCTTTATCCAAAATAATGTCGATTTAACTTTTTTTTTTAATGAGTGTTTAACCCTTTACCCAACGAATTGGCCGCATCCGCCCATGTAATATGCAAATTCAGCAGTTGAAAAAATATTATTTTTCAAAAAATTTCAACAAAACCATATCATGTGATCCCTTGTTGGAACGAGCTCGTTCCAATGAGGGGTCACATGATATGGTTTTGTTGAAATTTTTTGAAAAAATGATATTTAAAATAATAAATTTTGATATCGTCTGCGTTGGGTAAAGGGTTAATATCTGCCCGCTAGTTGAATACTGATGCTTCACATTTTGGACATATATTCTCCAATAAAAACCATATCTAAAGATGCAATCGGATTTCAGCTGACAAAGAATTTGTCTGGGGCTTCCATTGGGGTCACAGTAGAACGTCATCGTATAAAGTTTGTATGATTTCTGTAGAAATTAGGATGTAGTAGAGCTCGAAAAATAATGTTTAAGTTTTACACCCCCTCCTCTTTTGTGACAACCCTATGTCAAAAACTGCAAAATATACTCCTATAAAAATGAAACTCACATCAAGCAAGGGATAATTGGAGGGGTGTTAAGGCACATTTGTATGTTCATTGACACAATAAATTGAATGCTATGACGTCAAATGTGACAAAGGTGCAAAAAAAAAGTCAAAATTAAATTCAACTTTCGAAAGGTTTGACCATGTGTCCTTTTAGCATCCATGTTCCCAAACACAAAGTTGAAAAATTTTGAAAATCCGACATCACATTCTACAGAATAGCATGAGTGGTAGTGTATTTCATCCCTTGAGTGCAACAAGGCTTTAGAATGCTAAAGCATTGCAGAGGCTTGTTGCACTCAAGGGACAAATTTATCAATTTTATTAACTTGCGTAAAATATCAGACATAAATCATTTAATTTTTATTTTTTCAAGTTTGCATTGGTTATAAAAAGAGAGCAGCTAAAAAAGACCACGAAGGAGGGCCTGAGAAACAGATTTCTAAAATGATCATAGGAGGGCCTGAGAAACAGATTTTTAACTTTTTTAGGCCTTATCGTCAGATTTTGATATTTGAAAACGAACAATTTTTTAATCTGTGGTATAGCACACAAATAATCTACACGAATTTAACAGCGTTTACAGCAGTCTGTTCCCACCAAAATAGCCCTCTCTGAGTGATGACTGTTGCTCCAGTTCCATTATAAATCAAGCTCTGGGATTGGTCAGTGCAGGTTGGTGCTTGATCAATGTGTTTGATCAAACCAATGGTAAAATTTATTGTAGGACGAGTGTGATTATTGTTTTTTGAGGTACCAAATTGAAAGTAAACTCAAACTGTAGGCTATCAGTATTCATGTATATTATTATTTTGTGATTGTTTCTTTGTGTTATTGGAGGAAATTCAAGTTACAAACATGGGGAAATGTAGCTTCCGGGATGCCTGGTTGAAAGCATCAACTTTCAGTGCATGTTTAGTACAGGTGCCTGCAGATAAACATTCTGCATACTGCTAACGTTGCCAAAAAAAATCAACGTCTTGGTCATGGGCGAGTCTGCATTGAGATCACAACAAACATACTAAACTTTCTCAAGAGATCAGTAAAAATATGGTGCTTTGTTTCAACCTTGATTGAAGATTCTGACGAGAAGGCCCAAGAACATATACTTGCATTAGTAGAAATGAAACATAAATGAACTAAAATAATTTGTTTGAGCAACATATATTTATTTTGGCAAATAATCAGTACCAAGTAGCCCTTTTATTATAATATGTTATCAGCTAAGAGTTATTAGTTTGGGGATTAGATACGTTCCTGAAAACAGTCGAATTGTTGAAAGGCATCGTTAATACATCCAGTTCAACTTATGTCAAGGTTGCTTGCACACATGCGCATTACTTGAAAATTGTGTTACAAATCTCATTGCAGAGAACTGCGGGCGAATAAATGTTGTCCTTCTCAAGATATACAAGAAATAAAAAGAGTATGACATTAACATAACATACAGGAAGACATTAATTGTAGAGTGACGGTGAAGAAATGCTATTACGTCGGGCTTAGATAAGCCCGACGTAATAGCATCTCTTCATCGTCACTAAAGCTTTTCTTAACGTATTCCTGTATGTTATCGGTACGATCTGCGGTAATTAAAATGTAAAATTTATTATGTGAAACTTTTTGTTGAATGTAGTACTGAGGAAGACCAGGGACTAAAAGCTTTGCAATAAATGAGCATTATTATTATTATTCATGGATCTTTCAGTTTGAAGTCCAATGCTCTAACCACCAACCCACCGTCACCGTGCTCCCCCAGCAGAATGTTCAGATGAACCATTTTGCTGTATCATAGGGCTGCACGATATTCAAAACTGAATACCTGTATCGGTATTCAAAAAAATACCGCGGTATACCGGTATATCGAAAACTGTTCAGATATATGAACACAAGTACCACAATTGAGACTCGAGGCATCACAGTAAGAACAAATTAGCATGCCTTGATGATGCGGTTCGAAAAACCATTACCCAACGCAGACGATATCAAAATTTATTATTTTCAAAATTAGTTTATCAGATTTTCCCCAAATATATCAGCAAAACTCTGTGATGTGACCCCTCATTGGAACGAGCTCAACGAGCTCGTTCCAATGAGGGGGTCACATGATAGAGTTTTGTTGAAATTTTTGAAAATTATTTTTTCAGCCGCTTAATTTGTATATTACGAGGGCACAAGCAGACGGACGATTCCTTGGATAAAGGGATAATATTATTCATTCGGGGCTACAGTTAAAAAGCTCAAGACATCTTGAAAATTAAATTGTGGGTAAATAAATAATGATGATAAACCGATATTTTGTAATTACACCGGTATTCAATCGATATTGGTTTGAATACAGGTATATATCGGTTTATCGATATACCATGCAGCCCTACTGTATCATGTTGTCCTCATTAACCCTGTATGTAATGAAATGGCCAACAACAGTCGCGCTATTGACAAAAAATTGTTGTACAAATTCCATGATAATTTGAATTTGGATCTCAAAAATATGGCTCATGATCCCTCAGTGGAACAAACTCATACCATTGAGGAGCCACGCGCTGTGTTTTTGAGGCTCATTGTACTTCAAACTGAATGGTCCATGATTTGGTCCTGACCAGTGGTAATTGCATTGTGTCCTTGAGTGCAGTACTTAATCCTGATTGCCGACATGGTGGTACAGCGGCACTGTGAACTAAAATGTACTACACATCGATGGTGCACTTGTCTTCAACCAATGCTAACCCTAACTTGTGCGGAGTTAGTACATTGGGGGCATCTGACAGTTGCTTGTTGCTGTTTGGTGGTTCTCCCCTGGTGGCTTCCTCCACCCGTAAAACTGTCCGACACAAGGTGACTTTGCCTGTTGACAGTGTCATTAAACCCTAATAAATAAATAAATAAATTAAAAGTGAAAACATTTAGTTATTCAAGGATTTCTTTGGTAATTGTTGTCTCCTATTAACCCTTTGCACTCTGGTGTCAAAATTTCAAAGTTTACAGCATCAGATATTTACCATAATGCAGTTTGATATTTAACCAAATATACCTTGTTTGACAGAGCTCATTGAGCTCTGTCAAACAAGATATAATTGGTTATTTATTATTATACCCCCGCTTCGAAGAAGTGGGGGCTATATAGGAATCGCCCTGTACGTCCGTACGTCCGTCCGTCTGTCCGTCCGTACGTCCGTCCGTACGTCTTTCCGAAATTCTTGTGTGTGCAACTCCTCCTACATTTATCAATCAATTTGGACAAAACTTTTCAGACATCATCACTACTAAGTGAACATGCGCATATTCCAAGATTTTTGATCTGCGACAATTTTAACCAGGTTTTCTCCCTTTGACTTAGATTTATTATGTCTTTCCGTTCGAACAAATTCTTGTGTGCACAACTCCTCCTACATTAATGAACCGATTTTGATGAAACCTTTCAAACATCATCTCTACTAAGTGAACATGTGCATATTCCAAACTTTTTGATCTGCGACAATTTTAACCAGGTTATCTCTCTTGAACTTTGATTTAATATGGGTTTCTGCATGAAATTCTTGTGTGCGCAACTCCTCCTACATTTATCAATCAATTTGGACGAAAGTTTACAGACATCATCACTACTAAGTGAACATGCGCATATTCCAAAATTTTTGAGCTGTGGCAATTTTAACTAGGTTATCTCCCTTTAACTTAGATTTATTATGGGTTTCTACATGAAATTCTTGTGCGTGCAACTCCTCCTACATTTATCAATCAATTTGGACAAAACTTTTCAGACATCATCACTACTAAGTGAACATGCGCATATTCCAAGATTTTTGATCTGCGACAATTTTAACCAGGTTATCTCCCTTTGACTTAGATTTATTATGTCTTTCCGTTCGAACAAATTTTTGTGTGCGCAACTCCTCCTACATTAATGAACCGATTTTGATGAAACCTTTCAAACATCATCTCTACTAAGTGAACATGTGCATATTCCAAACTTTTTGATCTGCGACAATTTTAACCAGGTTATCTCTCTTGAACTTTGATTTAAGGGTTTCTGCATGAAATTCTTGTGTGCGCAACTCCTCCTACATTTATCAATCAATTTGGACGAAAGTTTACAGACATCATCACTACTAAGTGAACATGCGCATATTCCAAAATTTTTGAGCTGTGGCAATTTTAACTAGGTTATCTCCCTTTAACTTAGATTTATTATGGGTTTCTACATGAAATTCTTGTGCGTGCAACTCCTCCTACATTTATCAATCAATTTGGACAAAACTTTTCAGACATCATCACTACAAAGTGAACATGCGCATATTCCAAGATTTTTGATCTGTGACAATTTTAACCAGGTTATCTCCCTTTGACTTAGATTTATTATGTCTTTCCGTTCGAACAAATTCTTGTGTGTGCAACTCCTCCTACATTAATGAACCGATTTTGATGAAACTTTTCAAACATCATCTCTACTAAGTGAACATGTGCATATTCCAAACTTTTTGATCTGCGACAATTTTAACCAGGTTATCTCTCTTGAACTTTGATTTAATATGGGTTTCTGCATGAAATTCTTGTGTGCGCAACTCCTCCTACATTTATCAATCAATTTGGACGAAAGTTTACAGACATCATCACTACTAAGTGAACATGCGCATATTCCAAAATTTTTGAGCTGTGGCAATTTTAACTAGGTTATCTCCCTTTAACTTAGATTTATTATGGGTTTCTACATGAAATTCTTGTGCGTGCAACTCCTCCTACATTTATCAATCAATTTTGACGAAACCTTTCAAACATTATCACAACTAAGTGAACATACGCATATTCCCAAATTTTTGATCTGCGACAATTTTAACCAGGTTATCTCCCTTTAACTTTGATTTATTATGGGTTTTCAAATGGGATTCTTGTGTGTGCAACTCCTCCTACATTTATGAACCGATTTTGAATACATGTTGCACATTGTAAATGTGTTTTTCCAAATGTAAACCATATATGTGTGGGCTCTTTAAGTATTCAGTGCTGTTCTGTGGAAGGCCACATGCAAATACAAATTTCAACAACAAAAAATGATCTTTATGTATACATTTCCTTATGGCCTTCGCCTACATGATCAGAAGTGCATTCCTCTAAAAACCCAAAGCGGGGGTATTAATCACCTTCAGTGATAGTTCTAGTTATTTATTGGTGTTTAAGGTTACATATTTATGCACAATGTCTAATCATGACCGGACAGTTTTCCGGGTGGAGGAAGACGGAGTACCCAGAGAGAACCACCAAGCAATGACGAGCAGCTGCCAGCTCCCCAACATCGTAACTCCGTATTGCAGCACAAGCAGGGTTAAATTGGTTGAAGACATGCGCACCAACGACATGCAGTACGCCTTAGTACACGGCGTCACCGTGCCCCCTTGTGGACAATCGGGGTTAAGTGCCTTGCCCAAGGACTAACCGGGCTCGACGTTGCTTAACTTCGGTGATCTGATGAGAACCGTTTACCGCAACCCCGCCGCGCCCCCTATATAATTGGTTAAATTCATAATTGGTTAAATTCATAGTTAAACCACAGGAAAACAGTGATTGGAGAAAATTCTGTTGTGTCAGAGTGCTAGGGGTTAAAGTGTAAAAGGAATTGCATGGCATGACACAGTTAAATTTACATTTCAGACATCAAACAGTGATGAAGAACTGAAGGCTTTGCAGAGTGCACTGGGTATCCAGTTTTCAGAAAAGTGCAATATAGAAACACCAACTGGAGAACCAAGTAGAAGTGCTGACATAAGCCCAGAAGCAAATTTAGAAACAGATTCTGCAAGTGCATCAAAAGATAAATTACCTTGTAAGTTTCCTCATTTCTAAATTATTGTTTTGTCACCATACCATAAAACTTGTCCCGAAATCTGAGAATTGGTTTTTAGCTCACCTGGCCTAAAAGGCCATGTGAGCTTTTCTCATCACTTGGCGTCCGTCATCTGTAAACTTTTCTCATTTTAATCTTCTCTGTAAAAGCTGAGCCGGTGTGCACCAAACTTGGCAGGAATGGTCTATGGGAGGTCCTCTACAAACGGTCCTCATTTTGTTCCCGTCAGATGAAAAACATGGCTTCCAGGGGCATTCTTTGATTCTGGTTGGTGGATTTTCAAAAATCTTCTCCTCTGCAACTGCCAGACCAAATGTTTTGAAACTTCACATAAATAATGACTGGGACCCCCTCTACCAACGATTCCCATTTAATGTTGATTGGCTCACAAACATGGCCGCAATTGCGGCTTATAGGTACTGTAGAAACCCTATGGGAAATCACATTTTCCTCATCTTCTCTGGAAGAACCAAGGCGACGTAAAAACAAACCTGGCAGGGATAGTCTATGGGAGGTCCTTTACAAACAATCCTCATTTTGTTCTCGTGGGTTGAAAAACATGGCCGCCAGAGGCATTCTTTGATTCTGATTGATGGATTTTCAAAAATCTTCTCCTCTGAAACTACCAGGCGAAATGTATAGATATTTCACATAAATGATGACTTGGGCCCCCTCTACCAACGATCCTCATTTAATGTTGATCGGGTTGCAAACATGGCCACAATTGCAGCTTATAGTTACTATAGAAACCCTATTTGAAATCACATTTTCATCTTTGGAACTACTGAGCCGGTGTGAACCAAACCTGGCAGGGATGATCTATGGGAGGTCCTCTACAAATGACCCTCATTTTGTTACCGAGGGTTGAAAAACATTGCCACCAGAGGCATTCTTTGATTCTTCTAGGTGGATTTTCAAAAATCTTCCTCTCTGAAACTGCCAGGCCAAATGTTTTGATACTTCACATAAGTGATGACTGGGACCCTCTCCATCAACGGTTGTCATTTAATGTTGATCGGGTTGTAAACATGGCCACAATTGCGGCCGCCAGAAACATTCTGTAATTCTGATTGGTCAATTTTGAAAAACTCTTCTCCTCACAGGGCCAAATGTTTTGAAACTTTGCATGGTTGATAACTGGGACACCCTCCACCAACGTTCCTCATTTTAATGTTGATCGTATTGCAAACATGGCCACAATTGCGGTTTATAGTTACTGTAGAAAAAAACTATAGGAAGTCTCATATTTTTATTCTGTACCAATGACCCAGACTTAGCTGGTGCCAACTCTAAATATTTAGGGCCAAACACAAATTTTGCCCCCCCCCCCCCCAATCCCCAAAATTTGCATGCAAAACCGAAAATAAGAAGTCCTATCTGGCCCTCCATACATTTTACCTTCCGCGCATGCGCAGACTCCAGGAAGTCACCGAATCTGGCGCAAATAAATCATTCTTTGTTTGGCCCTTCAATCAGTAACATCTCACTGACATCTGTGCTTATAATCTCAGTTAAAATGATGCCAGACACAAAATCATGAAAGAAATGGTGGATCTAAGGATGAAATAAGAGGATGAGAGGAAGAAACAGTGGAAGGATGTGTTCAGGGCTGTAACTTATAATTTTTATGTAAAATTATTTCATGTTCCCTAATTTCGGGACATGGGCCTGATGTTTTCATTCCTGCTATGAAATTTCCACATTTTCTTCAGTGTTTCCTCTCTCCCTTTCCTTGATACCCCCCTTGCTATTCTCCCATGCTTTTGGCATATTTTTTGTAATTTTTTTACTGAAATTTCTTGGGAGTTTTTGGCATAGTAACAGAATGTTTATTCTGTTTTTCCCCATGGTTACGTCCTCACCCTTGGGGTGGTTAGGCGTTTTGGTCATGCATCTACCATCCGATGTACTGCAGTTTCTTCTGTGGAAGTTTCTGTTTTACATCGGAGAGCATTTAAAATTGGTTACTGATTTCGGGCATATTTTCAGTGTCTGGAGTCTTGTTTCCGGTTTTTGTTCACTTTTGTTTACGTTGACAACGGTTTCTTCTGACAGTGATTCCTTGTCTTCTATTTAGTTCTGTTCATAGTCAGATACATTAATATTGTCCGTAAGTGTAGCATTAATTTTTAGATATGTTTTAAAATTTTGTCCACACTTAGGCTTTTTTGGGATCCATTTGGGCTCATCGTTCCCTTTGGGAACTTGGGCTAATTTTGAAATTTTTTCGAAAAAATTTGTCTTTTGAATTATTTTTCGAAATTTTTATAATGGATTATATTATTATTATGTATCTTTGTTTTCAAGGGTTAGTGCGAGTACCATGACTGTTTAATATTTTTTCAAAATGAAAGAATATTGTTCAAATTGTAAATCGAGGAAGTTTTCCTCTGATTCTCATGTTCATTGTATGTGCTGTAGTCAATGTTCTACAACTAATTGTTGCTCAGTGTGTGCCAATTCGGATGACAAACGTTGGAGACGTGTGTCACGGTATATTGTTAGTGGTGAGAGGTCCAGGCTGGTCCTCTCGCCACAGGGTCACTCTAGTTTTTTCAGAGGAACAAGAACAGGGTGATGTTTCCGTGATGTCTTCAAAAGTGTGCTTCCGTCGTCGCAATGAAGAGCTAGCGGCAAAGTGCTCTACGAAATGCAGCAAGTGCCTAAGAGGTCCCTAGTAGGATCAATGGTCACTTGTCGCCCGCTAGCTCCTCCGGTGAAGCAATCATTCACAAAATGGTTGTGACGCTGGGTTCGTCCGATGCGGTCCAGAAGAGGAGAAGGGGTGTTGCGAGCACTATAATCTCGGGTCACACATACCCGGCGTCGACGGATCAGAGGATGGAGTGGAGGAAGCCAGTCAGTCCAGTAGCTAGATCGTCCAGGTCTACCCGGACCGCTAGCAAGAGAGGCCCCTCTCTCTTACAACAACATCTGGGCCCAGATGTTGTGGTACGTACGTTTGTCAGTTGGAGCATACGTCCACTCCTCCTGCTTGGGTCGCTCTGTCTCATAGACAGTCCGGCATGGCTAGTCTAATGGCTTCCTCACCAATCTCGTCAGCACACACGACCACACCTTGGCTACGTGAATGCAGATATCCAGCCTGCTTCGCCGTCCAAGGATTCCAAATCGACCAGGTCATGCCATCCGCTAGCCAAGGACACGAGGCCTTACCAGTCGGGACTTTCGCATAGAGAAGTATGCAGGAATTCCGTCCCAAGAGCTTCCAGCAGCTAAACTAGGGTAGACTGCGGCTCCATAGGCCTCCGTGACGGACTTGCTATCACAGATAGTTCAACTCATCGCAGCATCCCAGCAACCTTCAGAAACTTTTTCAGAGCAGAAACTGTCTGAGGAAGCAGGATCGGTACGCTCCCCTGCAGGGTCAGTAAGGGACGACCGAGATTCACATGTGGTCCAGTCGGATGGTGAAAGAGAATCAGCAGAGCTGGAATATTTCCCTTTCTGAACAACATAAGGTAGCCGTAGATTTCATCCGACAACACCTTCCAGAAGTTGTTCCTCCGGACCAGAGTGCTGCAATACCTGATAAGAGACTGATAGCGTCACTGGACACAGATTTTTCAGTCGGAATAAGGATATTGCGCCTGAGTTTCCGACCCAGTCCAGATATGTCATACGGGAAACATTTGAACTTAGAAATGTCGCTATATTTAAGCTAGCCTCTAAGACTGGCAAATCCAGTTTTTTATTGCCTCATGCTCTACATAATTCCAACGGTGAAATAGTTACTCAGCCCTTGAGATCTATGACGCCGGGTTTCAACGATATGGTATAGATAAAGTGAGATCATATAGGGTGGAGCGATCTATATGATAGGCAAGTATGCTCACCCAGTGACGACGGAAGGAGGAAACTGATAAGGTCCGAGATCGGCTAGTCTTATGCTTTCCTCTTCATTCTGATAAGTGATCTTTATTTTACACAGGGCTATAAAACCCGATGAGTGGTGTCAGTTCCCTGTCGCCGGTGTAACGGTTAAGATTGGATACTTGGACCGTGACTCCGGATATGTTTCATTTGCATTGTTTTTAAAGCTAGTGGGTAAATGCTATGATTTTAATAAGACAAGGGCTAAGTTTCACAGAGGCTTATGTCCCTTGTCTAAATCGGCTAGCTCATCTGGCAGATCTCACTCCTATGTGGATGATGTGATGCCGGATATGTCCGTAGCGGTCGAGAGAGAATAGGGTGTAGCGAGCACTGTGGATCGAATCCCCTAGTGTTGATGGAAAGAAGAAGACGACAAGTTCTGGGGTATCATGTCTGGTAAAGAGAAGAGAAGAGGATCAAGCACTCCCGACCACACCTTGGCTAAGTGACTCAGTTTCCCTGTCTTCGTCGTCAAAAGTCCATCTTTTGTAAGAAGTCGCACCATCTACAGTTAAAACTAGAAGTCCTGTCATGAAATGCGCACAAATAGCACGTTGATATGCGCGTTAATGTACACATTATGGCCCAAGTAAAGCTATCAAATTCTGTACATATGGCCTGTGCACAAGCAATGTTTCAGCTGATGGACCTCCGGGTAACCCGGAGGTCCATTGGCAGAAACATTGCATGTGTTTGCTATGAGTAACCAGGAGAACCTGCCGTGTTTTGGATGCCATTCGATGTGGCAATTGTGCGCAATTCCAACGCGCAATTAAGCCTAGATAAGCACACTATTTGTGACAGGACTTCTAGTTTTAACTGTAGTAGCCAAGAAGATGAGGTTTCATTCATGGGGTCATCCGCAGTAATAACTATATTGGACTGCCTGTCCTCAGGCCTCTGTAACGGACTTGCTGTTGCAGTTGCACAGCTATTCGCAGTATTCCTGCTAAGGCAGAGGCACCCAACGTCGATCTCAAAATTTTGAGCTGTTGCATAGTGCTTATTTGGTCCAGTCACCTACCTGTTTAGATGCTAGTGACTGTGATTCTATCTGATTTAATCATATTATGGATAGGATAACTTTCCTTCCGGAACAACTCTTGGATGATATAGATATCATACATTATCATTTCCTTGATCTTGTTCCACTGGTTCAAATGCTGCGAGCAATCTTGAGAAACCGATAGCGTAGTTAGACGCTGACTTCTCCGGTTAAGAGCAGGGTAGTAAGATCTCTTTCCGGTTAAGTCTACATGGGTGTCGCAGATCTTTGATTCTGTACACGACATCATATATATTATCTTCCAGCGGAAAAGTAATTCGGTTTCTTATCTTCTTCCTCTGTATTTTTAATCGTTTGTGATGGATACTTTTAAAAACAGCACGGGAAGACGTTGAGACTTCCTCAGCGTTGTTTGAGCAGGCTAAGATCCTAGTTTTAGCCTTACCTTCATTAGATGTTCGCTCGGACGCAATTGAGAAGATAATTTCTTTAGTCAGAGCGAATTTAGTCTTGTGGTCTTATGTACTTAATTTAAGTACTGTGACGCATTGTCTGTATGGAAGGAATTTTGTGGTCGTTAAGTGCCTTTTAAAGTTCTTTCCAGTCATAGTATTTATTTCTCGGTCTTAACTTATGTTAAGTGAGAGTTATGCTGATGCAAAGAAGCCTTGTGTCTTCATTTTTGCATTTGACTAAGTGGAAAACTTGCCATAGATCGCTTTAGTCTTCCAACTCTAGTTTGTATGATAATAATCTATTCTTGTCTCTTTAAGCTGGGGTCTTATGTACCATCACCAGCAGAAAGAGTACGAGAGGTTGTCCTGGACTCAAATCATCTATAAGGACTCATAGCAAAGGTATAGGTATACCTAAGACTTTGATGGTAACCTTTCATTATTGTAGGATTAAACTACAAGAAAGCTTCTATTCTCGACTCTTTAAGTTGGAGTCTAATCGACCACAGCCAACAGAAGAGTAGGAGAGTTTGTCCTAGACTCAATTCGCTTATAAGGCTCATAGCGAAGGTATAGGTATCTCTCCTATACATGATTCTTTAGGTTTGTCTATACTTCCACTTGGTTAGGGGTTTCTTGTCAGACTGAGTTACTGATCAGACTCCCCTGAGCCGGTGGTTTGAGGCTCTTATAGAACTCGGTCCGGCCAATTTTGACTGGAAGTGGATAACTACGTTATTTATGATTATCTTTCAGTTGAAAAGCTAACGTTCGGCAATTCTAGCGATTATAGTTCTTTAGATTGGGATTTATGATAGGATACATGTATTCCTCTATTCATTTGGATGGTTCATCTGTTGTTTCACAGAGCGAATTAACCAGCTGTTCTGCTCGCTTTTATCTGTTATCTGATGCATTAACAGCGATAGTTGTTTTTGCACTGGATGGAGTGGTGTGGAGCGGCTTGGAATGTTATTTCGATGGGTCGCTTACACACATGTCTACTCCAGTTATTAACTGGAGTGGTAGACATTTTTCCCTCTTGACCTGTTTTGTTTTAGAGAATCTTTTAACATAAGGTCAAGTTTGGGCATATATTATGGTTTTCTCCATTATTTCGGACGTGAGTTCATATATTGCGTTACTATCCTGAGTCCGAGGGTCTCCCTATGCACAACAGAGATTATCAGAAAAGAAGTATGCTTCTGTTCTTATTATTTTTCAATAGAAGGGACATTTATGTTCATTCTATTGTTAAATAAGTCAGTTAGTTATTAGTACTGCTTGGGTTATTTATCCTCCAATTTGGGGCGTGGTGGCTCAGTTGGTAGAGGTGCAGGCTGCAAGCCGAGAGGTCCTCGGTTTGAATCCCACCTGCGGCAACCGCGTTGTGTCCTTGGGCAAGACACTTCACCCCGATTGCCTACATGGGGGCACGATGACGCTGTGTACTGAGACGTACTGCACGTCGATGGTGCGCATGGCTTCAACCAATCTAACCCTGCCTGTGTTGTGGTGCAGAGTTCAGAGTCACGATGTTGGAGAGCTGACAGCTGCTCGTCGTTGCTCGGTGGTTCTCTCCGGGTGCTCCGGCTTCCTCCACTCGTAACACTGTCACGGTCACGATTAGCCATTGTGCATACGTATGTGACCTTAAACACCAATAAATAAACAAATAAATATCCTCCAATTAGCAGTTTATGCTTAAGATTTCAGCGCATAAGTAAGCGCTGGCTATATCTTGTGCTTATTCTAACTGTTTGGCTATTATGATCTTATGGGAGATCCCTTCAGGATAGTTAAGTTTTTGGTGCATGGGAATAATAGTTTCCATTATTTGTGTCGCTAGTATAGGGCTTTGAGCGCATACATTGACGCTCAGCCGTTTTTATGGGAATGAATGATAGGATACGTGTATCCTTCAATTCATTTGTTTCTATTGATTTCATTGAGGTTATGGGGTCTGCTATTGAGCATTCGCCAGAAGCTTCCCCATAAGAAGGTTTTCTTCTTTAAGGGAAGTTTTATTCTTCATGTCATTCCCCTCACGTGGGTGAGGGGGTTTCGACATATAACTAAATTCCCCCCCTCCAAACCCCCCACCTCCCACACACTCACGTTATCGCGTATTTTTAATACATGCATACTTTGCGTCTGGGTCATGTTGGATGGCACCATTATACGCATATATGCAGTTCTGTTGTATTTGTTTCTAGTATTTAATTTCTGATTTTGGAGCCAGTTTTTCATACCTACCTCCATTTCTAGATCCTGGTCTCTATTTTGTCGGTTCTCTAATCATATATTCTCACGTGTTTATAGTTGTAGATATCAAATAGTACACGTTGGAGAGTGTTTTTACCGGATTTAATATTCAGAGGCCTCCTGTGAATGATCTTGAAGCGTGTATTCTCTGCAGAGATTGTTCATCTTATCCCGCTTTTGTATGTTATATTTGATTTTCACTGATTTCGTCGTACATGTATACGGTGTCTGCAGTGCATATTTTAAGTGGATAATGTTATTTACCAAAATCATCGCTATAGCCTTGGTTTGTGAAGTGGAGTTAAGCTCCATTTATTATTCATGAATTAATTTTTGGGTGCCTGATCAATATTTTTATATCATTTCTGGGTACTGCTTATTGATTCTAGAGCTATCCCCTCCTTCTTTTGAAGCTATGTTCAAAAAGGGGGGGGGGGGCATCATTTTGTCCACTTCTCTGCCTTATGGGGTATTTAACTTTTGAGGAAGCTGTCTTATCCGTACTGTGTTTGGCGATCAGCTGTAATGTTATTGTGTGGCGTAGGTTTATGGGAAATTTTTCTCATTCTCAGTATGCCTTAATTATTTTTAGGGTCTAGACCGGACTACTCTCTAAAATTGTTTATTTGTTACATCTTAATTAACATGATTTTATGCTTAGATTTAGGATGGACATAATTGATACATATTAGGTTATTACTCTTCTATTATGGTATTAAGAGACATACATGTAGTTCTTATTTCTTCATCATGGATTGAAGGATTTGATCTATGTTGATCTACTATTTTCGAAGTTCTAGGCCCTCTGCCTTTTTACGATTCAGCTGGGTCATTGGTACAGTATAAAAATGTTAAAAAACTTATAGTAATTTATATATTTTTTATACTTTCCAATGATCCAGACGGGAATGGCCCTCCCATGAGTGGGCAGTACTGGCCACTCATACACCCCGCTGAATTATTATTATCTTTTTATACAAAGAATGATTTACTGGCGCCAGATTCGGTGACTTCCTGGTGTCTGCACATGCCCGGAAGGTAAAATGTATGGAGGGCCAGATAGGACTTCTTATTTTCGGTTTTGCATGCAAATTTTGGGGATTGGGGGGGCAAAATTTGTGTTTGGCCCTAAATATTTAGAGTTAGCACCAGCTAAGTCTGGGTCATTGGTAAGTATAAAAAATATATAAATTACTATAAATTTTTTAACTTTCATCTTCTCTCTGGAACTATTGAGCTGACGTGAACCAAAACTTGGCAGGCATGGTCTATAGGAGGCCCTCTACAAACGATACTCTTTTTGTTCCTGTTGGCTGGAAAATGTGGCCACCAGAGACATTCTATGATTCTGTTTGATGGATTCAAATGTTTTGAAACTTCACGTGATTGAAGACACCTTCTACCAATGATCCTCATGTAATTTTGATGTAATGTTGCAAACATGGCCACAGTTGCAGCTCATAGTTACCATGGAAAGCCTATTGGAAATCACATTTTTATATGTATTCCCAGGTGAGCGATTACAGGCTCTGTAGAGCCTCTAGTTAATTCTTGCAAACTCCTGCTGTGAGAATCAGTTCCTTCAATTTCAACTGAATTCAATATTTTAATGATTTTATTTCTGCTGTATTTGTATTGAATGTATTGCTGAATAGTGGAAAGAAAGAAGTAAACAAGAAAATCCCTTGCAGGAGGTTCCACTTCATATATGTGTTAAAGAAGCAAATTGAAGCACTATTTAAGCACTTTCCAGGTACTTTGATCTCAATTCTTTGTGAGGATGATTTATAAGGTTATTAGCTCACCTGACTGAATGTCATGGTGAGCTTTCTGATCACTTTTCGTCCGTCGTGAAGGTGGTGTTTGGGTCTTTTTCTCCCAAACCACTGGCCACATTTTAATGAAATTTCACATGAGTAGTGGTTATATAGGGGCATTGGGTTTTTCTTCAAATTGTGTTTCTGCCTGTATTAAGGAGGGGGTGAGGCCAAAATGCCCCAATGTTTAGCTCAACTTTGACGTAAGTCAAATTTGACCTTATGCCATGGCCAGTCGTCCGCCTGTCCATATGGCCGTCAACAATTCAATACGGCTTGGGCTAGAGGCCGTATTTATGAACCGATCTTTACGAAACTTCTTGGGTACCTTTGTTATCACCGTGGGACAAGAATGAGTGTTTTGGGGTCCGGTCTGAAATTCAAGTTGGCCGCTGGCAGCCATTTTGTACAAACTTAGGTGCAATCAGATTTTTGGTCAGGACTTCCATATGAAAGCTCTGATTTGAATTTTTTTTTGTATGAATGTTTAGTACCATGGGATACATCACATATAATACGGGTTTTTTTCTTGTGCATAAATTAAGCAAATTAGAGTAACTTTTGATGTATTTAGTGTTACTTTCAGCACTGTAAGTGCAAATGCCAATACGGCTCGGGCTAGAGGCCGTATTTATGAACTGATCTTTACGAAACTTCTTGGGTACCTTTGGCATCACCATGGGACGAGAACGAGTGTTTTGGGGTCCGGTCCAAATTCAACATGGCCGATAGCAGCCATTTTGTACAAAATTAGGTGCAATCAGATTTTTGCGCAGAACTTCCATATGAAAGTGCTGATTTGAATAATTTTGTGTGTGAATGTTTAGTACCATGGGATACATCGCATATAATACAGGTTTTTTCTCGTGCAGAAATTATGCAAATTAGATGAACTTTGATTTTTTCAGTGCTACTTACACACAGTAAGTACACATCTCAATACAGCTCGGGCTAGGGGCTGACCGATCTTCACGAAACGTCTTGAGTACCTTTGTTATCACCTTGGGACAAGAACGAGTGTTTCTGAGTGTGGTCCAAAATTCAAGATGGCTTCCAGTGGCCATTTTGTACCGAAATTAGGTCTAATCAGTTTTTTGTACACAACTTCTACACGACTCAGTCTAGAGGCCGTATTTATGAAGTGATCTTTATGAAACTTCTTGGGTACCTTTGTTATCACCGTGGGATGAGAGCGAGTGTTTTGGGGTATGGTCCGAAATTCAAGATGGCCACCACAGCCATTTTGTACCAAAATTAGTGCAATCAGTCTTTTGTACAGAACTTCTGTATGAAAGTTCCGATTTGAATAAATTTTTGTATGAATGTTTAGTAAAATGGAATACATCACATACAGTACGGATTTTTTTCTCGTGCAGAAATTATGCAAATTAGATGAATTTTGATTTATTTAGTGCTACTCATACACTGTAAGTGCACTTGTCAATACGGCTCGGGTTAGAGGCTGTATTTATCAACCGATCTTCACGAAACTTCTTGGGTACCTTTGTTATCACCTTGGGATGAGAACAAGTGTTCCTGAGTGCCGTCCAAAATTCCAGATGGCTGCCAGTGGCCATTTTGTATCGAAATTAGGTCCAATCAGTTTTTTGTCACAACTTCTATACAGCTCGTATTTATGAACTGATCTTCACGAAACTTCTTGGGTACCTTTGTTTTCACCTTGGGACAGGAATGAGTGTCTTTTGGGGTGCCTTTGTTGTCACTGTGCTATGAGAACAAATATTTTGTGGTTCAGTCAGACCCACTCTGGGACTCAAAGATTTCTTTTCTAGTTTAGCATCTGACTGTCACCCACCTTTACCTATACATTTGTTACAGGCTACTGTCAGTATTTATGTACAGACCGTTACAATACTTTATATGTACCTTTGTTATCAGGTCATTACCTAGATCTTTGTCATTGCTGTGTCACATACTATACATGTACATGTCTTGACAAGTTGAGCTACAGTGTCATTGACACTTTCATTTTATTTTATTTTTAATTTTTGTAATTATTTCTTTGCCATCAAAAGTTCATGGTCTTGGTTGGTTTTATGTTTTAGGCCTAATCTACAGAATAGCATGGGTGGTGGTGTATTTTGTCCCTTGAGTGCAAGAAGGCTTTGCAATGCTAAAGCACTGCAAAGCCTTGTTGCACTCAAGGGAGAAATTTATCAATTTTATTAACTTGAGTAAATATCAGACATAAACCATTTAATTATTATTTTTTAAGTTTGCATTGGTCATAAATAGAGAGCATGCTGCAGTTAGAAAAACCATGTGGGATGGCCTGAGAAACAGATTTTTAACTTTTTTAGGCCTAATGGAGAAAACGTTAAAAGCCTTCTTTTCCCAATTGACTGCTCCAAATGCTTCCATATTTGAAATATAACATCTTTGTAAGGATGATTCACAAGTATATTTAACTGAGGCATCTGGAGACGTACGTTGGGGGTGTCATGGGGCCCTCCTATTTTAACAATGTTGGTAATTAAAAAAGATTAAAAGAACTCTTCTACCAAACAACTGCTCCAAATGTTTGATCTGTAAAACATGTAGTATAAAACATATTTATCAGGTCAATACAAGTTTGTTCAAATTGAGCTCCTGGGTGTCATGTTTGGGAATGTTGTTTAGGTAGTGAGGGGGCACAGACATTTTAAACCACTGATAATAAGCTATTAATTGAAAATAGAATACGTTTTCATTTTCGGAATTCACTTTAAAAAATTTCCCACAATCCAGTATAAGTATTTCTATTAGTTCCTTGAATCCCGCACCCTATATAACATGTAAGCAACCAAGTCTGTGCATTTTCATCAGTGTATATTTTCATGTAGTGTGTTACCAATTTTTATAACCAGAAAGTGTGACTAACCCTGTGCTTTGCACAGGGTTAGTCACACTTTCTGGTTATGAAAAATGTTCATTATTAACTGAGTAACTAACCCTGTGCACTGTTCAGTCTAAGTGTAAATTTCATCACATCAACACTTTACCCAAAGTAATGGACAGAATCAGACAGTAGTATACTAAATAAACATTCAAACTCACCTTAAGACTCCTCATTGGTTTTCGTTTTAATGAATTCCAAAAATGAAAATATATTCTATTTTCAGTTAATAGCTTGTTCTAATGTAAATAATTTTCATTCCTGTAAATCGTAATAAAAAATATGCATGTACAAGTCTTCATTCACAGTTGAGTACCTAAATATAAATCAGATGCAAGTATTCTGAAGCCACAGTAATGCATTTCATTTAATGATTTTCACAATTGACTACTTCTTTTTTATGACAGGTGGCGTAAGTGAAAATGTGTGTTCATTTTCCAGAAGAGAACATTCAAATGATTTTATTGAGTTAACTTCTGAAGAATTTGAGAGAGTTTCAAGTTTAGTGAGAGGCAGAGTTAAATTATCGGATGTGAATTATGTATGTATGATGTATCAATATTTCCTTTTTTATTAGGGTTTAATGACACTTTCAACAGCCAAGGTCACCTCATGTAAGACAATTTTGTGGGTGGAGGAAGCCAGAGTACCCAGAGAGAACCATCAAGCAGTGATGAGCTACTGTCAGGCCCCCAACATACTAACTCTGTACAAGCAGGGTTAGCATTGGTTGAAGACAAGTGCAACATCAAGATGCAGTACTAGGGCTGCACAATATTTTGATATACCAATAATACCGGTATTGAAATTGTCACTGGTTAAATATCATCCATAAAATTGGAATACCGGTATATCGTCTGTGACGATATTGACTTCCATCGCGTGATTTTAAGAATTACAATTCATATTTTTCCAGAGTTAAATTCAACAGAACAGCTGATCGCCAAATAGGAAATTTTTTCTTATCTTCTCAGCTAAATATTAAACGGCGAGATATTACTTGACCTGCAATCTCTGATCTTTGAACTTTGAACTATTTGGCAATATAATAGAAAAAAAATAATGGAATGTTTTGTTTTTTATTCACTTGCACCCTGTCTGCTCGGGATAAAATTTGTTACATAGCAAATCCCTGTTGTCCCTTAAAATGTAAAAACATTGTCGGGCTGTTTGACACTCCAGGGAAGTTTGTAATCACTGAGCCATGTTATTGCAATTACAACTACTCTTTGCTGTTTGCTTGTGTGCAGCTTAATGAGAAAACAATCTTGAAAGACAATAAGTTTTGTTTGCTGTTCTCCTAAAGGAATTTGAGAGTCCCGTTGTCTAAACAAATATGCAATAAAGTGTATATATATTTCTCCAGTTTTGACCCAAGTCATTTCAGTATTTATTAGTTAATTATGGATTTTGTAGCCAAAGCAAAAGCAACATCAATAATATGGTGACGCCGCAATAAAATTTTCAGTGCTAAATGCCCATACAGGGTATATGACACTGCAAATTTTATTGCGATGTCACATAGGTACTTGCCGATAAATGTTACCTAGTCCCCCAAGACCCCAAACCCCCACATTAGTCATGACAGTACTGAAAATTATTATTTTTATTTTTCCTGCTATAAATCCAGAATTGTTACTAGTTTAGTGATTCACTGTCAACTTTTGTTTACGATGCATGATTGAGTAGAAATTAGTTGGCCCCTGTTTCCTTGAAGAAAATTTGCGTGAGCAATCTCTCCACTGTAAATAAATCTAGGAGATGATATATACCGATATATCGCGATATCGTTTCTAATATCGTAACCGGTATTCAATTTTCAGTATCGTGCAGCCCAATGCAGTACACCTTAGTACACAGTGCCACCATGCCCCCATATCAATTACCCCTTTACCTTACAGTCCTTGAGAATAATAGTACCCATGTTAAATCCTTAACCCTTAGCACTCTGAGCACAAAAAGATACTTTCAATGACAATATATTTCTCATTAATAATCAACTATTTAACCAATGATATCATGTTTGACAGAGTTCATTGAACTCTTTCAAACAAGATATGATGGGTTAAATTCTACAGGTACATGATGGGGAGACCTTTGCTGTTACAAACACTGGTACAAACAGACCAGAAATGTTCACAAAAATGGACATTAAAAAATGGACATCCTAATTTTTTTTTTTTTCAATTTTTGCCTCAAAAACATAGTTTATAACACCTCATTGGGACAAGTTTGTTGAACTTGTTCTAATAAGAGGTCATAAGCTTATGTTTTATGGCAAACTTTTTAGTTATTATCCCCAAGCAAGAGAGGGATATAGCAAAGACCTCCGGCCCTCTGTCCATCCATCTGTCCGTGCATCCATCCAAACTTTGTTTATGGCATAACTTGAACAATAGTTATTTTTATACTGTACCAATGACCCAGACATAGCTGGTGCTAACTCTTAAAATATAGGGCCAAACACAAATTTTGCCCCCCAATCCCCAAAATTTGCATCTAAAACTAAAGAAAACATGTCCTGAAAGGCCCTCCACACCTCGCCCCCACTGCGCACGCGCAGTGTCAAGGACGTTCCGAAATTGGCGCCATTTATCATTCTAAGTTTGGCCCTTCATCAGTTAACATCTGACTGATCTTTGTGCTTTTAAATCTCAGTTTAAATGATGCCAGACACATAAATATTAGTGAAATGGTGATTCTAAGGAGGATAGAAAAGGAGGAGAGGAAAAGAATGTGTGACAGAATATTATCAGGGCTGTAACTTAAAATTTTTTAATGAAATTATGTTAAGTTACCTATATTTTTATACTGTACCAATGACCCAGACATAGCTGGTGCTAACTCTTAAAATATAGGGCCAAACACAAATTTTGCCCCCCAATCCCCAAAATTTGCATCTAAAACTAAAGAAAACATGTCCTGAAAGGCCCTCCACACCTCGCCCCCACTGCGCATGCGCAGTGTCAAGGACGTTCCGAAATTGGCGCCATTTATCATTCTAAGTTTGGCCCTTCATCAGTTAACATCTGACTGATCTTTGTGCTTTTAAATCTCAGTTTAAATGATGCCAGTCACATAAATATTAGTGAAATGGTGATTCTAAGGAGGATAGAAAAGGAGGAGAGGAAAAGAATGTGTGACAGAATATTATCAGGGCTGTAACTTAAAATTTTTTAATGAAATTATGTTAAGTTACCTATTTTCAAGGCAGCAGCCATTTTGTTGTCATTCTGATTATTTAGTTACACTGTTTTTTCAAGTGTTTTTCCTCTCTCCCTGTCCTTTAAGTCCCCCTTGCTATTCTCCCATGCTTTTGGCATAGTTTCTGTAATTATTATTACTAAAATTTCTTGGGAGTTTTAGCTTAATAACAGAATGAATTCTGTTCTTTCCCCATGTTTACGTCTTCACCTACGGGTGGTTAGGCGTTGTGTTCTGCATCTACCATCTGATGTTCTGCAGTTTCTTCCCTGGAAGTCTCTGTTTTGCATCAGATGGTGTATTTTTGGTAACTGATTTCGGGCCTGGGTGCCTGGAGTCTTATTTTAGTGTTTTTACACTCATTGTTTACATTTACAACAGCCCTCTGTGTGAGGGGGGGATTTCTAAATAATAATATCTTTATGTTATTTTAATCATAACTAGATACATTATTATTGTTCGTAAGTGTTGAATAAATTGTTTAAAATATTTTTAAAATTTTTGTCCACACTTAGGCTTGGGATCCATTGGGGCTCAACGTTACTTTTCAGAAACTTGGGCTGTTCTGAAAAAATATTTTTTCAAAATATTTTGATTTCAATTATTTTTTCTATATTAATGGATCATATTATTATTATGTATTTTGATTGCCAGGGGTTAGTGCGAGTACCAGGACTTGTTTTCTTTTCACTTTGAAAGGATATTGATCAATTGTTTTAAGAGGAAGTCTTCCTCTGACCTTATTATCATTCTATATGTGGTCAGTGTACTCGCATTAACTCCTGTTCTCTATCGTATGATTTCGTTGACAATATGGGAAGCGTATGTCACGGTATGTTGTTGGGGATTTGGACACTCCGGTCCTTTCCCCGCAGGGTCACTCTACTTTATCAATTTCTATTTCAGACGATCAAGATTAGGGTGATGTATCTGTGATGTCTTCCAACAGTGTGCCTCCGTCGTCACAATTAATGAAGGGCTAGCGGAAAAGTGCTCATGTAATACGCCAATTGCCTAAGAGGACCCTAGTAGGTTCGACGGCCTTTGACGTCCGCTAGCTCGCCCGGTGTAGCGTCCATTCACCGAATGGTTCGGCAGCCGGGTTCGTCCGTTGCGGTCTAGAAGGAATTTTGGGGTGATGCGAGCACTATAAAATTAACTTAATGCACACCCAGTGACGGCGGATCGGAGGGAGAACGGAGGAAGCCTTTTAGTCCGGTTCATAGCTCGTTCCGGTCCATCCGGACGGCAAGCGAGAGAGGCCCCTCTCTCGTTCAACAACATCTGGCCCCAGATGTTGTGGTACAAATGTGTCGCTAGCGGAGCATACGTCCGTCGCTCGGGACGCTCCGTTGTATAGGCAGTCCGCTGAGACTGCTAAGGCTTCCTCTTCTCGTCAGCGCACACGACCGCACCTTGGCTGCGTGACCGCCGATATATTACCAGCTTCGCCGATCAAGGATTCTTCGGCGACCAGGTCACACCATCCGGCAGCCAGGGATTCGAGACCGATGGACTCCGGACGTTCGCATAGGAAGTATGCGGGAGCCATCTGATGCGGAGCTGCCCTCGGCGAAGCACCGATAGACTGCGCCTCCGCAGGTCTCGACGCCGGACATTCTTGTGCACATAGCACAGCTTATCGCAGCATCCCAGCAGCCGACAGTAACGGTGTCGGATCGAGAATTATCCGACAGCGCTGGGTCGGTAGCCGGGGACTCGAGGCCTGCAGACTCCGGACGTTCGCATAGGAAGTGTGCGGGAGTCAACGTACACGGAGCTTCCAGCGGCAATGCATCGTAAGTCCGCTACTGCACAGGCCTCGGGAACGGACGTGCTTTCCTTAATAGCACAGTTTATCGCAGCATCCCAGCATCAACTGAATCTGTCGCATATATTTTATCCGACGATGCTGGGTCGGGACGCTCCGCAGAAGCGGGTACGGACGTCCGAAAGTTTCATCCGGTCCGACGGGATACCGAAAGGGATTCGGTGGATTTCAAGCTTTCCCTTTCGGAACAACATATGCTGCGATGCCGGATAAGAAACTGATAGCGTCGATGGACTTAGAAATTTTTGGTTCGGTTCAGGGACATCGTCCCTCAGTTCCGACATAGTCCAATAATGTCACACAAACTTTCGAATTATTGAACGACGCTATATATATTATTATTTTATGCTTGCTATCCAAGCATTTCTGGTTTCTTGTTCGAAGAGTTATGGAGATGTCTTTCAAAAGTGTGCCTCTGTCGTCATAGTTATTGAAGAGTTAGCGGCAATAAGTGCTCATGGAATATGTCTATCGCTTACGGAGTGACATTCGCTAGCTCACCCGGTGTAGCGTACATTCATCGAATGGTTCGGCTGCCGGGTTCGTCTGTTGCGGTCTAGGAAGGAGATTTGGGTGATGCGAGCACTTTAATTACTTTAGTACTCACCCAGTGACGGCAGATTGAGGACAGATCGGAGGAAGCCAACAACATAGGGGACCGCATGTTGTGGTTCAGATATTTTACATTCGGAGCATATGTCCGTTGCTCGGGACGCTCCGTTATATTGACAGTCCGAGAGACTGTCTTTAATGCTTCCTCATCCTCACAGCAGGGCACACGACCGCACATTGGCTACGTGACCTCGAGTATCCGATCAGTTTCGGCATTCAGTGATTCCACAGCGAATAGGTCGCGCCATCCGGTAGCCAAGGGACACGAGGCCTATACACTCCGTTCGCTCGCATATTGGAAGTATGCACGGGGTAACGATCTCGGAGCTTCCTGCGGCAATGCATCGTAAGACCGCTGCTCCTCAGGCCTCAGTGACGGACGTGCTATCCGAGTTAGCACAGTTGTTTCGCAGCATCCCAGCAATTGACGGTTTCTCGGTCGAATCAGGAATTATCCGACGGCGCTGGGTCGGTGCGGTTGCATCAAGCTACGGACGACCGAACGCTTTATAGGGTCCGACAGGATGGCGAAAGGGATTCGAAAGATTTCGAGTTTTCCCTTTAGTTGTATCGGAAGATGCCTTTTATATCTTCTGGCATTTCTTCCAGTGATTATTTTTCGGACTTCATTGCTGCGATCTTGGATAAGAGACTTATAGCGTCATTGGACTCGGATTTTTCGATCGGTACAGGGACTTTGTCCCTGACTTACCGACGCAGTCCAATATTGTCATTACAACATGTGTTTTATTTTTCGACGCTATATATATTATATATATATATACAAGCCTGCTACTAAGCATGATAGTTTAGTTTCTTGTCCGCGTGGCTCATTTCTGCCATTTTATCTTTTTTACATATAGTTTATTTTGGCAGAGCAGGGCATACCGAGAGTTCATATGCGTCTAGACGGTGTGATTAAAGACTGCATATATTCTTTTTCGCCGTTTATGTCTTTTCCAATTTCAATGTTGGGAACGACATTATGTATAGTAGACTTAACTTAGACGCTTTATTATACGTAATCCGCCTTACTGAGGCGTTATCATTACGTCTTCAAGAAAAGATTTACGGGATATTATTCTCAATGTAATTTCTTTTGAGGGCAGTAGTTTGTTCACGTATAACTCCGCCCCTCAGTGGCTGATTGGAGTTGGTTAGACGTGATGCAGCCCTAGCTACATCCACGCGTGGATAGTAGGTTAAGAACTCTCTCAGAGTCGCTTCGTTCTCGGAGGAGCTTCTCTTCGACGGCAACTTTCCGGCAATCCATGAATTGCTTGATTATACATTCTCTTGTCTATATAGTGTTACAAGAGATTCAGACTGGGGCAAACATTCGGTGGTTGACTCAGAGAGTGCCGCCGCAGTTGCCGGACCCTAGTGTGGCTGTTATGACGGTTGCCAGTCAAACAGATTGGGATATATACTGATCCCTACGGATTCGAAGTGCCAGGGTCTTTGGGTTCCGCAGTCTTTTAGCTATCAGTTTAACTTCCGCGGAATAATGTTTTTTAGGCTTGCTTTATGTCATTGCATGAACATTATTCAGAAACGCATGCCCAAATTCCTGTCCTTTAATTCGACAGTAGTGGCGTATCTCCGGAACCAGGGAGGCACTCTTTCGTTTCCGTTATTCAATTTAATGGAAAGAATCCGTCTGTTGGTTATAGTACACCAAGTTCAGTTTTGGTCCGTCATATTCTGGGTCGTCTGATTGTTTTATCGCACTCCCGTTCTCTTACGGGTCGCTTGTTGCTGTCAGAATGGACTCTCAACAAACAAGTATTTTATCAGATTTGCTATCTATGGGAGCGCCCAATGATGTTTTATTTATGACACAGCTTGCTTATCAATTGCAGACGTATGTGTTAGCTTGTCCAGATCTCTGAGCTAAAACTGCTAACGCTCTATTGATCTATAGGACGGAATGATAGGATACGCGTATCCTCCGGCGCTGTTGTTTTAGCAGGTATTGCTAAGATAAACAACCACAATACATTTCTGTTGATAGCATCTCTATCTTCACAGAGATCATGAGTAATTTACTCTCTTGTCTACTGTGGATCTTTTTTCACTGGGTAAATCGTGTCATCTTTATCACAACCAGCAAGGTCGCAACCTTCATGTATTCCGTTGTGTGGTCCGTATTGCATTGTAAGCACTGTACTGGACGAGCTTTGGACGCGATTTCTTACTATAGGAGATCCTCTTCTTCGCTATTCTATGCGACTAAAGTGGAGGCTCTTCCGTCGTGGTGTAGGGATCATTATGTTCATATGGTTGATCCCTCCATACTACGCATTGCTAGTTTTTAGTATACTTGTTTCACAAGATCTACTGCAGCCTGTTGTTATTTAGGTTATAGGTTTATGTACCTCATACCTATGCACTCTACGATAGTTTACAATTGAGTCTTTTGTCTCTTTATCTAAGTCAGTTAGTAACTTTTTGATAAATAGACTTAGAATCTTTAGATTAAATTCCTATGCGGATTTTAACTTCGGTTCTTATTTAGCTAAGTAATCATTTGAGCCTCTGGAAACAGTAGTTTTCAAATTCTGACCTTTTAGACAGTAATTCTGTTGGTTTCTCTTTTACTGTAGAGTCAGTGAGTTTCATGCACTATCGATAGATGATTTTCACTTTCATAGTTTCGGAATCAATACTTCCGTTACTATTTAGGTTGGATTGTTGCATAAGAATTAGGCTCCTATTATCCGGAACCTATTATTTTAAGGTCCTTCCGTCTTCGTATGGGCATAGGCCTTTACTCTTTCCGGGTACAGTTTATGTATTTATAAACAGATATCTGTTTATTACAAGGGCGTAAGCTTCTTCTGTCTTTGATGTCTAGTAGAAGGACGTTACGCTCCATTTTATTGTTAATGGATTCTATTAACTAGCGTACTGCTTATGGTATATCATTGGCTTAGCAGTTGTGCTTAAGATTTCGGCTCATGAAGTAAGAGTTCTTCTACTTCTTGGGCTTACATTAATAGTGTTGCTATTTTAGATTTTTGAAGGCTGCTCATTGCGCTCAGCCATCCATTCATGAATTTTATCTCAGAAATATCGAGTCCATTTCTGGAGGCCTCTATTGTTAGGTCTATTATCTACTGCTCAGAATGTCATTCACTTAACAGTTGCTACTATAGCTAGGTAGGCTGTCTGTTTTGGCAGTGTCTCCGTTCGGCTGCCCTCTTCGCTCTGGGCTATTTGACCCAGGGCAAGAAAAAGGGGGGGGGGAGGGTGTTCCCTTGGGTCACCTGTTTTTACTATGAAAACAAGGGGATACCTCCTCCGGAGTTAGTAATTCTGAGCTGTTATTGGGATGGTTGTTTAGTGAGAAGTTTAAGTTTATAAAATTCATTCAAGTCTTAGTTTTTAAAGTATAGCTTTTGAATATTGCATATGTCAACGGACATGATTATGCAATTCTCACACACTTTTAAGAGTATAAGAGTCTCTATTCTCTAGACTTATTTTATTATTGGCTTACTTTAAAAATTATTAGTATAAGGATTATTGGATATTAATAGAGTACATGGATGTATGAAACTCAATTTTTGGAAGGTGTTGTATCTTTCTAATTTATCATAAATAAGAAAGATACATGTAAGGCCTATTACTTCTTTTCCCTACAGGGGATGACTCTATTTTATTTTATTGAGCGTATTCCATTTTGCTCTATGTCCTTGGCCCTCCAGCCTTTTTACTATTCAGCTATGTCTGGGTCATTGGTACAGTATAAAAATGTTAAAAAATTTATAGTAATTTATATATTTTTTATACTTACCAATGACCCAGACGGGGATGGCCCTCCCAGGAGTTGGGAACTCTTGCCTCCCCGCTGAGTACATAGCGCTTACCAGGCACTGGTTATTAGAATGATAAATGGCGCCAATTTCGGAACGTCCTTGACACTGCGCATGCGCAGTGGGGGCGAGGTGTGGAGGGCCTTTCAGGACATGTTTTCTTTAGTTTTAGATGCAAATATTTTTATACTGTACCAATGACCCAGACTTAGCTGGTGCTAACTCCACAAAAACCAGGGCCAAACACAAATTTTGCCCCCCAATCCCCAAAATTTGCATCCAAAACAAAAAGAAATCATGTCCTAAAGGACCTCCATAGTACGACTCTACTGCGCATGCGCAGTGACGCAGTCGTCCCGAAATTGGCGCCAAATATCATTCTCTGTTTGGCCCTTCATCAGTCAACATCTCACTGATCTTTGTGCTTGTAAATCTCAGTTTAAAGGATGCCAGACACGTAATTCTTGGAGAAAATGTGATTCTAAGGAGGATAGAAGGAGGAGAGGAAAAAAGAAGTGGCAAAAAATAATCAGGGCTGTACTTAAAATTTTTTGTTAAAATTATGTTAAGTTGCCTATTTTCGAGGCAAACGCCTCTTGTTGTCATTCTTGCTAATTGTTGCACTGCTTATTCAGTGTTTCCTCTCCCCTAACCTTCTAAAGTCCCCCCTTGCAATTCTCCCATGCTTTTGGCATATTTTTGAGAAGTTTCATTTCTAAAAATTCCCTGGGAGAGTTGCTTGGTTACAGAATGTTTTCTGTTATTTTCCCCATAGTTACGTTTTCACCCATGGGTGTATAACGTTTGTGTTCAGCATCTTCCATCTGATGTTCTGCAGATTCTCCCCTGGGAGTCTCTGTTTTGCATCAGATAGAGTGTAATTGAGGACTGATTCCGGGCCAGTTTTTTCAGTGCCTGGAGTCATGTTTTCTTCTGTGTTTACACTGTTTGTTTTCATTGGCAACAGCCTTTTTTGAGGGGGGCTGTTTGCCTTTGAGGTAGTTTATCTCATTATAAGATACATTTATATTATCCGAAAGTGTCTCATTAATTATTTTATATAATTTTAAAATTTTTGACCACACTTTGCCATCGGATCCATCGGGGCTCAACGTTACTTTTCAGCAACTTGGGCTTCTCTGAAAAAATATTTTTTCAAAATTATTTTGTTTTGCAATTGTTTTTTCATTTATTAATGGATCATGTTATTATGTATCTTTGTGTCAGGGGTTTTTGCGAGTAACTAGGACTTATTGTTGTTCTTTCACAATGAAGGGAACTTGTTCAAATTGTAATAGGAAGAAATCTTCCTCTGACTTTCATGATTATTGCATAAATTGTAGTCAGTGTTCTCGCATTAATCCCTGTCCTGTATGTGAACATTGGGATGAGAAACATTGGAAACGTGTGTCACGATATGTTGTTTCTGGAGAAAGAGCGATGCCGGCTCTTTCTCCACAAGGTCACTCTACTCTCTCAGTTTCTATTTCAGAGGAACCAGAACAGGGTGATGTTTCCATGTTATCTTCTTCAAGTGTGCGTCCGTCGTCACAATTAAATACAGAGCTAGCGGCAAAAGTGCTCATGGAGATTAGACAAATGTCGTCCGCTAGCTCGCCCGGTGTAGCGTCCATTCACCGAATGGTTCGGCAGCCGGGTTCGTCCGATGCGGTCCAAGAGGAAATTTTGGGTGATGCGAGCACTATAAAAATAATAGATGCACACCCAGTGACGGCGGATAGTGAACGAGAACGGAGGAAGCCTTTTAGTCCGGTTCCTAGCTCGTCCAGGTCCAGCCGGGCCGCGAGCGAGAGAGGCCCCTCTCTCGTACAACAACATCTGGGACCAGATGTTGTGGTACAAAATGTGTCTTTAGCGGAGCATACGTCCGTCGCTCGGGACGCTCCGTTGTATAAGCAGTCCGCAGAGACTGTTAAGGCTTCCTCTTCTCGCCGGCGCACACGACCGCACCTTGGCTGCGTGACCTCCGATATCTTGCCAGCTTCGCCGATGAAGGATTATTCGGCGACCAGGTCACACCATCCGGCAGCCAGGGATTCGAGACCGATGGACTCCGGACGTTCGCATAGGAAAAGTATGCGGGAGCCATCGGATGCGGAGCTGCCCTCGGCAAAGCAGCGAAAGACCGCTCCTCCGCAGGTCTCGACGTCGGACATTCTAGTGCAGATAGCACAGCTTATCCCAGCAGCCGACAGAGACGGTGTCGGATCGAGAATTATCCGACGGCGCTGGGTCGGTACGCTCCGCCGAAGCATCGGGGGCGGACGACCGGGAACATCGGGAGGTCCGACCGGATGGTGAAAGGGATACGGATGAATTGGAGCTATCCCTTTCGGAACAACACAAAGCTGCCGTAGACTTCATCCGGCACTTTCTTCCTCAAGTTGTTCCGTCGGGCCAGACTGCTGCGCTTCCGGACAGGAGAATTATAGCGTCATTGGACTCTGATTTTTTCGAGCGGTTCAGGGACATCGCTCCCGAGTTTCCGTCGCAGTCCAATAATGTTGCAAGAACATTTGAATTATTGAACGACGCTATTTTTAAACTTGCTTCCAGGACAGGGAAAGCAGGCTTCTTGTCCGCAAATACTCTCAACCTGCCTTTCATTAATGCAAGGAATAAATTCGACACGGCAGGTCAGGGTATACCGAGAGTTCCTCTGCGTATGGACGACGAGGCGGAAGACTTAGAGCTATCATTACCGTCGTCAGCTTCTATTCCAACCGCAGTGTTGGAAACAGCTATTGCGTCTAACAGAGCCAATTTAGATGCCTTATCTTACGCAGATCACCTTACGAAGGCGTTATCACTGCGTCTTCAAGGGGAAGAGTTTCAGGATATACAATCCTCCTTAAGACTTCTTTCAAGGGCAGTAGCTTATTCCACGTGTAACTCCGCCCTTTCAGTGGCAAATCTGGAGTTGGTTAGACGTGACGCAGCCCTGTCTACATCCACACTAGTGGATTCTAAGGTGAAGAACTCTCTTAGAGTCGCTTCGGTCTCAGGAGATCTTCTCTTTGACGGCAAGCTTTCCGCTATTTATGATAATATTAAAAAGAAAGCTAGTGATTCTCTGTTGTTTAGATCCGCTCCTAAAAGGTCGGATTCAGCAGACACGAATAAGGCGGGCACTTCTGGGTCTTATCCGCCCAAGAGAGGTTCCTATAGAGGTTCCGGTGCGTCCTCTAGCTCTTATTTGAGATACCGTCAGGATAGCGACTCTCATTCGGGACGTCCTTCAGGCCGGGACAATCGGTCGGACGCCCCGAGGTCGACGAGGCGAGGTGCGGGTCGTGGAAGACGTGGTTTCTCCTACCGCAGGCCTCGCAGATCCAGGAGGTGATGGCTCAAACCTCTATCGCGTTCCGGTTGGCGGAAGGTTGTCGAGTTTTTCTCAAGAGTGGGCGTCGATTATGGACGACCCGTGGGTGAGAGGAGTGACTTCGGAAGGTCTAAAGATATCCTTCAAACGAAAGCCTCCATTAACTCGAAGTCCAAAGTGGACTCATCTTCCGTCAAACCCTCAGAAAAGAGACGCTCTGCTATCAGAGGTGCAGTCTCTTTTAATGAAGAACGCGGTAGAGGTCGTAGAAAACCAGGAATCGCTGGGATTCTACAGCCATCTGTTTCTGGTTCCGAAACCAGACGGCTCGTTCCGTCCAGTCATAGATTTGAGCTGGATAAACAAGCTGATCATCGCTCCGAAGTTTTATATGGAGACGATTCGATCGGTCAGAGCGAGTATTCGGGTGAACGATTATGCAACGAGCATAGATCTCAAAGATGTGTACTTTCACGTCATGGTACATCCGACATTCCGAAAGTATCTACGCTTCGCAGTCCTAGGAGTGGTGTATCAGTTCCGGGCCATGTGCTTCGGATTGAATCTAGCACCCTGGGCTTTCACTCGGGTAATGAACTCGGTAATGATCTACTTCCGAGCTCATTCGTCTGCGGTAACGTCGGCCTACCTGGACGACATTCTTCAGAGGTACGGCAACGAGTTAACGCTTCAGAACGATGTTCAGAATCTTCTTCTATTGCTCCGACGTCTCGGTTTCATAGTAAACGAGGAGAAGTCGGATCTGGTGCCGTCCAAGTCATTCACTCATCTGGGAATGAGCTTCGAGACGCACAACAATCTCGTTCGTCTGCCGTTAACCAGAGCGAAATTAGTCAGTTGTTACGCTCGCTATTGTCTAAATACAGACAAAGTCACAGCGAGAGAATTTATGAGACTGATAGGTCTGTGCGGAGCCGCTGCGGATCTCATTCCGATGGGACGGCTACGCACACGGCCTCTTCAAATTTTCTTGACTCAGAATTGGAGTGTGAAAATTCATTCGCTCGATGTAGACGTTCTCTTGTCAGATCAAGTGAAACAAGAGATTCAGACTTGGGCAAACATTCAGTGGTTAACTCAAGGAGTTCCGCTGCAGTTGCCGGATCCGAGTTTTACCATTATGACGGATGCCAGTCAAACAGGTTGGGGTGCATCATTAATCCCAACGGATTCGAGATGCCAGGGTCTTTGGGATCCGCAATTCCTGTGCAAGCACATAAACATCAAGGAAATGATGTCAATTTGGCTTGCGTTACGTCACTGGATGGACATTATTCACGATGCTCATGTCCAAATCCTATCCGACAATACGACAGTAGTGGCGTATATACGGAATCAGGGAGGCACTCATTCAGTTCCGTTGTTCAATCTAACGGAAAGAATCCTTCTGTTTGCGTTGGAACATCACGTTCTTCTTTCGGTCCGTCACATACCGGGTCGTCTGAATGTGCTAGCAGACTCCCTTTCTCGAAAGGGTCGCTTGTTGCCGTCGGAGTGGACTCTCAACAAACAAGTATTCAATCAGATTTGCTACCAATGGGAACGGCCAATGATAGACTTATTTGCGACACATCTCAACAATCAGTTGCAGACGTATGTGTCCCCGTGTCCGGATCCAAGAGCATTTGCTGTAGACGCTCTATCGATCCCTTGGGACGGAATGATAGGATATGCGTATCCTCCAGCGCCGTTAATTCAACAAGTATTGCTAAAGATAAAACAATCTCAATGCAAGATTCTGTTGGTAGCATCTCTGTCGCCACAGAGACCGTGGATAAATCTACTCAGGTGTCTGTTGTGGGACCTACCGCGGAAGCTCCCTCCACGAGAGGATCTTCTTTGGCAGGGGAAATCGCGCCAACTGCATCACAACCCGCAAGGTCTCAACCTTCACGTTTTTCCGTTGTGCGGTCCTTCTTGCATGGCAAGCACTTTACAGGACGAGCAGTGGACGCGATTTCTAACTGTAGGAGGACCTCCTCTTCGCTAAACTATGCGGCTAAGTGGAAGGTTTTCCGTCGTTGGTGTAGGGATCATTCTGTTGATATATTTGATCCCTCTATACCAGACATTGCTAACTTTCTAGTATACTTGTTTGACGAAATCAAACTGCAACCGGTTACTATAAAGGGTTATAGATCTATGTTATCTGATACCTATGCACATCATGATAGTTTACAAATTGGATCTAATGTCTCTTTATCGAAATTGGTTAGAAACTTTTCGATAAATAGACCCAGAACTCTTAGATTAATTCCTAAGTGGAATTTAGCTTGGGTTCTCCTTAAATTGAAGGAAAAGCCATTTGAACCTCTTGGGACAGTAGATTTCAAATTCTTATCTTATAAGACAGCTTTTCTCTTAGCTTTCTCTTCTGCCAGAAGAGTCAGTGAGCTTCATGCACTATCGGTGGATGATTCTCATTATCGTAGTGTTGGGAACACTATCACCTTCACTACTAACGTCGGTTTTTTAGCTAAGAATCAGGCTCCTAATAAATATCCGGAACCTATTGTTATTAAGGCTCTTCCGTCTTCAGACGGGCGTAGGCCTTTACTCTGTCCTGTTAGAGCACTACGTATCTATAAACAGAGATCTCAGTTCATCAGAAAGGGACGGAAACGTTTCTTTCTGTCTTTGATGCCTAATAGAAAGGACATTTCAGTCCATTCTATTGCTAGATGGATTCAGTTAACTATCCGTACTGCGTATGAAGATTTATCTTCTTCTCAGCAGTCTGTGCTTAAGATTTCTGCTCATGAAGTAAGAGCTCTTTCTACTTCCTGGGCTTATGCTAATAGTGTTGCTATTACAGATTTAATGAAGGCTGCTTATTGGTCTCAGCCATCCACATTTACTAATTTTTATCTCAGAAATATTGAGTCCATTTCTGGAGACCTGCATTGTTTAGGTCCGTTATCTGTTGCTCAGAATGTCGTCCACTAAACAGTTGCAACTATAGTTATGCAGGCTTTCTGTTCCGGCAGTGACTCCGTCCGGCTGCCCTCTTCGCTCTGGGCTATTTGACCCAGGGCAAGGGGAAGGGGGGGGGCGGGTGTTCCCTTAGGTCACCTGCTTTATAGTGAAAAGCAAGGGAATGCCTCCTCCAAGACAGTATTTCTGAGTCGCTTCCGGGATGGTTTTAAAGTGTAATATTAATGTTTAATTTCATTCATGTCTTATTTTTAAAGTGTAGCTCGGTGTGAAGCATTTGTATATGTCAAGTGTCAAACGGGCTTTAATATACAATACTCGGACACTTTTAAATGATTATAAAGAGTCTCAATTCTCTGGACTACTTTATTTATTGGCTTGTTTTAAAAATAATTAGTATAAAGGTTATACTGGATGTTAATAGAGAACATGAATGTTATTGTACTCAATTATTAAGGGTAGTGTATCTTTCTAATTTAAATATTAAATAAGAAAGATACATGTAAAGCCTAATACTCCTTTTCTCCTTAAGGGGTTACCTCTTTATTTTATAATTGAGCTTATTGGATTTTCCTCTATGTCCTAGGCCCTCCAGCCTGTTTACTATTCAGCTAAGTCTGGGTCATTGGTACAGTATAAAAATGTTAAAAAATTTATAGTAATTTATATATTTTTTATACTTACCAATGACCCAGACGGGGATGGCCCTCCCTGAGTTGGGAACTCTTGCCTCCCCGCTGAGTACATAGCGCTGACCAGGCACTGCCAGTAAGAATGATATTTGGCGCCAATTTCGGGACGACTGCATCACTGCGCATGCGCAGTAGAGTCGTACTATGGAGGTCCTTTAGGACATGATTTCTTTTTGTTTTGGATGCAAATTTTGGGGATTGGGGGGCAAAATTTGTGTTTGGCCCTGGTTTTTGTGGAGTTAGCACCAGCTAAGTCTGGGTCATTGGTAAGTATAAAAAATATATAAATTACTATAAATTTTTTAACTTTGGGGATTGGGGGGCAAAATTTGTGTTTGGCCCTATATTTTAAGAGTTAGCACCAGCTATGTCTGGGTCATTGGTAAGTATAAAAAATATATAAATTACTATAAATTTTTTAACTTTCAAGGCAGCAGCCATTTTGTTGTCATTCTGATTATTTAGTTACACTGTTTTTTCAAGTGTTTTCCTCTCTCCCTGTCCTTTAAGTTCCCCCTTGCTATTCTCCCATGCTTTTGGCATAGTTTCTGTAATTATTATTACTAAAATTTCTTGGGAGTTTTAGCTGAATAACAGAATGAATTCTGTTCTTTCCCCATGTTTACGTCTTCACCTACGGGTGGTTAGGCGTTGTGTTCTGCATCTACCATCTGATGTTCTGCAGTTTCTTCCCTGGAAGTCTCTATTTTGCATCAGATGGTGTATTTTTGGTAACTGATTTCGGGCCTGGGTGCCTGGAGTCTTATTTTAGTGTTTTTACACTCATTGTTTACATTTACAACAGCCCTCTGTGTGAGGGGGGGATTTCTAAAATAATAATATCTTTATGTTATTTTAATCATAACTAGATACATTATTATTGTTCGTAAGTGTTGAATAAATTGTTTAAAATATTTTTAAAATTTTTGTCCACACTTAGGCTTGGGATCCATTGGGGCTCAACGTTACTTTTCAGAAACTTGGGCTGTTCTGAAAAAATATTTTTTCAAAATATTTTGATTTCAATTATTTTTTCTATATTAATGGATCATATTATTATTATGTATTTTGATTGCCAGGGGTTAGTGCGAGTACCAGGACTTGTTTTCTTTTCACATTGAAAGGATATTGATCAATTGTTTTAAGAGGAAGCCTTCCTCTGACCTTATTATCATTCTATATGTGGTCAGTGTACTCGCATTAACTCCTGTTCTGTATCGTATGATTTCGATGACAATATGGGAAGCGTATGTCACGGTATGTTGTTGGGGATTTGGACACTCCGGTCCTTTCCCCGCAGGGTCACTCTACTTTATCAATTTCTATTTCAGACGATCAAGATTAGGGTGATGTATCTGTGATGTCTTCCAACAGTGTGCCTCCGTCGTCACAATTAATGAAGGGCTAGCGGAAAAGTGCTCATGTAATACGCCAATTGCCTAAGAGGACCCTAGTAGGTTCGACGGCCTTTGACGTCTGCTAGCTCGCCCGGTGTAGCGTCCATTCACCGAATGGTTCGGCAGCCGGGTTCGTCCGTTGCGGTCTAGAAGGAATTTTGGGGTGATGCGAGCACTATAAAATTAACTTAATGCACACCCAGTGACGGCGGATCGGAGGGAGAACGGAGGAAGCCTTTTAGTCCGGTTCATAGCTCGTTCCGGTCCATCCGGACGGCAAGCGAGAGAGGCCCCTCTCTCGTTCAACAACATCTGGCCCCAGATGTTGTGGTACAAATGTGTCGCTAGCGGAGCATACGTCCGTCGCTCGGGACGCTCCGTTGTATAGGCAGTCCGCTGAGACTGCTAAGGCTTCCTCTTCTCGTCAGCGCACACGACCGCACCTTGGCTGCGTGACCGCCGATATATTACCAGCTTCGCCGATCAAGGATTCTTCGACGACCAGGTCACACCATCCGGCAGCCAGGGATTCGAGACCGATGGACTCCGGACGTTCGCATAGGAAAGTATGCGGGAGCCATCTGATGCGGAGCTGCCCTCGGCGAAGCAGCGATAGACTGCGCCTCCGCAGGTCTCGACGCCGGACATTCTTGTGCACATAGCACAGCTTATCGCAGCATCCCAGCAGCCGACTGAAACGGTGTCGGATCGAGAATTATCCGACAGCGCTGGGTCGGTAGCCGGGGACTCGAGGCCTGCAGACTCCGGACGTTCGCATAGGAAGTGTGCGGGAGTCAACATACACGGAGCTTCCAGCGGCAATGCATCGTAAGTCCGCTACTGCACAGGCCTCGGGAACGGACGTGCTTTCCTTAATAGCACAGTTTATCGCAGCATCCCAGCATCAACTGAATCTGTCGCATATATTTTATCCGACGATGCTGGGTCGGGACGCTCCGCGGAAACGGGTACGGACGTCCGAAAGTTTCATCCGGTCCGACGGGATACCGAAAGGGATTCGGAGGATTTCAAGCTTTCCCTTTCGGAACAACATATGCTGCGATGCCGGATAAGAAACTGATAGCGTCGGTGGACTTAGAAATTTTTGGTTCGGTTCAGGGACATCGTCCCTCAGTTCCGACATAGTCCAATAATGTCACACAAACTTTCGAATTATTGAACGACGCTATATATATTATTATTTTATGCTTGCTATCCAAGCATTTCTGGTTTCTTGTTCGAAGAGTTATGGAGATGTCTTTCAAAAGTGTGCCTCTGTCGTCATAGTTAATGAAGAGTTAGCGGCAATAAGTGCTCATGGAATATGTCTATCGCTTACGGAGTGACATTCGCTAGCTCACCCGGTGTAGCGTACATTCATCGAATGGTTCGGCTGCCGGGTTCGTCCGTTGCGGTCTAGGAAGGAGATTTGGGTGATGCGAGCACTTTAATTACTTTAGTACTCACCCAGTGACGGCAGATTGAGGACAGATCGGAGGAAGCCAACAACATAGGGGACCGCATGTTGTGGTTCAGATATTTTACATTCGGAGCATATGTCCATTGCTCGGGACGCTCCGTTATATTGACAGTCCGAGAGACTGTCTTTAATGCTTCCTCATCCTCACAGCAGGGCACACGACCGCACATTGGCTACGTGACCTCGAGTATCCGATCAGTTTCGGCATTCAGTGATTCCACAGCGAATAGGTCGCGCCATCCGGTAGCCAAGGGACACGAGGCCTATACACTCCGTTCGCTCGCATATTGGAAGTATGCACGGGGTAACGATCTCGGAGCTTCCTGCGGCAATGCATCGTAAGACCGCTTCTCCTCAGGCCTCAGTGACGGACGTGCTATCCGAGTTAGCACAGTTGTTTCGCAGCATCCCAGCAATTGACAGTTTCCCGGTCGAATCAGGAATTATCCGACGGCGCTGGGTCGGTGCGGTCCGCGGTTGCATCAAGCTACGGACGACCGAACGCTTTATAGGGTCCGACAGGATGGCGAAAGGGATTCGAAAGATTTCGAGTTTTCCCTCTAGTAGTATCGGAAGATGCCTTTCATATCTTCTGGCATTTCTTCCAGTGATTATTTTTCGGACTTCATTGCTGCGATCTTGGATAAGAGACTTATAGCGTCATTGGACTCGGATTTTTCGACCGGTACAGGGACTTTGTCCCTGACTTACCGACGCAGTCCAATATTGTCATTACAACATGTGTTTTATTTTTCGACGCTATATATTTATATATATATACAAGCCTGCTACTAAGCATGATAGTTTAGTTTCTTGTCCGCGTGGCTCATTTCTGCCATTTTATCTTTTTTACAAATAGTTTATTTTGGCAGAGCAGGGCATACCGAGAGTTCATATGCGTCTAGACGGTGTGATTAAAGACTGCATATATTCTTTTTCGCCGTTTATGTCTTTTCCAATTTCAATGTTGGGAACGACATTATGTATAGTAGACTTAACTTAGACGCTTTATTATACGTAATCCGCCTTACTGAGGCGTTATCATTACGTCTTCAAGAAAAGATTTACGGGATATTATTCTCAATGTAATTTCTTTTGAGGGCAGTAGTTTGTTCACGTAATACTCCGCCCTTCAGTGGCTGATTGGAGTTGGTTAGACGTGACGCAGCCCTAGCTACATCCACGCGTGGATAGTAGGTTAAGAACTCTCTCAGAGTCGCTTCGTTCTCGGAGGAGCTTCTCTTCGACGGCAACTTTCCGGCAATCCATGAATTGCTCGATTTATACATTCTCTTGTCTATCTAGTGTTACAAGAGATTCAGACTGGGGCAAACATTCGGTGGTTGACTCAGAGAGTGCCGCCGCACTTGCCGGACCCGAGTGTGGCTGTTATGACGGTTGCCAGTCAAACAGATTGGGATATATACTGATCCCTACGGATTCGAAGTGCCAGGGTCTTTGGGTTCCGCAGTCTTTTAGCTATCAGTTTAACTTCCGCGGAATAATGTTTTTTAGGCTTGCTTTATGTCATTGCATGAACATTATTCAGAAACGCATGCCCAAATTCCTGTCCTTTAATTCGACAGTAGTGGTGTATCTCCGGAACCAGGGAGGCACTCTTTCGTTTCCGTTATTCAATTTAATGGAAAGAATCCGTCTGTTGGTTATAGTACACCAAGTTCAGTTTTGGTCCGTCATATTCTGGGTCGTCTGATTGTTTTATCGCACTCCCGTTCTCTTACGGGTCGCTTGTTGCTGTCAGAATGGACTCTCAACAAACAAGTATTCGATCAGATTTGCTATCTATGGGAGCGCCCAATGATGTTTTATTTATGACACAGCTTGCTAATCAATTGCTGACGTATGTGTTGGCTTGTCCAGATCTCTGAGCTAATACTGTTAACGCTCTATTGATCTATAGGACGGAATGATAGGATACGCGTATCCTCCGGCGCTGTTGTTTTAGCAGGTATTGCTAAGATAAACAACCACAATACATTTCTGTTGATAGCATCTCTATCTTCACAGAGATCATGAGTAATTTACTCTCTTGTCTACTGTGGATCTTAACGTGAAATCTTCCTCTATGTGAGGATCTTTTTTCACTGGGTAAATCGTGTCATCTTTATCACAACCAGCAAGGTCGCAACCTTCATGTATTCCGTTGTGTGGTCCGTATTGCATT
This sequence comes from Pictodentalium vernedei, assembly GCA_031216915.1. NCBI lineage: Eukaryota > Metazoa > Mollusca > Scaphopoda > Dentaliida > Dentaliidae > Pictodentalium > Pictodentalium vernedei. Next base: position 484,934,313 of record CM062294.1, read on the forward strand.
GTAAGCACTGTACTGGACGAGCTTTGGACGCGATTTCTTACTATAGGAGATCCTCTTCTTCGCTATTCTATGCGACTAAAGTGGAGGCTCTTCCGTCGTGGTGTAGGGATCATTATGTTCATATTGTTGATCCCTCCATACTACTCATTGCTATTTTTTAGTATACTTGTTTCACAAGATCTACTGCAGCCTGTTGTTATTTAGGTTATAGGTTTATGTTACCTCATACCTATGCACTCTACGATAGTTTACAATTGAGTCTTTTGTCTCTTTATCTAAGTCAGTTAGTAACTTTTTGATAAATAGACTTAGAATCTTTAGATTAAATTCCTATACGGATTTTAACTTCGGTTCTTATTTAGCTAAGTAATCATTTGAGCCTCTGGAAACAGTAGTTTTCAAATTCTGACCTTTTAGACAGTAATTCTGTTGGTTTCTCTTTTACTGTAGAGTCAGTGAGTTTCATGCACTATCGATGGATGATTTTCACTTTCATAGTTTCGGAATCAATACTTCCGTTACTATTTAGGTTGGATTGTTGCATAAGAGTTAGGCTCCTATTATCCGGAACCTATTATTTTAAGGTCCTTCCGTCTTCGTATGGGCATAGGCCTTTACTCTTTCCGGGTACAGTTTATGTATTTATAAACAGATATCTGTTTATTACAAGGGCGTAAGCTTCTTCTGTCTTTGATGTCTAGTAGAAGGACGTTACGCTCCATTTTATTGTTAATGGATTCTATTAACTAGCGTACTGCTTATGATATATCATTGGCTTAGCAGTTGTGCTTAAGATTTCGGCTCATGAAGTAAGAGTTCTTCTACTTCTTGGGCTTACATTAATAGTGTTGCTATTATAGATTTTTGAAGGCTGCTCATTGCGCTCAGCCATCCACATTCATGAATTTTATCTCAGAAATATCGAGTCCATTTCTGGAGGCCTCTATTGTTAGGTCTATTATCTACTGCTCAGAATGTCATTCACTTAACAGTTGCTACTATAGCTAGGTAGGCTGTCTGTTTCGGCAGTGTCTCCGTTCGGCTGCCCTCTTCGCTCTGGGCTATTTGACCCAGGGCAAGAAAAAGGTGGGGGGGGGGGGGGGAGGGTGTTCCCTCGGGTCACCTGTTTTTACTATGAAAACAAGGGGATACCTCCTCCGGAGTTAGTAATTCTGAGCTGTTATTGGGATGGTTGTTTAGTGAGAAGTTTAAGTTTATAAAATTCATTCAAGTCTTAGTTTTTAAAGTATAGCTTTTGAATATTGCATATGTCAACGGACATGATTATGCAATTCTCACACACTTTTAGGAGTATAAGAGTCTCTATTCTCTAGACTTACTTTATTATTGGCTTACTTTAAAAATTATTAGTATAAGGATTATTGGATATTAATAGAGTACATGGATGTATGAAGCTCAATTTTTGGAAGGTGTTGTATCTTTCTAATTTATCATAAATAAGAAAGATACATGTAAGGCCTATTACTTCTTTTCCCTACAGGGGATGACTCTATTTTATTTTATTGAGCGTATTCCATTTTGCTCTATGTCCTTGGCCCTCCAGCCTTTTTACTATTCAGCTATGTCTGGGTCATTGGTACAGTATAAAAATGTTAAAAAATTTATAGTAATTTATATATTTTTTATACTTACCAATGACCCAGACGGGGATGGCCCTCCCAGGAGTTGGGAACTCTTGCCTCCCCGCTGAGTACATAGCGCTTACCAGGCACTGGTTATTAGAATGATAAATGGCGCCAATTTCGGAACGTCCTTGACACTGCGCGTGCGCAGTGGGGGCGAGGTGTGGAGGGCCTTTCAGGACATGTTTTCTTTAGTTTTAGATGCAAATTTTGGGGATTGGGGGGCAAAATTTGTGTTTGGCCCTATATTTTAAGAGTTAGCACCAGCTATGTCTGGGTCATTGGTAAGTATAAAAAATATATAAATTACTATAAATTTTTTAACTTTTCAGTTCTTTTGGTTCTTATAGCAACAATGTCTACGTCAAGTTTGATGACCACCGATATCTCTTGAAAATTATGGGAATTATGGCCCTTATAAAATATCCCGTAAAACTTGTTTATGGCAAAACTTGAACAATAGTTAACAGATTTCAATTCTTTTTGGTACTAGTGTATCTATGGCAACAATGTGTAAGTCAAGATCGATGACCACCAATGTTCGATGAAAATTATGGGAGTTATTGATCTTTCTTTAAAAAATCTCGAGTGAAGCTTTTTTTATGAAATAACTTGAACAATATTAACTGGATTTCAATTCTTCCAGATTTTGAATATTTTTGGTTTGGAACTTTATGTTAAGAAAATCTTGAACAATTTTGATAATCACTTTGATTTAATGTTATTTTCTTTTATTACTTTCCAAAGTGTGATTTACTGGGATTTCCGAGTTTGGTTATAAACGATAACTTCACAAGTGAATTATGCAATCAGCAATTGGGTCATGTATCTGTGCATGCAAACACAGGTGGTGTAATGGGGACTTCATTGTTTTTTGTTTTTTTTAACCCTTTACCTAATATGAAAAGCAGACGACACCTGCAAAAAAATTCTTGGTTAGCTATTATTTTCATTTTTTGTCTCAAAAACATAGGTTATGACCCCTTATTGGAACGAGCTCGACAAGCTCATTGCAATGAGGGGTCATAACGAATGTTTTAGAAACAAAAAAATGAAAAAATAATGAAAATTAATTGGCGATTTTTTAGAATAGCTCTGGCCGTTACGTTAGGTAAAGGGTTAAATAATATAATTATTGTTAATAATGAAAAGTAATAAACAGAGTAATTGCTTGACTGGACTGGTTACGTGAAATAATTCATTCGAGCTGAGGGACTATATTGTAAAACACTCATGCGCTCTCGTGTATTACAATATAGTCCCTCACCTCTCATGAATTATTTCACGTAACCAGTCCAGTTAAGTGATTACTCTCTATATTACCTGATTGCGATTGGTTTTGAATATATTTGTTTGCGGGGGGATTGGAACTCACATTCCGATGCTTTTCTTGTTGTAAAAATAGTTTTGCAAGTGTCATCTACTGTTCATAGCTCATTTAAAACCCTTAAAACCAAACAGAAGTTCCTGCACATACCTTGAATTCACTACTCATTGCAATACATTGATATTGAGTATTTATATAAGGAAAGAACCCAGTCAGATCCATGCATCATGTTAGCCCTGATTGAAGATGTCTATACCTTCTTTTTCTTACTAAGTGCCTTGTAAGAGGCCACAGTCAACTGGTTACTAATACTGCTGCTAATTTGGGGGTGCACATAAAAGTATTCTTCAAGTATACATCACAGTGATTGTTTTTTTGTGACAGGTGCTTCCATGGGAAACTGAATACCTCAGAGTGATAGAATTTCAGAAATATGTTGTTTCTGTCTTTGTGAAGCTTCATTACTAGTAGGTATTTGTGATATCATGGCATTTGTATGTAGACATACATGAGGGAAACTGAATACCTCAAAGTGATAGTTTTTCTACCTGGTGGTAATTAGGCTTCTCTTCTATAAACTTCTCTTCTAAAAGGCATTACTACAATGGCATGTAACCGTAAACATACTCCAGTGTCAACCGCTAGAATGCCTTGCGACAGTGCGAGTATATACTAGGCTTGTGACGACAAAAAAGGGCTTAGCAACAGACCACGTCTCAGGCGAACCACGGTGTATATGTGGGTGTATACTGGGAAGCAATTGTGTGTGTGTGGGTGAGCGAAAGGGTGTGTGTGAAAGGGTGTGTGTGTGAGGGTTTAGGCATGCGTAAGGGGCATCTGGTGTATGGGTGTGACAGGGTGTATGTGTGTACGTGTGCTTTCTCTATCTCGTGGGTTCAGTTCACTACTTACAAGCTCAGACGTTTCAATTCTTTTATTCTTTCAATAAGTGTTTTTTTTTACTTTATACTAGTTTTTCAAGCCATACCATTTTGTATCACATTTGGTTGTGCAATAAATTATTATTATTATACACTTGTTTGATTCATGCCACTTTTTTCAGGTGTTCAGAGCATTGTGGAGGATCTTTAAAGAAGAGAAAAGAAAGTAAGTCAATTTATCATACAACAAGCCTAGAAATAAGCAATCTGTCGTTTGCAGAAAGAGGTCCCCAGAGGGTGAATTTGCTGATGCTGTCCCATACAGTGAGGCAATTTATCCTTTGGGTACCTCTTTCTGTTTAGGCATGAGAACCTTGATTCAGTTTGCGGTTCACAGAGGGCAAATTTAGTGATGCTGTGCAGTGTAGCATCACCAAATTCACCTCTGGGGACCCCATTCTGCAGATGACAGCATGCTTATATTTTTATACAACAACCAATGGCCCAGACTAGCTGGTGCTAACTCAAAAAATAATCCAGGGCCAAACACAAATTTTTCCAAAAATTTACATGCAAAACCGAAAAAAATAATGTCCTGTCTGGTCCTCCATACTTTTTAGATCTGCGCATGTGCAGTATCCAGGAAGACACCGAAATTGGTGACAACCATCATTCTTTTTTTGGTCCAGGAGTCAGCAACAATGAACTAACATCTGTGCTTTTAAATCTCATTTTTGAGGATGCCAGACACAAATCAATGGTAAAATTGATGGATCCAAGGACATAATTGGATGATGGAAGTGAACAACGGTGGTTTGGAAGTTGGAACATTCATGGCTGTAACTTTATAATTTTTATCTAAATTATTTCATGTTTCCCATTTTCGGGACATGGGCCTGACCTCATCATTCTTGCTAATGATTTATCCACTGTTTGTTAAGTGTTCCTTCCCTATCCTTTCTTGAAGCCCTCCTGTTAAACTTCCAAGCTTTTTGGCTTATTTTTATTGGAATTTTTTATTAAATTTCTTGGGAGTTTAACGCATATCACAGAATGTTTATTCTGTATATCCCCATGGTTACGTCCTCATCCAAGGGGTGTTGGGTCATTCGGGTCATGCATCTTCTATCCGATGTATCGTTTTTTCTTCATCTGAATATCTTGCTTTACATCTGGTATCTTTAAAATCTGTTACTGACTTCAGGGCTTTTTATTCAGTGCCTGAGGTCTTGTTTCTGTTTTTTTTATTGACTTTGTTTACATTGGCAACATCCTATAAATATATGTAGTTTCAACTTATTATTATACCCCCACTTTCGAAGAAAATGGGGGGGTATACTGAATTACATGCGTCCGTCCGTGTGTCTGACTGTCCATGTGTCTGTCCGTCCGAGAATACCACGTGGGGGTATGCACCGGACAACAGTCCAGCTCTTGTTACTGTAGGATTGTTGTAAGATACATGTTATAATATTCCGGTAGTGTAGCAATAATTTTTTGGATTTTGTCTACACTTAGGCTCTATCGGGATCCCCTTGGGCTCTTCATGTTCCCTTTGGGAACTTGGGCTTTTGTCAAAAAAATTTTGAAAACTTTTTTGAAATTAATTTTTCGATTTGTATTTTGAATGTTGATTATTATGTATCTTTATCATACATTTATTGTGGAGTTGGTGGGAGGTCAATCGACTTTGTTTGATTAATCATGAAAGCTTTTTGCTCAAAATGCAAGGCGAGGAAGTTTTCCTCAGATTTACATGCTTGTTGCCTTGCTTGTAGTCGATGTACTCCCGCGAATTCTTGTCCTACATGTGTTGATTGGGATGAATAAATGATGGCACAGGTGTCACAGTACGTTGTTAGCGGTGAGAGGCCAATGCCAGTCCACTTGCTGCAGAGTCATTCAAGTTTCTTTTCAACCTACTCACAATTGTTTACAATTGGCTGTAACATAAGTGCAAGCCCTACTTCGGAACTAACTCAAGCTTTTAGAATCTTTTCCAAACGAGTTGGAAAAGTACTAGAGTGCAAAAGCATGAAAAAGATCGAAAAAATGGTCGAGCGAGACCAGCGCTCGAAATTACAGGTACTCTCTCTGCACACCTCTTGCGTTTACCGAGCGCATGCGCAACAACCATGACGTCAATTCCTTTATTTTCCGCCATTGTACATGGAAATTTTTGTGACTCGTGCTAATTATGCTATGTAGTCTTCATGAACAACTTATTCTTCATATTTAGTGTGCTACTGGATTGTATCCTTTTATCAAGCTACCAAATTATTATCATTATTTAATGTTAATTTGTATTTTTATTACTGTTCTCTTCACACTTTATCTTGTCTTTCCCCCACGTGTGAACACGACCTTAGTACTGTTTTCCGTCGGCGGGAAGCTTGATTATTGTATTGATATCATGCCTAAGACTATTCCTTGTACCTCTTGTTTGCAGGTGAAACATGTGGACGATTCTCATACCACATGTGTCACTTGCAACAATTGCACTCAGGCCCAATCATGTGGTATCTGTGGGGTTTGGTCCTCTAAATTTTGGGCTTCTGTGAACAAGGTGGTTCTTTCCAGAGCTAGAACTCCTCGTTTTCGGGGTAAGGGTAGCCGTGCCGTAGCAGACATTTCTGCTGGTGCACGTGGTGACTCTGTCACACAGGATTCGGATCTGACTTCTGTGGCGAGTTCCTCTGCAACTGTTGGCGGTGTTAGTTCAGTGATACCTGACGAGGAGACCGTGGTCTCTTTGTCTTCTGATGTCACTATTGAGGCGTCTGTTTTCGTTGAGAGCTTTTCCGAGGTCAGCTCGGTAACCCTCTCCGATCTGCCTCCTACACCGTCGACCGTTGTTGAGGAGGTTGCTACTGCAGATCCTATTCTGTCTGATGGTGGCTCTTCCATCTCCTCTGGGGATCGTCTACAGTCTCGGGGGACCGAGGCTGTATCTGCTGGTGTGTCTGTGTGTTCTCAGCCTCCCCCAGCCTCGCGGCGGGGCTGTGCGGGTTTGCTGTCTGCTCCGTCTCATCTGGCTAGGTTTGCTCCTAGTCGGTTGAGCCGGCCGGTCGCTTCGGCAGCGATTCCTCGTCCCTCGAGTGAATCGTTTATTGTTCCACCTTCGCCTGCTAGTGTGCCGCCTAGCGGGATGGTGTTGGGACGTTGGCATCCAGGGCCTGCTGTTCGGCAGCGGTCAGTGACAGCCCCTGTTAGCTGTCACTCTCGGAACCTTCCTCCGGTGATTCCTCACTGTGTTCCGAGTCTGGGTGTCGATCGATGCTTGCCGTCGGTCTCAGAGGATAGGCAGTTGGGGCCGTCTGCTGCGCAGAGGCCAATGACAGGTTCCTGTCATTCTTGGGACAATCCTCCGGTGTCTTCTCACTAGGTCCAGCTACCGATCGACGTGCGCCGTCGGTCTCGTTAGAGGATTTGCAGGCAGGGCCTTCTGTTTCGCAGAGGTCAGTGATGGCCCCTGGGCGTCACAATCGGGACTATCCTCCGGTGTCTTCTCACTGTGCTCCTATTCTGTCTGCCGATCGACGTTCGCCGTCGGTCTCTTCTGAGGATTTGGGTTCTTCTACCAGAAGGGTCCATTGGGAGGACACTCCATCGGGCGATTCTGCTGCGACGGATTCTCAGGGTGACCTGCTCCAGGCCGTTTTGGCGCTCACCCGGTTGCTTTCTGGCAACCCTCAAGTTGGCCTCCCTGTGCCTCCTGAGGCACAACCTCCTTTGGTCGGTCGCCGAGATGTCTCGCCTGGCCCCTTGGATACTGCACAGTATTCACAGGAGGTTTCTGCTGGTCAGCCCGAGTTGGGCTACGTCTCCTCTGCTACGGAGGATGACGAGTATCTTGAAGGTGATGGGGCCCCCCTCGTCAGTCTTGGGGCAGGCTTTGGATTTCGTCTTTGGCTTATTGGCGGATGTTCAACCTTCCGACCAGCCTTCTGTGACCGTCCGGCCGCGGTCCACTGTGGAGCGCCGTAACCCTGTTGAGCCTTCTAGCTCCGGGGCTTTGCGTCCTCTGCAATCGGCTCAGGTGGTTGAGTCCTTCCAGGGCTTAGACGCCAAAATGCGTTCTAAGGCCCTCAAGGGTTCCTTCTTTTCTAGAGCTGATGCCTTTCTGCCTCCATCGCGGTTTCGTGTGTACGATTCCGTCTCTCCACCAGTTTTCCAAGGGATGACTACTGTGGATGAGGATTCTTCTTCCCTCGGGTTGACTAAGCCCAAGTCGGCAGTTCTCCCGATGTCGGTAGTTAAGTCTATGGTGGGCCTGTCCCGAGAGATGCCGGGTATGTTATCTCTCGCGGACCATGTCGTCGCTGCTCTGGCTGAATATTTTCCACCAGGGGAGTTTGATGACGCTCAGGCGCCTTTTCGCGTTTTGTCACAGGCTCTTATGAACTTGACTCACGCTCACGCCTGTAACACGGCCAATTTGGAGCTGGCACGCCGGGATGCGGTTTTGGATTCTTTACCATCCCTTCCTTCTGAGCAATGTGCTGTTCTGAGGTCTGCCTCTTTGGTGGGACCTCAGTTGTTCCATGATTCCGTGGAAGCTGTTCGTGGCGAAGTTCTTCGTCATTCGAAGGACCAGCTTTTGCTGAGACAGCTTGACCCACCTGCTGCTGCGGGTGGGGGTCGTTCCAGGCCCGCCAAGCGTGCTGCTGCATCTGCCTCGTCGGCGACGCCTTCGGCTCCATCTGCTCCTTCTGCTCATAAGAAGCGCCGACGTGGCCAGGCCCACTGGCAGCCTCAGGCTGGAAAGTCTCAGGACTCTGTCACTTCCCGAGGTGGTTACTCCTCTCGGGGGCCTCGTCGAGGCCGCAAGTGAAGGTTCTCACCTCGATTCGCCTCCAGTCGGGGGAGGGCTGTCGCTGTTTTACGACCGTTGGACAGAGATAACGTCGGACTCTTGGGTCCTCGACGTCATTCAATCCGGTCTGCGACTGTCCTTCCATCGGCACCCCAGTTTATCTCGAGTGCCCCTTCCGACTCAGGTCCCTTCAGATTCTCTGCGTCGGGACCTTCTGGTGCAGGAGATCGACAATCTCCTCACCAAAGGGGCGATCAAGGTGGTCAGGAACACCCTTTCACCGGGGTTTTACTCGAGACTTTTCTTGGTGCCAAAGAAAAACGGCCAATATCGTCCTGTCATCGATCTGAGTACCCTGAACGAGTACATAATTGCTCCTCGTTTCAGTATGGAGACTTTCCGGTCGGTTCGACGTTCAGTTCATCAGGGCGATTTTGCGGCCAGTATCGACCTGAAGGATGCCTACTTCCATGTACCCATTCATCTGGCGTCACGGAAATACCTTCGGTTCTCGTTTTGGGATCGAGTTTTTCAATTCAGAGCTCTCCCGTCGGTTTGAACCTTGCTCCTTGGGCCTTCACCCGACTGATGTCACATGTGCTTGCTTTCCATCGCACTCAGTCGGCAGTGACTTCGTCAGCCTACCTAGACGACATCCTCCAACGGCACCACGATGCTGCTGTTCTGGAGTTCGATGTCCGGCAGTTTCTTTGCCTGCTAGCGTCGCTGGGTTTCAGAGTCAATCGCGAGAAGTCGGATCTTCTTCCTTCTCAGCGATTCCGTCATTTGGGGATGGATTTCGACACTCTTCACAATGTAGTGTCGGTCCCCCAGGCTCGGGCGACGATTCTTTCCGCCTTGACTCGGGACCTGCTTCAATCTTCCTCGGTCTCGGCCAGGACTTTCCTTCGGATGCTGGTCCTTTTTGGTTCGGTGACAGATCTCATTCCGCTCGGTCGCTTGTTTGTCCGACCTCTCCAACACTTCCTGTTGGATCATTGGCGTCCGAATGTAGATCCGCTGGACCTGGAACTCACTATTCCTCGGTCTCTGCTTTGTCACCTCCGCACTTGGGCAGATATTCCCTGGCTGACACAGGGTGTTCCGTTGGATCTTCCTTTGGCCGATCGCATCCTTACTGCGGATGCCAGCGATCGGGGCTGGGGTGCGACGTTGGATTCTCTCGGTCTGTCTACTCACGGAGAGTGGGATAGCGAGCAGGTGGGCCTTCATATCAACCAGAAGGAGCTCCTTGCTCTTCTGTTGAGTTTTCGGCTTTGGATCCCTCATCTGTCGGACCATGTTGTCCTACTTCTTTTGGACAATTCGACAGTAGTGGCCTACATACGGAATCAGGGAGGCACACATTCGATTCCCATGTATCGGCTGTCTCGGGATCTTCTTCTGTTGGCGCGGGATGTGAACTCTCGGGTGTCCATTCGACACATTCCCGGGCGTCTCAACGTCCTAGCAGATTCCCTGTCCCGACGCGACAGTGTCCTTCCAACCGAATGGATGCTACATCGGTCGGTGTTTCAGGCGATTTGCGAGCAGTGGGGTCGTCCTCAGGTCGACCTTTTCGCTACTCGCTGGAATCATCAGGTAGAGACTTTTGTCTCCCCTTGTCCAGATCCTCTGGCATTTGCAGTAGACGCTCTGTCTCTGGACTGGACAGGTTGGGTCAGCTATGCCTTTCCTTCTGCACCGATTCTTCCTCAAGTTTTAGCGAAGATTCGTGCTTGCAGTTGCAGGATCATTCTGATCACACCCCTGTCTCCACAGAGGGTGTGGATCAATCTGCTGCGGCCTCTATTGGCCGATCGACCGATTCGTCTACCTCTACGTCGCGATCTTCTTTCACAGGGTCGTCCCAGGAAGTATCACAACAACCTGGCGAGCCTGTCCCTTCACACCTGTCTTTTATCAGGTCCAGTCTCCGACGTAAAGGTTTTTCGAGACGATCAGTGGAGTGCATTTCTGCATCGCGGCGACCTTCCACTCGAATGACTTATGCCGCCAAGTGGAAGGTTTTCTGCCGCTGGTGTTCAGATCACAATGTGAATTACCGTGATACGTCAATCGCTCAAATTGCGGATTTTCTGGTTTTTCTTTTTGACTCCAAGGGCCTCCAGCCTATTACGATTAAGGGCTATCGGTCTATGCTGTCTGATACTTTCTCTTATGTGGGAAAGCGGTGTATCGGTCGTAATCTTTTCCTCTCCAAACTTATTGGGCACTTTTCTTTGAAGAGGCCTCGAGTTTTGCGTCTTACACCCAAGTGGAACTTGGCATGGGTGTTGCACTATTTGGAGGGGGCGCCATTCGAGCCTTTATCTGAGACCGACATGCGTTTTCTCACCTATAAGACGGCTTTTCTTCTAGCGTTTGCTTCTGCTCGTCGAGTCAGTGAGCTTCATGCGCTATCTGTTGATTCTGCCTTCTTCCGAAATGAGGCTAACAGTGTCACATTCACTACTGATTGCTCTTTTCTGGCTAAGAATCAACTCCCCGATTCGGTACCTCCTCCCATCTGCATTCGGGCTCTCCCTGCTGTAGATGGACGGAGGCCTCTTCTTTGTCCTGTTCGTGCGGTCAAGACTTACATTACTCGCACTCAGTTCATAAGGAGGGGTCGGAAGAGATTCTTTCTGTCTCTCATTCCTAAGAGGCAGTCTATCTCTTCCCATTCTATTTCCAGGTGGATCTGTCTTGCAATCAAGCTTGCTTATTCTCGCTTGTCTGCATCGGATCTTGTTTCGAACCGGCTTAATGCTCACGAGGTTCGTGCCATTTCTACATCCTGGGCGTTCTCCAATTCTGTTTCGCTCCATGATGTTATGAATGCGGCTTACTGGAGGAATGCTTCTACCTTCTCCTCCTTTTATCTCCGCCACCTTCAGCAGCAATCTGAGGACCTTTATTCTTTAGGCCCTCTCGTTGCTGCTCAGGCTGTTGTGCACCCTTGTTAAAATTGTTTTTGTCGAGGTTGCGCTTCACTCAGCCTTGTTCTTTTCAGGTGCCTTCTCTCTATCTTCATTACAGGTTTTCGTTTTTGTTCTCTGCCATCCTTGCTTTCGTTCTGCTACTCTTGTTGGTATTGGTTATGTGATTCACCTCCTCCTATTGTTTATTCAGCCAATTGTAAACAATTGTGAGTAGGTTGAAAAGAAATTAAAATTTTTTAGTAAATTTTGTTTCTTAACATACCTACCACAATTGTTTACCGGAGGCCTACCCTCCTTGGGGATATCTTTGATATCGATGCCTCCCCGCTAAATCACAAACTTCTCGTTGGCGGAAATACGGAATTGACGTCACGGTTGTTGCGCATGCGCTCGGTAAACGCAAGAGGTGTGCAGAGAGAGTACCTGTAATTTCGAGCGCTGGTCTCGCTCGACCCTTTTTTCGATCTTTTTCGTGCTTTTGCACTCTAGTACTTTTCCAACTCGTTTGGAAAAGATTCTAAAAGCTTGAGTTAGTTCCGAAGTAGGGCTTGCACTTATGTTACAGCCAATTGTAAACAATTGTGGTAGGTATGTTAAGAAACAAAATTTACTAAAAAATTTGAATTTCTCAGTGATGGTTATGTGACACCTACCAAAAGTGTGCTACCGTCGTCATGCTCTGATGAGTAAACAGAGCTAGCTGCTAAGGTGCTTCTGAATATTAGGCAGGGGATAAAGCCACTAGCCGGTGGTTTTTAATCCTTTGCCAGCAGCTAGCTCGACCGGTGAAGCAGTTACTCCGTCTGTGGGAGCCGTGGCGTCAGGTATGCATGTTGTGGTCGAAGGAAGTGTAGTGGGTAGAGCGAGCACCTTAAAATCTAAACATGCTCACTCAGCGACGACGGAATTAGGGAAGAAGCCAGCAAGTGTTTTGGGAAGCTTGGCGAGGTCTGAAAGGGGCGGGAGAGGTCCCTCTCTATCCCAACAACATCTGGGGCCAGATGTTGTGGTGAAGAACTTGCGCAGACCGGAGCATACGTCTACTCCTGCCGTTCGGGACGCTCCGTATAGATTGCAGCCAGCCTTGGCTACAGTCACAGCTTCTTCCGCTTCGAATACAAAGCACACACGACCGCATCCTAGCTACCCGACTTTGGATATCCAGCCTGCTGCGTGAAGAAGAGACCACTCTGTGCCTGTGAAGTAGGACCATCTGGTAGCTAGGGAGATGAGGCCTCGATCATGGGGATGTTCGGAGAAGAGATCCATCTCCGACACACCGTCCCAGGAGCTGCAAGCGGCTAAGAAACAGAAGACTGCTGCTCCTCAGGCCTCAGTGACGGACTTGCTGTCACAGATTGCGCAGCTGATTGCAGCAAGTGCAGGTGCAGCCTCCCTCAGACTCCGAACCTGAGCTGTCGGACGGTGCTGGGTCGGTCCAGTTGTCTGTTCACGCAGATGCAATGGACCGATATTGACAACTGATTCTCTCAGATGGTGAAAGGGATAAGGAAGAGGATTACCCTTCCCTTTTGGAACAACACATGGTTGCGATGGATTTCATCCATCAGTACTACCCTGATTTTGTTCCAACGAATCAGAATGCTGCGGCGACAAGAGAAAAAACGCTGGCGTCGTTGGACGCAGACTTTATTCGGACAAAGGACGAAGTCCTTTCTTTTCTGGTTCAGTCTAGGCAGGTGTCACAGGCCTTCGGCCATATAGACGACGACTCATTTAACCTCTCGAGTGCGAGGAAAAAAGGCGGTTTCTTAACTTCATCTTCCATAAACATACTGTTTTTTGGACCACGTTCGGATGATGTTCAGAGAGTTCCTCTGCATTTGGATGAGCAGGCCGGGGATCTAGATGTATCTTTACCTGCATCGTTCACTATCCGCTCGGATACACGCAGATCACCTTACCAGAGCTATCGCGCAACGTCTCAACGGAAAGAAATTTGAGGATGTTCGTACCTCTCTTAGAGTTCTTTCCAGGGCAATTATGTATACCACGTCCGCCCTTACAGTGGCTAATCTGGAGTTAATCAGACGTGATGCTGCCCTTGTGTCGTCATCACTTATAGATGACAAGATGAAAAGCTCTCTCTGAGTCGCTCCGGTCTTCGGACATACTATTTCTTTTCAACCTACTCACAATTGTTTACAATTGGCTGTAACATAAGTGCAAGCCCTACTTCGGAACTAACTCAAGCTTTTAGAATCTTTTCCAAACGAGTTGGAAAAGTACTAGAGTGCAAAAGCACGAAAAAGATCGAAAAAAGGGTCGAGCGAGACCAGCGCTCGAAATTACAGGTACTTTCTCTGCACACCTCTTGCGTTTACCGAGCGCATGCACAACAACCGTGACGTCAATTCCTTTATTTTCCGCCATTGTACATGGTCGGAAATTTTTGTGACTCGTGCTAATTATGCTATGTATTCTTCGTGAACAACTTATTCTTCATATTTAGTGTGCTACTGGATTGTATCCTTTTATCAAGCTACCAAATTATTATTATTATTTAATGTTAATTTGTATTTTTATTGCTGTTCTCTTCACACTTTATCTTGTCTTTCCCCCACGTGTGAACACGACCTTAGTACTGTTTTCCGTCGGCGGGAAGCTTGATTATTGTATTGATATCATGCCTAAGACTATTCCTTGTACCTCTTGTTTGCAGGTGAAACATGTGGATGATTCTCATACCACATGTGTCACTTGCAACAATTGCACTTAGGCCCAATCATGTGGTATCTGTGGGGTTTGGTCCTCCAAATTTTGGGCTTCTGTGAACAAGGTGGTTCTTTCCAGAGCTAGAACCCCTCGTTCTCGGGGTAAGGGTAGCCGTGCCGTAGCAGACATTTCTGCTGGTGCACGTGGTGACTCTGTCACACAGGATTCGGATCTGACTTCTGTGGCGAGTTCCTCTGCAACTGTTGGCGGTGTTAGTTCAGTGATACCTGACGAGGAGACCGTGGTCTCTTTGTCTTCTGATGTCACTATTGAGGCGTCTGTTTTCGTTGAGAGCTTTTCCGAGGTCAGCTCGGAAACCCTCTCCGATCTGCCTCCTACACACCGTCGACCGTTGTTGAGGAGGTTGCTACTCCAGATCCTATTCTGTCTGATGGTGGCTCTTCCATCTCCTCTGGGGATGGTCTACAGTCTCGGGGGACCGAGGCTGTATCTGCTGGTGTGTCTGTGTGTTCTCAGCCTCCCCCAGCTCGCGGCGGGGCTGTGCGGGTTTGCTGTCTGCTCCGTCTCATCTGGCTAGGTTTGCTCCTAGTCGGTTGAGCCGGCCGGTCGCTTCGGCAGCGATTCCTCGTCCCTCGAGTGAATCGTTTATTGTTCCACCTTCGCCTGCTAGTGTGCCGACTAGCGGGATGGTGTTGGGACGTTGGCATCCAGGGCCTGCTGTTCGGCAGCGGTCAGTGACAGCCCCTGTTAGCTGTCACTCTCGGAACCTTCCTCCGGTGATTCCTCACTGTGTTCCGAGTCTGGGTGTCGATCGATGCTTGCCGTCGGTCTCAGAGGATAGGCAGTTGGGGCCGTCTGCTGCGCAGAGGCCAATGACAGGTTCCTGTCATTCTTGGGACAATCCTCCGGTGTCTTCTCACCGTGTCCTAGGTCCAGCTACCGATCGACGTGCGCCGTCGGTCTCTTTAGAGGATTTGCAGGCAGGGCCTTCTGTTTCGCAGAGGTCAGTGATGGCCCCTGGGCGTCACAATCGGGACTATCCTCCGGTGTCTTTTCACCGTGCTCCTATTCTGTCTGCCGATCGACGTGCGCCGTCGGTCTCTTCTGAGGATTTGGGTTCTTCTACCAGAAGGGTCGATTGGGAGGACACTCCGTCGGGCGATTCTGCTGCGACGGATTCTCAGGGTGACCTGCGCCAGGCCGTTTTGGCGCTCACTCGGTTGCTTTCTGGCAACCCTCAAGTTGGCCTCCCTGTGCCTCCTGAGGCACAACCTCCTTTGGTCGGTCGCCGAGATGTCTCGCCTGGCCCCTTGGATACTGCACAGTATTCACAGGAGGTTTCTGCTGGTCAGCCCGAGTTGGGCTACATCTCCTCTGCTACGGAGGATGACGAGTATCTTGAAGGTGATGGGCCCCCCTCGTCAGTCTTGGGGCAGGCTTTGGATTTCGTCTTTGGCTTATTGCCGGACGTTTAACCTTCCGACCAGCCTTGTGTGACCGTCCGGTCGCGGTCCACTGTGGAGCGCCGTAACCCTGTTGAGCCTTCTAGCTCCGGGGCTTTGCGTCCTCTGCAATCGGCTCAGGTGGTTGAGTCCTTCCAGGGCATAGACGCCAAAATGCGTTCTAAACCCTCAAGGGTTCCTTCTTTTCTAGAGCTGATGCCTTTCTGCCTCCATCGCGGTTTCGTGTGTACCATTCCGTCTCTCCACCAGTCTTCCAAGGGATGACTACTGTGGATGAGGATTCTTCTTCCCTCGGGTTGTCTATGCCTAAGTCGGCAGTTCTCCCGATGTCGGTAGTTGAGTCTATGGTGGGCCTGTCCCGAGAGATGCTGGGTATGTTATCTCTCGCGGACCATGTCGTCGCTGCTCTGGCTGAATATTTTCCACCAGGGGAGTTTGATGACGCTCAGGCGCCTTTTCGCGTTTTGTCACAGGCTCTTATGAACTTGACTCACGCTCACGCCTGTAACACGGCCAATTTGGAGCTGGCACGCCGGGATGCGGTTTTGGATTCTTTACCATCCCTTCCTTCTGAGCAACGTGCTGTTCTGAGGTCTGCCTCTTTGGTGGGACCTCAGTTGTTCCATGGTTCCGTGGAAGCTGTTCGTGGCGAAGTTCTTCGTCATTCGAAGGACCAGCTTTTGCTGAGACAGCTTAACCCACCTGCTGCTGCGGTTGGGGGTCGTTCCAGGCCCGCCAAGCGTGCTGCTGCGTCTGCCTCGTCGGCGACGTCGGCTATGCCTTTGGCTCCGTCTGCTCCTTCTGCTCATAAGAAGCGCCGACGTGGCCAGGCCCGCTGGCAGCCTCAGGCTGGAAAGTCTCAGGACTCTGTCACTTCCCGAGGTGGTTTCTCCTCTCGGGGGCCTCGTCGAGGCCGCAAGTGAAGGTTCTCACCTCGATTTGCCTCCAGTCGGGGGAAGGCTGTCGCTGTTTTACGACCGTTGGACAGAGATAACGTCGGACTCTTGGGTCCTCGACGTCATTCAATCCGGTCTGCGACTGTCCTTCCATCGGCACCCCAGTTTATCTCGGGTGCCCCTTCCGACTCAGGTCCCTTCAGATTCTCTGCGTCGGGACCTTCTGGTGCAGGAGATCGACAATCTCCTCTCCAAAGGGGCGGTCGAGGTGGTCAGGAACACCCTTTCACCGGGGTTTTACTCGAGACTTTTCTTGGTGCCGAAGAAAAACGGCCAATATCGTCCTGTCATCGATCTGAGTACCCTGAACGAGTACATAATTGCTCCTCGTTTCAGTATGGAGACTTTCCGGTCGGTTCGACGTTCAGTTCATCAGGGCGCTTTTGCGGCCAGTATCGACCTGAAGGATGCCTACTTCCATGTACCCATTCATCTGGCGTCACGGAAATACCTTCGGTTCTCGTTTCGGGATCGAGTTTTTCAATTCAGAGCTCTCCCGTTCGGTTTGAACCTGGCTCCTTGGGCCTTCACCCGACTGATGTCACATGTGCTTGCTTTCCATCGCACTCAGTCGACAGTGACTTCGTCAGCCTACCTAGACGACATCCTCCAACGGCACCACGATGCTGCTGTTCTGGAGTTCGATGTCCGGCAGTTTCTTTGCCTGCTAGCGTCGCTGGGTTTCAGAGTCAATCGCGAGAAGTCGGATCTTCTTCCTTCTCAGCGATTCCGTCATTTGGGGATGGATTTCGACACTCTTCACAATGTAGTGTCGGTCCCCCAGGCTCGGGCGACGATTCTTTCCGCCTTGACTCGGGACCTGCTTCAATCTTCCTCGGTCTTGGCCAGGACTTTCCTTCGGATGCTGGGCCTTTGGTGACAGATCTCATTCCGCTCGGTCGCTTGTTTGTCCGACCTCTCCAACACTTCCTGTTGGATCATTGGCGTCCGAATGTAGATCCGCTGGACCTGGAACTCACTATTCCTCGGTCTCTGCTTTGTCACCTCCGCACTTGGGCAGATATTTCCTGGCTGACACAGGGTGTTCCGTTGGATCTTCCTTTGGCCGATCGCATCCTTACTGCGGATGCCAGCGATCGGGGCTGGGGTGCGACGTTGGATCCTCTCGGTCTGTCTACTCACGGAGAGTGGGACAGCGAGCAGGTGGGCCTTCATATCAACCAGAAGGAGCTCCTTGCTCTTCTGTTGAGTTTTCGGCTTTGGATCCCTCATCTGTCGGACCATGTTGTCCTACTTCTTTCGGACAATTCGACAGTAGTGGCCTACATACGGAATCAGGGAGGCACACATTCGATTCCCATGTATCGGCTGTCTCGGGATCTTCTTCTGTTGGCACGGGATGTGAACGCTCGGGTGTCCTTTCGACACATTCCCGGGCGTCTCAACGTCCTAGCAGACTCCCTGTCCCGACGCGACAGTGTCCTTCCAACCGAATGGATGCTACATCGGTCGGTGTTTCAGGCGATTTGTGAGCAGTGGGGTCGTCCTCAGGTCGACCTTTTCGCTACTCGCTGGAATCATCAGGTAGAGACTTTTGTCTCCCCTTGTCCAGATCCTCTGGCATTTGCAGTAGACGCTCTGTCTCTGGACTGGACAGGTTGGGTCGGCTATGCCTTTCCTCCTGCACCGATTCTTCCTCAAGTTTTAGCGAAGATTCGTGCTTGCAGTTGCAGGATCATTCTGATCTCACCCCTGTCTCCACAGAGGGTGTGGATCAATCTGCTGCAGCCTCTATTGGCCGATCGACCGATTCGTCTACCTCTACGTCGCGATCTTCTTTCACAGGGTCGTCCCAGGAAGTATCACAACAACCTGGCGAGCCTGTCCCTTCACGCCTGTCTTTTATCAGGTCCAGTCTCCGACGTAAAGGTTTTTCGAGACGATCAGTGGAGTGCATTTCTGCATCGCGGCGACCTTCCACTGGAATGACTTATGCCGCCAAGTGGAAGGTTTTCTGCCGCTGGTGTTCAGATCACAATGTGAATTACCGTGATCCGTCAATCGCTCAAATTGCGGATTTTCTGGTTTTTCTTTTTGACTCCAAGGGCCTCCAGCCTATTACGATTAAGGGCTATCGGTCTATGCTGTCTGATACTTTCTCTTATGTGGGAAAGCGGTGTATCGGTCGTAATCTTTTCCTCTCCAAACTTATTGGGCACTTTTCTTTGAAGAGGCCTCGAGTTTTGCGTCTTACACCCAAGTGGAACTTGGCATGGGTGTTGCACTGTTTGGAGGGGGCGCCATTCGAGCCTTTATCTGAAACCGACATGCGTTTTCTCACCTATAAGACGGCTTTTCTTCTAGCGTTTGCTTCTGCTCGTCGAGTCAGTGAGCTTCATGCGTTATCTGTTGATTCTGCCTTCTTCCGAAATGAGGCTAACAGTGTCACATTCACTACTGATTGCTCTTTTCTGGCTAAGAATCAACTCCCCGATTCGGTACCTCCCCCCATCTGCATTCGGGCTCTCCCTGCTGTAGATGGACGGAGGCCTCTTCTTTGTCCTGTTCGTGCGGTCAAGACTTACATTACTCGCACTCAGTTCATTAGGAGGGGTCAGAAGAGATTCTTTCTGTCTCTCATTCCTAAGAGGCAGTCTATCTCTTCCCATTCTATTTCCAGGTGGATCTGTCTTGCAATCAAGCTGGCTTATTCTCGCTTGTCTGCATCGGATCTTGTTTCGAACCGGCTTAATGCTCACGAGGTTCGTGCCATTTCCACATCCTGGGCGTTCTCCAATTCTGTTTCGCTCCGTGATGTTATGAATGCGGCTTACTGGAGGAATGCTTCTACCTTCTCCTCCTTTTATCTCCGCCACCTTCAGCAGCAATCTGAGGACCTTTATTCTTTAGGCCCTCTCGTTGCTGCTCAGGCTGTTGTGCACCCTCGTTAAAATTGTTTTTGTCGAGGTTGCGCTTCACTCAGCCTTGTTCTTTTCAGGTGCCTTCTCTCTATCTTCATTGCAGGTTTTCGTTTTTGTTCTCTGCCATCCTTGCTTTCGTTCTGCTACTCTTGTTGGTATTGGTTATGTGATTCACCTCCTCCTATTGTTTATTCAGCAAATTGTAAACAATTGTGAGTAGGTTGAAAAGAAATTAAAATATTTTTATACTGTATCAATGACCCAGACTTAGCTGGTGCTAACTCCACAAAAACCAGGGCCAAACACAAATTTTGCCCCCCAATCCCCAAAATTTGCATCTAAAACAAAAAGAAATCATGTCCTAAAGGACCTCCATAGTACGACTCTACTGCGCATGCGCAGTGACGCAGTCGTCCCGAAATTGGCGCCAAATATCATTCTCTGTTTGGCCCTTCATCAGTCAACATCTCACTGATCTTTGTGCTTGTAAATCTCAGTTTAAAGGATGCCAGACACGTAATTCTTGGAGAAAATGTGATTCTAAGGAGGATAGAAGGAGGAGAGGAAAAAAGAAGTGGCAAAAAATAATCAGGGCTGTACTTAAAATTTTTTGTTGAAATTATGTTAAGTTGCCTATTTTCAAGGCAAACGCCTCTTGTCGTCATTCTTGCTAATTGTTGCACTGCTTATTCAGTGTTTCCTCTCCCCTAACCTTCTAAAGTCCCCCCTTGCAATTCTCCCATGCTTTTGGCATATTTTTGAGAAGTTTCATTTCTAAAAATTCCCTGGGAGAGTTGCTTGGTTACAGAATGTTTTCTGTTATTTTCCCCATAGTTACGTTTTCACCCATGGGTGTATAACGTTTGTGTTCTGCATCTTCCATCTGATGTTCTGCAGATTCTCCCCTGGGAGTCTCTGTTTTGCATCAGATAGAGTGTAATTGATGACTGATTCCGGGCCAGTTTTTTCAGTGCCTGGAGTCATGTTTTCTTCTGTGTTTACACTGTTTGTTTTCATTGGCAACAGCCTTTTTTGAGGGGGGCTGTTTGCCTTTGAGGTAGTTTATCTCATTATAAGATACATTTATATTATCCGAAAGTGTCTCATTAATTATTTTATATAATTTTAAAATTTTTGACCACACTTTGCCATCGGATCCATCGGGGCTCAACGTTACTTTTCAGCAACTTGGGCTTCTCTGAAAAAATATTTTTTCAAAATTATTTTGTTTTGCAATTGTTTTTTCATTTATTAATGGATCATGTTATTATGTATCTTTGTGTCAGGGGTTTTTGCGAGTAACTAGGACTTATTGTTGTTCTTTCACAATGAAGGGAACTTGTTCAAATTGTAATAGGAAGAAATCTTCCTCTGACTTTCATGATTATTGCATTAATTGTAGTCAGTGTTCTCGCATTAATCCCTGTCCTGTATGTGAACATTGGGATGAGAAACATTGGAAACGTGTGTCACGATATGTTGTTTCTGGAGAAAGAGCGATGCCGGCTCTTTCTCCACAAGGTCACTCTACTCTCTCAGTTTCTATTTCAGAGGAACCAGAACAGGGTGATGTTTCCATGTTATCTTCTTCAAGTGTGCGTCCGTCGTCACAAATAAATACAGAGCTAGCGGCAAAAGTGCTCATGGAGATTAGACAAATGTCGTCCGCTAGCTCGCCCGGTGTAGCGTCCATTCACCGAATGGTTCGGCAGCCGGGTTCGTCCGATGCGGTCCAAGAGGAAATTTTGGGTGATGCGAGCACTATAAAAATAATAGATGCACACCCAGTGACGGCGGATAGTGAACGAGAACGGAGGAAGCCTTTTAGTCCGGTTCCTAGCTTGTCCAGGTCCAGCCGGGCCGCGAGCGAGAGAGGCCCCTCTCTCAAACAACAACATCTGGGACCAGATGTTGTGGTACAAAATGTGTCTTTAGCGGAGCATACGTCCGTCGCTCGGGACGCTCCGTTGTATAAGCAGTCCGCAGAGACTGTTAAGGCTTCCTCTTCTCGCCGGCGCACACGACCGCACCTTGGCTGCGTGACCTCCGATATTTTGCCAGCTTCGCCGATGAAGGATTCTTCGGCGACCAGGTCACACCATCCGGCAGCCAGGGATTCGAGACCGATGGACTCCGGACGTTCGCATAGGAAAAGTATGCGGGAGCCATCTGATGCGGAGCTGCCCTCGGCAAAGCAGCGAAAGACCGCTCCTCCGCAGGTCTCGACGTCGGACATTCTAGTGCAGATAGCACAGCTTATCGCAGCATCCCAGCAGCCGACAGAGACGGTGTCGGATCGAGAATTATCCGACGGCGCTGGGTCGGTACGCTCCGCCGAAGCATCGGGGGCGGACGACCGGGAACATCGGGAGGTCCGACCGGATGGTGAAAGGGATACGGATGAATTGGAGCTATCCCTTTCGGAACAACACAAAGCTGCCGTGGACTTCATCCGGCACTTTCTTCCTCAAGTTGTTCCGTCGGGCCAGACTGCTGCGCTTCCGGACAGGAGAATTATAGCGTCATTGGACTCTGATTTTTTCGAGCGGTTCAGGGACATCGCTCCCGAGTTTCCGTCGCAGTCCAATAATGTTGCAAGAACATTTGAATTATTGAACGACGCTATTTTTAAACTTGCTTCCAGGACGGGGAAAGCAGGCTTCTTGTCCGCAAATACTCTCAACCTGCCTTTCATTAATGCAAGGAATAAATTCGACACGGCAGGTCAGGGTATACCGAGAGTTCCTCTGCGTATGGACGACGAGGCGGAAGACTTAGAGCTATCATTACCGTCGTCAGCTTCTATTCCAACCGCAGTGTTGGAAACAGCTATTGCGTCTAACAGAGCCAATTTAGATGCCTTATCTTACGCAGATCACCTTACGAAGGCGTTATCACTGCGTCTTCAAGGGGAAGAGTTTCCGGATATACAATCCTCCTTAAGACTTCTTTCAAGGGCAGTAGCTTATTCCACGTGTAACTCCGCCCTTTCAGTGGCAAATCTGGAGTTGGTTAGACGTGACGCAGCCCTGTCTACATCCACACTAGTGGATTCTAAGGTGAAGAACTCTCTTAGAGTCGCTTCGGTCTCAGGAGATCTTCTCTTTGACGGCAAGCTTTCCGCTATTTATGATAATATTAAAAAGAAAGCTAGTGATTCTCTGTTGTTTAGATCCGCTCCTAAAAGGTCGGATACAGCAGACACGAATAAGGCGGGCACTTCTGGGTCTTATCCGCCCAAGAGAGGTTCCTATAGAGGTTCCGGTGCATCCTCTAGCTCTTATTCGAGAGACCGTCAGGATAGCGACTCTCGTTCGGGACGTCCTTCAGGCCGGGACAATCGGTCGGACGCCCCGAGGTCGACGAGGCGAGGTGCGGGTCGTGGAAGACGTGGTTTCTCCTACCGCAGGCCTCGCAGATCCAGGAGGTGATGGCTCAAACCTCTATCGCGTTCCGGTTGGCGGAAGGTTGTCGAGTTTTTCTCAAGAGTGGGCGTCGATTACGGACGACCCGTGGGTGAGAGGAGTGACTTCGGAAGGTCTAAAGATATCCTTCAAACGAAAGCCTCCATTAACTCGAAGTCCAAAGTGGACTCATCTTCCGTCAAACCCTCAGAAAAGAGACGCTCTGCTATCAGAGGTGCAGTCTCTTTTAATGAAGAACGCGGTAGAGGTCGTAGAAAACCAGGAATCGCTGGGATTCTACAGCCATCTGTTTCTGGTTCCGAAACCAGACGGCTCGTTCCGTCCAGTCATAGATTTGAGCTGGATAAACAAGCTGATCGTCGCTCCGAAGTTTTATATGGAGACGATTCGATCGGTCAGAGCGAGTATTCGGGTGAACGATTATGCAACGAGCATAGATCTCAAAGATGCGTACTTTCACGTCATGGTACATCCGACATTCCGAAAGTATCTACGCTTCGCAGTCCTAGGAGTGGTGTATCAGTTCCGGGCCATGTGCTTCGGATTGAATCTAGCACCCTGGGCTTTCACTCGGGTAATGAACTCGGTAATGATCTACTTCCGAGCTCATTCGTCTGCGGTAACGTCGGCCTACCTGGACGACATTCTTCAGAGGTACGGCAACGAGTTAACGCTTCAGAACGATGTTCAGAATCTTCTTCTATTGCTCCGACGTCTCGGTTTCATAGTAAACGAGGAGAAGTCGGATCTGGTGCCGTCCAAGTCATTCACTCATCTGGGAATGAGCTTCGAGACGCACAACAATCTCGTTCGTCTGCCGTTAACCAGAGCGAAATTAGTCAGTTGTTACGCTCGCTATTGTCTGAATACAGACAAAGTCACGGCGAGAGAATTTATGAGACTGATAGGTCTGTGCGGAGCCGCCGCGGATCTCATTCCGATGGGACGGCTACGCACACGGCCTCTTCAAATTTTCCTGACTCAGAATTGGAGTGTGAAAATTCATTCGCTCGATGTAGACGTTCTCTTGTCAGATCAAGTGAAACAAGAGATTCAGACTTGGGCAAACATTCAGTGGTTAACTCAAGGAGTTCCGCTGCAGTTGCCGGATCCGAGTTTTACCATTATGACGGATGCCAGTCAAACAGGTTGGGGTGCATCATTAATCCCAACGGATTCGAGATGCCAGGGTCTTTGGGATCCGCAATTCCTGTGCAAGCACATAAACATCAAGGAAATGATGTCAATTTGGCTTGCGTTACGTCACTGGATGGACATTATTCACGATGCTCATGTCCAAATCCTATCCGACAATACGACAGTAGTGGCGTATATACGGAATCAGGGAGGCACTCATTCAGTTCCGTTGTTCAATCTAACGGAAAGAATCCTTCTGTTTGCGTTGGAACATCACGTTCTTCTTTCGGTCCGTCACATACCGGGTCGTCTGAATGTGCTAGCAGACTCCCTTTCACGAAAGGGTCGCTTGTTGCCGTCGGAGTGGACTCTCAACAAACAAGTATTCAATCAGATTTGCTACCAATGGGAACGGCCAATGATAGACTTATTTGCGACACATCTCAACAATCAGTTGCAGACGTATGTGTCCCTGTGTCCGGATCCAAGAGCATTTGCAGTAGACGCTCTATCGATCCCTTGGGACGGAATGATAGGATATGCGTATCCTCCAGCGCCGTTAATTCAACAAGTATTGCTAAAGATAAAACAATCTCAATGCAAGATTCTGTTGGTAGCATCTCTGTCGCCACAGAGACCGTGGATAAATCTACTCAGGTGTCTGTTGTGGGACCTACCGCGGAAGCTCCCTCCACGAGAGGATCTTCTTTGGCAGGGGAAATCGCGCCAACTACATCACAACCCGCAAGGTCTCAACCTTCACGTTTTTCCGTTGTGCGGTCCTTCTTGCATGGCAAGCACTTTACAGGACGAGCAGTGGACGCGATTTCTAACTGTAGGAGGACCTCCTCTTCGCTAAACTATGCGGCTAAGTGGAAGGTTTTCCGTCGTTGGTGTAGGGATCATTCTGTTGATATATTTGATCCCTCTATACCAGACATTGCTAACTTTCTAGTATACTTGTTTGACGAAATCAAACTGCAACCTGTTACTATAAAGGGTTATAGATCTATGTTATCTGATACCTATGCACATCATGATAGTTTACAAATTGGATCTAATGTCTCTTTATCGAAATTGGTTAGAAACTTTTCGATAAATAGACCCAGAACTCTTAGATTAATTCCTAAGTGGAATTTAGCTTGGGTTCTCCTTAAATTGAAGGAAAAGCCATTTGAACCTCTTGGGACAGTAGATTTCAAATTCTTATCTTATAAGACAGCTTTTCTCTTAGCTTTCTCTTCTGCCAGAAGAGTCAGTGAGCTTCATGCACTATCGGTGGATGATTCTCATTATCGTAGTGTTGGGAACACTATCACCTTCACTACTAATGTCGGTTTTTTAGCTAAGAATCAGGCTCCTAATAAATATCCGGAACCTATTGTTATTAAGGCTCTTCCGTCTTCAGACGGGCGTAGGCCTTTACTCTGTCCTGTTAGAGCACTACGTATCTATAAACAGAGATCTCAGTTCATCAGAAAGGGACGGAAACGTTTCTTTCTGTCTTTGATGCCTAATAGAAAGGACATTTCAGTCCATTCTATTGCTAGATGGATTCAGTTAACTATCCGTACTGCGTATGAAGATTTATCTTCTTCTCAGCAGTCTGTGCTTAAGATTTCTGCTCATGAAGTAAGAGCTCTTTCTACTTCCTGGGCTTATGCTAATAGTGTTGCTATTACAGATTTAATGAAGGCTGCTTATTGGTCTCAGCCATCCACATTTACTAATTTTTATCTCAGAAATATTGAGTCCATTTCTGGAGACCTGCATTGTTTAGGTCCGTTATCTGTTGCTCAGAATGTCGTCCACTAAACAGTTGCAACTATAGTTATGCAGGCTTTCTGTTCCGGCAGTGACTCCGTCCGGCTGCCCTCTTCGCTCTGGGCTATTTGACCCAGGGCAAGGGGAAGGGGGGGGGGGGGGGGGGGGGGGGGGGGGCGGGTGTTCCCTTAGGTCACCTGCTTTATAGTGAAAAGCAAGGGAATGCCTCCTCCAAGACAGTATTTCTGAGTCGCTTCCGGGATGGTTTTAAAGTGTAATATTAATGTTTAATTTCATTCATGTCTTATTTTTAAAGTGTAGCTCGGTGTGAAGCATTTGTATATGTCAAGTGTCAAACGGGCTTTAATATACAATACTCGGACACTTTTAAATGATTATAAAGAGTCTCAGTTCTCTGGACTACTTTATTTATTGGCTTGCTTTAAAAATAATTAGTATAAAGGTTATACTGGATGTTAATAGAGAACATGAATGTTATTGTGCTCAATTATTAAGGGTAGTGTATCTTTCTAATTTAAATATTAAATAAGAAAGATACATGTAAAGCCTAATACTCCTTTTCTCCTTAAGGGGTTACCTCTTTATTTTATAATTGAGCTTATTGGATTTTCCTCTATGTCCTAGGCCCTCCAGCCTGTTTACTATTCAGCTAAGTCTGGGTCATTGGTGCAGTATAAAAATGTTAAAAAATTTATAGTAATTTATATATTTTTTATACTTACCAATGACCCAGACGGGGATGGCCCTCCCTGAGTTGGGAACTCTTGCCTCCCCGCTGAGTACATAGCGCTGACCAGGCACTGCCAGTAAGAATGATATTTGGCGCCAATTTCGGGACGACTGCGTCACTGCGCATGCGCAGTAGAGTCGTACTATGGAGGTCCTTTAGGACATGATTTCTTTTTGTTTTGGATGCAAATTTTGGGGATTGGGGGGCAAAATTTGTGTTTGGCCCTGGTTTTTGTGGAGTTAGCACCAGCTAAGTCTGGGTCATTGGTAAGTATAAAAAATATATAAATTACTATAAATTTTTTAACTTTTTAGTAAATTTTGTTTTTTAACATACCTACCACAATTGTTTACCGGAGGCCCACCCTCCTTGGGGATATCTTTGATATCGATGCCTCCCCGCTAAATCACAAACTTCTCGTTGGCGGAAATACGGAATTGACGTCACGGTTGTTGCGCATGCGCTCGGTAAACGCAAGAGGTGTGCAGAGAAAGTACCTGTAATTTCGAGCGCTGGTCTCGCTCGACCCTTTTTTCGATCTTTTTCGTGCTTTTGCACTCTAGTACTTTTCCAACTCGTTTGGAAAAGATTCTAAAAGCTTGAGTTAGTTCCGAAGTAGGGCTTGCACTTATGTTACAGCCAATTGTAAACAATTGTGGTAGGTATGTTAAGAAACAAAATTTACTAAAAAATTTTAATTTTCGATGACAAGCTTTCATTAGTCTATGAACAGCTACTAAGAAAACGTCTAGTGCTCTGCTTTTGAAGTCGGCGTCTCAACAATCCGCCTTAGCAGACAAGAGTAAAGGAAGACATTCCAGACAAAAATCGTCAAAAGGGAACTCCTCACGAGGGTACAAGAAACCCTCTTACAATTACTCCAGAGGTCGTCAGTATAGCGACTCGGGAAAGGGGCGTAGGTCTGATCGGGACTATCGGTCAGACGCCTCCAGGCCGATGGGATGAGGTTCTTCGTGGGAAGGACGTAGTTTCTCCTCCCGTAAGCCTCACAGGTCATACAGGTATGGTCAAGACCTCTATTGCTTGCCAGTTGGCAAAAGGTTATCAAAATTCGCAGGAAACCTGATAACAGTCACAAAAGATCAGTGGGCGATAAGTGTAGTCTCTGACAGCCTGCAGCTATCATTCCGAGCGAAACCCCCCACTAACAAGTTGTCCGCGTTGGACAAATCTTCCGTCGGATCCTTTCAGAAGAGAGTCTCTCCTTGCGGAGATACAGGCTCTCTTATTAAAGGAAGCAATAGAGGTCGTCGAGAATCAGGATTCTCAGGGTTTTTACAGTCACCTGTTCCTCGTACCAAAGCCAGACGGCTCGTTCCAACCGGTAATAGACTTGAGCTGGATAAACAAGCTCATCATGGCTCCAAAATTCTATTTGGAGACCATTCGGTCGGTAAGAGCGAGCATTCGAGTGAACGACTATGCGGCAAGCATAGATCTAAAGGATGCGTACTTTCATGTCCTGGTACATCTGGCATTCAGAAAGTACCTACGGTTTGTCGTACAAGGGAAGGTGTATCAGTTCAGAGCAATTTGCTTTGGTCTGAACCTGGCTCCCTGGGCATTCGCTCGAATAATGAACTCGGTAATGTCATACTTTCAAGCTCATTCGTCTGCGGTAATGTCGGCTTACTTGGACGACATTCTACAGAGATGCGGCAACAGAATTTTTCTTCAGAACGATGTTCAGAGTCTGCTTCTATTACTCTGACGTCTCGGTTTCATCGTAAACGAGAAAAAGTCGGATTTAGCTCCGTCCAAGTCGTTCACTCACTTGGGAATGAGCTTCAAGACTCACAACAACTGGTTCGTCTGCCGTTACCCAGAGCGAAATTAGTCAGTTGTTATGCTTGCTTTTGTCTACACTCAGACGCATTAACAGCGAGGGAATTCATGCGACTGATGGGGTTGTGCGGAGCAGCTGCGGATCTTATTCTGATAGGCCGTCTGCGCACGCGTCCCCTCCAGATATTCTTTACTCAGAACTGGAGTGTGAAGATGCATTCGCTCGAAACCAGTATTGTTTTAACAGACCTAGTAAATCAAAGGGTTCAGATTTGGGCAGATCTTCAGTGGTTAACTCTGGGAGTTCCGCTGCAACTGCCGGATCCGGCTTTCACGATTATGACGGATGCGAGTCAGACGGGTTGGGGCGCGACCCTAAGTCCTGCAGACTTGAAGTGTCAGGGTCTTTGGGACCCTCAGTTCCTAGAGAAGCATATAAACATCAAAGTGATGATGTCAATATGGCTAGCACTACAACATTGGATTCACATAATAGCGAACGTGTTCAGATTTTGTCGGACAATTCGACAGTAGTAGCTTACATCAGGAACCAGGGCGGCAATCATTCAATTCCATTATGTGAATTAACAGAGAAGATTCTCCTATACGTCATGAATCATCATGTTCATCTTTCTGTCCTTCATATACCGGGTCGTCTGAATGGACTAGCAGACTCCCTCTCTCGGAAAGGTCGCCTGTTGCCATCAGAGTGGACTCTCAACAAGCGAGTATTCAGGCAGATTTGCTACCAGTGGGATCACCCTATGATAGATCTGTTTGCGACGCATCTGAGCAATCATTTACAGATGTGGGTGTCGCCATGCCCAGACCATCGAGCATACGCAGTAGACGCTCTGTCGATCTCATGGGATGGAATGATAGGATATGCGTATCCTCCAGCTCCATTGATTCAGCAGATTCTGTTAAAGATCAAACAGTCTCATTGCAAAATTCTGCTAGTAGCACCTCTGTCGTCACAAAAACCTTGGATCAGTTTTCTCAGGTGTCTGTTATGGGACGTTCCCCGGAAGTTTCCTCCACGAGAGGACCTTCTTTATCAGGGGAAGTCACGCGCACTACATCACAACCCGGAAGGTCTCAACATTCATGTATTTACATTGTGCAGTCCTTCTTGCACGGAAAACAGTTTACAGGACGTGCAGTGGATGCAATTTCTAACTGCAGGAGGTCCTCCTCTACGTTGAACTACGCAGCGAAGTGGAGGGTTTTCTTTCATTGGTGTCAGGATCAGTCGATAGACGTTTATGATCCGTCCATAACAAATATTGCCAATTTTCTGGTCTACTTGTTTGACGATCTCAAACTGCAGCCCGTCACTATTAAGGGCTATAGGTCTTTGTTATCAGACACTTACGCTCATCATGATAACTTGGCTATTGGATCAAATGCTTCATTGTCCAAGCTGGTTAGAAATTTCTTTATTAATAGACCTAGAACACTCAGATTAATTCCTAAGTGGAATTTAGCTTGGGTTCTGTTGAAGCTCAAAGAAGCTCCGTTTGAGCCGTTGGACATTGTAAACTTCAAATTCTTGACCTATAAAATGGCATTTCTCTTAGCCTTTGCATCTGCCAGAAGAGTCAGTGAACTTCATGCTTTATCTGTTGATGAATCTCACTACCATAGTGTGGTAATACCATTACCCTCACTACGGAAGTGGGATTTCTGGCTAAGAATCAGATTCCAGACAAGTGGCCTGAGCCTATTATCATTAAGGCTCTGCTGTTCCTCGGACACCCATAGACCTTTGCTGTGTCCAGTCAGGGCTATGCGCATATATAAACGTCAATCAGATTTTATTAGAAAAGGAAGAACACGTTTCTTTCTTTCATTGAGTCCTAACAGGAAAGATATTTCTGTTCATTCAGTTGCTAGATGGATTCAGTTGGCAATACACGTTGCCTATGAAAATCTATCTTTGGATCAATGTTCTGTTAATAAGATATCAGCGCACGAGGTTAGAGCGCTGTCCACCTCTTGGGCTTATTCTAACAGTAAAGCCATTACTGATCTCATGAAGGCTGCGTTCTGGACACAGCCCTCTTCATTTACCAAGTTTTACCTGAGAAATTTAGAGTCCATCTCCGGTGACCTTAGATCTTTAGGTCCTCTTTCTGTTGCTCAGAGTGTCATCCTTTAACTGGTAGAGTGCTGGAAGCCCATATTTGGGCTTTATCCTTAAGTGTCAGTACCAGCACTTAAAGGCTTTATATTTTGTGGATGTTGTTCATACCACCTTTTTAGTGAAATTATTTAGTCTGTTAGGATTTGCCTTGTTACAATTTATGGGAGAGTGCCTATTGGCACTCTCCCATAAATTGTAACAAGGCAAACATATGGAACAAATTTTGATGACCAAAAATAATTCAGCACTCTACCAGTTAATGGTTGCAGCTACAGTTATTAGGCAGCCCGTTCCAGCAGTGACGCTGTTCCGCTGCCCTCTTCGTTCTGAGGACATGTATCTCAGAACAAGGGGAAGGGGTGGTGGGGGGGACGATTTTTTCCATTATGATCATCTGGCTTTATAGTGAAAAGCAAGGGAAGACCTCCTCCGGTGTCAGTAGTCCTGAGTCAGTGCTGGGATGGTTTTAATGTGTAGCTCAGTGTGAAGCAATAACTATGTCTCATTTATGTACTGTTTTTAAGGTGTAGCTCACTGTGACGCATTTGTATATGTCACGTGTCAAACAGGCATCAATATACAATCCTCGGGATACTTTTAAATGAGTATAAAGAGTCAAATTCTCTTGACTATCTTTATTTATTGGCTTTCCTTCACCGAATTAGCATAATGGGTTATGCTGGCATTAAATGGAGAATTATATATTATGTAATGCTCAATAACATTGTTGGTGTTATGCCTTTCTCTTTTCTCGTAAAGGAGAAAGACATAAATAATTCCTATCTTCTCTATTTTCCTTTAGGAGATATACTTTACTGAAGTAACTGAGAAAATTGGATTTTCCTTCATGTCCTAGGCCCTCCAGCCTTTTGTCTGGCTATTGGTTGTTGTATAAAAATATTATAAATTTTAAGTAATTTGTATATTTTTGTACTTACCAATGGTCCAGATGGGTATGACCCTCCAATGAGTGGGCACTCATACCTCCCCACTGAGTTATAACATTTAACAGGCAATTATAGAAAGAATGATGGTGGTTGGTGCCAATTTCGGTGTCTTCCTAGATACTGTGCATGCGCAGATCTGAAAAGTATGGAGGACCAGATAGGACATTATTTTTCGGTTTTGCATGCAAATTTTGGGGATTGGGGGGCAAAATTTGTGTTTGGCCCTGGATTATTTTTTGTCTGGGCCATTGGTAAGTACAAAAAATATACAAATTACTTAAAATTTATAATTTTCAGGTTTGTCATGCTAGAAGAGAAATCGAAATTGGATAGTTTCTCTTGAAGAAAATAATTGACATCTTTTGCTTCCAAAACATAGCTCATGATTCCTCAGTGGAACAAGCTTAATGATCATGAGATCATTGTTTGCTGCTCTCTTGTATTCTGCTGTTGCTGGGTGTATAAATATTGCTCTCTGTTTGGTGCCAAATGAATGTCATTTGTCTAAGCCTTTTACAGTAAATTCAAGTCCTGCATAAAGATATGAAAGGTGATTTATGTGTTTTCTTGATAATATTTTCAGTACAACTCGTATATCGATATGATTTGATGTTCTCAGAGGACAGAACTACTCTGGTTACCAAGTAGAGTGTGTTACTGGCACTTATTACCACAGCCATGCCTTGATTTTATGATAAATTGCAAAAAAAAACAACTTACCAGGTAAAGCGTTCAAGTATCTCTTCCTCAAAAATTAGCCAGAATATTTTTAGCTCACCTTGACAAAGTCAAGCTGAGCTAATTTCATCGCTCTCCATCCAGGTAAAGCGTTCAAGTATCTCTTCCTCAAAAATTAGCCAGAATATTTTTAGCTCACCTTGACAAAGTCAAGCTGAGCTAATTTCATCGCTCTCCATCCGTCAACACCATGTTTTGGTCTTCTCCTCCAAAACCACTGGGCCAATTCAAGTGAAAGTTTGTGTGAGTGATGGTCCCAAAGGGGTATTGCATTTTTGTTCAACTCAACATGCCCAGCCCCATAGGGAGGAGGTGGGGGAAAAATGCTCCAAAATATTTTTTAAAATCTACTTCTCATGAACCAGTGGGTACAATGACTTGATATCTGTTATGGAGCTTCCTATTGAGGTGTAGATTCAAGTTTGTTCAAACGAAGTTCGTGAAGCAATATTTGGCTTTGTAATGGGAGGGGTAAGATTTTTGGCCCCTCCCAAAATTTCTATTTTCTGAACCGATTGTCCGATTTGAACCAAATTTGGTATGTGGTTTTATTGGGTCATAAGCACTTGACTCATGCAAAAAAAGAAACTCCTGCACCCCATGGGAACCTCAGGAGCTAAAAATAGAAATATTTTCAAACACCCATATTTTCCACACCACATGGAACAGAGAACTGTTATTTGGTATGAAGCATCCTTAGGACCAGTAGAATTGAATGGTAAAAACAAAATTGCCATCGGTTATGTTAGGGTGTTCTGTAGAGGGCATAAAAAAATGCTGAGTCAGCATATTTGCAAAAAATAAAAAAAAATCTTTTCTCCAAAACCAATGGTCGGAATCTTATGATATTCGGTATACAGCATCCACAGGGGGGTCAGATACAAGTTTGTTAAAAGGAAGCCCATTGGTTCATATATGGGCTCAATACAGGAGCCCAAATTTTAACTTAGTTCAATATGGGGGATACTTTTTAAAAATCTCCTTCTTCAGATCCACCAGTCAGAATGCTTTCATATTTAGTATACAACACCCCTAGGGGGTCAGATTCAAGTTTGTCCAAATTGGTTCCCTAGGTATATATTTGTGCTCGCTATGAAAGCCCAAATTTTAACATAGTGCAATATGAGGAAATTTCTTAAAAAATCTTCTTCAGATCCACCAATCGGAATGCTTTCTAGGGGGGTCAGATTCAAGTTCATATTGAAAGCATTCCGATTGGTGGATCTGAAGAAGAAGATTTTTTAAGAAATTTCCTCATATTGCACTATGTTAAAATTTGGGCTTTCAAAGCGAGCACAAATATATACCTTGGGACCCAATTTGGACAAACTTGAATATGAAAGCATTCTGACAGGTGGATCTGAAGAAGATTTTTGTATGCAACATCTCTAGATAGGTCATATTCAAGTTTGTTCAATTCGAGTGCCTGGGTTAATATTTGGGCTCCATATGGGAACCCGAAATTTAACTTAGTACAATATGAGGGAATTTCTTCAAAAATCTTCTTCAGATCCACATGTCAGAATGCTTTCATGTTTGGTACGCAACATCTCTAGGGGGGTCAGATTCAAGTTTGTTTAAATCGGGTCCATAGGTTAATATCTGGGCTCGCTATGGTAGCCCAAATTTTAACTTGATGCAATATAAAGAAATTTCTTTAAAAAGTTTCTTCTTCAGATCCAACAGTCAGAATGCTTTCATGTTTGGTATACATCATCTCTAGGGAGGTCAGATTCAACTTTGTTCAAATCGACAGCCTGGGTTAATATTTGGGCTCCCTATGGGAGCCAGAATTGGCCATGTAGCTGAAGAATTAGAAATTTTGTATTCAGTACCCTCTAGAGGTGTGCAACTAACATTAATCCACATAGGTTCTATCAAGGGGCTTCATAGGGGAGCTCCACATTTTACATTATGATCAACTGAAGAAAAGACATGATGCCCAGATTATTTTTGTCACTGCTGAGGGGCTCAAGGATTGACAATGTATCCTATGAAGATGGATTGCTTAATGTAGACTCATTCTTGGACTCTGTTTATATCGTGTTCTGTTCAGGGTGAGCGCTTCTGAACCCGTGGGGCCTCTTGTTTTAATTATGCCCCCAAAAATTTTTTACGGGGCATATATTTTTTAGCATTTCCGTCTGTCTCTCTGTCCGCCAGGAAGATTTTTGTGTCGGCTCCATAACTCTGATATGCTTTGTTGGATTTCGTTGAAACTTGGCATACATGTTGCTTATGGGGAGATGATGTGTCATGTATAAAATTTGTTTTTGTTCAATGGAGGTCAAGGTCACAGATCAAGGTCATAGTTCGAGGGCATCAGTGGTCTGGCAATCACTGTTAGTCTTGTTGACTGACAAATTACCATTTTACTGTGGGGAGCCTTTCCCACACTATGTTACATAATGGCTATTTTAGTAGCCAAAAGCTGAAATACTCTCAAGATGTTGCCTTTAACCCTTTACCCAATGCAGACGATATCAAAATTTATTATTTTAATTACTATTTTTTAAAATTATAAAAAGAAATTTCAGCAAAACCATATCATGTGACACCTCATTGGAACGAGCTCGATGGGCTCGTTCCAATGAGGGGTCATATGATATGGTTTTGTTGAAATCTTTTGAAAAATTTATTTTCTTTGAACTGCTGAATTTGCAAATTACGTGGCGGATACTGGTGATTTGTTAGGTAAAGGGTTAACCCTTTCTTTACCTAATGAACTGGACACATCTGCTCACATAATTTACAAATTGAGCTGATGAAAAAAATAATTTAAAAAAAGATTCCAGTAAAGCCTGTCATGTGACCCATCATTGGAATGAGCTCATTGAGCTAGTTCCAATGAAGGGTCACATAATTTGGTTTTGTTGACACTTTGAAAAATTTCAAAAACAAATAATCAAAATAATAATTTTTGATATCATGGATGTTATTGTAAAGGGTTAAGGAATAGATTATGACATCAAAAAAGTCAATATTCTGCAGCAATTTTATGCACATGATTTTTAGTTCACCTGAGTGAAAGTCAGGGGGAGCTTAAGTGATCACTTTCTGTCCATCGTCCATCCATCATTTGTCCATCATCCGTCCATCCGGCGGGAACTGGACCGAATTGAACCAAATTTGATATGCATGTTCCTTGTCATATGTCAATTCAAGTTTGTTGAACATTGGATTCACATAATAGCGAACGTGTTCAGATTTTGTCGACTGTAGTAGCTTACATCAGGAACCAGGGCGGCACTCATTCAATTCCATTATGTGAATTAACAGAGAAGATTCTCCTATACGTCATGAATCATCATGTTCATCTTTCTGTCCGTCATTTACCGGGTCGTCTGAATGCACTAGCAGACTCACTCTCTCGGAAAGGTCGTTTGTTGCCATCTGAGTGGACTCTCAACAAGCGAGTATTCAGGCAGATTTGCTACCAGTGGGATCACCCCATGATAGATCTGTTTGCGACGCATCTGAGCAATCAGTTACAGATGTGCGTGGCGCCATGCCCAGACCATCGAGCATACGCAGTGGATGCTCTCTTTCTCATGGGACGGAATGATAGGATATGCGTATCCTCCAGCTCCGTTGATTCAGCAGATTCTGTTAAAGATCAAACAGTCTCATTGCAAAATTCTGCTAGTAGCACCTCTGTCGTCACAAAAAACCTTGGATCAGTTTTCTCAGGTGTCTGTTATGGGACGTTCCCCGGAAGCTTCCTCCACGAGAGGACCTTCTTTATCAAGGGAAGTCACGCGCACTACATCACAACCCGGAAGGTCTCAACCTTCATGTTTTTCCGTTGTGCGGTCCTTCTTGCACGGAAAACAGTTTACAGGATGTGGAGTGAACGCAATTTCTAACTGCAGGAGGTCCTCC
This sequence comes from Pictodentalium vernedei, assembly GCA_031216915.1. NCBI lineage: Eukaryota > Metazoa > Mollusca > Scaphopoda > Dentaliida > Dentaliidae > Pictodentalium > Pictodentalium vernedei. Next base: position 484,970,519 of record CM062294.1, read on the forward strand.
TCTACGTTGAACTACGTAGAGAAGTGGAGGGTTTTCTTCCATTGGTGTCAGGATCAGTCGATAGATGTTTATGATCCGTCCATACCAAATATTGCCAATTTTCTGGTCAACTTGTTTGACGATCTCAAACTGCAACCCGTCACTATTAAGGGCTATAGGTCTATGTTATCAGACACTTACGCTCATCATGATAACTTGGCTATTGGATCAAATGCTTCATTGACCAAGCTGGTTAGAAATTTCTTTATTAATAGACCTAGAACACTCAGATTAGTGGTCTGGCAATCACTGTTAGTCTTAGGGGGAGCTTAAGTGATCACTTTCTGTCCATCGTCCATCCATCATTTGTCCATCATCCGTCCATCCGGCGGGAACTGGACCGAATTGAACCAAATTTGATATGCATGTTCCTTGTCATATGTCAATTCAAGTTTGTTCAAATCAAGTTGCCATCAAGTTGCCATGCCGTGGGGGGGGGGGGGGGGGGGGGGGGGGGGGGGGGGGGGGGGAGAGAGGGGGGTGTTCAAATCGAGTCCCTGGGTTAATAATTGGGCTCCCTATGGGAGCCTGAATTTTAACTTAGTACAATATGAGGAAATTTCTTTAAAAATATTCTTCTTCAGATCCACCTGTCAGAATGCTTTCATATTTGGTATACAATATCACTAGGGCGGGGGGGGGGGGGGGGGGGGGGGGGGGGGGGGGTGTCAGATTCAAGTTTGTTCAAATCACATCCCTGGGTTAATACTTGGGCTCTCTAATGGAGCCCAAAGTTTAATTTAGTGCAATATGAGGGAATTTCTTTAAGAATTTTCTTTTCAAGAACCATCAATTAGAATCTTTTAATATTTGGTGTACAACATCTCGGGGGAGGTGGGGGGGGCAGATTCAAGTTTGTTCACATTGGGTCCCTGCATTAATATTTGGGTGCTCTATTGGAGCCCAAAGTTTAATTTGAGGAAATTTCTGTAAAAATCTTCTTCTTCAGATCCACCAGTCAGAATCCTTTCATATTTGGTATGATTTTTCACCTGAATTTCTCCTAATTGGTCCTTATTCTTCTGCAATGACTGGTTCTCAGAATGTGAAAACCTTCATAAATATTGCTGTGAAAAACCTCAAAATATGCCTCAAATGCAATGAAATGTGGGTTTGGGGACCCCGGAATTTAAAATTTTTATACCAAAGGCCAAACCATGGTCGGCTCATGGTTACGACATCTCTTGGTTGTCCCACTGATGATTTTCCCCAAATTACCGGCCCCCAACATTTTTACCCTAGCATAAAGTCTGGGGAGAGGGGGGATTCAAGTTTGTTCAAATCGAGTCCCTGGGTTAATATTTAGGCTCCCTATGGAATCCCGAATTTTAACTTAGTCCAATATGAGGAAATTTCTTTAAATATCTTCTTCTTCAGATCAGCCAGTTGGAATGCTTTCATATTTGATATACAACATCTCAGGTGGGGAGGGGGGGGGGGGGGGGGGGGTGCAGATTCAAGTTTGTTCAAATTGGGTCCTTGGCTTAATATTTGGGCTCTCTATGGGAGTGGGCAGATTAGGTTCAAAGGTTAAAGTTTATTCAAATCCATTCCTTAGTGTTTTTCCATAAAATTTGCCTTTCAGACTGCAGTGACATAACAACCCTTGGCAGTGCTTGTCTACAGCTGATAGAATTGGAAGCAGTCAGGATGACCTATGATAATAATCATCGTACGTGGACACTAGAGTTATACATAATTTCATGACTTCATTCCTCTGTAGTGTTGATGAACCATGATGAACTGAATGTGTCCCAAAATATTTCTTTGAACCACTTTGTCAGGTGGACGAGTAAGGCCCCTTGGGGCCTCATGTTTTTTATTCAGTTCTATTGAGCTCCGAGTATATCGTATATTCATAATAAGTATTAACCCTTTACCTAACATAATGGAGATATCTGTTCAGCACTATTCACAAAAAATGCCATTCAGATTTTAATTTCTTCATTTTTGTCTCCAAAACATAGCTCATGATACCTTATTGGAGGTTGTTCCAATGAGGTGTCATGGGCCATGTTTTTGAGGCAAAAGGGAAATTTTTTAGTTATCAATAAATATTTTGCAAGTTAGGTAAAGAGCTAATGATTAGTACTCAAACGTTTAGTCGACTAGTCGATGTCGACTCTGGGCAATCCAGTAATCGACTCTCAATTGTGTAGTCGACTAGTCGGAGGAGTTCAAGCTTTTAGGTAAATAGTATCCCTTTTGAGCCACTGTCAGACAGTTTGAACAACAATACTGGGCAATCAGTGTATACATCTATTGCCATCTAATAGTAGTGACAATAGTTTGTTTTAACTGGTACTAGTAGAGTGCTGAATTATTTTGGGCTATCAGGATATGTTATTAATTTGCCTTGTTGCAATTTATGGGAGAGTGCCTATAGGCACTCTCCCATAAATCGCAACAAGGCAAATTAAATAAGACTATATAATTTCACTCTTAGCATAATTAGAAGCACATTAACAGAATAATGATCCAGTAAGTTGCTGTATATGAATGCCCAAGTGAAGCCAAATTTGGACCTTCAGCACTCTACCGGAACACCAACTCTGTTATAAGGAGACAGGTTATCACCAATGACTAGTCGAAGTCGACTTGACTTTTGGGTATTGACTAGTCGACTTTGGAATTCACTAGTTGTTTGAGCACTACTAATGATATCACTGTTTATTACAGAACTCCTCTTACACCGTCTGATATGCATAAAATGGGTTTGAAAGTGTCTGGTGCTACTGGAGAAGCCAAGCTGAAGGTAAATTTCTATTCAGTTGTTTCAGCAACAACCATTTGCCTTACTTCTTTATCCACCATTTATTTATCCACAGGTGTCCCTGGATAACCGTTTTCTAACATAATCAAGTCAAAAAACAGGAAAAGGAAAGAAATGAATACTGAGCAGACATGTTTTCAAAAATGAATTTAACTTTGTTTTCTTATCTGCATTTCTTCTGTAGATCGTTATATATAATGATTGCATTCCAAACAAAAGAATGGTATTCACAGGAATGGATGGCACTTCCTATACTCTGCACATGCACGTCCTGTTTTTTTTTATATCTTTGGTTTAATTTTGGGTTTTTAGGGGATAAAAGATGAAAAGATTGGCCTTATTTTTTAGTCCCCTACCGGCATCGCTGGAGGGGACTATAGGTTTGCACTCCGTCCATCCGTCAGTCTGTCCGTCTGTCAGTCAGTCACACTTTAGTTTTCCGGAGTTTTTTTGGAAACGCTTCAACAGAATGATTTCATTTTTGGTAAACTACTATAGAACGATGACTTACAGATCAAGTTTGAATTTCATGCTGATTGCAAAATTCTTGTGTGAGTTACGGCCCTTGGAAATATGGAAAAGCACCAAAATATCAGTATTTTTATACTGTACCAATGACCCAGACATAGCTGGTGCTAACTCTTAAAATATAGGGCCAAACACAAATTTTGCCCCCCAATCCCCAAAATTTGCATCTAAAACTAAAGAAAACATGTCCTGAAAGGCCCTCCACACCTCGCCCCCACTGCGCATGCGCAGTGTCAAGGACGTTCCGAAATTGGCGCCATTTATCATTCTAAGTTTGGCCCTTCATCAGTTAACATCTGACTGATCTTTGTGCTTTTAAATCTCAGTTTAAATGATGCCAGACACATAAATATTAGTGAAATGGTGATTCTAAGGAGGATAGAAAAGGAGGAGAGGAAAAGAATGTGTGACAGAATATTATCAGGGCTGTAACTTAAAATTTTTTAATGAAATTATGTTAAGTTACCTATTTTCAAGGCAGCAGCCATTTTGTTGTCATTCTGATTATTTAGTTACACTGTTTTTTCAAGTGTTTTTCCTCTCTCCCTGTCCTTTAAGTTCCCCCTTGCTATTCTCCCATGCTTTTGGCATAGTTTCTGTAATTATTATTACTAAAATTTCTTGGGAGTTTTAGCTTAATAACAGAATGAATTCTGTTCTTTCCCCATGTTTACGTCTTCACCTACGGGTGGTTAGGCGTTGTGTTCTGCATCTACCATCTGATGTTCTGCAGTTTCTTCCCTGGAAGTCTCTGTTTTGCATCAGATGGTGTATTTTTGGTAACTGATTTCGGGCCTGGGTGCCTGGAGTCTTATTTTAGTGTTTTTACACTCATTGTTTACATTTACAACAGCCCTCTGTGTGAGGGGGGGATTTCTAAATAATAATATCTTTATGTTATTTTAATCATAACTAGATACATTATTATTGTTCGTAAGTGTTGAATAAATTGTTTAAAATATTTTTAAAATTTTTGTCCACACTTAGGCTTGGGATCCATTGGGGCTCAACGTTACTTTTCAGAAACTTGGGCTGTTCTGAAAAAATATTTTTTCAAAATATTTTGATTTCAATTATTTTTTCTATATTAATGGATCATATTATTATTATGTATTTTGATTGCCAGGGGTTAGTGCGAGTACCAGGACTTGTTTTCTTTTCACATTGAAAGGATATTGATCAATTGTTTTAGGAGGAAGTCTTCCTCTGACCTTATTATCATTCTATATGTGGTCAGTGTACTCGCATTAACTCCTGTTCTGTATCGTATGATTTCGATGACAATATGGGAAGCGTATGTCACGGTATGTTGTTGGGGATTTGGACACTCCGGTCCTTTCCCCGCAGGGTCACTCTACTTTATCAATTTCTATTTCAGACAATCAAGATTAGGGTGATGTATCTGTGATGTCTTCCAACAGTGTGCCTCCGTCGTCACAATTAATGAAGGGCTAGCGGAAAAGTGCTCATGTAATACGCCAATTGCCTAAGAGGACCCTAGTAGGTTCGACGGCCTTTGACGTCCGCTAGCTCGCCCGGTGTAGCGTCCATTCACCGAATGGTTCGGCAGCCGGGTTCGTCCGTTGCGGTCTAGAAGGAATTTTGGGGTGATGCGAGCACTATAACATTAACTTAATGCACACCCAGTGACGGCGGATCGGAGGGAGAACGGAGGAAGCCTTTTAGTCCGGTTCATAGCTCGTTCCGGTCCATCCGGACGGCAAGCGAGAGAGGCCCCTCTCTCGTTCAACAACATCTGGCCCCAGATGTTGTGGTACAAATGTGTCGTTAGCGGAGCATACGTCCGTCGCTCGGGACGCTCCGTTGTATAGGCAGTCCGCTGAGACTGCTAAGGCTTCCTCTTCTCGTCAGCGCACACGACCGCACCTTGGCTGCGTGACCGCCGATATATTACCAGCTTCGCCGATCAAGGATTCTTCGGCAACCAGGTCACACCATCCGGCAGCCAGGGATTCGAGACCGATGGACTCCGGACGTTCGCATAGGAAGTATGCGGGAGCCATCTGATGCGGAGCTGCCCTCGGCGAAGCACCGATAGACTGCGCCTCCGCAGGTCTCGACGCCGGACATTCTTGTGCACATAGCACAACTTATCGCAGCATCCCAGCAGCCGACAGAAACGGTGTCGGATCGAGAATTATCCGACAGCGCTGGGTCGGTAGCCGGGGACTCGAGGCCTGCAGACTCCGGACGTTCGCATAGGAAGTGTGCGGGAGTCAACGTACACGGAGCTTCCAGCGGCAATGCATCGTAAGTCCGCTACTGCACAGGCCTCGGGAACGGACGTGCTTTCCTTAATAGCACAGTTTATCGCAGCATCCCAGCATCAACTGAATCTGTCGCATATATTTTATCCGACGATGCTGGGTCGGGACGCTCCGCGGAAGCGGGTACGGACGTCCGAAAGTTTCATCCGGTCCGACGGGATACCGAAAGGGATTCGGTGGATTTCAAGCTTTCCCTTTCGGAACAACATATGCTGCGATGCCGGATAAGAAACTGATATCGTCGGTGGACTTAGAAATTTTTGGTTCGGTTCAGGGACATCGTCCCTCAGTTCCGACATAGTCCAATAATGTCACACAAACTTTCGAATTATTGAACGACGCTATATATATTATTATTTTATGCTTGCTATCCAAGCATTTCTGGTTTCTTGTTCGAAGAGTTATGGAGATGTCTTTCAAAAGTGTGCCTCTGTCGTCATAGTTAATGAAGAGTTAGCGGCAATAAGTGCTCATGGAATATGTCTATCGCTTACGGAATGACATTCGCTAGCTCACCCGGTGTAGCGTACATTCATCGAATGGTTCGGCTGCCGGGTTCGTCCGTTGCGGTCTAGGAAGGAGATTTGGGTGATGCGAGCACTTTAATTACTTTAGTACTCACCCAGTGACGGCAGATTGAGGACAGATCGGAGGAAGCCAACAACATAGGGGACCGCATGTTGTGGTTCAGATATTTTACATTCGGAGCATATGTCCGTTGCTCGGGACGCTCCGTTATATTGACAGTCCGAGAGACTGTCTTTAATGCTTCCTCATCCTCACAGCAGGGCACACGACCGCACATTGGCTACGTGACCTCGAGTATCCGATCAGTCTCGGCATTCAGTGATTCCACAGCGAATAGGTCGTGCCATCCGGTAGCCAAGGGACACGAGGCCTATACACTCCGTTCGCTCGCATATTGGAAGTATGCACGGGGTAACGATCTCGGAGCTTCCTGCGGCAATGCATCGTAAGACCGCTGCTCCTCAGGCCTCAGTGACGGACGTGCTATCCGAGTTAGCACAGTTGTTTCGCAGCATCCCAGCAATTGACGGTTTCTCGGTCGAATCAGGAATTATCCGACGGCGCTGGGTCGGTGCGGTCCGCGGTTGCATCAAGCTACGGACGACCGAACGCTTTATAGGGTCCGACAGGATGGCGAAAGGGATTCGAAAGATTTCGAGTTTTCCCTTTAGTAGTATCGGAAGATGCCTTTCATATCTTCTGGCATTTCTTCCAGTGATTATTTTTCGGACTTCATTGCTGCGATCTTGGATAAGAGACTTATAGCGTCATTGGACTCGGATTTTTCGATCGGTACAGGGACTTTGTCCCTGACTTACCGAGGCAGTCCAATATTGTCATTACAACATGTGTTTTATTTTTCGACGCTATATATTATATATATATATACAAGCCTGCTACTAAGCATGATAGTTTAGTTTCTTGTCCGCGGGGCTCATTTCTGCCATTTTATCTTTTTTTACATATAGTTTATTTTGGCAGAGCAGGGCATACCGAGAGTTCATATGCGTCTAGACGGTGTGATTAAAGACTGCATATATTCTTTTTCGCCGTTTATGTCTTTTCCAATTTCAATGTTGGGAACGACATTATGTATAGTAGACTTAACTTAGACGCTTTATTATACGTAATCCGCCTTACTGAGGCGTTATCATTACGTCTTCAAGAAAAGATTTACGGGATATTATTCTCAATGTAATTTCTTTTGAGGGCAGTAGTTTCTTCACGTATAACTCCGCCCTTCAGTGGCTGATTGGAGTTGGTTAGACGTGATGCAGCCCTAGCTACATCCACGCGTGGATAGTAGGTTAAGAACTCTCTCAGAGTCGCTTCGTTCTCGGAGGAGCTTCTCTTCGACGGCAACTTTCCGGCAATCCATGAATTGCTTGATTTATACATTCTCTTGTCTATCTAGTGTTACAAGAGATTCAGACTGGGGCAAACATTCGGTGGTTGACTCAGAGAGTGCCGCCGCAGTTGCCGGACCCTAGTGTGGCTGTTATGACGGTTGCCAGTCAAACAGATTGGGATATATACTGATCCCTACGGATTCGAAGTGCCAGGGTCTTTGGGTTCCGCAGTCTTTTAGCTATCAGTTTAACTTCCGCGGAATAATGTTTTTTAGGCTTGCTTTATGTCATTGCATGAACATTATTCAGAAACGCATGCCCAAATTCCTGTCCTTTAATTCGACAGTAGTGGCGTATCTCCGGAACCAGGGAGGCACTCTTTCGTTTCCGTTATTCAATTTAATGGAAAGAATCCGTCTGTTGGTTATAGTACACCAAGTTCAGTTTTGGTCCGTCATATTCTGGGTCGTCTGATTGTTTTATCGCACTCCCGTTCTCTTACGGGTCGCTTGTTGCTGTCAGAATGGACTCTCAACAAACAAGTATTTAATCAGATTTGCTATCTATGGGAGCGCCCAATGATGTTTTATTATGACACAGCTTGCTAATCAATTGCAGACGTATGTGTTGGCTTGTCCAGATCTCTGAGCTAATACTGTTAACGCTCTAGTGATCTATAGGACGCAATGATAGGATACGTGTATCCTCCGGCGCTGTTGTTTTAGCAGGTATTGCTAAGATAAACAACCACAATACATTTCTGTTGATAGCATCTCTATCTTCACAGAGATCATGAGTAATTTACTCTCTTGTCTACTGTGGATCTTAACGTGAAATCTTCCTCTATGTGAGGATCTTTTTTCACTGGGTAAATCGTGTCATCTTTATCACAACCAGCAAGGTCGCAACCTTCATGTATTCCGTTGTGTGGTCCGTATTGCATTGTAAGCACTGTACTGGACGAGCTTTGGACGCGATTTCTTACTATAGGAGATCCTCTTCTTCGCTATTCTATGCGGCTAAAGTGGAGGCTCTTCCGTCGTGGTGTAGGGATCATTATGTTCATATTGTTGATCCCTCCATACTACGCATTGCTAGTTTTTAGTATACTTGTTTCACAAGATCTACTGCAGCCTGTTGTTATTTAGGTTATAGGTTTGTTACCTCATACCTATGCACTCTACGATAGTTTACAATTGAGTCTTTTGTCTCTTTATCTAAGTCAGTTAGTAACTTTTTGATAAATAGACTTAGAATCTTTAGATTAAATTCCTATACGGATTTTAACTTCGGTTCTTATTTAGCTAAGTAACCATTTGAGCCTCTGGAAACAGTAGTTTTCAAATTCTGACCTTTTAGACAGTAATTCTGTTGGTTTCTCTTTTACTGTAGAGTCAGTGAGTTTCATGCACTATCGATGGATGATTTTCACTTTCATAGTTTCGGAATCAATACTTCCGTTACTATTTAGGTTGGATTGTTGCATAAGAGTTAGGCTCCTATTATCCGGAACCTATTATTTTAAGGTCCTTCCGTCTTCGTATGGGCATAGGCCTTTACTCTTTCCGGGTACAGTTTATGTATTTATAAACAGATATCTGTTTATTACAAGGGCGTAAGCTTCTTCTGTCTTTGATGTCTAGTAGAAGGACATTACGCTCCATTTTATTGTTAATCGATTCTATTAACTAGCGTACTGCTTATGGTATATCATTGGCTTAGCAGTTGTGCTTAAGATTTCGGCTCATGAAGTAAGAGTTCTTCTACTTCTTGGGCTTACATTAATAGTGTTGCTATTATAGATTTTTGAAGGCTGCTCATTGCGCTCAGCCATCCATTCATGAATTTTTTCTCAGAAATATCGAGTCCATTTCTGGAGGCCTCTATTGTTAGGTCTATTATCTACTGCTCAGAATGTCATTCACTTAACAGTTGCTACTATAGCTAGGTAGGCTGTCTGTTTCGGCAGTGTCTCCGTTCGGCTGCCCTCTTCGCTCTGGGCTATTTGACCCAGGGCAAGAAAAAGGGGGGGGGGGGGGGGGGGGGGGGGGGAGGGTGTTCCCTTGGGTCACCTGTTTTTACTATGAAAACAAGGGGATACCTCCTCCAGAGTTAGTAATTCTGAGCTGTTATTGGGATGGTTGTTTAGTGAGAAGTTTAAGTTTATAAAATTCATTCAAGTCTTAGTTTTTAAAGTATAGCTTTTGAATATTGCATATGTCAACGGACATGATTATGCAATTCTCACACACTTTTAGGAGTATAAGAGTCTCTATTCTCTAGACTTACTTTATTATTGGCTTACTTTAAAAATTATTAGTATAAGGATTATTGGATATTAATAGAGTACATGGATGTATGAAGCTCAATTTTTGGAAGGTGTTGTATCTTTCTAATTTATCATAAATAAGAAAGATACATGTAAGGCCTATTACTTCTTTTCCCTACAGGGGATGACTCTATTTTATTTTATTGAGCGTATTCCATTTTGCTCTATGTCCTTGGCCCTCCAGCCTTTTTACTATTCAGCTATGTCTGGGTCATTGGTACAGTATAAAAATGTTAAAAAATTTATAGTAATTTATATATTTTTTATACTTACCAATGACCCAGACGGGGATGGCCCTCCCAGGAGTTGGGAACTCTTGCCTCCCCGCTGAGTACATAGCGCTTACCAGGCACTGGTTATTAGAATGATAAATGGCGCCAATTTCGGAACGTCCTTGACACTGCGCATGCGCAGTGGGGGCGAGGTGTGGAGGGCCTTTCAGGACATGTTTTCTTTAGTTTTAGATGCAAATTTTGGGGATTGGGGGGCAAAATTTGTGTTTGGCCCTATATTTTAAGAGTTAGCACCAGCTATGTCTGGGTCATTGGTAAGTATAAAAAATATATAAATTACTATAAATTTTTTAACTTTCCGGAGTTTTTTTGGAAACGCTTCAACGGAATGATTTCATTTTTGGTAAACTACAATAGAACGATGACTTACTGATCAAGTTTGAGTTTCATGCTGATTGCATTATTCTTGTGTGAGTTATGGCCCTGGGAAATATGGAAAAGCGCCAAAATATCAGTTTTCCAGACTTTTTTTGGAAACGCTTCAACAGAATGATTTCATTTTTGGTAACCTACTATAAAACGAAGACTTACAGATCAAGTTTGAGTTTCATGCTGATTGCCTTATACTTGTGTGAGTCATGGCCCTTGGAAATATGGAAAAGCGCCAAAATATCAGTTTTCCGGACTTTTTCTGGAAACGCTTCAACGGAATGATTTCATTTTTGGTAACCTACTATAGAACGATGACTTACAGATCAAGTTTCATTTGCACTCTGTCCATCCGTCAGTCTGTCAGTCAGTCTGTCATACTTTAGTTTTCCTGACTTTTTTTGAAGATGCTCCAACCGAATGATTTCATTCTTGGTAACCTACTATAGAACAATGACTTACAGTTCAAGTTTGAGTTTCATGCTGATTGCATTATTCTTGTGTGAGTTATGGCCCTTGGAAATATGGAAAAGTGCCAAAATATCAGTATTTTTATACTGTACCAATGACCCAGACATAGCTGGTGCTAACTCTTAAAATATAGGGCCAAACACAAATTTTGCTAACCCAATCCCCAAAATTTGCATCTAAAACTAAAGAAAACATGTCCTGAAAGGCCCTCCACACTTCGCCCCTACTGCGCATGCGCAGTGTCAAGGACGTTCCGAAATTGGCGCCATTAATCATTCTAAGTTTGGCCCTTCATCAGTTAACATCTGACTGATCTTTGTGCTTTTAAATCTCAGTTTAAATGATGCCAGACACATAAATATTAGTGAAATGGTGATTCTAAGGAGGATAGAAAAGGAGGAGAGGAAAAGAATGTGTGACAGAATATTATCAGGGCTGTAACTTAAAATTTTTTAATGAAATTATGTTAAGTTACCTATTTTCAAGGCAGCAGCCATTTTGTTGTCATTCTGATTATTTAGTTACACTGTTTTTTCAAGTGTTTTTCCTCTCTCCCTGTCCTTTAAGTTCCCCCTTGCTATTCTCCCATGCTTTTGGCATAGTTTCTGTAATTATTATTACTAAAATTTCTTGGGAGTTTTAGCTGAATAACAGAATGAATTCTGTTCTTTCCCCATGTTTACGTCTTCACCTACGGGTGGTTAGGCGTTGTGTTCTGCATCTACCATCTGATGTTCTGCAGTTTCTTCCCTGGAAGTCTCTGTTTTGCATCAGATGGTGTATTTTTGGTAACTGATTTCGGGCCTGGGTGCCTGGAGTCTTATTTTAGTGTTTTTACACTCATTGTTTACATTTACAACAGCCCTCTGTGTGAGGGGGGGATTTCTAAATAATAATATCTTTATGTTATTTTAATCATAAATAGATACATTATTATTGTTCGTAAGTGTTGAATAAATTGTTTAAAATATTTTTAAAATTTTTGTCCACACTTAGGCTTGGGATCCATTGGGGCTCAACGTTACTTTTCAGAAACTTGGGCTGTTCTGAAAAAATATTTTTTCAAAATATTTTGATTTCAATTATTTTTTCTATATTAATGGATCATATTATTATTATGTATTTTGATTGCCAGGGGTTAGTGCGAGTACCAGGACTTGTTTTCTTTTCACATTGAAAGGATATTGATCAATTGTTTTAAGAGGAAGTCTTCCTCTGACCTTATTATCATTCTATATGTGGTCAGTGTACTCGCATTAACTCCTGTTCTGTATCGTATGATTTCGATGACAATATGGGAAGCGTATGTCACGGTATGTTGTTGGGGATTTGGACACTCCGGTCCTTTCCCCGCAGGGTCACTCTACTTTATCAATTTCTATTTCAGACGATCAAGATTAGGGTGATGTATCTGTGATGTCTTCCAACAGTGTGCCTCCGTCGTCACAATTATTGAAGGGCTAGCGGAAAAGTGCTCATGTAATACGCCAATTGCCTAAGAGGACCCTAGTAGGTTCGACGGCCTTTGACGTCCGCTAGCTCGCCCGGTGTAGCGTCCATTCACCGAATGGTTCGGCAGCCGGGTTCGTCCGTTGCGGTCTAGAAGGAATTTTGGGGTGATGCGAGCACTATAAAATTAACTTAATGCACACCCAGTGACGGCGGATCGGAGGGAGAACGGAGGAAGCCTTTTAGTCCGGTTCATAGCTCGTTCCGGTCCATCCGGACGGCAAGCGAGAGAGGCCCCTCTCTCGTTCAACAACATCTGGCCCCAGATGTTGTGGTACAAATGTGTCGTTAGCGGAGCATACGTCCGTCGCTCGGGACGCTCCATTGTATAGGCAGTCCGCTGAGACTGCTAAGGCTTCCTCTTCTCGTCAGCGCACACGACCGCACCTTGGCTGCGTGACCGCCGATATATTACCAGCTTCGCCGATCAAGGATTCTTCGGCGACCAGGTCACACCATCCGACAGCCAGGGATTCGAGACCGATGGACTCCGGACGTTCGCATAGGAAGTATGCGGGAGCCATCTGATGCGGAGCTACCCTCGGCGAAGCAGCGATAGTCTGCGCCTCCGCAGGTCTCGACGCCGGACATTCTTGTGCACATAGCACAGCTTATCGCAGCATCCCAGCAGCCGACAGAAACGGTGTCGGATCGAGAATTATCCGACAGCGCTGGGTCGGTAGCCGGGGACTCAAGGCCTGCAGACTCCGGACGTTCGCATAGGAAGTGTGCGGGAGTCAACGTACACGGAGCTTCCAGCGGCAATGCATCGTAAGTCCGCTACTGCACAGGCCTCGGGAACGGACGTGCTTTCCTTAATAGCACAGTTTATCACAGCATCCCAGCATCAACTGAATCTGTCGCATATATTTTATCCGACGATGCTGGGTCGGGACGCTCCGCGGAAGCGGGTACGGACGTCCGAAAATTTTCATCCGGTCCGACGGGATACCGAAAGGGATTCGGTGGATTTCAAGCTTTCCCTTTCGGAACAACATATGCTGCGATGCCGGATAAGAAACTGATAGCGTCGGTGGACTTAGAAATTTTTGGTTCGGTTCAGGGACATCGTCCCTCAGTTCCGACATAGTCCAATAATGTCACGCAAACTATCGAATTATTGAACGACGCTCTATATATATTATTTTATGCTTGCTATCCAAGCATTTCTGGTTTCTTGTTCGAAGAGTTATGGAGATGTCTTTCAAAAGTGTGCCTCTGTCGTCATAGTTAATGAAGAGTTAGCGGCAATATGTGCTCATGGAATATGTCTATCGCTTACGGAGTGACATTCGCTAGCTCACCCGGTGTAGCGTACATTCATCGAATGGTTCGGCTGCCGGGTTCGTCCGTTGCGGTCTAGGAAGGAGATTTGGGTGATGCGAGCACTTTAATTACTTTAGTACTCACCCAGTGACGGCAGATTGAGGACAGATCGGAGGAAGCCAACAACATAGGGGACCGCATGTTGTGGTTCAGATATTTTACATTCGGAGCATATGTCCGTTGCTCGGGACGCTCCGTTATATTGACAGTCCGAGAGACTGTCTTTAATGCTTCCTCATCCTCACAGCAGGGCACACGACCGCACATTGGCTACGTGACCTAGAGTATCCGATCAGTTTCGGCATTCAGTGATTCCACAGCGAATAGGTCGCGCCATCCGGTAGCCAAGGGACACGAGGCCTATACACTCCGTTCGCTCGCATATTGGAAGTATGCACGGGGTAACGATCTCGGAGCTTCCTGCGGCAATGCATCGTAAGACCGCTGCTCCTCAGGCCTCAGTGACGGACGTGCTATCCGAGTTAGCACAGTTGTTTCGCAGCATCCCAGCAATTGATGGTTTCTCGGTCGAATCAGGAATTATCCGACGGCGCTGGGTCGGTGCGGTCCGCGGTTGCATCAAGCTACGGACGACCGAACGCTTTATAGGGTCCGACAGGATGGCGAAAGGGATTCGAAAGATTTCGAGTTTTCCCTTTAGTAGTATCGGAAGATGCCTTTCTTATCTTCTGGCATTTCTTCCAGTGATTATTTTTCGGACTTCATTGCTGCGATCTTGGATAAGAGACTTATAGCATCATTGGACTCGGATTTTTCGATCGGTACAGGGGCTTTGTCCCTGACTTACCGACGCAGTCCAGTATTGTCATTACAACATGTGTTTTATTTTTCGACGCTATATATTTATATATATATACAAGCCTGCTACTAAGCATGATAGTTTAGTTTCTTGTCCGCGTGGCTCATTTCTGCCATTTTATCTTTTTTACATATAGTTTATTTTGGCAGAGCAGGGCATACCGAGAGTTCATATGCGTCTAGACGGTGATTAAAGACTGCATATATTCTTTTTCGCCGTTTATGTCTTTTCCAATTTCAATGTTGGGAACGACATTATGTATAGTAGACTTAACTTAGACGCTTTATTATACGTAATCCGCCTTACTGAGGCGTTATCATTACGTCTTCAAGAAAAGATTTACGGGATATTATTCTCAATGTAATTTCTTTTGAGGGCAGTAGTTTCTTCACGTATAACTCCGCCCTTCAGTGGCTGATTGGAGTTGGTTAGACGTGATGCAGCCCTAGCTACATCCACGCGTGGATAGTAGGTTAAGAACTCTCTCAGAGTCGCTTCGTTCTCGGAGGAGCTTCTCTTCGACGGCAACTTCCGGCAATCCATGAATTGCTTGAATTATACATTCTCTTGTCTATCTAGTATTACAAGAGATTCCGACTGGGGCAAACATTCGGTGGTTGACTCAGAGAGTGCCGCCGCAGTTGCCGGACCCGAGTGTGGCTGTTATGACGGTTGCCAGTCAAACAGATTGGGATATATACTGATCCCTACGGATTCGAAGTGCCAGGGTCTTTGGGTTCCGCAGTCTTTTAGCTATCAGTTTAACTTCCGCGGAATAATGTTTTTTAGGCTTGCTTTATGTCATTGCATGAACATTATTCAGAAACGCATGCCCAAATTCCTGTCCTTTAATTCGACAGTAGTGGCGTATCTCCGGAACCAGGGAGGCACTCTTTCGTTTCCGTTATTCAATTTAATGGAAAGAATCCGTCTGTTGGTTATAGTACACCAAGTTCAGTTTTGGTCCGTCATATTCTGGGTCGTCTGATTGTTTTATCGCACTCCCGTTCTCTTACGGGTCGCTTGTTGCTGTCAGAATGGACTCTCAACAAACAAGTATTTAATCAGATTTGCTATCTATGGGAGCGCCCAATGATGTTTTATTTATGACACAGCTTGCTAATCAATTGCAGACGTATGTGTTGGCTTGTCCAGATCTCTGAGCTAATACTGTTAACGCTCTATTGATCTATAGGACGGAATGATAGGATACGCGTATCCTCCGGCGCTGTTGTTTTAGCAGGTATTGCTAAGATAAACAACCACTATACATTTCTGTTGATAGCATCTCTATCTTCACAGAGATCATGAGTAATTTACTCTCTTGTCTACTGTGGATCTTAATGTGAAATCTTCCTCTATGTGAGGATCTTTTTTCACTGGGTAAATCGTGTCATCTTTATCACAACCAGAAAGGTCGCAACCTTCATGTATTCCGTTGTGTGGTCCGTATTGCATTGTATGCACTGTACTGGACGAGCTTTGGACGCGATTTCTTACTATAGGAGATCCTCTTCTTCGCTATTCTATGCGACTAAAGTGGAGGCTCTTCCGTCGTGGTGTAGGGATCATTATGTTCATATGGTGGATCCCTCCATACTACTCATTGCTATTTTTTAGTATACTTGTTTCACAAGATCTACTGCAGCCTGTGTTATTTAGGTTATAGGTTTATGTTACCTCATACCTATGCACTCTACTATAGTTTACAATTGAGTCTTTTGTCTCTTTATCTAAGTCAGTTAGTAACTTTTTGATAAATAGACTTAGAATCTTTAGATTAAATTCCTATACGGATTTTAACTTCGGTTCTTATTTAGCTAAGTAATCATTTGAGCCTCTGGAAACAGTAGTTTTCAAATTCTGACCTTTTAGACAGTAATTCTGTTGGTTTCTCTTTTACTGTAGAGTCAGTGAGTTTCATGCACTATCGATGGATGATTTTCACTTTCATAGTTTCGGAATCAATACTTCCGTTACTATTTAGGTTGGATTGTTGCATAAGAGTTAGGCTCCTATTATCCGGAACCTATTATTTTAAGGTCCTTCCGTCTTCGTATGGGCATAGGCCTTTACTCTTTCCGGGTACAGTTTATGTATTTATAAACAGATATCTGTTTATTACAAGGGCGTAAGCTTCTTCTGTCTTTGATGTCTAGTAGAAGGACGTTACGCTCCATTTTATTGTTAATGGATTCTATTAACTAGCGTACTGCTTATGGTATATCATTAGCTTAGCAGTTGTGCTTAAGATTTCGGCTCATGAAGTAAGAGTTCTTCTACTTCTTGGGCTTACATTAATAGTGTTGCTATTATAGATTTTTGAAGGCTGCTCATTGCGCTCAGCCATCCATTCATGAATTTTATCTCAGAAATATCGAGTCCATTTCTGGAGGCCTCTATTGTTAGGTCTATTATCTACTGCTCAGAATGTCATTCTCTTAACAGTTGCTACTATAGCTAGGTAGGCTGTCTGTTTCGGCAGTGTCTCCGTTCGGCTGCCCTCTTCGCTCTGGGCTATTTGACCCAGGGCAAGAAAAAGGGGGGGGGAGGGTGTTCCCTTGGGTCACCTGTTTTTACTATGAAAACAAGGGGATACCTCCTCCGGAGTTAGTAATTCTGAGCTGTTATTGGGATGGTTGTTTAGTGAGAAGTTTAAGTTTATAAAATTCATTCAAGTCTTAGTTTTTAAAGTATAGCCTTTGAATATTGCATATGTCAACGGACATGATTATGCAATTCTCACACACTTTTAGAAGTATAAGAGTCTCTATTCTCTAGACTTACTTTATTATTGGCTTACTTTAAAAATTATTAGTATAAGGATTATTGGATATTAATAGAGTACATGGATGTATGAAGCTCAATTTTTGGAAGGTGTTGTATCTTTCTAATTTATCATAAATAAGAAAGATACATGTAAGGCCTATTACTTCTTTTCCCTACAGGGGATGACTCTATTTTATTTTATTGAGCGTATTCCATTTTGCTCTATGTCCTTGGCCCTCCAGCCTTTTTACTATTCAGCTATGTCTGGGTCATTGGTACAGTATAAAAATGTTAAAAAATTTATAGTAATTTATATATTTTTTATACTTACCAATGACCCAGACGGGGATGGCCCTCCCAGGAGTTGGGAACTCTTGCCTCCCCGCTGAGTACATAGCGCTTACCAGGCACTGGTTATTAGAATGATTAATGGCGCCAATTTCGGAATGTCCTTGACACTGCGCATGCGCAGTAGGGGCGAAGTGTGGAGGGCCTTTCAGGACATGTTTTCTTTAGTTTTAGATGCAAATTTTGGGGATTGGGGGGCAAAATTTGTGTTTGGCCCTATATTTTAAGAGTTAGCACCAGCTATGTCTGGGTCATTGGTAAGTATAAAAAATATATAAATTACTATAAATTTTTTAACTTTCTGGACTTTTTTTTGGAAATGCTTCAACGGAATTCATGCTTATCACATATAGGTTATAACATTTGTATAATTATTAATGCTCATTAGACCGGTAGGTGACATTGTATTGCTTCAGTGATACGTGCGCTCTTGTTCAAATAGAGTGCCAGCATGTCTGGGCTAATGGTAGGTATAATAAATATGGAAATTAATTTAACCCTTTACCTAGTTCAGCGATCTGAACGTAGTGGCTGCCCCTCTACATTCAGATTCCTCCCATTCAAATCTGTGGTAAAATTCCCCAACAAGTTTTGTTGGGAACTCAAAACATGAAAATAGGAATATATATCAAGCTTTTGCCCTTATTACCAGCTGTATTCGATAGTACACATATTTCCTTACATTTGGGCAGAGTTTATTGATCCAAACTATGTTTTATCCTTTATTTATCATGATTTTAACACCGCCAAGTGTCAACGATCACTTCGATGTCATCCATGTTTTATGTACAGTCGGGAGTTGCTGCCGAAACAAATATCGATGCGGAAACGGAAATACGATCACATTCGTGCAGTCGGGGTTGATTATGATCATTGCGTGGGGGCTTTTTATTAGGAGTTACCTTTTCCGCATCGATATTTGTTTCAGCAGCAACTCTGGGTTGTGCAAAAAACATGGACGACATCGAAGCAATGAACTAAGGCCTCTAGTTAGTGTTCTTAATCCCTTGCAAGCAGCTAGCTCAACCGGTGAAGCGGTTACTCTGTCCATGGGAGCCGTGACACCGGGTATGTCCATTGTGATCGAAGGAAGTGTAGATTTGGGTAGAGCGAGCACCTTAAAATCAAAAGCTGTCCCAGCAACGACGAAAATAGGGAGGAAGTCAGGAAGTTTCTTTTTGGGAGGCTCTGCAAGGTCTGACAAGGCCGCGTCCGGGAGAGGTCCCTCTCTAACCCAACAACATTTGGGGCCAGATGTTGTTTTGAGAAACACCGGCCAGAGCATCCGTCCACACCTGCCGCTCCGTCTAGACTGCAGCCGGCCTCGGCTACAGTCACGGCTTCCTCTGCTATGATTCAAAAGCAAACACGACCGCATCCTAGCTACCCGACTTCGGATATCCAGCCAGCTGTGCGAAGACGGAGCCAGTCTTCAGCCATGAAGTCGGACCATCCAGTAGCTAGGGAATCGAGGCTTCGATTACCGGGACGTTCGGAAAAGAGATCCATCTTTGGAGCTATGTCCCAGGAGCAGCAAGCAGCTAAAAAATAGAAAACCGCTGTTCCTCAAGCCTCGGTAACGGACTTGCTGTCACAGATTGCACAGCTGATTGCAGCATCCCAGCAAGTGCAAGCGCAGCCTCCCACAGACTCCAGTAGTGAGCTGTCGGATGGTGCTGGGTTGGTCCAGTCATCTGCACAAGCAGATGCAATGGACCAAACGTCACAGCTGATTCAGTCAGCCTTCCCTTTCAGAACAACATATGGTAGCGATGGAATTTATCCATCAATACTATCCTGAATTTGTTCCACATGATCAGCAAGCTGCGACAACTAGGGAGAAACCGTTGTCTTTAGATGCAGATTTTGTCCGGAGGAAAGAGGAAGTTCTTTCCTTCCCGATACAGTCTAGACAGGTGTTGCAGGCCTTCGGCCACATAAACAGCACCATATTTAACCTCTCTAGTACTAAGAGGAAAGGCAGTTTCCTATCGATATCCTCCATAAATATACCATTCCTTGGACCACTTTCATTTAAGACTTTTGGAGAGGATGTCCAGAGAGCTCCTCTGCGTTTAGATGAGCAGGCTGTGGATTTAGACATATCCTTACCACCTGCTTCATTCAATATATGCTCAGATGTGATGGAATGTGCTATTTCATCAAATAGAGCGAATCTGGATGCAATGTCCTACGCAGATCACCTTACCAGAGCTATGGCGCAATGTCTTAATGGGAAGGAATTTGAGGACGTTTCTTCCTTGCTTAGAGTTCTTTCCAGGGCAGTCATGTATGCCACGTATAACTCCCCCCTGACAGTGGCAAACTTGGAGTTAATCAGACGTGATGCTGCCCTTGCATCGTCATCACTTATAGATGACAAGGTGAAAAGCTCTCTCAGAGTCGCTCCGGTCTCCGGACATACTCTGTTTGATGACAAGGTTTCATTAGTCTATGACCAGGCTACTAAGAAAGCTTCCAGTGCTCTGCTTTTGAAGTCAGCGCCTCAACAACACGCTTCAGCAGACCAGGGTAAGCGAGGAGATTCAAAATCTAAATCATCTAAAGGGAACTCCTCGTGAGGGTACAAGAAACCCACTTATAATTACTCTGGAGGTTGTCAGTACAGCGACTTGGGGAAAGGCATAGATCTGATCAGGATTATAGGTCAGACGCCCCTAAGCTGACGGGTTGAGGCTCTTCACGGAGAGCACGTAGTTTCTCCTGTAAGCCTCGTAAGTCGTACAGGTGATAGTCAAAACCTCTATTGCTTGCCAGTTGGCAGAAGGTTATCAAACTTCGCGAGAAACTGGACAGCAGTCACAGAAGATCAGTGGGTGAGAAGTGTATTCCCATAAGGCCTACAACTATCATTCCGAGCAAAACCCGCACTTACAAGATGTCCGCGTTGGACAAATCATCTGACGGATCCTTTCAAAAAGGAGTCTCTCCTAGCGGAGGTACAGGCTCTTTTATTAAAGGAAGCAATAGAGATCGTTGAGAATCAAAATTCTCAAGGTTTGTACAGTCACCTGTTCCTCGTACCGAAGCCAGATGGCTCGTTCTGACCGGTAATAGACTAAGGCTGTCACGATTGATCGAAATCTATCAACCGTCGATTGAGGTCATAATCGATAATTTTTGTCAATGATCGATTATTTGACTGGACATGTGCTGTCATACCTTTTTGTTAAACAAAGGGGAAATATTGATTCACAAGCTATTGTTTCACATAAAGGACCTATTTCGACAACAAATGTGTGTGTGAACGGGGTTAAAACATAAAACCAATATATAGCTTCAAGTCGCGGCACCATGCAAGTTAAAGTTAGCCGAAACCCAGTCATCATCGTATGCGTGATCACTCAGTTCCCAGTACTTCTCATTCATTTGATGTGAGTCATGTGACCTGCCAAAAAAATATCAACGTTGTTACGAGGTTGTATTCTTCTGCCGAGTATCAAAAGCATGCTGTCGATTGCATGTCTTTGATCTTTCCCCTCCTTTTGAACTCAAATTACTCAATTTCCAACCGATACATAAAATTTATAAAAGTCGAAGTAAAACGTGCTATGATGATTTATTTTGTTCTCCGACGTAACGCTACCGGAAGTTTCATTTCCACATGTAAAGCTTTGTTGTCTTAACATTCCCTGAGGCTAAATTCATAATCATTACGCATTGAGCACGGATGGGGCCATTAGTGAGTTTGGTATGCATTTTTCTATGATTTGAAGTTTGAATCTATGCGATGTAGATTCTGTTTTGTCAAATTTTTCAAGGTTTGGTGTTCGTTTGCTTCATTTACGATTAGGATATTTTAATTTTTAACACCTCCCAAGTTATTTCATAGACGAAGTTCTAGGAAACGAGACAGAAATATTAACCATAAATAATCGAATAACCGTCAATTTTTATGACAAAATAATCGATTATGAAAATTCATAATCGTGACAGCCTTATAATAGACTTGAGCTGGATGTTCTATATGGAAACCATTTGGTCGGTAAAAGCGAGCATTCGGGTGGACAACTATGCGGCAAGCATAGATCTAAAAGACACTTTCATGTCCTGGTACATCTGGCATTCAGAAAGTACCTGCGGTTTGCCGTGCAAAGAGAGGTTTACCAGTTCAGAGCAATGTCCTTCGGTCTGAACCTGGCTCCTTGGGCTTTCACTCGAATAATGAACTCGGTAATGTCATACTTCCAAGCTCTTTCATCTGCGGTAACGTCTGCTTACTTGGATGACATTCTTCAGAGATACGGCAACAGAAGTATTCTTCAGAATGATGTTCAGAGTCTGCTACAACTCTTCCGACGTCTCGGTTTCATAGTAAATGAGAAAAAGTCGGATCTAGCTCTGTCCAAGTCGTTCACTCACTTGGGAATGAGCTTCGAGACTTGCAACAATCTGGTTCGTCTTCTGTTACCCAGAGCGAAATTAGTCAGTTGTTATGCTCGCTTTTGTCTAAACTCAGACACAGTAACAGCGAGAGAGTTTATGCGACTGATGGGGCTGTGCAGAGCAGCTGCGGATCTTATTCCGATGGGCTACCTGCTCACGCGTCCCCCTCCATACATTCTTCACTTAGAACTGGAGTGTGAAGATGCATTCGCTCGAAATCAGTATTGTTTTAACGGACCTAGTAAAACAAAAGGTTCAGATTTGGGCAGATCTTCAGTGGTTAACTCAAGTAGTTCCGCTTCAACTGCCGGATCCGGCTTTCGCGATTATGACAAATGCGAGTCAGACAGGCTGGGGCACGACCCTAAGTCCCGCAGACTTGAAGTGCCAGGGTCTTTGGGACTCTCGGTTCCTAGAGAAGCACATAATCATCAAAGAGATGATGTCAATATGGCTAGCATTACAACATTGGATTCGTCAAATAGCAAACGTCCATGTTCAAATTCTGTCGGACAACTCGACAGTATTTGCTTACCTCAGGAACCAAGGCGGCACTCACTCGATTCCATTATGTGAATTAATGGAGAAGATTCTCCTATTCATTCTGAATCATCATGTTCATCTCTCAGTCCATCATATACCGGGTCGTCTGAACATATTAGCAGACTCGCTCTCTCGTTGCCATCAGACTGGACTCTCAACAAGCGAATATTCAGGCAGATTTGCTACCAGTGGGATCGTCCCATGACAGATCGTTTTGCGACACATCTAAACACATCTAAACAATCAGTTACCAACATTCGTGTCACCATGCCCGGATCATCGAGCGTACGCTGTAGATGCTCTGTTGATCTCATGGGACGGTATGATAGGATACGCATATCCTTCAGCTCCATTGATTCAGCAGATTCTGTTAAAGATCCAATAGTCTCATTGCAAAATCCTGCTAGTAGAGCCTCTGTCATCACAGAAACCTTGGATCAATCTTCTCAGATGTCTGTTATGGGACACTCCCTGGAAGCTTCCTCCACGAGAGGATCTTCTTTATCGGGAAATCCTGCGCACTGCATCACAACCCGAAAGGTCTCAAACTTCACGTATTTCCATTGTGCGGTACTTCTTGCACGGAAAATATTTTACAGGACGAGCAGTGGACGCAATTTCTAACTGTAGGAGGGCCTCCTCTTCATTGAATAATGCAGCAAAGTAGAAGGTTTTCTTCCGTTGGTGTATGTATCAGTCGATAGACATATACGATCCATCCATACCACACATTGCCAATTTCCTGGTCTACTTGTTTGACGATCTCGAACTGCAGCCCGTCACTATTAAGGGCTATAGGTCTATGTTATCAGACACTTACGCTCATCATGATAACCTGGCTATTGGATCAGATACTTCTTTATCCAAGCTAGTTAGAAATTTCTCTATTAATAGACCTAGAACCCTCAGGTTAATTCCTAAGTGGAATTTAGCTTGGGTTCTGTTGAAGCTTAAAGAAGCTCCTTTTCAGCTGTTAGACGTCGTAGAGTTCAAATTCTTGACTTATAAGACGGCATTTCTCTTAGCCATTGCATCTGCTAGAAGAGCCAGTGAACTTCATGCATTATCTGTTGATGAATCCCATTATCGTAGTGTAGGTAATACCATTACCCTCACTACGGAAGTGGGGTTTTTGGCTAAGAATCAGATTCCGAATAAGTGGCCGGAGCCTATTGTCATTAAGGCTTTACCGTCCTCGGATAACTGTAGACCTTTGCTGTGTCCAGTCAGAGCAATGCACATTTATAAACTTCGATCAGATTTATTAGAAAGGGAAGAAAACGTTTCTTTCTTTCTTTGATTCCTAACAGAAAAGATATTTTTGTTCATTCTGTCGCTAGATGGACTCAGTTGGCAATACGCATTGCCTACGAAAATATATCTTCAGGTCAACGTTCTGTCAACAAGATTTCAGCGCATGAGGTCAGAGCACTGTCCACTTCTTGGGCTTATTCTAACAGTATAGCCATTACTGATCTTATGAAGGCTGATTTCTGGATACAGCCCTCTTCATTTACCAAGTTTTACCTGTGGAATTTACAGTCCATCTCCGGTGACCTTAGATCTTTGGGTCCTCTTTCTGTTGCTCAGAATGTCGTCCATTAATGTTACATCTATAAGGTCTTTAGGTAGTCTGCTCGAGCACTGACGCCGTTCCGCTGCCCTCTTCGTTCTGAGGAATTTACCTCAGAACAAGGGGAGGGGGGGGGGGGGGTATGGTTTTTCCCTTATGATCATCTGGCTTTATAGTGAAAAGCAAGGGAATACCTCCTCTGGTGTCAGTAGTCCTGCGTCGGAGCTGGGTAGTTTTATTGTGTATCTCGGTGTGAAGCAGTAACTATGTTTCATTTATATACTGTTTTTAAAGTGTAGCTCACTGTGAAGCATTTGTATATGTTATGTGACAGACGAGCATTAATATACAATCCTTGCACACTTTTAAATGAGTAAAAGCGTCTCATTCTCTGGACCAGCTTTATATATTGGTTTCCTTCACCGAATTAAACTTACCGGGTTATGCTGGCATCAAATGGAGAAATTATATATGTAATTCTCAATTACATTGTTGGTGTTATGCCTTTCTCTTTTCTCGTAAAAGAGAAAGACATATATAATTCCTATGTCTTCTCCTATTCTCCTGTAGGAGCTATCCTTTACTGAAGTAATTGAGAGATTGGATTTTCCTTTAAGTCCTAGCCCTCCAGCCTTTTTACAATTTAGCTAGTCTGGGCCATTGGTTGTCGTATAAAAATATGATAAATTTTAAGTAATTTGTATATTTTTTATACTTACCAATGGCCCAGACAGGGAAAGCCCTCCCAAGAGTAGGCACTCATACCTCCCCACTGATTATAACATTTAGCAGGCATTGTAGAAAGAATGATGGTTGGTGCCAATTTCGGCACCTTCCTGGATATTGCGCATGTGCAGATCTCAAAAGTATGAAGGACCATGTAGGACTTAATTTTTTCGGTTTTGCATGCAAATTTTGGGGATTGGGGGCAAAATTTGTGTTTGGCCCTGGATTAATTTGAGCTAGCACCAGCTAGTCTAGGACATTAGTAAGTATAAAAAATATACAAATTACTTAAAATTTATCATTTTCCTGTTTTGAGTTCCCAACAAAACTTGGGGAATTTTACCAGATTTGAATAGGAGGAATCTGAACGTAGAGGGGTAGCCACTACGTTCAGATTGCTGAACTACCCTTTACCTAACACGAAAAGCAGACGATACTTGCAATATTCTTGAAGCACAAATTTTTTTTATTTTTTGCTTTAAAAACATAGCTTATGACCCCTCATTGGAACGAGCTCATTGAGCTCGTTCCAATGAGGGGTCATAAGCTATGTTTTTTGTGACAAAAAATTAAAAAGTAATAAAAATTGAATGGTGAATTTTGTGAATAGTGCTGGCCGGGTTTGGCCATTACGTTGGGTAAAGGGTTAAATTCCCATGCACTTTTAAAAAAAACAAAACCTGTCACCCCATGTGAACTTTATATATTCAACGTCTCATAAACTACAGCACTGAACCAAATTTGGTATGCATGTTTCTCATTATATGTCAATTCAAATTGAAATTTGTTCAAATACAGTTGCCATAGGGAGCCCCACAGGGGGCATAACACTGTTAGTAGCCTCAACAAATTAAAAAAATCATCTTATCCAGACTACCAATCAGATTTTTTGGTATTTGGTATACAGCATATCCTTAGAAGAGTCAGATTCAAGTTTGTTCAAATCAAGACCTTAGTGCAATATCAAAAATATTCTTTAAAAATCTTCTTCAGATCAACTAGTCAGAATTTTTCCATATTTGATATACAGCATCCATATGGGAGTCAGATTTATGTTTGTTCAAATGAAGTCCCAGGCTTTATATTTGGGCTTTAAAATTTTGTTCATATTTGGTATTCAACATCGTTAGTGTGGTCTGATTCAAGTTTGTTCAAATCCAATCCCTGGTCCCTCTATGAACTTGAATTTTAACTTAGCCCAATACTTGGAAAATTCTTTAAAAATCTTCTTCAGATCCACAAGTCAAATTTTTTTGGGATAATTGGTTTTCAGCATACAGTTAGATTCAAGTGTATTCAAACTAAGTCCCTGGGGTAAGATTTGGGCTCAAATTGTCTGTGGGTCCATATTTGGGGCTTCTTATGTGATCCAAAACTCTAACTTAGTGCAATATGAGGAATATTCTTTGAAAATTTTCTTCTTCAAATCTACAAGTGAGAGTCTTAGTATTTGGTATACATCATCCTCAGGAGGGGTAGATTCAAGATTATTCAGATTAAGATCTAGGGTTTATATTTGGGCTCATGTGGGAGCCTGAATTTTAACTTAGTGCAATATGAAGTATATTCTTTAAAACTCTTCTTATTCAGATCCACCAGTCAGAATCTTTCCATATTTGATATTCAGCATCCTTAGTGGCAACTATGATTCAAGTTTGTTCAAAGCTGGTCTCTGGGGTTAGATTTGGGCTCCCTGTGGAAGTCCAAATTTGAACTTTGTGCAATATGAGGAATATTTTTAGAAATCTTCAGATTCACCAGTCAGAATCTTTAGACACTGGGTATACAGCATCTTTAAAGGGGTTAGATTCAAGTTGTTCAAATCAAGTCCTTGGGTTCATATTTGTTCTCGCTATGGGAGCTCAAATTTTAACTTTGTGTTGTATGTAGAATATTCTTTAACCCTTTACCCAACGTAACGATCAAAACCAGCCTGCGTTATTCACAAAAATTACTATCCAATTTTCAGTATTTTTTTCATTTTATGCATCAGAAACATAGCTTATGACCCCTCATTGGAACGAGCTCTTTGAGCTCATTCCAATGAGGGGTCATAAGCTATGTTCTTGACAAAAAAATGAAAAAAATTAGTTATTCAAGAATTTTATTTGCAATTGTCGTCTGCTTTTCATGTTAGGTAAAGGGTTAAAAATCATCTGCTTCAGATCCACCAGTCAGAATCTTTTTGATATGGGATATACAACATCATTAGTGTGGTCAAATTTAAATCTGTTCAAATCAAGTCCCTGGGGGGCATAATTTAGTCCAACATGAGAAATATTCTTTGAAATTCTTCTTCGGATCCATCAGTCAAAACTAGGAAGCGCGGTGGCTCAGGAGGTAGAGGTGCAGGCTGCAAGCCGAGAGGTCCTCGGTTCGAATCCCACCTGCGGCAACCGCGTTGTGTCCTTGGGCAAGACACTTCATCTCCGTTGCCCGCGTGGGGGCACGATGACGCTGTGTACTAAGGCGTACTGCACGTCGATGGTACGCATGTCTTCAACCAATCTAACCCTGCCTGTGCTGCAGTGCGGAGTTACGATGTTGGGGAGCTGGCAGCTGCTCGTCGTTGCTCGGTGGTTCTCTCCGGGTACTCCGGCTTCCTCCACCCGTAAAACTGTCACGGTCATGATTAGCCATTGTGCATAAATATGTGACCTTAAACATCAATAAATAAATAAATAAGTCAGTCAAAACTTTTTGAAATTTGGTATACAGCATCCTTGGAAGGTTGCATTCAAGTTTGTTCAAATCAAGACCCTTGGGTCATATTTGGCCAAAAAAAAATGGCTCGATGAGCTCATTCCAATGAAGGGTCATAACCTAGGTTTTTTGAAACAAAAAATGAAAATTAATAGGCGACTTTTGAGAATAGCTCTGGCTGGTTTTCGCAGTTACATTAGGTAAAGGGTTAAACAGGTGAGCAATTAAGGACCCTTGGGTTGTCATGTTTTATATTTCTTATTGATCGGATGTTGGCAAATTTTTAATTATATTTATATTATAGTCAATTACTCTTGAACATTTCAGGTTTTGAGAGCTGCAAAATTAGTGAAAATAACTGGAAGTGGAGATGTTACTCTGTCATGATGACTTATTCACCATCCTTGTACAAGTAATCAGTAACCCATACTTTGTTCACAAAATTGGATATGTATAAAGTCAGTCAAAATGAAGTGTTAAAACCGGTCTTTTATTGAATGAGTAAATGTTTTATTGTCATATTATTGAATACAGGATACTGATTTTATTTATTTATTTATTTATTTATTTATTTATTTATTTATTTATTTATTTATTGGGGTTTAATGACATTTTCAACAGCCAGGGTAATATTGTGTTATGGGGGTTTTTATGATCTCAAATTGAAGGCCCAGAGTGGTCTTCATATTTCTAGTGCCATTAATAATATTTCACAGATATTGCTCCTGCTTGTGCAAAAAGTTTGCTATTTTTAGCTGTGACAAGCAGCTCTATATACAGCAATGTCGGATGATCGGTCGGACTGCCTGTCTGTGATAAGAAGTTTTTAACTCAATAGCTTCTTTACCCTTAAAGGCCTAATTCTGACTTTGATAACATTTTAATGCAAAGGAACAGGTGCCCCAACACACATTGTTTGGGTAAACTCAAAAGTTGTTTTCTAAGTACTTTGTCAGTTGTTTCTAGGCAAGTCTTGGCTGCCTCTGCAGCCAGCCAAGACTTGACTAGAAACAGCTGCAAAGCCACTGGAGGTAGACTTTTAAAGTATCTCAAAAATGTATAGAAATCTCCAGGACTTTAAAGGTTAAATACTTGGTGGAATGACATAATATTTGGTATGCGAGTGTATCTTAACCCTTTACCCAACGCAGACGATATCAAAATTTATTATTTGAAATATCATATTTTTATACTGTACCAATGACCCAGACATAGCTGGTGCTAACTCTTAAAATATAGGGCCAAACACAAATTTTGCCCCCCAATCCCCAAAATTTGCATCTAAAACTAAAGAAAACATGTCCTGAAAGGCCCTCCACACTTCGCCCCTACTGCGCATGCGCAGTGTCAAGGACGTTCCGAAATTGGCGCCATTTATCATTCTAAGTTTGGCCCTTCATCAGTTAACATCTGACTGATCTTTGTGCTTTTAAATCTCAGTTTAAATGATGCCAGACACATAAATATTAGTGAAATGGTGATTCTAAGGAGGATAGAAAAGGAGGAGAGGAAAAGAATGTGTGACAGAATATTATCAGGGCTGTAACTTAAAATTTTTTAATGAAATTATGTTAAGTTACCTATATTTTTATACTGTACCAATGACCCAGACTTAGCTGGTGCTAACTCCACAAAAACCAGGGCCAAACACAAATTTTGCCCCCCAATCCCCAAAATTTGCATCCAAAACAAAAAGAAATCATGTCCTAAAGGACCTCCATAGTACGACTCTACTGCGCATGCGCAGTGACGCAGTCGTCCCGAAATTGGCGCCAAATATCATTCTCTGTTTGGCCCTTCATCAGTCAACATCTCACTGATCTTTGTGCTTGTAAATCTCAGTTTAAAGGATGCCAGACACGTAATTCTTGGAGAAAATGTGATTCTAAGGAGGATAGAAGGAGGAGAGGAAAAAAGAAGTGGCAAAAAATAATCAGGGCTGTACTTAAAATTTTTTGTTAAAATTATGTTAAGTTGCCTATTTTCGAGGCAAACGCCTCTTGTTGTCATTCTTGCTAATTGTTGCACTGCTTATTCAGTGTTTCCTCTCCCCTAACCTTCTAAAGTCCCCCCTTGCAATTCTCCCATGCTTTTGGCATATTTTTGAGAAGTTTCATTTCTAAAATTTCCCTGGGAGAGTTGCTTGGTTACAGAATGTTTTCTGTTATTTTCCCCATAGTTACGTTTTCACCCATGGGTGTATAACGTTTGTGTTCTGCATCTTCCATCTGATGTTCTGCAGATTCTCCCCTGGGAGTCTCTGTTTTGCATCAGATAGAGTGTAATTGAGGACTGATTCCGGGCCAGTTTTTTCAGTGCCTGGAGTCATGTTTTCTTCTGTGTTTACACTGTTTGTTTTCATTGGCAACAGCCTTTTTTGAGGGGGGCTGTTTGTCTTTGAGGTAGTTTATCTCATTATAAGATACATTTATATTATCCGAAAGTGTCTCATTAATTATTTTATATAATTTTAAAATTTTTGACCACACTTTGCCATCGGATCCATCGGGGCTCAACGTTACTTTTCAGCAACTTGGGCTTCTCTGAAAAAATATTTTTTCAAAATTATTTTGTTTTGCAATTGTTTTTTCATTTATTAATGGATCATGTTATTATGTATCTTTGTGTCAGGGGTTTTTGCGAGTAACTAGGACTTATTGTTGTTCCTTCACAATGAAAGGAACTTGTTCAAATTGTAATAGGAAGAAATCTTCCTCTGACTTTCATGATTATTGCATAAATTGTAGTCAGTGTTCTCGCATTAATCCCTGTCCTGTATGTGAACATTGGGATGAGAAACATTGGAAACGTGTGTCACGATATGTTGTTTCTGGAGAAAGAGCGATGCCGGCTCTTTCTCCACAAGGTCACTCTACTCTCTCAGTTTCTATTTCAGAGGAACCAGAACAGGGTGATGTTTCCATGTTATCTTCTTCAAGTGTGCGTCCGTCGTCACAATTAAATACAGAGCTAGCGGCAAAAGTGCTCATGGAGATTAGACAAATGTCGTCCGCTAGCTCGCCCGGTGTAGCGTCCATTCACCGAATGGTTCGGCAGCCGGGTTCGTCCGATGCGGTCCAAGAGGAAATTTTGGGTGATGCGAGCACTATAAAAATAATAGATGCACACCCAGTGACGGCGGATAGTGAACGAGAACGGAGGAAGCCTTTTAGTCTGGTTCCTAGCTCGTCCAGGTCCAGCCGGGCCGCGAGCGAGAGAGGCCCCTCTCTCGTACAACAACATCTGGGACCAGATGTTGTGGTACAAAATGTGTCTTTAGCGGAGCATACGTCCGTCGCTCGGGACGCTCCGTTGTATAAGCAGTCCGCAGAGACTGTTAAGGCTTCCTCTTCTCGCCGGCGCACACGACCGCACCTTGGCTGCGTGACCTCCGATATCTTGCCAGCTTCGCCGAGGAAGGATTATTCGGCGACCAGGTCACACCATCCGGCAGCCAGGGACTCGAGACCGATGGACTCCGGACGTTCGCATAGGAAAAGTATGCGGGAGCCATCCGATGCGGAGCTGCCCTCGGCAAAGCAGCGAAAGACCGCTCCTCCGCAGGTCTCGACGTCGGACATTCTAGTGCAGATAGCACAGCTTATCGCAGCATCCCAGCAGCCGACAGAGACGGTGTCGGATCGAGAATTATCCGACGGCGCTGGGTCGGTACGCTCCGCCGAAGCATCGGGGGCGGACGACCGGGAACATCGGGAGGTCCGACCGGATGGTGAAAGGGATACGGATGAATTGGAGCTATCCCTTTCGGAACAACACAAAGCTGCCGTAGACTTCATCCGGCACTTTCTTCCTCAAGTTGTTCCGTCGGGCCAGACTGCTGCGCTTCCGGACAGGAGAATTATAGCGTCATTGGACTCTGATTTTTTCGAGCGGTTCAGGGACATCGCTCCCGAGTTTCCGTCGCAGTCCAATAATGTTGCAAGAACATTTGAATTATTGAACGACGCTATTTTTAAACTTGCTTCCAGGACAGGGAAAGCAGGCTTCTTGTCCGCAAATACTCTCAACCTGCCTTTCATTAATGCAAGGAATAAATTCGACACGGCAGGTCAGGGTATACCGAGAGTTCCTCTGCGTATGGACGACGAGGCGGAAGACTTAGAGCTATCATTACCGTCGTCAGCTTCTATTCCAACCGCAGTGTTGGAAACTGCTATTGCGTCTAACAGAGCCAATTTAGATGCCTTATCTTACGCAGATCACCTTACGAAGGCGTTATCACTGCGTCTTCAAGGGGAAGAGTTTCAGGATATACAATCCTCCTTAAGACTTCTTTCAAGGGCAGTAGCTTATTCCACGTGTAACTCCGCCCTTTCAGTGGCTAATCTGGAGTTGGTTAGACGTGACGCAGCCCTGTCTACATCCACACTAGTGGATTCTAAGGTGAAGAACTCTCTTAGAGTCGCTTCGGTCTCAGGAGATCTTCTCTTTGACGGCAAGCTTTCCGCTATTTATGATAATATTAAAAAGAAAGCTAGTGATTCTCTGTTGTTTAGATCCGCTCCTAAAAGGTCGGATTCAGCAGACACGAATAAGGCGGGCACTTCTGGGTCTTATCCGCCCAAGAGAGGTTCCTATAGAGGTTCCGGTGCGTCCTCTAGCTCTTATTCGAGAGACCGTCAGGATAGCGACTCTCGTTCGGGACGTCCTTCAGGCCGGGACAATCGGTCGGACGCCCCGAGGTCGACGAGGCGAGGTGCGGGTCGTGGAAGACGTGGTTTCTCCTACCGCAGGCCTCGCAGATCCAGGAGGTGATGGCTCAAACCTCTATCGCGTTCCGGTTGGCGGAAGGTTGTCGAGTTTTTCTCAAGAGTGGGCGTCGATTACGGACGACCCTTGGGTGAGAGGAGTGACTTCGGAAGGTCTAAAGATATCCTTCAAACGAAAGCCTCCATTAACTCGAAGTCCAAAGTGGACTCATCTTCCGTCAAACCCTCAGAAAAGAGACGCTCTGCTATCAGAGGTGCAGTCTCTTTTAATGAAGAACGCGGTAGAGGTCGTAGAAAACCAGGAATCGCTGGGATTCTACAGCCATCTGTTTCTGGTTCCGAAACCAGACGGCTCGTTCCGTCCAGTCATAGATTTGAGCTGGATAAACAAGCTGATCATCGCTCCGAAGTTTTATATGGAGACGATTCGATCGGTCAGAGCGAGTATTCGGGTGAACGATTATGCAACGAGCATAGATCTCAAAGATGCGTACTTTCACGTCATGGTACATCCGACATTCCGAAAGTATCTACGCTTCGCAGTCCTAGGAGTGGTGTATCAGTTCCGGGCCATGTGCTTCGGATTGAATCTAGCACCCTGGGCTTTCACTCGAGTAATGAACTCGGTAATGATTTACTTCCGAGCTCATTCGTCTGCGGTAACGTCGGCCTACCTGGACGACATTCTTCAGAGGTACGGCAACGAGTTAACGCTTCAGAACGATGTTCAGAATCTTCTTCTATTGCTCCGACGTCTCGGTTTCATAGTAAACGAGGAGAAGTCGGATCTGGTGCCGTCCAAGTCATTCACTCATCTGGGAATGAGCTTCGAGACGCACAACAATCTCGTTCGTCTGCCGTTAACCAGAGCGAAATTAGTCAGTTGTTACGCTCGCTATTGTCTAAATACAGACAAAGTCACAGCGAGAGAATTTATGAGACTGATAGGTCTGTGCGGAGCCGCTGCGGATCTCATTCCGATGGGACGGCTACGCACACGGCCTCTTCAAATTTTCTTGACTCAGAATTGGAGTGTGAAAATTCATTCGCTCGATGTAGACGTTCTCTTGTCAGATCAAGTGAAACAAGAGATTCAGACTTGGGCAAACATTCAGTGGTTAACTCAAGGAGTTCCGCTGCAGTTGCCGGATCCGAGTTTTACCATTATGACGGATGCCAGTCAAACAGGTTGGGGTGCATCATTAATCCCAACGGATTCGAGATGCCAGGGTCTTTGGGATCCGCAAGTCCTGTGCAAGCACATAAACATCAAGGAAATGATGTCAATTTGGCTTGCGTTACGTCACTGGATGGACATTATTCACGATGCTCATGTCCAAATCCTATCCGACAATACGACAGTAGTGGCGTATATACGGAATCAGGGAGGCACTCATTCAGTTCCGTTGTTCAATCTAACGGAAAGAATCCTTCTGTTTGCGTTGGAACATCACGTTCTTCTTTCGGTCCGTCACATACCGGGTCGTCTGAATGTGCTAGCAGACTCCCTTTCTCGAAAGGGTCGCTTGTTGCCGTCGGAGTGGACTCTCAACAAACAAGTATTCAATCAGATTTGCTACCAATGGGAACGGCCAATGATAGACTTATTTGCGACACATCTCAACAATCAGTTGCAGACGTATGTGTCCCCGTGTCCGGATCCAAGAGCATTTGCAGTAGACGCTCTGTCGATCCCTTGGGACGGAATGATAGGATATGCGTATCCTCCAGCGCCGTTAATTCAACAAGTATTGCTAAAGATAAAACAATCTCAATGCAAGATTCTGTTGGTAGCATCTCTGTCGCCACAGAGACCGTGGATAAATCTACTCAGGTGTCTGTTGTGGGACCTACCGCGGAAGCTCCCTCCACGAGAGGATCTTCTTTGGCAGGGGAAATCGCGCCAACTGCATCACAACCCGCAAGGTCTCAACCTTCACGTTTTTCCGTTGTGCGGTCCTTCTTGCATGGCAAGCACTTTACAGGACGAGCAGTGGACGCGATTTCTAACTGTAGGAGGACCTCCTCTTCGCTAAACTATGCGGCTAAGTGGAAGGTTTTCCGTCGTTGGTGTAGGGATCATTCTGTTGATATATTTGATCCCTCTATACCAGACATTGCTAACTTTCTAGTATACTTGTTTGACGAAATCAAACTGCAACCGGTTACTATAAAGGGTTATAGATCTATGTTATCTGATACCTATGCACATCATGATAGTTTACAAATTGGATCTAATGTCTCTTTATCGAAATTGGTTAGAAACTTTTCGATAAATAGACCCAGAACTCTTAGATTAATTCCTAAGTGGAATTTAGCTTGGGTTCTCCTTAAATTGAAGGAAAAGCCATTTGAACCTCTTGGGACAGTAGATTTCAAATTCTTATCTTATAAGACAGCTTTTCTCTTAGCTTTCTCTTCTGCCAGAAGAGTCAGTGAGCTTCATGCACTATCGGTGGATGATTCTCATTATCGTAGTGTTGGGAACACTATCACCTTCACTACTAACGTCGGTTTTTTAGCTAAGAATCAGGCTCCTAATAAATATCCGGAACCTATTGTTATTAAGGCTCTTCCGTCTTCAGACGGGCGTAGGCCTTTACTCTGTCCTGTTAGAGCACTACGTATCTATAAACAGAGATCTCAGTTCATCAGAAAGGGACGGAAACGTTTCTTTCTGTCTTTGATGCCTAATAGAAAGGACATTTCAGTCCATTCTATTGCTAGATGGATTCAGTTAACTATCCGTACTGCGTATGAAGATTTATCTTCTTCTCAGCAGTCTGTGCTTAAGATTTCTGCTCATGAAGTAAGAGCTCTTTCTACTTCCTGGGCTTATGCTAATAGTGTTGCTATTACAGATTTAATGAAGGCTGCTTATTGGTCTCAGCCATCCACATTTACTAATTTTTATCTCAGAAATATTGAGTCCATTTCTGGAGACCTGCATTGTTTAGGTCCGTTATCTGTTGCTCAGAATGTCGTCCACTAAACAGTTGCAACTATAGTTTATGCAGGCTTTCTGTTCCGGCAGTGACTCCGTCCGGCTGCCCTCTTCGCTCTGGGCTATTTGACCCAGGGCAAGGGGAAGGGGGGGGGCGGGTGTTCCCTTAGGTCACCTGCTTTATAGTGAAAAGCAAGGGAATGCCTCCTCCAAGACAGTATTTCTGAGTCGCTTCCGGGATGGTTTTAAAGTGTAATATTAATGTTTAATTTCATTCATGTCTTATTTTTAAAGTGTAGCTCGGTGTGAAGCATTTGTATATGTCAAGTGTCAAACGGGCTTTAATATACAATACTCGGACACTTTTAAATGATTATAAAGAGTCTCAATTCTCTGGACTACTTTATTTATTGGCTTGTTTTAATATTAATTAGTATAAAGGTTATACTGGATATTAATAGAGAACATGAATGTTATTGTGCTCAATTATTAAGGGTAGTGTATCTTTCTAATTTAAATATTAAATAAGAAAGATACATGTAAAGCCTAATACTCCTTTTCTCCTTAAGGGGTTATCTCTTTATTTTATAATTGAGCTTATTGGATTTTCCTCTATGTCCTAGGCCCTCCAGCCTGTTTACTATTCAGCTAAGTCTGGGTCATTGGTACAGTATAAAAATGTTAAAAAATTTATAGTAATTTATATATTTTTTATACTTACCAATGACCCAGACGGGGATGGCCCTCCCTGAGTTGGGAACTCTTGCCTCCCCGCTGAGTACATAGCGCTGACCAGGCACTGCCAGTAAGAATGATATTTGGCGCCAATTTCGGGACGACTGCGTCACTGCGCATGCGCAGTAGAGTCGTACTATGGAGGTCCTTTAGGACATGATTTCTTTTTGTTTTGGATGCAAATTTTGGGGATTGGGGGGCAAAATTTGTGTTTGGCCCTGGTTTTTGTGGAGTTAGCACCAGCTAAGTCTGGGTCATTGGTAAGTATAAAAAATATATAAATTACTATAAATTTTTTAACTTTCAAGGCAGCAGCCATTTTGTTGTCATTCTGATTATTTAGTTACACTGTTTTTTCAAGTGTTTTTCCTCTCTCCCTGTCCTTTAAGTTCCCCCTTGCTATTCTCCCATGCTTTTGGCATAGTTTCTGTAATTATTATTACTAAAATTTCTTGGGAGTTTTAGCTGTATAACAGAATGAATTCTGTTCTTTCCCCATGTTTACGTCTTCACCTACGGGTGGTTAGGCGTTGTGTTCTGCATCTACCATCTGATGTTCTGCAGTTTCTTCCCTGGAAGTCTCTGTTTTGCATCAGATGGTGTATTTTTGGTAACTGATTTCGGGCCTGGGTGCCTGGAGTCTTATTTTAGTGTTTTTACACTCATTGTTTACATTTACAACAGCCCTCTGTGTGAGGGGGGGATTTCTAAATAATAATATCTTTATGTTATTTTAATCATAACTAGATACATTATTATTGTTCGTAAGTGTTGAATAAATTGTTTTAAATATTTTTAAAATTTTTGTCCACACTTAGGCTTGGGATCCATTGGGGCTCAACGTTACTTTTCAGAAACTTGGGCTGTTCTGAAAAAATATTTTTTCAAAATATTTTGATTTCAATTATTTTTTCTATATTAATGGATCATATTATTATTATGTATTTTGATTGCCAGGGGTTAGTGCGAGTACCAGGACTTGTTTTCTTTTCACATTGAAAGGATATTGATCAATTGCTTTAAGAGGAAGTCTTCCTCTGACCTTATTATCATTCTATATGTGGTCAGTGTACTCGCATTAACTCCTGTTCTGTATCGTATGATTTCGATGACAATATGGGAAGCGTATGTCGCGGTATGTTGTTGGGGATTTGGACACTCCGGTCCTTTCCCCGCAGGGTCACTCTACTTTATCAATTTCTATTTCAGACGATCAAGATTAGGGTGATGTATCTGTCGTCACAATTAATGAAGGGCTAGCGGAAAAGTGCTCATGTAATACGCCAATTGCCTAAGAGGACCCTAGTAGGTTCGACGGCCTTTGACGTCCGCTAGCTCGCCCGGTGTAGCGTCCATTCACCGAATGGTTCGGCAGCCGGGTTCGTCCGTTGCGGTCTAGAAGGAATTTTGGGGTGATGCGAGCACTATAAAATTAACTTAATGCACACCCAGTGACGGCGGATCGGAGGGAGAACGGAGGAAGCCTTTTAGTCCGGTTCATAGCTCGTTCCGGTCCATCCGGACGGCAAGCGAGAGAGGCCCCTCTCTCGTTCAACAACATCTGGCCCCAGATGTTGTGGTACAAATGTGTAGTTAGCGGAGCATACGTCCGTCGCTCGGGACGCTCCGTTGTATAGGCAGTCCGCTGAGACTGCTAAGGCTTCCTCTTCTCGTCAGCGCACACGACCGCACCTTGGCTGCGTGACCGCCGATATATTACCAGCTTCGCCGATCAAGGATTCTTCGGCGACCAGGTCACACCATCCGGCAGCCAGGGATTCGAGACCGATGGACTCCGTACGTTCGCATAGGAAAAGTATGCGGGAGCCATCTGATGCGGAGCTGCCTTCGGCGAAGCAGCGATAGACTGCGCCTCCGCAGGTCTCGACGCCGGACATTCTTGTGCACATAGCACAGCTTATCGCAGCATCCCAGCAGCCGACAGAAACGGTGTCGGATCGAGATTTATCCGACAGCGCTGGGTCGGTAGCCGGGGACTCGAGGCCTGCAGACTCCGGACGTTCGCATAGGAAGTGTGCGGGAGTCAACGTACACGGAGCTTCCAGCGGCAGTGCATCGTAAGTCCGCTACTGCACAGGCCTCGGGAACGGACGTGCTTTCCTTAATAGCACAGTTTATCGCAGCATCCCAGCATCAACTGATTCTGTCGCATATATTTTATCCGACGATGCTGGGTCGGGACGCTCCGCGGAAGCGGGTACGGACGTCCGAAAGTTTCATCCGGTCCGATGGGATACCGAAAGGGATTCGGTGGATTTCAAGCTTTCCCTTTCGGAACAACATATGCTGCGATGCCGGATAAGAAACTGATAGCGTCGGTGGACTTAGAAATTTTTGGTTCGGTTCAGGGACATCGTCCCTCAGTTCCGACATAGTCCAATAATGTCACACAAACTTTCGAATTATTGAACGACGCTATATATATTATTATTTTATGCTTGCTATCCAAGCATTTCTGGTTTCTTGTTCGAAGAGTTATGGAGATGTCTTTCAAAAGTGTGCCTCTGTCGTCATAGTTAATGAAGAGTTAGCGGCAATAAGTGCTCATGGAATATGTCTATCGCTTACGGAGTGACATTCGCTAGCTCACCCGGTGTAGCGTACATTCATCGAATGGTTCGGCTGCCGGGTTCGTCCGTTGCGGTCTAGGAAGGAGATTTGGGTGATGCGAGCACTTTAATTACTTTAGTACTCACCCAGTGACGGCAGATTGAGGACAGATCGGAGGAAGCCAACAACATAGGGGACCGCATGTTGTGGTTCAGATATTTTACATTCGGAGCATATGTCCGTTGCTCGGGACGCTCCGTTATATTGACAGTCCGAGAGACTGTCTTTAATGCTTCCTCATCCTCACAGCAGGGCACACGACCGCACATTGGCTACGTGACCTCGAGTATCCGATCAGTTTCGGCATTCTGTGATTCCACAGCGAATAGGTCGCGCCATCCGGTAGCCAAGGGACACGAGGCCTATACACTCCGTTCGCTCGCATATTGGAAGTATGCACGGGGTAACGATCTCGGAGCTTCCTGCGGCAATGCATCGTAAGACCGCAGCTCCTCAGGCCTCAGTGACGGACGTGCTATCCGAGTTAGCACAGTTGTTTCGCAGCATCCCAGCAATTGACGGTTTTTCGGTCGAAGAAGGAATTATCCGACGGCGCTGGGTCGGTGCGGTCCGCGGTTGCATCAAGCTACGGACGACCGAACGCTTTATAGGGTCCGACAGGATGGCGAAAGGGATTCGAAAGATTTCGAGTTTTCCCTTTAGTAGTATCGGAAGATGCCTTTCATTTCTTCTGGCATTTCTTCCAGTGATTATTTTTCGGACTTCATTGCTGCGATCTTGGATAAGAGACTTATAGCGTCATTGGACTCGGATTTTTCGATCGGTACAGGGACTTTGTCCCTGACTTACCGACGCAGTCCAATATTGTCATTACAACATGTGTTTTATTTTTCGACGCTATATATTTATATATATATAGAAGCCTGCTACTAAGCATGATAGTTTAGTTTCTTGTCCGCGTGGCTCATTTCTGCCATTTTATCTTTTTTACATATAGTTTATTTTGGCAGAGCAGGGCATACCGAGAGTTCATATGCGTCTAGACGGTGTGATTAAGACTGCATATATTCTTTTCGCCGTTTATGTCTTTTCCAATTTCAATGTTGGGAACGACATTATGTATAGTAGACTTAACTTAGACGCTTTATTATACGTAATCCGCCTTACTGAGGCGTTATCATTACGTCTTCAAGAAAAGATTTACGGGATATTATTCTCAATGTAATTTCTTTTGAGGGCAGTAGTTTGTTCACGTATAACTCCGCCCTTCAGTGGCTGATTGGAGTTGGTTAGACGTGATGCAGCCCTAGCTACATCCACGCGTGGATAGTAGGTTAAGAACTCTCTCAGAGTCGCTTCGTTCTCGGAGGAGCTTCTCTTCGACGGCAACTTTCCGGCAATCCATGAATTGCTTGATTTTTACATTCTCTTGTCTATCTAGTGTTACAAGAGATTCCGACTGGGGCAAACATTCGGTGGTTGACTCAGAGAGTGCCGCCGCAGTTGCCGGACCCGAGTGTGGCTGTTATGACGGTTGCCAGTCAAACAGATTGGGATATATACTGATCCCTACGGATTCGAAGTGCCAGGGTCTTTGGGTTCCGCAGTCTTTTAACTATCAGTTTAACTTCCGCGGAATAATGTTTTTTAGGCTTGCTTTATGTCATTGCATGAACATTATTCAGAAACGCATGCCCAAATTCCTGTCCTTTAATTCGACAGTAGTGGCGTATCTCCGGAACCAGGGAGGCACTCTTTCGTTTCCGTTATTCAATTTAATGGAAAGAATCCGTCTGTTGGTTATACTACACCAAGTTCAGTTTTGGTCCGTCATATTCTGGGTCGTCTGATTGTTTTATCGCACTCCCGTTCTCTTACGGGTCGCTTGTTGCTGTCAGAATGGACTCTCAACAAACAAGTATTTAATCAGATTTGCTATCTATGGGAGCGCCCAATGATGTTTTATTTATGACACAGCTTGCTAATCAATTGCAGACGTATGTGTTGGCTTGTCCAGATCTCTGAGCTAATACTGTTAACGCTCTATTGATCTATAGGACGGAATGATAGGATACGCGTATCCTCCGGCGCTGTTGTTTTAGCAGGTATTGCTAAGATAAACAACCACAATACATTTCTGTTGATAGCATCTCTATCTTCACAGAGATCATGA
The DNA here is from genome assembly GCA_031216915.1 of Pictodentalium vernedei. Taxonomy (NCBI): domain Eukaryota; kingdom Metazoa; phylum Mollusca; class Scaphopoda; order Dentaliida; family Dentaliidae; genus Pictodentalium; species Pictodentalium vernedei. The sequence continues at coordinate 485,011,384 of CM062294.1, forward strand.
GTAATTTACTCTCTTGTCTACTGTGGATCTTAACGTGAAATCTTCCTCTATGTGAGGATCTTTTTTCACTGGGTAAATCGTGTCATCTTTATCACAACCAGCAAGGTCGCAACCTTCATGTATTCCGTTGTGTGGTCCGTATTGCATTGTAAGCACTGTACTGGACGAGCTTTGGACGCGATTTCTTACTATAGGAGATCCTCTTCTTCGCTATTCTATGCGACTAAAGTGGAGGCTCTTCCGTCGTGGTGTAGGGATCATTATGTTCATATGGTTGATCCCTCCTTACTACTCATTGCTATTTTTTAGTATACTTGTTTCACAAGATCTACTGCAGCCTGTTGTTATTTAGGTTATAGGTTTATGTTACCTCATACCTATGCACTCTACGATAGTTTACATTTGAGTCTTTTGTCTCTTTATCTAAGTCAGTTAGTAACTTTTTGATAAATAGACTTAGAATCTTTAGATTAAATTCCTATACGGATTTTAACTTCGGTTCTTATTTAGCTAAGTAATCATTTGAGCCTCTGGAAACAGTAGTTTTCAAATTCTGACCTTTTAGACAGTAATTCTGTTGGTTTCTCTTTTACTGTAGAGTCAGTGAGTTTCATGCACTATCGATGGATGATTTTCACTTTCATAGTTTCGGAATCAATACTTCCGTTACTATTTAGGTTGGATTGTTGCATAAGAGTTAGGCTCCTATTATCCGGAACCTATTATTTTAAGGTCCTTCCGTCTTCGTATGGGCATAGGCCTTTACTCTGTCCGGGTACAGTTTATGTATTTATAAACAGATATCTGTTTATTACAAGGGCGTAAGTTTCTTCTGTCTTTGATGTCTAGTAGAAGGACGTTACGCTCCATTTTATTGTTAATGGATTCTATTAACTAGCGTACTGCTTAGGGTATATCATTGGCTTAGCAGTTGTGCTTAAGATTTCGGCTCATGAAGTAAGAGTTCTTCTACTTCTTGGGCTTACATTAATAGTGTTGCTATTATAGATTTTTGAAGGCTGCTCATTGCGCTCAGCCATCCATTCATGAATTTTATCTCAGAAATATCGAGTCCATTTCTGGAGGCCTCTATTGTTAGGTCTATTCTCTACTGCTCAGAATGTCATTCACTTAACAGTTGCTACTATAGCTAGGTAGGCTGTCTGTTTCGGCAGTGTCTCCGTTCGGCTGCCCTCTTCGCTCTGGGCTATTTGACCCAGGGCAAGAAAAAGGGGGGGGGGGGGGGAGGGTGTTCCCTTGGGTCACCTGTTTTTTACTATGAAAACAAGGGGATACCTCCTCCGGAGTTAGTAATTCTGAGCTGTTATTGGGATGGTTGTTTAGTGAGAAGTTTAAGTTTATAAAATTCATTCAAGTCTTAGTTTTTAAAGTATAGCTTTTGAATATTGCATATGTCAACGGACATGATTATGCAATTCTCACACACTTTTAGGAGTATAAGAGTCTCTATTCTCTAGACTTACTTTATTATTGGCTTACTTTAAAAATTATTAGTATAAGGATTATTGGATATTAATAGAGTACATGGATGTATGAAGCTCAATTTTTGGAAGGTGTTGTATCTTTCTAATTTATCATAAATAAGAAAGATACATGTAAGGCCTATTACTTCTTTTCCCTACAGGGGATGACTCTATTTTATTTTATTGAGCGTATTCCATTTTGCTCTATGTCCTTGGCCCTCCAGCCTTTTTACTATTCAGCTATGTCTGGGTCATTGGTACAGTATAAAAATGTTAAAAAATTTATAGTAATTTATATATTTTTTATACTTACCAATGACCCAGACGGGGATGGCCCTCCCAGGAGTTGGGAACTCTTGCCTCCCCGCTGAGTACATAGCGCTTACCAGGCACTGGTTATTAGAATGATAAATGGCGCCAATTTCGGAACGTCCTTGACACTGCGCATGCGCAGTAGGGGCGAAGTGTGGAGGGCCTTTCAGGACATGTTTTCTTTAGTTTTAGATGCAAATTTTGGGGATTGGGGGGCAAAATTTGTGTTTGGCCCTATATTTTAAGAGTTAGCACCAGCTATGTCTGGGTCATTGGTAAGTATAAAAAATATATAAATTACTATAAATTTTTTAACTTTTTTTAATTTTTCAAAAAATTTCAACAAAACCATATCATGTGACCCCTCGTTAGAATGGGCTCGACGAGCTCGTTCCAACGAGGGGTCACATGATATGGTTTTGTTGAAAATTTTTGAAATATAATATTTTTTCAACTGCTGAATTTGCATATTACGTGGAGGGATGCGGGCGATTCGATTTGATTAAAGGGTTAATGATATTGAGTGTATGATATGATATATACTTTATTCACCAGTATACAAAAAATTGAATATAAAATACATGGAGTATACACATTTACAATATATATTTGAATGAAATAGAGTTGCAAATTCATCAATACTGCAATTGTATACCGGCAGGGAAAGACAGCCAGATTGGCTGTCTTCCTGCCTTTCCCTGAGTGAGAGAGAGAGAAGAAAAAGAAAACAAAAATAGTAATATCGATGAAGAAAATAGAAGGAAAGGGAAGGAAAGGGAAGGAAGGAGAGTGCAGGAGAAGGAGGAGAAGATAATGGGTCAATATAGTCAATTCCTGTTATATTCTTTTAAAAACAGCTCGGATATAGCATGTGGTTGGTGTGTGTGGTGGTCAGTGCCCAGTTCAACTAGGTCATATGTCCGGACCTAACCATTGCATTAATTAACAGCATACAGCCAAATAAAAGTTACTCGAGAAGAGAAGTAAAAAAATGCTAGTGCAAAGTCCGGATCCAAAGCCATTTGAGACGAGAATACCAGACCAATTATGTTCAAATTAAATTACCGACACATCTTGTCAGCTAATAGAGGCAGATATTATCCTCGTATTGAATTGGTGTGAATCAGCACGAACTGATTTTGACAAAAGGGTATACACACCCAGCGATGCGTTATGAACACAAATAAACACATCAACATTAAATGACACAATCTGGGCAGTAGGGATTAGAACAGGAGACATTAATTGAATATGCCGAAAGCAATTTTGTAATTAGCGTTTTTTTAAACTTCTTCCTATTTCTTATTGCCTTGATATCCCTTTCCAGTTCATTCCTTAATTTAGGTAATGCAAAGACAGGTAAGTTGTCTTAAGGTTTTTGTACTAGTCCTATGTCTGTATAGAAGGTCAGTTTGACGTGTGTTCACATTGGTTTAATTAGTTGAGAAAAAGGTCGCAAATGATGCTGGGAGATTTCCATTTTGCCAGTCAAACATGAACAAAGAAGCATGCAGGTTATACCGGTCTTGAATCTTTAGGATACCATCTTTAATGAACAGTGGGTCAGTATGAGCGGTATATTTCTTATTATTAATGATTCGTATTGACCGTTTTTTGGAGTTTCAACAGTCGATTACAAGCTTTTGAGGCTCCCCATAAGGGAATTCTGTATATAAAATGACTCTGTATTAGTGTAAAATGTAGGGTTTTCAAAACTCTGGGAGGGAGAATCTTTTTCACTTTACTTAGGCGAGATTGGCGAGAGTAACTTTTGAGCAAATTTGGGATATGTGTCCATTATAAGATAGATTTTCATCAATATTTATACCGAGGAATTTTACTGATTTTTCGTATTGCCTGTTACCAACTTTGTCAGTGATCTGATTATTAATACATATGTTCTCATGAGGATTATCTTCTTTAAGGGTTGGATTGATAATTATGTATTTCGTTTTCATGGGGTTCAGAACTAAGTGGTTGGCGGACCACCAATTGAATATTTTTTGCAGTTCCTTATTGAATTCTTCGACCAGTGGGTTTATCTCTACTCCAGACTTATATATCCCGAGGTATCATCTGCAAACAATAGAAGATTTAATTTGGTTGAATTATTTATATCATTTATGTATATAAGAAATAGTATGGGGCCCAATATTGAACCTTGCGGCATACCACATGTTATTTTGGCTAAGTCGGATTTACTGTCACCAAAGGAAACATACTGCATTCTGTTTTGAAGGTAGCTTTTAAATCAATGGTTAGCGGTGCCTCTTATTCCATAATGATCAAGTTTTTGAAGTAGTGTCTCGTGGCTTATGGTATCAAATGCTTTCGAGAGATCCAAGAATAGTGCTGGAGTACTATTTTTTACTAATTTTGTTGTTTTCTGTAGCTATATATTTTAACAGTTGCATAACAGGGTTTAGTGTACTGTGGTCTTTCCTAAAGCCGTATTGGGGATAAAGATTATCAAATTTATTTAAAAACTTAGTGAGTCTGGAAAGCATAAGTTTTTCTAGTAGTTTCGAAAAAACGGGCAATATACTGAGTGGTCTATAGTTCGTGAAGTTGTTTTCATCACCTGATTTGAAAACCGGGGTAACCTTGGCAATTTTCATTCTGTTTGGGACTGTACCCTGATTGAATGAGTTTTTAATAATATGCGCAAGTGGGGTGGCAATTAAGTTTATTGAGTGTTTAAGGATATTGGATGACACGTTTTCACAGTCCTGACTTAATTTAGAATTCATTGAAATTGCTACATTTGTCATTTCAAGAGGCGAGGTTGGTGTGATAAATATGCTTTGTGGTAGTCTAGTATTCAAATACTCGTCAAATGACTTGGGGGGGAAGGGGGGGGGGGTTTGGTTATTAGTCTTGAAGTTTGATTGCCTATGTTTGTAAAGAAATTATTAAATTCCTGTGCAATATCCTTAGGATTATGTATCTTTTTGTCACCAAGATTGAAGAAGGAGGGAAGGGAACTCTTGTTTTTATTCCTATTCAATGCCTTGTTTAGAACTTGTCATGTTTTCCACATATTATTCTTATTTTGAAGGAGGAATTTCTCAAAATACATAGCTTTACTTTGCTTCCGAATTCTGTTAAATAACCGGCAGTAGTTTTGTAATTCCTGACATTAATTTCTGTAGGGGATCTTAACTTCTTGTTGAGGAATTTATTCTTATTATTTGCTGACACTAAAAGACCCTTTGTCATCCAACGCTGTCGTTTTATGTACTTCTTATTTGGTTTGAGGCTTTTCAGTGGGAAAGCTGTGTCAAAGACATTCAAGTAGATGTTCAAGAAATTTTCATAAGCTACATTGGGGCAGTCAGCCTCCATAACTGATGAAAAATCGCACTGGGACAATAACGACTTAAAGAGTTCTATATTTGTAGAGTTTATTATCCTGGTAAGAAATGGTTGCAGAACGATCTGTTACTCTAGTTGGTTTGGTAATGACTGAAACCCTCACTTAACATCAAGTCAATAAATAAGTCTGTTTTGGGATGAGAACCCACTTTTAAGAGATCAATATTAAAATCGCTCATAATTAAGGATGTTTTCTTTTCTTTGTTAATTATATCTGTTACGTAGTTCATTTTTGACTGGAATAGGTCTATATCTGCTTTGGGTGCCGTATTTGGTCTATATATTACACCTATTATTTTAGAGGAATGTTTAAACTTTAATTCAACAAAAATAGACTCAAATACATGTGGTATAAAAACAGAGAGATCTGGACGAACACTGAAAGCAATATCTTTCTTTATGAACAACCCAACTCCTCCGCGCCTGTCGTCACTGGATCTCATTTTAGTTAAAAATGGGTGATATCCTGCTAGAGTGTAGGACACATTTGCGGGGACTTGGAAGATTCCCGTAAGGCCTATGACATCAAATGTGTTCTCTGCATCGTTCAGGTCAAAGAGCAGGTGGTGTAATGGATCCCAGTGAGCATTAAGACATTGACAGTTAATGTGAAATGCAGAGAAAGATCCACAAACACCATTGGGTTCAGTACCCAGCTCACTTGGGAGAAGATACTTGCATTCAGTATTGTCGAAAATGGGAGATGTCCCTATTCTATCATTCAGTAGGAGACAGAAATCATACTCAGGATTTGTCTGGATCTCGTCCAAGTTCGACCACCAACATCACCAACGTTCACACGACAGAGAGGGGGCTTCACATTTACTAAAGAAAAGGGCTGGTAAAAAAAAAAATTTTTTTTCATTTCTACACATTAACATGTTTTAATTTTTGGGAAACCCTTAGATAACAATTCGTCACCTGAGTGCTAGAATGTCCTATGTCCCATAGAGGACAGAGTACTCCCATAGGGGACAGAGTACTCCCATAGGGGACATAGGACATTCTAGTACTCGGGCGACAAATTTCCATAAATTTCTGTGTAAGTCATTTTGTTAGAGTAAGAGAATTGTATGTGAAAGATTGTAGTTTATGTGTATATTGAGTACTTACTACTTTGATAATTTACTTGTTTCTGTTGTTTGTTAAAGAAGATTCTGATTTTGAATGAATTGTCACCATCATGTATGTAAAAATTTCAATACATTTAAATTTTCCCAGTGCACATTTTGTTTGCTTTATGATTTTTCCTTTCCCTATATCCAGTTTCATACTTCCTTTGACGACTTCTCCACATTGAGTTTTGCTTGAAAAACAAGTTTGATTTGTTGTTGGGGGTGGGGGTGGGGAGGAACTAGATGCTCATCTTATTGATGAGATACAAATTGAGAGAAAATGGTTCTTGATTCCATATATCCTGACAGGCCGCTAAGCCATCAGTCAAATTTTGAAGGATTCTAGCACTGTTATGGCCTGGAACCAGTCTAGATTGTCGATCGCCTATTTTTTCGAGATTGGCGGTTGTGATTTTTAGCTCAACTTTGGCAAAGCCAAATTTGAGTTTTTGTCATGGCCCGTTGTCCGTCGTCCGTCTGTCCGTACGTCAACAATTGGATACGGCTCGGGCTAGAGGCCGTATTTATGAACCGATCTTTACGAAACTTCTTGGGTACCTTTGTTATGACCATGGGACGAGAACGAGTGTTTTGGGGTCCAGTCTGAAATTCAAGATGGCTGCCAGCCGCCATTTTGTACCAACGATGCAGAAATCTGTTTTTTGTACAGAACTTCCATATGAAAGCTCTGATTTGAATAATTTTTTGTATGAATGTTTAGTACCATGGGATACATCACATATAATACGTGTTTTTTTCTCGTGCGTAAATTGTGCAAATTAGACTAATTTTGATGTTTTTTGGTGTTACTTTCAGCACTGTAAGTGCAAATGCCAATACGGCTCGGGCTAGAGGCCGTATTTATGAACCGATCTTTACGAAACTTCTTGGGTACCTTTGGTATCACCGTGGGACGAGAACGAGTGTTTTTGGGTCCGGTCCAAAATTCAAGATGGCCGATGGCAGGCATTTTGTACAAAATTAGGTGCAATCAGATTTTTGCACAGAACTTCCATATGAAAGTGCTGATTTGAATAACTGTTTGTGTGAATGTTTAGTACCATGGGATACATCATATATAATATGGGTTTTTTTCTCGTGCAGAAATTATGCAAATTAGATGAACTTTGATTTTTTCAGTGCGACTTACACACAGTAAGTACACATGTCAATACGGCTCAGACTAGAGTCTGTATTTATGAACTGATCTTCACGAAATGTCTTAGGTACCTTTGTTATCACCTTGGGATGAGAACGAGTGTTTCTGGGTGTGGTCTAAAATTCAAGATGGCTGCCAGTGACCATTTTGTACCGAAATTAAGTCTAATCAGTTTTTTGTACACAACTTCTATACAGCTCAGACTAGAGGCCATATTTATGAACCAATCTTTACGAAACTTCTTGGGTACCTTTGTTATCACCGTGGGATGAGAGCGAGTGTTTTTGGGTGTGGTCCGAAATTCAAGATGGCCACCAGCAGCCATTTTGTACCAAAATTAGTGCAATCAGTCTTTTGTACAGAACTTCTGTATGAAAGTTCTGATTTGAATAAATTTTTGTATGAATGTTTAGTAACATGGAATACATCACATATTGTAAGGGGTTTTTTTCGTGCAGAAATTATGCAAATTAGATGAACTTTGATTTATTCAGTGCTACTTACACAATGTAAGCACACATGTCAATACGGCTCAGGGTAGAGGCAGTATTTATGAACCAATCTTCAGAAAACTTCTTGGGTACGTTTGTTATCACCTTGGGACGAGAATGAGTGTTTCTGGGTACGGTCCAAAATTCAAGATGGCTGCCAGTGGCCATTTTGTACCGAAATTAGGTCCAATCACTTTTTTGTCACAAGTTCTATACAGCTCGTATTTATGAACTGATTTTCACAAAACTTCTTGGGTACCTTTGTTTTCACCTTGGGACAGGAACGAGTGTGTTTTGGGGTGCCTTTGTTATCACTGTGTTATGAGAACAAATATTTTGGGGTTCAGTCAGACCCACTCTGGGACTCAAAGATTTATTTTCTAGTTTAGCATCTGACTGTCACCCACCTTTACAATACTTTACCTATACATTTGTTACAGGCAACAGTCAGTATTTATGTACAGACTGTTACAATACTTTATATGTACCTTTGTTATCAGGTCATTACCTAGATGTTAGTCATTGCTGTATCACATACTATACATGTACATGTCTTTGTCTTGACAAGTTGAGCTACAGTGTCATTGACACTTTCATTTTACTTTGGTTTCCGTTTTTTTTCTTTGTGGGGGGAGGGGGGGGGGGGCGTGAAGACCCAGGTTTCGGTTACAGTTTTTTTCTACTATATGCATTCTCAACTAATTTAGGGAATTTGGAAGAGAAGAGCGAGTGAAGCCATGTTCAAGTATGAAGTGATAGTCTCGGGATGTTTTTTTCCAGGTGAACTTGAATTCATTGGTTGTTCATAATTCAAAATTATTATTGCAGTGTACCAGACAATCAAATTTAAGCACCTTTAGGCCGCTGACCATGATTTTCAAGGACTGTTATAAGCTTGATGAGATTCGGAGACTGGAAAATTTTTAACACTGTCACCAATGCAAATCATTTAGAGTATTGTTACCATTACTTCATTGGTGTCTGTAGAAAGAGGATTATTTCCTTTCGATCAGTGCGTATACAAAACGTATCTCCATGTGCTTTTGTGCTATGAATAAATACAGTGGAGCCCACTTAATTGGATATCTCTTAATTGTATATCCCTGTTAATTGAATATAATTTTCAAACACAAAACCATTTACCATACCTTCAGTACAAATTTGATCTGTTAATTGCATATGGGTTGTAGAGTAAACTCCTGTTAATTGTATATAAAGTTTTGTAATATGTCAAAAAAATTACTGTTACACGCACCAAATTCCCTTTATTTATAAACCTTTTTGGCCTCACGACATCCAATACAGGCATTTATTCTATTATATCTTGTTTGACAGAGCTCAATGAGCTCTGTCAAACAAGATATAATAGAATAAATGCTCAGTTTACCTCCAGAACACAGGAAACTGACCAAATCCCTGTTAATTGTATACTCCTGTTAATTTAATAATTTTCACTGGCAAAATGGATATTCTATTAAGAGGATTCCACTGTATATACCGTATATATCCGTGTATAAGTCGCCCCCGTGTATAAGTCGCACCCCCAACTCACACTTGGAATTCCTCCCTTTTGCCTAAAGCCCATGTATAAGTCGCACACCCATTTTCAAATATATGCAGTCAACAAGAATTAGTTGCAAGTAACGTTTTGCCAATTTGGGGCAGTTTGGGATGCAACGGAAATAGTTTTCACAAGTTATCACGTGGTGAATAAGATAAAAGAATAAAGGAAAATTATTATTAAAGATTTAGAAAAAAATACATTTATTTGTTTTTCATTGTTTCTTTATCACCCCGATGTCTTCATCCCTGTCAAGAAAATCCAACACTCGTTTGTAACTGAAACTTCATAGTTTCAGTATCAGAGCACCATTTGCGCTGTAACCTGCGCATTTGTGTTTATGTTGGTTTTTCCTGAAGGTGAGAACGTTCCGGAAAAACCAATAAAAATACAACAAATGCGCAGGTTACAGCGCAAATTGTTTTCAAATTGTTGTCCTACATAAGCATTGTTCATGCTATTGAAACTGACTTTACCTGGTGCACGTGTGCGTAATTTATAACCGGACATTTTCCAGGTAAAAAAGTGCAACTTATACATGGACATAAACGGTACACGCAATGTATGCCAAGGGGTTCGGAGACAATTTTAGCATAGAATGTTGCAGCAAAACTCTTATATATTTCATTTTACTATCTTAACACTAGCACATCTGGGTTTACACGTTGTTCATGCATACATTCGGGCAAACTTTAATTTAGTGCTTACTGCAGATCGTTTTCGCAGATTTCTTGAAGACAATCTCTCATCCAGTAACTTTTTAAGCTTCGGGTAAATTTTTATGCTTCGACTCTATATGTGGAATTAGGTTGCTCGTATTTACATGTTCGGAAGCTATTTCTCTTTTTCAAATATTGCAGGTGCAAAACTTTGATTTCAGTTCATTTCGATTATAGTACATGGGACTCGGATCTTTAGTCGCCATTTTAACTCAAGAAAACTTGTAACTCTCACGTGGTACACATGGTTGGTTACCAAGTTCTACTTTCGTTTCTGTAATCAGTAGATATCTGTTCGTGGCGCTTGGCGCATTCACCCTGACACCCCCCACCCCCACACCCGATCGTCGATTATATGGGTTAGTTCTGAGAAATAACACCTGCGTTTTCAAATTAGCTCGACCATTGTTCCAGGATACATAGATTATGCGTTGTATTAATGATTAATTAAAAAAACGTAACATCGGTTGTATGACTGCAATTTCGGTGCAACTCGCGTTTTTTTTTTTTTCACAACCGAAACCGAGTTGTGGTCTCGGTTACCCGCCAGTCTCTACTATTTATAGTTTCAATCAGATGGAATATTTCAGTTGGTTGGAAAAGTGAACCTTTTTTCATATATCCAGACAAGCCCTTAAGCCACCACTCAAATTTTGAAGGATTTTAGCACTGTTATGGCCTGGTACCAGTCTAGATAGTCCATTGCCTGTTTTTAGATACAATCAGATGGAATATTTCAGTTTGGTGGAAAAGATAACCTGAAAGGTTCGCTTTTCCGACCAACTGAAATATCATATCCAATTGACAAATCTGATAATACCATAAACATTCAATTATTTGAAAAAATGTAAGAAATGTTTCTCATTTGAGACTTGATTTGACTAAATCTTAGATGACATTAGGCTATTAAAAAAAAAATCTTGTTTCTCAGGTACCTCCCTCATCTTACAAAATCTGCCTCATCACTTTTTCACCTGGAAATCTTTTCTGTGACACTGTTTTGCACTTGTAGTACAAATAGTGAACCAACTATACCTTGTTTCACAGAGCTCACAGAGCTCTGTCAAACAAGATATAGTTGGTTAGATTTTCAACTACATTATGGGAAATTTTTACTGCTGAAAACATAATAGTGTAAGTAGTTAAATTTTTGGTTCCAACTATTTTCAGAACTGTTTTGTGAATAAACAAAAAAAAAGCCTCCCTCCCTCATCATAATATTGAGGGAAAATTGCCTGAGAAAAAGAAATTTTTTTTATAAGCCTTACCATTACTTTTTGACATGATTATGAATGTAGGTTCGCCACTGCTGTAGTTTAGGATTATGACACGTAGTTCCACTAATTGTGTTCATATTAAATATTTATTGATTGGAGTATCTATTATTGGTGCATGAAAGAATATTTATTTTTTGAGAAAGTGGACATTATGTAACATCAAGGGAAGTCTGCACATAAGAAGTGGATAATCAACAGCCTATAACAGTCTCAAATACCTTACAGAGTTTGACTGGTGGCCTGAGAGCTTGATATTACTAACTGCACTTATTTGACGTATTAACTGGTAAAGAGATGTCCAGTATATACTACACAAAAAAGTGTTGAACCACCCCAAGCATTTCGGTGTGAATGACAGAAAATTGAAACCATAAGATTTTCCCAATGTGTTGGGTTACAATTGTGGGAGAACGAGGTGGGTGAATGTGCCCCCTCCCCCCATGCTCCCACTTGGTTCTACAACATCTGTTTACCCAATATATTGGAAAACTCTGCCCATATGTGTTGGTTTCAAAACATAGGTTATACCCCCAGGTTGAAATGGCTTTGTTGAACTTATGTGGATCATAAGTTATGTTTTAAAAGCAACTCATATGGGCAGATTTTCCAATCTCTTGGGTAAACAGATGTAGTTGAACTGGGTGGGGGTGGGGATGCTATTTTTCCATAGACATGCTCCATGTGATGCGTGATAAGTTTTGAAAGTATGCAAATGTGTCAGTTTTCATGTAGTTGGGTACTATATTAACTAGAAATGAAATATACATGGTTGTTAAATTCTATAGTTGGCCTGTTTGGTCTATTTTTTCTGCTTCACTCATCTTCTAACCCAAAGACTAGTGAAGGCTGAAGTAGAGACATATACTGAAAATAGTCCAGAAGAATATTAGGGTTCAAACAGGGTACAGACTAGTCAGTTTGGCTTTCCATAACTTTTCCATACCTTTTCCAGATGCCTGACATCCAATTTACATAATCCCAAAAGTTAAATGTAACTCAATATGTAATAATATTTTTTAAATGTCACCTCCCACCACTTGACAACTCCATCCTTGAAGGGCCTAATTCTCACTCTGATCATTTTGTATGGCAATAAAACCGAGGCCCCAATATTGAGGCTTTAGGTAAACTTTTAAGTTACATTTTAAGTACCTTGGCAGTTGTTTCTAGGCAAATCTTCGCTGAGACAGCCAAAACTTGTCTTGAAACAACTGCAAAGCCACCGTATGTACTCAATCCAAGTTTAGCAAAAGTGTATACAAACCACCAGGCCTTTAACCCTGAAGTCCCCAGATTAATTTTACATTAACCCTTTACCTAACAAATAGCCCGCATCCGCCCGCGTAAAATGCAAATTCAGCAGTTGAAAAAATATTATTTTAAAAAAAATTTCAACAAAACCACATCATGTGCCCCCTCGTTGGAACGAGCTCGTCGAGCTCGTTCCAACGAGGGATCACATGATATGGATTTGTGGAAATTTTTTGAAAAATTTTAAAAAATGTTATTTAAAATAATAAATTTTGATATCGTCTGCGTTGGGTAAAGGGTTAATAACTACTATATATTCATATACACAACTGTAATTGATTTAACAGTGTATGTACATTATTGTTGGCTGTCTGTAGGAGCAGCCAACAAAGATGAGACAATACTGTTAAGATAAATGCATCCAACCAGTCGAGTTCTGAAGGAATAATACACCTGGGACAACTTTTCCTGAGCAATATGAAAAAAAGGAGCTGTATGGGGAATTAACTGGTAGAGTGCTGGAAGCCCATATATGGGCTTTATTCTGAGGTGCCGGTACTGCAATTTAAAGGCTTTATATTCTATGGATGTGCTTCATATTATCTTTCAAGTGATAATATTTTATCTGTTAGGATTTGCCTTGTTACAATTCATGGGAGGGCGCCTAATGGCACTCTCCCATAAATTGTGACAAGGCAAAGATGCACAACGAAATTTCAAGGACCAAAAATAATTTAGCACTCTACCAGTTAAGGGTTAAAGAGGACCAAAACACCAATGACTCAAGTAGTGATTCTTGATGAACCCTAAGGGAGTGTAAATATGTTTTGAATGGTTACATTAGACGGGAGAAATACAGAAATACCCATGTAACATGTATCAGCCCATTTTCCATAACTTTTCCAAAACCAACCCCAATTTTCCATACTTTTCCTGGACCTACAAAATCAATTTACTGTTTTCCAATGCTTTCTGTACCTTTCCATAACCAATATGAACCCCGAATATAGCTGATTACCTCTTGTTGGAATAACACAATGACCTCATACCAATGAGAAATCATAAGCTAAGTTTTTGGGGCAAAAAATTCTGTTCGCAAAAGTCGCCAATTAACTTTCATTATTTTTTCATTTTTTGTCTCAAAAACATAGGTTATGACCCCTCTTTGGAACAAGCTTGTCGAGCTCGTTCCAATGAGGGGTCATAACCTATGTTATTGAGACGAAAAATGAAAAAAATTAGTTAATAAAGAATTTTGTTTGCAAGTGTCGTCTGCTTTTCATGTTAGGTAAAGGGTTAAGAATGAGACCAGTTTTCAAGCTGGAACATAAAAAGTACTGATTATAATTTTGACGTGATTAAATTAGGGACTGTATGTTTCACAATGGACATTTGACTCTCTTAAATTAATTATTTTGTCGATGGCAAGTGTAAAATTAGAAACATCGCAGAAACCAAGAATATTATTTTACTAACATTTTATTGGAATGTGACTTTTAATTCTCTAATAAATTTTAGGCAAATAAGTTTAACAGAAAAATGTAATGACCCATAACTGAAATGATTAATGTAAATATGTTATGGCTTGAAAAAAAAAAAAAATCATATTTTAAATTAGGCCTAAAAAAAGTTAAAAATCTGTTTCTCAGGCCCTTTTGGCTACAGCATGCTCTCTTTTTATAACCAATGCAAACTTCAAAAAATAAAAATTAAATGGTTTATGTCTGATATTTTACCCAAGTTAATAAAATTGATAAATTTGTCCCTTGAGTGCAAGAAGGCTTTGCAATGTTTTAGCATTGCAAAGCCTTCTTGCTCTCAAGGGACGAAATACACCACCTCCCATGCTGTTGGACTGTAGATTATAAGGCCTAAAACATAAAACAACCAAGAACATGAACTTTTGATGGCAAAGAAATAATTACAAAAAAGTAAAATAAAAAACCGCCCATCAGCATGCAATTTTACAAAAAATGGCCTGAGAATCTAATTTATGAGGCCTTATCAGAATTCAGTACTGAACCAAATAATGACAGCAAGTCAGATGATGAAAAATTAGCTATAGATGTCTCAATATCAAATTTGAATCTGACAATTTTTCCCATCATGCAACTAGGAATTTAGCAAATTCAGTCTTGTTTGACAGAGCTCATTGAGCTCTGTCAAACAAGATTTAATTGATTAAATGACATTATGAAAAGAAATTTTTGAATTTTGATATCAGTATTCTGAGAGTTAATTTGTACTTTTTGACTGACCAGGTGAAAGTCCACATATGTATTTGTTTTCCAAACTATAAAACACTCTTTGTCATTTCCTTCAACTTCTTTTTTCACTTTCTGAGGTCACTTGCCAGTAGTTTATTTGTGTCCCCTTTTGGACAAGATCAATAGTTTACTGATGAAATGTATCTCTACTCTAGGAAATTTTTCTTTGACTAATTGTATGTACAAGTTATGGGGAATTGTCGACAACCAAGTCAGACTTTATAATAAAATCTAATCCTTGTTCTGCAAATACTGGTAAATATTTATCCTTGCAGTAGAGAAGCTCTGCATATTCTATTTCTGTCATATTGCAGCAGGTCAGATGGCATGTTTTCAAATCTAAAACAGAAAGAGAAAAATATTGAATATTCTGAACAAGAAAAGGAGCATGACACAGCAAAGCAAGTCCCATCCAAATCGCTCATGAACCATGGGATAGGCAAAAGTCTAATGAATAACTAAAATATATTGTAATTCATCAGTTACATTCTGACCTCCTTCTTTTTGAACCCATAATTTGATTGGCTGGGTGCCAGTCGGCTCCATGCTCTAATCTCAGGTAAATTCACTATCACCGAGCTATAATTGCCAGAACATGTCTGTATCCACGCTATGCGCAAGCAATGGCACTAAACTGCTCATATAACAAAACGAACACACTCCGGAGTTGTTTTCTATAGCAACGGTTGTCATCGTTCGTGCTTCAAAATACATGTTATAAATTTGATGATGGTAAACAAGCCAGAAAATAAGCAGACTCATCTGCAAAATGAGGTCCCCAGTGGGTGAATTTAGTGATGCTACCCTGCATAGCAGGGTAGCATCACTAAATTTACCCTCTGTGAACCTCAGTCTAAATCAGGGTCTCAAAACTAAACAGAAAGAGGTACCCAGAGGATAAATTGGTCCACTGTATGGGATATCATCATCAAATTCACCCTCTGGGGACCTCATTCTGCAAATGTCAGACAGCTTATTTTCAGGCCTGATGGTAAATAGACCGAGATCGAAAATGACAGGGTTTTTTTATTATTTTTCTACAAATAAAATGGATTTGGAGAATTTTTCACTTGTAACGATGGCAGGAATCACTGTGGAATTAAACGTCTCTTGTTTCGTTCAGGGCTCATTAACAAATGGTTTTCCATAATCAAATTCCTGAATGTCTAACTCAACAAGAGACATTTATCTCCTAATTAAAATCTGATACTTAATTTAACATACACATTAAAATTGTGAATAAAGTGGAATAAAAGAAGAGCAGTAAGTCTCAATTTTCTACAAATCACCAAAACAATGTTAATATGAGGTGACACGCCCAAATTTATTGAAATCTTGTTACATAAACATTAAAAATTCAAATAAATTGGACTAAACAAAGGGCAGTTACTCTCAATTAATAGCAAAATGAACATGGCTTTCAAACTTGTCCATTCCTCAAGAAAATTGATTGAAATCTGAAAATTACTTTGTCAGTTATTACACAACATTAACCCTTTACCCAACGAATCGGCCGCATCTGCCCGCGTAATATGCAAATTCGGCAGTTGAAAAAATATTATTTTTCAAAAAATTTCAACAAAACCATATCATGTGACCCCTCGTTGGAACGAGCTCGTTGAGCTCGTTTCAACGAGGGGGTCACATGATATGATTTTGTTGAAATTTTTTTAAAAATTTCAAATAAATATTTTTAAAATAATAAATTTTGATATCGTCTGTGTTGGGTAAAGGGTTAAAAATTCTAGTAAAATTTAATTAAAAAAAATCAATGGCAATACCGCTGTCAGTTTCAAGAAATTATTTTGTTTTTAGAACTTGTCCATGACCAATATCAATATAAAGCAGCATATCAACATTTATTGAAATCTGATGATTACTGTTCAAGTTATTGCTTGAAAAACAAAGTTTCCAGCAAAATTCACCCAGAAAAATGCAATAAGGCAGCAGTTATCAAACTTGTCCAAGACATTATTAACCCTTTACCCAACAAATCGGCCGTATCTGCCTGCGTAATATGCAAATTCAGCAGTTGAAAAAATATGTTTCAAAAAATTTCAACAAAACCATATCATGTGCCCCCTTGTTGGAACGAGCTCAACGAGCTCGTTCCAACGAGGGGTCACATGATATGGTTTTGTTGAAATTTTTTGCAAAAAGGATATTTAAAATAATAAATTTTGATATCATCTGCGTTGGGTAAAGGGTTAACCCTCTACCTAATACGAAAGGCAGACAACACTTGCAAGCAAAATTCTTGAATAGCTATTTTCGTTCATTTTTTGCATCAAAAACATAGCTTATGGCTCCTCATTGGAACAAGCTCGATGAGCTTGTTCCAATGATGGGTTATAAACTATGTTTTTGAGACAAAACATGAAAAAATAATGAAAATTGAATGGTAACTTTTAGCTTAACTTGACTCAAGTCAAAGTAAAGACAAGCTATTGCCACCACGGTGGCGGAAGTCTGTTTACATTTTCCTTTAGCACAGGCTTCACCCCATAGTTCTTGTCCGATTGTCACAAAATTTCATATGCAGGTTTGAGATCATGTCTAGTTGAGAATGTCCCCTTTTGGTCGCAAGCGGTAAACTGTGATGGCTGCCTGAGCCAAAAACCAGAAAACCTTTAGCACAGTCTACAGGTCATATTTATGAAGGGATTTCATTGTAACTTGGTAGGATGACTCTGTATAATGTCTAGATGAGAACATCCCCTTTTGGTCATGATCTGTCAACCATGACAGCTGCCCAAACCCCAAACTTAAAAACTTTTAACAGAGTCTACAGTTCGTATTTAATATGGAGGGATTTCATTGTAACTTCGTAGGATGACTCCGAATGATGTGTAGATGTTAACTTCCCCATTTGGTCGCGATCTGTCAACCGTGATGGCTGCCCAAAACCCAAAAACCTTTAGCACAGTCTGCAAGTCATATTTATGGAGGGATTTCATTGTAACTTGATCTGATGACTCCATATAATGTGTAGATGAGAACGTCCGGTTTTGGTTTGGTCGCGTTTGGTCAACTGTGACAGCTGCAGGGGTCCAGAGCCAGAAAATCATTAGCACAGTCTACAGGTCGTATTTATGAAGGGAATTCATTTCAACTTGGTAGGTTGACTACCAATAATGTCTAGATGAGAAAGTCCCCTTTTGGTCACAATCGTTCAACCATGATGCTGCCCGAGCCCAAAACCTTAGCACAGACTACAGGTTGTATTTATGAAGGGATTTCATTGTAACTTGGTAGAATGACTCTGTATAATATCTAGATGAGGATATCCCCTTTTGGTTGCAATCGGTCAACCATGATGGCTACACAGGCCCAAAGTCCGAAAACCTATAGCACAGTCTACAGGCCATATTTAGGAAGAGATTTCATTGTAACTTGATAGGATGACACGTTTTGGAATACTTTCACTCTAACTTGGTAATTTTCGTTGACATACATTAACTGTGAGGGCCATATTAACCCACCCCTCAATTCTTTAGTACAGTCTACACCTCAAATTATTAGCTCATCTTGACAAAGTCAAGCTGAGCTAATCTCATCGCTTCCCGTCCGTCGTCCGTCGTCTGTCGTCCGTCGTCTGTCGTCCGGCATCCGTCAACACCATGTTTTGGTCTTCTCCTTCAAAGCCACTGGGCCAATTCAAGTGAAAGTTTGTGTGAGTGATGGTCCCAAAGGGGCATTTCATTTTTGTTCAACTCAGCATGCCCAGCCCCATAGGGAGGGAGTGGGGGAAAATGCACCCAAATATTTTAAAAATCTTCTTCTCAAGAACCAGTGTGTACAATGACTTGATATTTGCTATGGAGCTTCCATATGAGGTGTAGAATCAAGTTTGTTCAAACGAAGTTCGTGAAGTAATATTTGGCTTTGTAATAGGAGGGGTAAGATTTTTGGCCCCGCCCAAAATTTCTATTTTCTGAAACGATGGTCCGGTATGAACCAAATTTGGTTTGTGGTATTATTGGGTCATAAGTACATGACCCATGCAAAAAAAAAAATTCCCGCATCCCCATGGGAACCCTGGGAGCTAAAAATAGAAATATTTTCAAACGCCCATATTTCCCAAACCCCACAGAACAGAGAGCTTTTATTTGGTATGAAGTATCCTTATGACCAGTAGAATTGAATGGTGAAAAAAAATTGCCATCGGTTATGTTAGGGTGTTCTGTAATGGGCATCGAAAAAATGCTGAGTCAGCATATTTGCAAAAAATTTTAAAAATCTTTTCTCTAGAACCAATCATCAGAATCTTTTGATATTTGGTATACAGCATTCATAGGGCGGTCAGATAAAAGTTTGTTGAAATAAAGCTCATTGGTTCATATTTGGGCTCTCTACAGGAGCCCGAAGTTTTAACATAGGGTAATATGGGGAATATTCTTTAAAAATCTTCTTCTTCAGAACCACCAGTCAGAATCTTTTAATATTTGGTATACATCATTTTTATGAGGGTCAGATTCTAGATTGTTCAAACCAAGTCCCTAGGTTAATATTTGGGCTTCCTACAGAAGCCCAAATTTTATCTTTGTTCAATATGGTGGGTAGCGGTAATTTAAAAAAATCTTCTTCTTCAGATCCATCAGTCAGAATGCTTTGATATTTGGTATGCAACATCTCTATGGGGGTCAGATTCAAGTTTGTTCAAATCAGATCCCTAGGTATATATTTGGGCTCACTATGGTAGCCCAAATTTTTACTTAGTGCAATATGAGAAAATTTCTTTAAAAATCTTCTTCTTCAGATCCACCAGTCGGAATACTTTTATATTTGGTATACAACATCTCTAGGGGGGGGTCAGATTCCAGGTTGTTCAATTCGAGTGCCTAGGTTAATATTTGGGCTCCATATGGGAACATGAAATTTAACTTAGTACAACATGAGGGAATTTCTTCAAAAATCTTCTTCTTCAGATTCACTTGTCAGAATGCTTTCACATTTGGTATACAACATCTCTAGGGGGGTCAGATTCAAGTTTGTTCAAATCGGATCCATAGGTCAATATTTGGGCTCGCTATGGTAGCCCAAATTTGAACTTAGTGCAATTCGGAGAAATTTCTTTACAATTTCTCTTCTTCAGATCCAACAGTCAGAATGCTTTCATATTCGGTACACAACATCTCTAGGGAAGTCAGATTTAACTGTGTTCAAATCAAAAGCCTGGGTTAATATTTGGGCTCTCTATGGGAGCCGGAATTGGCCATTTTGCTGAAGAATTAAAAATTTTGTATTCAGTACCTTCTAGAGGTACTAAGATTAATCCACATAGGTTGTATCAAGGGGCTTCAAAGGGGAGCTCTACATTTTACTTATGATCAACTGAAGAAAAGGCATGATGCCCAGATTATTTTTGTCACTCCTGAGGGACTCAAGGATTGACAGTGTAGCCTATGGAGATGGCTTGCTTAATGTAGACTCATTCTTGGACTCTGTTTAAATTGTGTTCTGTACAAGATGAGCGCTTCAGGCCCCGTGGGGCCTCTTGTTTTTATTGAAAACAAAGCATACAGGGGACAGAAATTAACATATTCTCAATTATCACAATTCTTGTCGAATTTCATAATCCTTCCAAAAACATTGAGCATTATCCTTTTCATCAAACACAACACACAGTCAAGTTAAGCTACAGTGTCTATTGACGCTTTCATTGTGAATAGTGCTGGCCATTGCATTAGGTAAAGGGTTAATAAAAGTAGATAGACCTGCGCTATTCATGTTTTTTTGATAGGCAGTATTCACAGGATGCAACACAATTGCCGATTTTGGTGAATAATGCAAAATATTACCACCAAGCGTTGATTTAGTTTTAATGGATAGAAATACATACATCTGACAAGTTTGTAGTCAATCAGACCTGTAGAGTTTGGGAAGATAGGGTATGTCACGACAAAGAGAATAATGCAAATTATAGCAAGATGATGTAGCACACCAAAGCTCTTTGCAATCTGGTAACTATTGTTACTGCGAATATCAAAATTTACTATTTTAATTTTTTTTTAAAAATAAAAAAAAAAATCCAACAAACCAAATCATGTCACCCCTCACCGGAACAATCTCAACGAGCTCATTCCATTGAGGGTTCACATGATATGGTTTTATTGAATTTTTAAAAAAAATATATATTTTTCAACTGCTTAACCCTTTACCCCAAAAAATCACCCGTATCCGCCCGCGTAATATGTAAATTCAGCATTTGAAAAAATATTATTTTTCAAAAAATTTCAACAAAACCATATCATGTGACCCCTCGTTGGAACGAGCTCGCCGAGCTCGTTCCAACGAAGGGTCACATGATATGGTTTTGTTGAAATTTTTTGAAAAAATTATATTTAAAATAATAAATTTTGAAATCGTCTGCATTGGGTAAAGGGTTAATTTGTAAATTACATGGGCAGATGCAGCCAGTTTGTTAGGTATAGAATTAACCGTTTACCCAATGCAGACGATATCAAAATATATTATTTTAAATATAATTTTTTTAAATTTTTCAAACATTTTCAACAAATCCATATCATGTGACCCCCTCATTGGAGCTCATTCCAATGAGGGGTCACATGATATGATTTTGTTGAAGTATTTTGAAAAATTTAATTTTATCAACTGCTCAGTTTGCATATTACGCGGGTGGATGTGGGCGATTCGTTAGGTATAGAATTAAGTGATTTTGGGGGAAAGTTTTGTTGGAGATTTGGCCAGATATTAAGATAATAATAATTTTGAAAACAATAACATTCTAAATGCTCGACTTACTAATTTTCTTTTCCAGTTGCTGCTGGCAAATGTCATCAATTGTAGATGTCAGCATAGAAGCATTCACATGCAGGTCACTTAGTTTTTTACACTTCTCTAATAAGCTTAATAATGCATCATCAACTAACTCATGATTGTTGTCCATTTCCAGGCTAATATCCCCTGAAACAAAACTGATGATTACAAAAGATGCTTTAGAATTTGGTAAATTACAGACTGGAAATTTATTATTTTAACTGTTTACCTAACATGAAAAGCAGACAACACTTGCAAACAAAATTATTCAATAACTATTTTTTTTAGCTGCGACTAGCAGCTCTATAAGTGGCAATGTTGGTCTGTCTGTCGGTCTGTCTGTCGGTTGGTCTGTCTGTGACCAACGAGTTTCAAAACTCAATAACTTTTGAAATACTTGTTGGAATGACTTTATATTTGGCATGCAAGTGTATCTTATTGATGTCTAGCCACTGTTCAATGCATGTGTTGTTCCAAATATTTTTCTTGGTGTTATGGCCCTTGATGAACTTAGAATGTCGGTTGGTCTGTCTGTGACCAACGAGTTTCAAAACTCAATAACTTTTGAAATGCTTGATGGAAATGACTTTATATTTGGCATGTAAGTGTATCTTATTGATGTCTAGCCACTGTTCAATGCATGTGTTGTTCCAAATATTTTTCTTGGAGTTATGGCCCTTGATGGACTTAGAATTTTGTGAAATTGCACCACCCATCGCAGCTAGGCGTCGATGTCGCGATTTTTGTGAATAGCACTGGCCAGTCTTAGACTT
This sequence comes from Pictodentalium vernedei, assembly GCA_031216915.1. Lineage (NCBI taxonomy): Eukaryota > Metazoa > Mollusca > Scaphopoda > Dentaliida > Dentaliidae > Pictodentalium > Pictodentalium vernedei. The sequence goes on from CM062294.1 coordinate 485,033,948, forward strand.
TACATTGGGTAAAGGGTTAAATATTATTTTTTCATATTTATCAAAAAGTATCAACAAAAGCTATCATGTGACCCCTCATCGGAACGTACTCACTCCACTGAGGGGGGCACATGATACAGTTTTGTTGAAATTTTTTGAAAAAATTAAATATTTCAGCTGCTGAATTTGAATATTATGTGGGCAGATGTGGCTGATTCATTAGGTAAAGGTTAAAACAAACAGATAGTTTTCTTTAACCTTTCTTCTGGGGGCGCGGTGGCTCAGTTGGTAGAGGTGCAGGCTGCAAGCCGAGAGGTCCCCGGTTCGAATCCCACCTGCGGCGACCGCGTTGTGTCCTTGGGCAAGACACTTCACCCCGATTGCCTACATGGGGGCACGATGACGCTGTGTACTGAGGCGTACTGCACGTCGATGGTGCGCATGTCTTCAACCAATCTAACCCTGCCTGTGCTGCGGTGCAGAGTTCAGAGTTACGATGTTGGGGAGCTGACAGCTGCTCGTCGTTGCTCGGTGGTTCTCTCCGGGTACTCCGGCTTCCTCCACCCGTAAAACTGTCACGGTCACGATTAGCCATTGTGCATAAATATGTGACCTTAAACACCAATAAATAAATAAATATAAATATTAACCTTTCTTCTGACAGTTGCAAATAGTGTGATTTATTGCCATTACTTGGTATCAGCGGACAAGCTTCCACCATCCATTGTCTGGCATCTGTTGCCAATTAATCTTTTACCTAACCTATTGGCCAGATTTAATGAGTGCTATCCACAAAAATTGCCATTCAAATTTCATTATTTTGCCAATTTTTTGCCTCCGAAACCTAAATGGAACATGCTCAGGGAACTTGTACAAAGTAGGGGTCATAATCTTCGAGGCAAAAATGAAATCATTTTAGTTATCCCTGGTTATTCGAGAATGTTTTTGCATGTGTTGTTCCCTAGTCTTGTTAGCTCACCTGAGGGAGCTTAACTAATTGCTGCCCATTGTCATTTGTCATCGTCATCTGTCATGAACTTTTCATTATTGACTTCACAAAAACAACCGGATTAAGTTGAACCAATTTTAGTATGCATGTTCAGTATCAGATGTCAATTCAAGTTTGTTCAAATATGGTTGCCATACCCACTGGGATCATCATAAGGGGCATAACTGTGTTAGGACACAAAAATGCTTTTAAAAATTAAAAAATCTTCTTTGCCAGACCACTAATCACTATCGTTTGATATTTGGTATACAACATTCTTAGTTGGGTCAGTTCTAATTTGTTCAAATCAAGTCCCTGAGCTCATACTTGGGCTACACATGAGAGCCCAAGTTTTAGCTTGGTGCAATGTGACAGAAATTCTTAAAATATCTTCTTCAGATCCACCAGTCAGAATCTTTTGATATTTGGTATACAGCATCCTTACAAGGTCAGATTCAAGTGTGTTCAAATCAAGTCCCTGAGTTCATATTTGGGCTCCCTGCTAGAACCCCAAATTTAACTTAATGCTATATGAGGAAAGTTCTTTGAAAATCTTCTTCTTCAGACCCACCAGTCAGAATATTTTATACTATATTCAAGTTTGTTCAAATCAAGACATTAACTTGGTGCAATATGAGGGTAATTCTTGAAAATTCTTCAGATCCACCAGTCAGAATCTTTTAATATTGTTCAAATCAAGGCCCTGGGTTCATATTTGGGAGCCTTGTGTTTTACTGCAATGTGGGAATAATGCTTTAAAATTCTTTTCCTTCAGATCACCAGTCAGAATCTTTTGGGTTCTGGGTTCATATTATTTGGGAACCCCATGGGAGCCTGAATTGTGACTTTAAAAAAATCTTATTCAGATCCACCAGCCAGAATTTGATATTTGATTTTCAGCATCAGATTCAACTTTGTTAAAAGAAAATCTCTGGGTTCATATTTGCTCTCCCTATGGAAGCCTGAGTTTGGGGTGGTGTGAGATTGATTGGGTGATTTTTTTCCATCTTCAAAATACATTTTAAAGCAAGAGAAGAAATCACTTTGTGGAATACATGATTTGTCGCCCTTTTCAGATTAACTATAAATCTGGACATTTAATAAATCCTTTACAATGGACAACAGGGTTATCAATAATCACAGTGCATCATTCAACTGCAGTGTTAACTAGTCGTGGGTGCCAAATTGGGCCTTAAATCCTTCTAGAAGTAACTCTCTTAAGGTGAGCTGTGGAGGCATCTAGTTAGGTAAAGGGGTATCTTTCAGTATTTCATTTGTCCTTCAAAGGATCCACAGAAAGTGAAGCAGTGCTTGATAGGGTGCCACCAATATGTGGGAGCCCTATAGTGATCACTCTGTCGATGTGTACATCCATGTGTGTATGTCCATGTGTGCAGCCATGTGAGCATCCATTTGTCCAAGTTGGTTTCCAGAATCTAACTTTGCAACGTTTTGGCCTTAAATCATGAAACTTCAGAGGTACTCTGCCCAGAGAAAAGGGATGAACCCTATTGATTTGGGGATCCAAAGGTCACATGATGCTTGCCATTTGGTTTTCAGACTTTAACTTGACAATGTTTCGGCCTAGCATAATAAAATGTTACAGGTACACTGCCTAGGGAAATAGGATGAGCCTTAATGATTTGGGGTCGAAAGGTCAAGGTCACAGGTGAGTATTTCCAATTTGGTTTCCAGACTCTAACATGGCAATGCTTTAGACTAGGATCATGTCACGTCACAGATATACGGCCCAGGGGAAGGATTGAACCTTTTTGATTTGGTGGCCAAAGGTCAAGGTTACAGGGAGGCGTCTCTGCAATTTGGTTTCTAGACTCTAATTTAATATCGCTTTGGTCTAAGATCATGAAACTTCACTGGTACACTGTCTTGGGGAAAGGGATGGACCCTATAGGTCTAATAATCAAAAGGCTCAACTTACAGGTCAGAGGATGCTTCTGATTTGGTTTTAGGACGTAACGTGACAATACTTTGGCCCCTGGTCATGAAACTCCACAGGTATACTGCCTAGGGCAGTAGGGGGGAAATGAACCATATTTATTTGGGGGTCAAGGTCACAGAGATGCTCTAACCCAGACGTATGAAGTTGGAAATTCATTAGAGAGCCATAAAATAAATTTGATTTGTAGCAATTCTGAAAAGTACCCCTTGGATGACTTCTGTGATCTTGGCCCATATTTTGAACCCACAGCGACTTTGGACTCATTTGGTGTTGGTTCTAGGGCCAAAACTCTTGTCATGCTTGAGATATAAGCATAACTCAAAATTGTCCCCAAACTCAATACGTTTTTGAGTTTAGAAATACATGCTTTATCTTTGGGAATGGGTCAAGGGGTCATAAAATTCTATTTCCTGCAATTCTGAAATAATGGACTCCAAGACCCTTCATCCCCAATGATCTTGACCCATATTTCGAACCTCCAGTGAGTTTCGACTCATTTGGTGTTGGTCCCAGGTCCATAGATTAAACCATGCTTGAGATAAAAGTTTGACCCCAGTTTAAATATTTTTCGCCCATTTTTTAAGTGTAGAAATACATGTGTGAAGGTCGAAAATGTATTGCGGGATCCTAAAATACGATTTCCACGAATTCAGAAAAATGCACTCATTGACACGTGGCAGACACCAGAGGCCCTGAGCCATTTTTTGAACCTCCATTGAGTTTCTACTCATTTGGTGTTGGTTTCAAGTCCTTAGGTCATGCTTACCATGCTTGAGATATAATGAAAGTGTCAATGACACTGTAGCTCAACTTGACAAACTTGAACCTGGTAAGTTATAAGTGAAATGGCAAAATTGAAGATCATTGGTTCCAATGTTATTTGGTGAAACTTCAATATAACAGCATCGTGTGTTCATAACGTCAGAGCAATCCATGCATTTTTAAACGTAAACTGTAAGGTTGGCTGAAGGAAGAATGTTGATACACAAATACAGTAAGTTCAGAGGTCATTGTAAACAGCAATTTTTTCACAGAAATGAATGCTAATCGATAGCTCTTATCTAGAGGTGTCGCCTAATGAGCACACCAGTTCAAAAACAATCCTATTATAAATTAGCCCTGTAGGCCATGTCAAAGAAGAATATTGATCCACAAATACAATAAATTCAAAAATTGTGTTGCAAACAGGAACTGTTTTTGATGGAAATGAAAAGAAAGTCGATATCTCCTATCTTTGTCACCCTGAAGAAGAATACCAAGTTTCAAAACAACCCGACGATGAATGCGCCCTCTGAGACATGGCAAAGGAAGTTGTTAATGCAAAAATGCACCAAGTTTGAAGGTCACTGCCAGTGGCAATGTTTTTTTCTCTTTTTCATGGAAATCCTAATATATGCCCTGCAGAGAGTGCAAAAGAGATAAGTTGCTGCACAAATACACTAAATTCAAAGGCTAGAGCTAACGACAATAAGTTTTTAAGGAAATGAAAGAAAATCAATAGCTCCCATCTAGAGGTCACCCCGAACAGGCATACCAAGTTCCAAAGCGATCCAATCATAAGTGTGCCATGCAGGGCGTACCAGAGGAATATATAGAAGCCTGACTAAATTAAGTTCGAAGGTTGTTGCCAATGACAACTCTTTTTTGACGGAAATAGAAAAAAATCCGATAGGTACCATCTAGAGGTCACCCAAAACAAGCAAACTAAGTTTCAAAGCAACCGGATTATAAATGTGCCCTGTAGGGTGTACCAAAGGGAAATACTGATGCATAACTGCGCTAAGTTTATCAAAGGTCGTTGCCAATGCCAACTATCTTTGATGGAAATGGAAGAAAATAGAGAGCTCCCATCTACCGGTAACCCCAAAGAAGCATACCACGTTTCAAAGCGATCCGATCATAAATGTGCCCTGCAGGACGTGCCAAAATGAATGTATTGATGCCTGACTAAACTAAGTTCAAAGGTCGTTGTCAGCGGCAACACATTTTTGACCGAAATGGAAGAAAATCGATAGCTCCCATCTAGATGTGACCCTAAACAAGCATACCACATCTCAAAGCGATCCGATCATAAATGTGCCCTGTAGGGTGTGCCAGAGGGAAATATTGAGGCCTGACTAAACTAAATTCAAAAGTCATTGCCAGCGGCAAAATGTCTTGACAGAAATGGAAGAAAATCAAGAGGTCACCCCTAACAAGCACACCAAGTTTCAAAGCGATCCAATCGTAAATGTGCCATGCAGTGTGTGTCAGAGGGAAATATTGATGCGTAACTGCACTAAGTTCACCAAAGGTCGTTTCCAACGCCAACTATTTTCGATGGAAATGGAAAAAAAATCGATAGCTCCTATCTAGAGGTCACCCCAAACACGCATGCCATGTTTCAAAGCGACTTTGTCATAAATGTGCCCTGTAGGGCGTGCCAAAGGAATATATTGATGCCTGACTCAACTACGTTTAAAGTTCGTTGCCAATGACATTTTTTGAAGGAAAAGGAAGAAAATCGATAGCTCACATCTAGGGGTCACCCAAAAAAGCACACCCCGTTTCAAGGCGATCTGATCATAAATGCGCCCTGTAGGGTGTGCCTATTATTAATGCCTAACTAAACTAAGTTCAATGATCGTTGCCAGCGGCAACATGTTTTGACGGAAATGGAAGAAAATCGATAGCACCCATCTAGAGGTCATCCCAAACAAACACCAAGATTCAAAGTGATCCGATCATAAATGTGCCCTGCAGGGTGTACCAAAGGAAAATATTGATGCATAACTGCACTAAGTTCATCGAAGGTTGTAACCAGCGGCAATATCTTTTGACGGAAATCGAAGAAAATCAATAGCTCCAATCTAGAGGTCACCCCAAATAAGCACACCAAGTTTCAAAGCGATCAAATCATAAATGTATCCTGCGGAGTGGACCAAAGAAAAATATTGATGCATAACGGCACTAAGTTCACCAAAGGTTGTTGCCAACGCCAGCTATTTTTTTGTGGAAATGGAAGAAAATCGACAGCTCCCATCTAGAGGTCATCCCAAACAAGCATACCGAAGTTCAAAGCCATTCTACCATTAATGTGGCCTGTAGGGCGTGACAAAGGAATATATTGATGCTGGCTAAACTACGTTTAAAGATCGTTGCCAGCGGCAATATTTTTGACGGAAATGGAAAGAAATCGATAGCTCCCATCTAGAGGTCACCCCAAACAATCACACCAAGTTTCAAAGCAATCCGATCATAAATGTGACCCGTAAGGTGTGCCAAATGAATATATTGATGCCTGACTAAACTGCGTTTTAAAGATCGTTGTCAGCGGCAACACGTTTTGACGGAAATGGAAGAAAATCGATAGCTCCCATCTAGAGGTCACCCAAACAAGCACACTACGTTTCAAGGTGATCCTATCATAAATGTGCACTACAGGTGTGCCAAATATTGATGCTTAACTAGACCAAGTTCAATGGTCGTTGCCAGCGGCAACATTTTTTGATGAAAATCGAAGAAAGCGATCCGATCATAAATGTGTCCTGTGGGGTGTGCAGAAGGAATACATTGGTGTCTGACTAAATTAAGTTCAAAGGTCGTTGCCAGGAGCAACATTTTTTGACGGAACTGGAAGATAATCGATTGCACCCATATAGAGGTCATCCGAAACAAGCACACCAAATTACAAAGCGATCCGATCATAAATGTGCCCTGCAGGGTGTGCCAAAGGGAAATATTGATGCATAACTGCACTAAGTTCATCGACGGCTGTTACCAGCGGCAACAAAAGTCGAAGAAGATCAATAGCTCCAATCTAGAGGTCACCCCAAACAAGCACATCAAGTTCCAATGCGATCCAATCAAAAATGTGTCCTGCAGAGTGGGCCAAAGGGAAATATTGATGCATAACTGCGCTACGTTCATCGAAGGTTGTTGCCAGTGGCACTACTTTTTGAAGGAAATGGAAGAAAATCGCTAGCTCCCATCTGGAGGTAACCCCAAACAAGCATACCAAGTTTCAAAGCGATGCAATCACCAATGTGCCCTGTAGGACGTGCCAACGGAATACATTGGTGCATGACTAAACTAAGTTCAAGGTCGTTGGCAGAAGCTACATTTTTTTACGGAAATGGAAAAAAATCGATAGCTCCCATCTAGAGGTGATCCCAAAGAAGCACACCAAAGCGATCCGATCATAAATACGCCCTGAAGGATGTGCCAAAGGGAAATATTGATGCATAACTACACTAAGTTCATCGAAGGTTGTTACCAGCGGAAACATTTTGTGACGGAAATTGAAGGAAACTAATAGCTCCAATCTAGAGGTCACCCTAAACAAGCACACCAAGTTTCAAAGTGATCAAATCATAAATGTGTCCTGCAGGGTGGGCCAAAGGGAAACATTGATGCATAACTGCACTAAGTTCACCAAAGGTCGTTGCCTACGCCAACTAGTTTTGATGGAAATGGATAGCTCCCATCTAGAGGTCACCCCGAACAAGAATACCAAGTTTCAAAACGATTCTACCCTAAATGTGCCCTGTATGGCGTGCCAAGGGAATATATTGATGCTGGCTAAAATACGTTTAAAGATCGTTGCCAGCGGTAATATTTTTGACGGAAATGGAAGAAAGTCGATAGCTCCCATCTTGGGGACACCAAAGGTCGTTGCCAACGTCAACTCTTTTTGATGGAAATGGAAGAAAGTCGACAGTTCTCATCTCGAGGTCACCCCAAACATGCATACCAAGTTTCAAAGCGATTCTATCATAAATGTGCCCTGTAGGGCGTGCCAAAGGAATATATTGATGCCTGGCTAAACAACGTTTAAAGATCGTTGCCAGCGGCAACATTTTTGATGGAAGACAATCGACAGCTCCCATCTAGAGGTCACCCCAAACATGCATACCAAGTTTCAAAGCGATTCTGTCATAAAAGTGCCCTGTACGGCGTGCCAAAGGGATATATTGATGTCTGACTGAACTACGTTGAGAAATCGTTGCAAGCGGCAACATTGTTGACGGAAATGGAAGAAAACCTATAGCTCCCACTAGAGGTCACCCCAAAAAGGTATTCCATGTTTCCAAGCGATCCGATCACAAATGTGCCCTGTAGGGTGTGCCTAATGAAATTAAGTTCAAAAGTCGTTGCCAGCGGCAAAATTTTTGGACAGAAATGAAAAAAAAGCGTTAGCACCCACCTCTCGGTCACCACAAATAAGCACACCAAGTTGAAAACCGATCCGATCATAAATGTGCCCTGCTGGGTGTGCCAAGGGAAATATTGATGCATAACTGCGGTACGTTCATCGAAGGTTGTTGCCAGAGGCAACATTTTTTTGACGGAAATGAAAGAAAATCGTTAGCTCCCATCTAGAGGTCACCCCAAACAAACACACCAAGTTTAAAAGTGATACAATCATAAATGTGCCCTGTATGGCGTGCCAAAGGAATATATTGGTGCATGACTAAAGTAAGTTCAAAGTCATTGGCAGCAGCTACATTATTTTACGGAAATGGAAAGAAATCAATAGCTCCCATCTAGAAGTAACCCCAAATAAGCATACCAAGTTTCAAAGCGATGCGATCATAAATGTGCCCTGTAGAGCTTGCCAAAGGAATATATTGATGCCCGACTAAACTAAGTTCAACGGTCATTGCCAGCGTTGCCAACATATGTTTTTACCGAAATGGAAGAAAAACTAGAGGTCACCATAAACAAGCACAGCACGTTTCAAAGCGATCCGATAATAAATGTGCCCTGTGGGGTGTGCCAAAGGGAAATATTGAGGCCTGACTAAACTAAGTTCAAAGGTCATTGCCAGGGCAAAATATTTTGACAGAAATGGAAGAAAATCAACAGCTCCCATCTAGAGGTCACCCCAAACAAACATACCAAGTTTCAAAGCAATCCGATCATAAATGTGCCCTATAGGGTGTGCCAAAGGGAAATATTGATGCATAACTGCCCTAAGTTCACCAAAGATCGTTGCCAACTATTTTCTATGGAAATGGAAGAAAATCGATAGCTCCCATCTAGAGGTCACCCTAAACAATCACACCAAGTTTCAAAGCGCTTCTATCATAAATGTGCCCAGTAAGGCGTGCCAAAGGAATATATTGATGCCTGACTAAACTACGTTTAAATATCGTTGCCAGCGACAACACTTTCTGGCCGAAATGGAAGAAAATCGATAGCTCCAATCTAGAGGTCACCCAAACAAACATACCATGTTCCAAAGCGATCCGATCATAAATGTGCCCTGTAGGGTGTATCAAAGGGAAATATTGATGCATAACTGCACTAAGTTCATCAAAGGTTGTTACCAGCGGCAACGTGTTTTGATGGAAATGGAAGAAAATCGACAGCGCCCATCTAGTGGTCATCGCAAACAAGCACACCAAGTTTCAAAGCGATCCGATCATAAATGTGCCCTGCAGGGTGGGCCAAAGGGAATTATTGATGCATAACTGCACTAAGTTCACCAAAGGGTGTTGCCAACGCCAACTGTTTTTGATGGAAATGGAAGAAATCGATAGCTCTCATCTAAACGTCACCCCAAACAAGCATTTCAAAGCGGTCTGATCATAAATGCGACCTTTGTGGTGTGTACGTACGTACGCCGACGGACGAGAAGTGACGGCAACAGCTCAGCTTGAGTTTGTCAAGTTGAGCTAAAATGCACTCAGTGATCCCTGTCTGACTCCAGTGACCTTGATTCCTATTTTGAACCCCAAGCGAATTTTGATCCATCTTAGTGTTTGGCCCAGGTCCAAAGGTCATACATGCTTGAGATATAAGCGTCAACCACTTTCAACATTTTGGGCTCCATCCACATTTTTGAGTCAGAAATACATATTTGAACTTCGGGAATCCATTTGGGTGTCATAAAAAGCGATTTCCACAAATTCAGAAAATGCACTCATTGACACCTGACAGTGACCCTGAGCCATATTTTGAACCTTCATTGTGTTTCAGCTCATTTGCTGTTGGTTCCAGGTCCTTAGGTCATACCATGCTTGAGATATATGTGTGATCCTGACTTTCAATATTTTTGGCTTCGCCCATTTTTTTAGTGTAGAACTGCATGTATGAAAATCGGAAATGCATTAGGGGATCATAAAATGCGACTTCTAGTTATTCTGGAAAATACACTCAATGACTTTCGCTGATCCCAGTGACATTGACTGCTGTTTTGAACCTCTACTGAATTTTGACCCATTTTAGTGTTGGTCCCAAAGAGACATGCTTGAGATATAAGCATCGCCCACATAGAACATTTTTCGCCCCATCCACTTTCTTCTGAGGGTGAAAATGTATTTTGAACTTCATGAGGGAACTTGGGGGGTTGGGGGCATTTCAAACAACTTTAAAAATGCACCCAGTGTCCGCGGTGGCCCCAGTGACCTTGACACATATTTTGACCCACTAGCGAGCCAGGTCCATATGTTATACTATAGTTGGGATATACGCGTGACCCACTTTCAAAATGTTTGGGCTCCGTCCACTTTTTATACGCCCGTTTAAAAAACGGTCGTATTATGTTATCAGTCTGGCTGTCTGTCCGTCTGTCCATCTGTCTGTCCGTAAACAATTTGGTTTCCATTCATTTAAAGTCGAACGCCTTGACGGATCGACATCAAACTTTCAGAAGTTGTTTTTAGCATTAAAATACAGGTCAAGTTCGATATTGGTGTTTCTCAGTCCATATGCTGCAGAGATATGGCCCTTTGAAAACACATTTTTTCTAAAAAAAATTGGTTTCCGTTCATTTAAAGTCGAACGCCTTGACGGATCGACATCAAACTTTCAGAATTTGTTTTTAGCAATAAAATACAGGTCAAGTTCGATATTGGTGTTTCTCAGTCCATCCGCTGCAGAGTTATGGCCCTTTGAAAACACAATTTTTCTAAAAAAAAATTAGTTTCCGTTCATTTAAAGTCGAACGCCTTGATGGATCGACATCAAACTTTCAGATGTTGTTTGTAGCAATAAAATACAGGTCAAGTTCGATATTGGTGTTTCTCAGTCTATCTGCTGCAGAGTTATGGCCCTTTGAAACCACAATTTTTGAAAAAAAATTGGTTCCCGTTCATTTAAAGCCGAACGCCTTGACGGATTGACACCAAATTTTTCAGATGTTGATTTTATACACCCGTTTGAAGAACGGGACGTATTATGTGAATGGTCTCTCCACCCGTCTGTCTGTCTGTCCGTCCATGTACACATTTCGTTTCCGGACGATAACTTTAGTTGTAATGGATTGAGCTGAGTTAAATTTGGCATGTGGATTTAGTATGACAAAATGCAGGATGGGTTCGATTTCCGTTTCTAGCGTCCCATTTGCAGTAGAGTTATGGCCCTTTATTTATGGGAATTTAGCCAAACTTTTCGTTTCCGGACGATAACTTTAGTTTGCCATGACCGATTTATTTCAAATTTTCAGTTTTTTTTTGTTTTTGACCACAAAATACAGCTCAAGTTTACTTTTGACCATAATCGCATATACCTTTCCAGAGTTATTCCCCTTGAATGATTGCAAATTTGTGGATTTTGTGGTTTCCGGATGATAACTTTAGTTTGCCTTGACCGATGTTTTTCAAATTCTCAGAGTTTGTTTTTGACCACAAAACACAGCTCAAGTTCACCTTTGGCCATAATCGCATGTACCGTTCCATAGTTATTCCCCTTGAATGATTGCAAATTTGTGAATTATGTGGTTTCCGGATGATAACTTTAGTTTGTCTTGACTAATTTGTTTCAAATTCTCAGATTTTGTTTATGATCACAAAGCACAGCTCACGTTCACTTTCAGCCAAAATCGCATGTACCTTTCCAAAGTTATTCCTCTTGAATTTGTGCATTTTGTGTTTTCCGGATTATAACTTTAGTATGGCGTAACTGTCGGGCATAGAATGCATCAAATATTTGGTTTCCGGATGATAACTTTTATTATTTGTTTTCCGATTGGTTCCAAACTTGGTATGTTGTTTAATCACAACAAAATACAGGTCAAGTTCGAATATGGGGTTGGTCCAAACAATTTTTACCCTCACCCCCATCCTTACCCCAACCCTTGAAAAATACAAAACGGGCGTATATTGTCCCGCTACGCGGTGCTCTTGTTAGAGTTTAGAAATACATGTATTAACTTCGGGAATGAGTTAGGGGATCATAAAATGTGATTTCCGGCAATTCTGAAAAAACGCACTGAAAAATGGCCACTGGGTGAACTCATTACCTTGACCCTGCCATAGTTTGAACCACCAGCGAGCTTCGACTCATGTGTTGTTGGTCCCCGGCCTAAAGGTTATACCATGCTTGAGATATACGTGTGACCCACTTTCAAATTTATGGCTCCGCCCACTTTTTAGAGTTTAGAAGCACATGTATTAACTTCGGGAATGCATCAGGGTGTCATAATATGTGATTTCCAACAATTCTGAAAAATGGCCCTTGGGTGACCTCGTTAACCATGGCCCATACCATAGTTTGAACCGCCAGCGTGTTTCGACTCATTTGATGTTGGTCCAAACTTACCAAAGATCATACCATGCTTAAGATATCGTCACCAGCTTTTTGAGCGTAGAAATGCGTGTATGATCCTGAGGATTGCATTGGGGTCATAAAATGCGATTTCTACCAATTCTGAAAAATGCACTCATTGACACCTGGGTAACCCCAGTAATCTTAATCCATATTTTAAACCTCCAACGAGTGTTGACCCATCTGGTATTGGTCCCAGGCCCAAAGGTCAGATCATGCTTAAGATGTACAAGTAACACATTTTCAACATTTGTCTCCCACTTTTTTGAGTGTAGAATTTTATGTAGGAACTTGGGGAATGAACTTGGGGAGTGACATAAAATGCTATTTTAGGCATTTCTGAAAAATGCACTCCGTGATCCCATGTAACACAAGTGCCCTCGACCCATACTTGGAACCTCTAACGGGTTTTGGCTCATTTGGTATTAGCCACATGTTCATAGGTCAGACCTTGAGATATTAACTTTATCCACTTTTAAAATGTTTTGCCGCTCCCTTCGTTTTTTGTGCTTTGAAAGTGAACAAAAACAGTTTCTCATTCATGTTAATAGCATTGCTCGTTCGTAGATAGTTTGTGAAGGAAACACTGAGTGTATTCATGGAAAATGTGCAGGGCAGGTCTTTCGAAAAATATCTAAGGTGACGTCCAGGTCTGCCATAGCAAATATCGTTTGGTATTGGCTAGAAGGACTAATGAAGCATATGACCTCTGGAGAAATATTTGAGTGAAATGATTCAGTAATATGGATATACAGATATCACCGGAGCGTGTACAGACCATGATAAACTTTCGAATCAAAAAGACAAATTTTCTGTTATTATATTGCATTCACAATCTACTATTCGCATTTTGTCCAATTTAATTTCAATTGTTTCAAACTTGGCATATTTCTTCATTCGTCGTGTGACAGCAAGCCTCTCTTATAGAAGTTGTTAACTAGTTGCCTCTAGTCATTGTTTTCCTCCATTGTTTATTTTAGCTCTATTCACTAAGTTAGTAAGGCATATCATTAAGTCCCAGTGAAAGCTTACTTTAATCTTTATATCAAGCAAACTTGTTATGACATGACGCATTTATTATATTGTATATATAGCCTTGATCACAAGTAAGAATTCAGTTATAGTTTGGATTTCCAAACGTTACTCTGCTTCATTTTATTGGGAAATCCCATGAGCTATTGCTATAAAATTGTTCGGATATCCAACAAGTCCGGTTATTAAATGTTCATTGCTGTTAGATATTTGGAAAACCAGATTCGCTATTAAATTGTTATCATCTTTAATTTGTTTCCGAGTCATCAGTTGAACACCATTGTTTCACAGCAGATATCGACGGTCGTTCCCCACGGTTATACAGATATTAAAACACCACAAGCGACCCCCAGGAACGATCCTTGGAGCTGAGGAAATTATGAGAGCCCATCGATGCCTATCTGTGCTCGAGTCCCAGTGTGAATGCTGAAAGGGTTTTTGAATTATTATAGTCCTGCATTAAATATTTTTGGGTCTCACTTTGACTTTGAAGTATTGAGAGGGTTATTTATTTATTGGTGTTGAAGGTCACATACTTATGCACAATGACTAATCATGACCGTGAGAGTTGTACGGGTGGAGGAAGCCGGAGTACCCGGAGAGAACCATCGAGCAACGACGAACAGCTGCCAGCTCCGTACGTTCAGTACGCCTTAGTACACGGCGTCATCGTGCCGCCATGTGGACAATCGGGTTTAAGTGCCTTGCCCAAGGACACAACGCGGGAGCGCGAATCAGTCGCTGAAATGGTCACCCATCCAACTACTAACCGCGCTCGACGTTGCTTAACTTTGGTGATCTGGCGAGAAACGGTTAACGCGACGCCATCGCGCCCCCATTGAGAGGGTTAAAACACATCATTTGAATACTCCATTTAAGTAATTCATAACTGTTGAAGGTACACTGAAAAAAATGCCTCCCTATCACCCCTTAGAATTGCAAATTACCTTACTATAGCCTTGCAAAGAAATGGGTTTCTTTCACCTTGGTTCGAGGATGAATTTGAAGCATCAGAATAAAACAACAGATACGATTTAACCCTTTACGTAACACGAACGGTGGACGACACTTTCAAATAAAATTCTTGAATAACTAATTTTGTTTATTTTTTGTGTCAAAAACATAACTTATGTCCCCTCATTGGAACGAGCTCAAACTATTCGCCTGTGACCCTCTTAAAACTATTCACCTATCAGAATGGAAGCACTGGATTTCTCCAAAACTGTAAATCAGTTACTGGAAAAGAATGCAAATGACAGATACCTCAGCACATAGACATGTGCTACATTCATAGCCCCTCCATCTCTGCTAAAGCCCAATCATTCGACACTGCCCCCCACCCCCCTCCACACACACACACTCACCGAATAACATGGTGAAAAGAGATGATTCCGTGATTGTCTGGAGGAAAAAAATATTTTTGACACAAAAAATGAAAAAATAAATGAAAATTGAATAGTGATTTTTGTAAATAGCGCCGTTCGGTTTTTTGCCGTTACGTTGGGTAAAGGATTAATGCGACACCTCCCTTTGACTTACGAGAAAAATGGAGGATGCAAACACCCTGTGATGCAAGTCCTCCCAAAGCCAAAAATATAGGTGACTGAGTACTAATGACTATTCGGGATAGCCACCTGGTGAGTTTATTCTATGATGAACATTGTCTCTGAAACAGCAACCAATGATATGTTAACTATTCTTTAACCCTATCAATACGGTGTGCATAAATTTTTGCGTGGAGAAAAAATTGGCAGTGGACGAGCAGACGATATAAAGCGCAAAAAATCTGAAGCGAGGCTCGGTAATAATTCAATCCAACAGCTCAACAGAGCTGTTGGATTAAATTATTACTGGACCTCCCAACAAGCCAGGATGGTTTCGCCCATTTCGACGTTGACAATATTGA